>OZ012547.1:23514379-24714379 GCA_963935595.1 Schoenobius gigantellus
TCATACAATTTGTATGAAAGATCATTTGAGAAGCATCCAGATGGCGCACTACGGTTGCAAAGACGGGCGCGCCGGCGGGCGCACTGCCAGCGGCGCGCAGCCGCGTACCTCAGTCTATAGCACGTTTATAGTGAGTGATGCATGGGACCGGACGTTTCTTCTCCTTCTTCCTTCTCCTTTGCAAATTGGCGAGTTGCACCAGGGCTTCGTCGTCAGAGGAAGACATGTTGTCCGATCAAAATCAAACTATTTAATGGCACCAACGAACTCGGTCGCTGGCGCAGCGCGCCTGCAGCTTGCTGCGAGTGCGCCACCGGGTGCGTCCGATGCGCGCCGCGCGCCGCCTCTGTCTGTCTTGCGCCTAGATAGCTGGCAAGATCTCCGGATCTAACGCCGCTAGATTTTTTTGATAGGCGGCAAGATCTCCGGTTCTAACGCCGCTAGATTTTTTTTGTGGGTCATGACGTAAAGAATCTGGCGTATAAAAGACACTACGGGTCGGTAGAGGAATTGAAAACCGAAGTTCAATATATTATTTTCAATATTCACCATAACTCGATACAAAAGACGACACAGCGAATTTAGTCGAAGAATACGTCTGTGCATACATGAAAATGGGTCTCATTTTGAGCAATTCATAAGTTGAGTGAACTATGTTTTCATGTTTTTACATTCATTGCCCGTGGTCCAACTACGTAGTCCAACTGGTAGTACCACGGGCATTTTATTTTGCCCGTGGCTCTATCAGTAGGACTAAAGATAGTGAGTAAGCTTTAGGGAACCTGTTGTACCTAGAACAGTTTTGACAATTTTTTTATTGTAATTTGACGTAGATACTATCTATACAGAACCCGCATTTGCATATTTTGGAAGGTCACCTATTTGAGTATCACCTTCAAAATATCAGAAATGTAAATTTCATACTTAAGATATCCAGCCACCTCGGCCAGTACCACGGTGTATCTAGGACACATTGAGATATGGGTGTAAATCACTGATATTTAATCAAATTATATTCACTTTTTTTCTATTATAATCACTTTATTAGTTCTAGTAAGATATTTTTTTAAATCACAAAATCAACATAACGGTCATAGTATTTTTCACATTAGACACAAAAGTCTTTTAGACTAGTAAGTACACAAATACAGGTACATTCAAACATAATAGAAAATGTACACGAGGGCACACGAGGTAATATCAGCATAGGTAAAACGAAACCACCACCTGCATTAATAGCTTGATTTAGAAAAAAATTACAAATAATAAAACCGACTTCAAAAACACCAAAAAGTCATAAATAATTTTAGAATAGGTACATACAAAGTGGCGGCGCTAGACCACATATGGACGTCGGCGATATCAAGTTCGCGAGGCCTATTTTACTTCGCAAAAAAACCATTAAATTATATGAGTAAACGAGTTTTATTGTTGATAATCACATGATGACAAAAAATAATTACTTGTAAAACTTTTTTGCGAGACCCCCTCAGGCGCGAGGCCGTCGGCGGTGGCCGACGTCGCCGACGCCTAGCGCCGCCACTGCTAATACAACATCACAGTTTTATATTGAAGTTGGTGCCAAAGTAACTTAGTAGGTAGGTATATTAATTGTTCTTTTCATTTTTTAAGACTTTCCAGGTGATCATTGCTTGGCACCGACTTCAATATAAAACTGTGAATTTGTATGTATTCTAAAATTATTTGACTTTGGTGTTTTTGAAGTCGTTTTAAAAAAAATTTTTTTCAATCTTTTTAGTTTATAATACATGCGTTTTAAAATTTGAGCCAGAGCAAACACCAGAACAACATAAAATAAAACGTCTTTCGCTCTAAACAGTGCTGAAAGAATTATTTCCGAACTCCTAACCTACCAGAAACCTTCCATCATCAGCTCAGTAACATGATTGATGACTATCAGGTGAAAATACCTGAACATCTTCAGCAAAAACATGAAACACGTTAGACGTGCCTATGAAATTCAAGGGTTTCCCTCGATTTTTATGGGATCCCATCATCAGATCCTGACATGGTGACAATGGGAACACCTCGGGAGTATACTCTTTCGATTACAAAAAGAATTTTGAAAATCGGTCTACAAATGGAGGAGTAATCGGTGAACATATTAAAAAAAATAGATACAGTCGAACATAGAACCACCCCTTTTTCGAAGTCGGTTAAAAATGAATTAAATAAAACATTAATTTCCTGCTCAAAGTTGTACTAAAAACACTGAACAAGGTACCTACAACTGATCGGCCAAGGTAAATACAAAACCCCCTTAATGCTGTAGAAAACGATTGATATCAATTATTTTTAGATTCTACATATCTATAATGTTTAAAAACTTGTTAAATCAAAGATTTGATCGCATATAAAAGTTAAGCTACTTTTATAAAACATACAAAACTACCAAACTTCAAAGTATTATGTAAGTAGGTATATACGAGTATAATATATTTACTTTTTTCGCTAAATAGTTTCTACTTCGATAGCACCAAACACCGACTTATTAACGGCAAGCAACTAGGTACTTCAGCATTGGAAAGTCAGCAGTGATGTACCGAATGCCACAGACAAAAGAATAAATATATTAAAACAAGCCATTGGGTCTAGGTAAGGTACACATAGTACCAAGGTTCAACAGGTTCCCCTACAATAAAAAAATATTTTTCTTGGACTTTCTTTAATTTAAGATACTATGTTGTTTAAAAGAAGTTGATCCTTATGAATTACTTTTTCGGTTCGTATCATAAAATACAGAATGTTTTTTTTTTCACATTTCACCGGTTTGGTGCCCGGCTCAAGCAGGTGATTTTTCAAAATCTTTAAATGCAGTTTTGATTATTTTGAAAATAAAGGAATGTTTCCTTTCAGTAAAATTTGCCATCTTTAATATTAATAGTAGATTAGTAGCTAATGTAGCTTGGAAAGCCTTAGGGCGGTAAGTAATTAAAAAAACACTTCACTATTTCAAAAAGTTCGCGTAACATCTAACTATCATACTGGCAATAAATTACTTACAGTCCTAGGGCTTTTCTAGCTACATTATTACCCTAGAGCGCTAATTGGTTACCTACAAGCCCCATTTGGGGGTAATAAGGACCTACTTACCGAACATGAGATGTAATAGTACATTGTTACCCTAGGGGTGAAAGTAACTTATTTAATCCCGAGACGATGTTTGGCGCCCGAGCGTAGCGAGGGCACCAATAGTTCGAGGGACTAAATAAGTCTTTAACCCGAGGTAAACACTGTGCTTTTCATTACGAATACAAGGAAAGTAAAAATGATAAACAATGAATTAGCTAAAGAAAAAACGTTACATAAATCAATAACTTCTGCTTTAGCACGCTTTCTCTTATAAAATCAGGCGTTAACTCCATACCTGAATCAGATGAACTCATTGTGTTAATTAACACAGTGTTATACAAATTAATTAACAGTTAATACAAATCTCTATAAATGAAAAAAAAACAAATGAAGATCGCATTGCCGCTTTCCCGCTTATTTTGTTTTTTTTTCTGTGGCCGGCCAGCTATTCAGACATTATTTTTCATTTTCATAATTTAAAAAATGGTAAATATTTTAACCAAATCTGTGTAATTTTAAAGAAATAGTTGAAAATAAATTATAATAAAGTCATTTATAAAATAATATATTCTTTAAATATTTAACATTATGTTATTTCAATTTTACAACGCGCTGTAATTGAATGGCTGTATAGAAAGTCGGAACATGGTTCCATAAAATGTGTAAAAAGAACTAGTTTCTTTTTAAAATTTGACGGCAGCTGTCAGTTGAAAGTGATTCTCCCTAGGGCTGAAAAGTATTACTTTCAACCCGCTCCTCAGGCAACTTCAGACCTACTTTCAGAGTATGAGTAATGAAAAGGTACTTTTCCTCCAACTACGGCCTTTTTTTCCTCTCTGTATATTAAAGGTCGAGATACATCGAAATTTTACTTTGCGGCCTGCTCTTGTTATAGTTGGTTTTTTTTACGCATGAGCCCGTGTATCAACTGGATCTGAGCTTGGTTCTGCAGGTGAGACGGCGGCTGGGATGAGAAGCCGAGGAAGCAGTAGGCGAAATGGCGACTGGAGCAGTCGCCGCCGGCGACCTTCCAAATACGCCGGTTTCGTGCTGTCAATAAAGACCTCGATATTTTTGCCAGCGATATCTATTTTTATATTGACATGTCTCGCTCGATACCTTGCTGCCTGGCATAGGATACAGTTGCGGGCCCATGCACTGCAATCCTTCCTCGTATTGCGCCACAAAACGGTCGGCCACCAGGCGTGCGCTTGCGCGCGCACCATGGTGACTTAAGTCATGTAGTTAATTGAAGGTGGTGCGGCGGAACTGCAGGGACAGGTAAGGAAGGTCGTGGCTTGCCTGTTGATGATGTTGTGTCGCATAACACGGTACAGTTGTTGTTAGCGACGTCTTGGTACGCACTAAAGCGAGCTCATCCTCTTCCTGTTGGGCCTTTGCTAGCGCTGTGAAGTCCTCCTCCAGTGTGAGGAATTCCACTCGAGACATGGCGTCTGCAACGACGTTGTCGTTCCCACAACATGTTGGATGTCGGTGGTAAACTGGCGTATAAAAGACAATTGGTTAAACTGGGGTGGTGGAAGTTTCTCGCGTTTTTGAGAGAAGGCATAGCACGGACCGTAGATAAAATAGGACAAGAGACAATAATATGTTTCTTCTCGCTCTCTCATATAACAATGAAGTGAGACGGGACGAGGGTTAGTCACTTTCTCTTCCAATAGTCCACGCGCCGTGCTAGGCCTACAGGATGTACCTGAAGTGTTGCACGCTCTCGTACGCGGCGAGTAGCTCACGGTAATAGGCTGGGAAGGAAGACTTTTGAAGTGAGCTTCTTACTAAAGAAAGCCAATAGTTGCCAGTCGGCATCGAATTTTTGCTGTAATTAGGCGCTCGAGGTGTTCGTGAAAAGCCCTAGAGATGCTGTAGGATTTGGGTGAGCAAGGATGGTTATGGAGCACAAGCTATCTTTGCACGCTGCTGTAACAGTTCGGGTATCTCTACAAATGGCTTTGCACCCTTACCAACAATTTGTGTGAGGGCGTCGATTAGAGGAGCTTGGTTAGGAGCAGCGTTAGGTGAGAACCTACGATAAAAATTACCATTCCAAGAAAACGGCGCATCGGAGTGCTTGTATGCGCTCTTCCGGCGGGCGAGTTCCTTCGGCACTTATGCTGTAGCCAAGAGAAGTCACTTTACTAGCACCAAAATGACACTTAGAAGGATTCACAATCACACAATACTGCCGGAGACTTTCGAATAGAGTCCTCAAGTGCACCAGGTGTTCGGATGTGCTCTTTAAGTACACCAGGATATCGTCAACATAGGCCCAGCAGAAGTAGTCCCTTGGTGACCTCGTCAACGAAACGCTTAAAGGTTTGCCCTAATTAAATTACAGACTAATTTCAGGTTTTGTGCAATTTCATTAACATTTTGTATACCTTTGTATAGGAAAGATACGAATATACAAAAGAAACTTCGTCACGAATTCACGATAATTTGACCTCTAAAACTTAATTTGACAGATAATAGGACATGTAATAAAATTTTGCAATTTGATTATTTTTTTATTCAACACAAAAACACATTTGGTGAGTAGTTATTAAGTTCATATATCACAACAATTACATGTTCTTAAAATATTTCATTAACTGCTGCACTCAGAGACGTCAACTAATTTTAAATTCTTTGATAAAGAAGGTCTTTTTCTGTCTGTTTCATATTCAAAATAAGAAGACAATACGTCAAAATAAAGCATTACATTCATTAACGACTGTACGACAGTTAGTGACTAGTGTAGGTTAATTAAAGGCACTTTTAACTATTTCCCAGCTCGGGATGTATCTTATTTTTGTCATACAAAAAAAGTTTCTTTGCTCTGTTTAATTCACTGTTTACCAGAACCCCTATCAAACTTGCCACGTTTTGCTGATTAACTAACGACATTTCTTGGGATGTTTTATGACTATTTTCGGGAGCGTTTTCTAAAGTTACGATATCAACATTCTTATTTCCTTTTAACTTATTTACAGCATAAAGCTTCCCTTTCCCTAAAGGTAATTTGAAACGACACGAATTACAAGTACACTCAGTCTTCGTATTTCCACCCTGAACGATATACTCGTATGTGGAAACTCCTAATATTGATATATAAATATGAAAACAGAATAAATGTACTAAGGCACATGTTATCGCTAAGGCACTTACGCCGAAAATTATAAGAAAGAGTAGAAAAGTAACAGAGTTTTTGCACCACTTGAATTCTGTTGAAATTTCAGTGAAATTAGAAACCGTCGTGCAGTTGATAGCTCCTTGTGCTATATGGCTTAACTGATGCACATCACACAAGAATATGATTAGATCATACAAACATAGCGAAAATGTCAGCAAGGACAGTAGTAACGCAGTGACTACGCTGGCAATGAAAGCTCTATAGTTTCTTCGTCCAACACAACTGTTCAGCCATTTACAGTGGTGATCGAAGCGATCGACGCATTTATTACAAAGGCTGCAATGTTTAGTTTTCTTGCCGCTCGTATAAATGTTGCATAAGTGACATCGCCCATTTTCTATAACATGGGCGTGGACGCTGCGATCGAACTCTGGAACTGTGTAAACTTTTGATTTCCTTAATTCTTCTTCACTAGGATCAAGAAGAGTTGCCGACAAATTCGATACAATATGGGCCACGTATAAGATAGCAAACGTGATATTAGTAATGAGTTCTAATTTCTCAAACTGTATTCGTGCGAGTATCGTGAAGTTTAGTACGCCAGTAACCACGAATACTAACCAACCAATAACTTGTTGAAAATTTAGGGGTAACTGTAAGCCATTGGATCTTCTTTGTAATGGATATTTTTGGTTTGATATGCAACATTCGTGCATTTGCTCTGTTGACACGCTGTACTTATGTTTGTATACCTTTGTTACATTTAAGAAACTCAATCGAAATGTCGCCTATTAAATGCGCGCGCACTGTGAAAAATTCACCACCACGATCTGCCCTTTTAATTAACCTAATTTTGGTCACTAGCTTTAAAATTAGTAATAAGCCACGTGTACATAATGTTATTAACCACTGAAAATGAACTTAATTTTTATTGTATGTACTCATTACCTACTGTTTGCATACTGGGGTTTCCATGACACCATAAATCTCTATGAGTACAAAGCAACACAACAAATGTCAAATGACAGAAAGTGGAGGAAATTGTTAGATAACCTTGTATAGGTACGGATTTCCTCGAATAAGATTGATTGAACTGGAAGATTTGATGTAACATCTTAGAAATGGGTGAGAATCGTAATATAGGACTCATATATTCCATTCATGGTGTAAGTAAATACATTATACTTAGTCCTTACGGCGACCCTTACTCAGATGGCGCATAAAAAGGATAAACATAATATGAAAAGGAAAAAATCTGTTTTGGTACTTAGAGTTAGATAGTTATAATCTGACACGTATTGCTTTAACCAAACAGCGGAATTACCTATATGTAATATAAGTTATATTGTAGTACAAAAAGTAGGTACTACGGCATGGCCTAAAAATAATGAAGGTATGCAAAACCGTTTGAAACTAGTCACAGCATAGCCTACATATATACAATAGCACTAGTCTTTATTTCATTTAACTCTCTTTTTTTTTACTCTCATTTGAACTCGCGTCAATATTAAATCTCCCGAGCGGACGAGCGGCCTCTGCGTGACGTAACTAACAGGAGAGCTCTATTTATGAATTACGTATGCGACTTCGAAATCACCGATGTGAATAATAATCACCGATTTTCAATAATTCTTATTTTTGAATATCACTTATGTCACGGATGTGATTTCATTACGAGTGCCCTCACCCACTCGTATACAAGTCATAACTGTGGAAACGTTATCTGTGTTTTGTTTAGAGAACATAGTGACAAGTTTGAAGTTGATGTGTGTTGATTTTGAGTTGGATTTAAAAATTTAAAATTTTTTAAAATTTATCAATTAAGTACTTAAATAAATAAGTTTGAAATCTTTTAAATTTGTGTCACAAACAAACTTAGACCACTATATTCTTATATTTTGGCCTAGTTTCAAAGACTTTTTAACCGTATAATAACCGGTATAAACCGAAAACGGCTACATTCTGCGTGGAACCGAATCCTTACGTATGTGTGTACTTTATCTATGTTGGCAGCTCTGCGTTAGACTTTCAAAAATAGGATGTTTAGGAATTCGTGACCTCAAAGTCATCGCTATTTTTTATTTTTATTTATTTATTTGGCTTACCAACGATTAAGTACACTATTACATTCACAATTACGAAGACAATAAAATAGTAACATGAGTGTAACAATCACTTATAGGTAGGCACCACATACACTCCTTAATTAACCGACTCAAAATGATATAAATTCTATGAACATGGAAACAGATAAAAAATGATTGGAATAAAAACAACATTCAGAATAACAATAAAAATAGCACACCAGCACTAAAGGATCGCGTTGGAATTCAATCCAAGGTTTTGGACAATAAAGTAGCCAGCTTATGTGTTGAGTGGAAGTGCAAATCGACCCTGTCGCTAACGCCGTTTATGAGTTTGAACATTCTAATAATCGGGGAATTTGAACCCAAAACTGTTCTCAGTGGTGGGCACAGTAGTGGTGTAATTGGCTTGCGAGGGACTCTTGACGGAACGCGCAAATTAATTAGCTGCAATAATTCTGGACAGTCAATTTTGTTAGTTAATATTTTACTTAAAAATTTTGCATCCTAGTTTTCTACGTTTTGACAGATAATTCATGTTTAAATATTCTAGCCTTGCTTTATATGATTAATAATTTTACATTTTCCCAATGAAAACATAATGTGCCATAAGAATCTTTTTTGTATGCGTTCCAATCTTAACGAATGCGTTGAGGAATGCGGACGCCATACAACACTACAATATTCAAGGGTATTTCGCACTAAGTTATTATATAACAATATTTTGACATTCACGTTGCGGAAGACCCGACATTGACGTATTATAAGCCCCAACACTTTCGTTGCTTTTTTTGAGATATGTTCAAAATGTGGGATGAATGTTAATTTAATATCAAATACGACTCCAAGGTCTTTAATACAGTGTTCCTCTTTTAATTTAGTATTATTTATTTGATAGTCAGATTTAATAATTTTAAGGTTTTTAGTAAATTTTACGTAATGACATTTATGTGGATTAAGTATCATTTTATTTAGTCAGCGGTGATTTCTAAATCGCATACGTAATTCAAAAATAGGTCTCTTGGTGTGCGGGATTGAATGGTAATAATGAGTGCTTTTTAGTAACTGTTAGTAAAACGAAAAGCTGACGCACCGAGAGAACATTACATTTGCTAAGCAATTCAGCTGTTGGGAAACGGAAAGGTCGGAATGTACTGACTTTAAGTATTGCTCGTTGTGCTCGTTCTAAGTTAATTAGGGTGGTTTTATGGGTGCCTCCCCAAGATGTTATGCAATACCTACTAACAGAGATTGGCATAGCGTCAAGTATACTGTTCTCAACAGGTTAAAGGTGGCGCTATGTCTTAAATGTTTAAAAACGTAGATTATTTTCTTATTCTAGCTGTAAGAGCGTCAATATGTGCGCTAAAGTTCAAGTGCTGATCTATTAATACTCCCAGATATTTTAATTGATTAGCGCTATTAAGCTTTGGGCATGTGCATGCAGAATGAGACAATGTACAATAATGCGCAGACAGTGTATGTTAACATGAAATTGGTTGGGAACTTTTATTATATTTCCTCGCTTCATTCTTCAGATATGAAGAATTACCAAGTAGTCCCCCTGTTTACCAGGCAACATTCGCACATATTTCAGAGTTTTTAAACGTTACTCTAGTTTTTATTTTAATAAAATTTTTAAAACGATTACCCGCTCTTCCGGTTTACCGTTCGTCTATTCGCCATTATCGACGGCGTTCATTCCTCTGTTGTGCTCGGTAACGCTCGCACATACTCGTACGGTGCACATCGCACAAAATTGGTGCACTATTTTCTGTCACTATGCCAAAAAGAAGTGCGAAATCACGCATAGAACGATACGCAAGGAAAATAAGAAAGCTAGAAGAGAAAGAAAAGCTACGAAATATCAGATCTCCCTTCGATTGTTTATTACAATCGGATAATGAAGGTAAGCAAAAAATTACTTAACTATGAGGACGTTTTTTATCCTTTGAGTATTCTAAGTGTTAATTTGCGTGAAATACGAGCTTATAAATACTTTGGGATGGACTGCGAGTCCATAACTCTGATATTTTTTTAGGCTCGATACATTAATAACGTTCTCGCATTGCATTGGGGTAGACTGCGAGTCTATAACAATGACAATTATGCAGAAAATATGTTACAATCTAAAATAGATGTATCGTTCCTCTGCCACCAAAAACCGAAAACATTGTTTTCGAGTTATAAATTGACCAACTATTCCGTCCTTCTCACTTCAAATAATAATGTCAAAATCTAAATTACAAATTGTAATTTTAGGTTATCAAGCCACCGAGAACGCCGTGGGCAGTAACCACGATGTTATTCCGGATGTATTGTCAGCATCCCCGAACATATCACAGGTTGCGGGACCTGAATTTTCCGACAATGTCGAACAAAACAGCGACAAACCAGGGCCCAGTTTGCAAGTCGAGACAGTGCCCGAGAACGAACTGGATCCTGAACTTTTATCTGCGCTTGGTGAGTCCACATCAGACGCTCCTGAATACGGCGAGAACATACATGAAACTCTTACAAAGCTGTGGCTACCATTATTGAAAAAAGGGATGCAATTAGATAATAAAAATAAGATGTTGAAGGACTACTTAGTGCCAGACAATTGCAGACTTCTGCAAGCCCCAAAATTAAATGCAGAGATATCTGCAGCTATTCCGGATATGGTACGCAACCGCGATAAAACGCTCGCCACCTCTCAACAACATCTTGGCCTGGGTATCACCGCCATAAATCGAGGTTTAGATATTCTATTAAAGAGTGACGATAAGGTTCAAGCAATGAAACATCTGAGTAACGGCTGCCGTATTTTGTGTGATTCACATAGCACGATGTCAAAAAATCGGATTAAGCTTATTACACCCAGCTTAGACAAAACCTTTCTTCATATGATAAACGAATCCGAAAGGGACGAAACATTGTTCGGTTCTTCGCTGTCGGAGAAAATAAAGGCCGCTAAGGCCATTGAAAAACAGGGCCTTCAGATTAAAAAACCGGCTCCAAAGCCTCAAAGATCGACAGCTACTTTGTCCAGCATTCGACCCGGGTCTTTTCAGGGAAACTTGACAGGGCCTCCTCGATACCCGCCAGCGAACAGGGGGGGGAGAGGAGGCTACAGGAAGCCGCAGATGCGGTCAGCTGTCCGTCACCCTTACACAGCGGCGATACCGCAGACTCAGCAGCGCGCTGCGACTCGGGACAAAACACGTGTCCCGGCTCAAACTCACCACTAGCTCAGGTACATGCGGGTAGACTTACCCACTTTTACGACTGTTGGCTAAAGATAACTAATAATAAAATTGTACTGGACTGGATTAAAAATGGCTACACAATACCTTTTAAAACAGTTGTCAACCAGTGTGATATTCCTCACAATAGTTTTTCTCGATCAGAAAAAGTAGATATGTTAGACGCTATAAACAATTTATTAAACTTGGGTGCTATTACCGAGTGTGATGAAACTCAAAATCAATTTATATCTAGGATATTCCTCACCTCGAAGCCAAACGGAGAAAAACGTTTTATTTTAAATCTGAAGCCTCTTAATAAACACATCTATATCGATCATTTTAAAATGGAGGATTATCGCACTGTTTGTAAACTAATACCGCGAGATGGTTACCTCGCGACTATAGATTTGAAGGACGCGTATTTTCTTATACCTATTAATCCTTCAGATCGAAAATACTTACGTTTTCAGTTTAAACATAACAATGCGGCTAGGACTATTACTTACCAATTTTGTGCATTACCTTTCGGCTTATGTGTTGCTCCCCGCGTTTTCACTAAGGTCATGAAAGAAGTAGTAGCATATCTAAGATGCCGCGGCCATAAGTCGGTATTTTATTTAGACGATCTGCTTTGTATAGGCGATACGTATGTGCAGTGTCTTAACAATGTTCGCGAAACCTTAAAATTGTTAAATTGCCTTGGTTTTATTGTTAATTCCAAAAAAAGCAACTTTACACCGCGACAGTCTTGTAAGTTTCTGGGTTTTGTTTTCAATACTTTAGATTTAAGTATTAGCCTGCCGTCAGATAAGCGAGTTAAAATTTTCGACTTAGTTAACAAGTTTTCAAAATTGCCCTTATGTTCTATACGAGAATTTGCTCAACTCATAGGAGTACTAGTTGCAGCTTGCCCAGCAGTTAAGTACGGTTGGGTATACACAAAAATATTAGAACGCCATAAGTATCTAACATTACAAACTAACGATTATGAAAATAAAATTCGACTTCCAAACTTAATACTAAATGATTTGTTTTGGTGGTCGTCAAATATTGAGACCACTTCTAATATTATGAGACAACCAAATTTTACTGTTGAAATTTACACTGACGCTTCTCGATCAGGTTGGGGTGCAGTTTGTAAAGAAAACACCATAAATGGAAAATGGAAAGACTCAGAAAAATCCTGTCACATTAATTATTTAGAGTTAATGGCCGCCTTTCTGGGTCTTAAATCCTTCGCTAGTGAATTGACCAACTGCGCTGTATTACTTCGGATTGACAATACGACCGCTATTAGCTATGTGAATCGAATGGGTGGAGTTCAATACCCCCACCTAAGCACCTTAGCAAGGTCGCTCTGGCAGTGGTGTGAAGCACGTGGTCTTTGGATATTTGCTTCATACATAAACACGCAGGAAAACCGCGCAGACGCCGCGTCTAGAATCATTAATCCTGACACTGAGTGGTCACTCTCAGAACGAGCTTTTCTAAATATAACACAACATTTTGGCCAGCCTGTTATAGATTTATTCGCATCCCGAGATAACGCTAAATGTTCTCGCTTTGTTTCATGGAAACAAGACCCAGACGCGGAATCAGTTGACGCATTTACCTTAAACTGGCAATCAGATTTTTTCTATGCTTTTCCGCCTTTTTCTGTTATTTTAAAATGTATTAGAAAAATTATAGATGACAAAGCAAACGGTATTTTAGTCTTTCCGCAGTGGCCATCACAGCCATGGTTCCCATTATTGCAAAATTTAATAGTTTCTGACGTCATTTATTTAAATCCAAATAAACATTTACTACAATCTCATTTCAGGGATCATCATCCCTTACACAAGAAACTTACCCTGGGTGTCGCGAGGCTCTGCGGCAGTCGTTCATCCGCCGAGGCGCCTGTGCAGAGTCAGCGACGCTGATGCTGGCCTCCTTTTCCAACAGTACTATTAAGCAATACAATACTTCGCTCAAGCTTTGGTGGCATTTTTGCGTGGTTAACAATATACACATCTTTGAACCGCGAAAAAATGATGTTCTCACTTTTTTGACTACTCAATTTACCGAAGGTTGTGCTTATGGTAGCCTTAACTCTCACAGGTCCGCTTTATCAGCCTTAATAGGAAATAACATTGGATCAGACTATTGCGTCAAACGTCTTCTTAAAGGGGCGTACAAAATAAAACCACCCAGACCAAAATATAACCAAACCTGGAATCCTCAGGTGGTTTTAAACCACATTTCTACATGGCCACCAAACGAAGAATTATCACTGGAAAAAATAACCAAAAAGCTTGTCATTTTACTTGCTCTTTGTACTGCCCATAGAATGCAGACGTTATCTCTTATTAAGGTTGAGAACATCATGTTCCTGGACAGCGGCATAAAGATCAATATATCAGATATTATAAAAACATCTGCCCCTGGAAGAGAACATCCTACACTATACTTACCCTATTTCAGGGAAAATACAATTATTTGCCCCGCAACAACACTCTCAGACTATGTTTCTATGACTAGAAATGTGAGAACTGAAAATAAAGGCAATCTGTTGTTAACCCACAAAAAGCCCCATAAAGCAGCTACCACACAGTCCATCAGTAGATGGGTGAAACAAGTACTGTCGGAAAGCGGAGTCGACACCAGTGTGTACGGCGCGCACAGCACGCGCCACGCGTCCACGTCAGCTGCCAGCTTATCTGGCGTCAGCATTGAGACCATACGTAAGACCGCTGGCTGGACTAACTCATCTAATTCTTTTGCTCGATTTTATAACCGCAATATTGTTAATAACGGTGAATTTGCTCAATCAGTTTGTTTATCGTCAAATCGTTAATTATGTAGTTCTAAGTCTCTTGTTATATCTTGAAATAATGCTAAGTATATTAATTTAATCATACTTATAAATAACAATTTTGTTCTAATCGTTATTACAAACTATGAATAATTAAGTTGTGTTGATTATCAATAAAAATATACACATATTTTTTCCTTTTCCTTTTACGCATTATATTGCAAAACTTTCCTTCTCTTAACATCTACTTGGTAATTCTTCATATCTGAAGAATGAAGCGAGGAAATATAATATATGATCAAACGAACTTCTCGAGTGAAGTTCGATCAATATTATATGAGTCGCTTCATTCGAAGATATGAACCCACCCTACCCTCATAATTCATAACCCTAAACAGAAAGTTTTGAAAGGACTCTGAAAAATGAACGCCATCGATAATGGCGAATAGACGAACGGTAAACCGGAAGAGCGGGTAATCGTTTTAAAATTTTTATTAAAATAAAAACTAGAGTAACGTTTAAAAACTCTGAAATATGTGCGAATGTTGCCTGGTAAACAGGGGGACTACTTGGTAATTCTTCATATCTTCGAATGAAGCGACTCATATAATATTGATCGAACTTCACTCGAGAAGTTCGTTTGATCATATATTATATGAGAATGTGATATACTTTGTCTTGTCTATATTAAGGGTGAGTAAGTTTTGATTAAGCCACTGAACGACGAGGTTGAAGCCATTTTGAGCTGAGTTGAATACATCACTCCAAGAATCAGCTGAGAAAAGTAATGCTGTGTCGTCGGCGCAAAATATTATTTTTCCGTTTTCGGGTAGTGAAAGCTGACACAAATCATTGATGTACCTATATCAGAAATAAGAGGTCCAAGTATACTTCCTTGAGGAACGACGTACTCTACAGATAGTTCATCACTCATAATGTTATCTATTTTTACACATTGAGTTCTTTCGGAAAGATAACTTATCATAAGCTGACGTAAAGATAGCGTATCATAAGCTACCTCTTACACCTAGTGCGCACAATTTTTGTAGGAGTGTGGGAATCGAAATAGGCTAGTTGACCCTTTTTTAAAGTAGGGCTTAAAATGTTCATAATTGTTGTATTAGACCATAGCACATGAATATTATTTTTTTCGATGGCTAAAAAGTGCAAAAAATCTATTTTAAATTAAGATTTTCAATTTTGGACCGAAAACACTGTCAGCCATGATAGTCTGTTCATTATCTGTGGCAATGACGTCAGTCTTATAGTAAACAAAGCACAGGGGCGAAATAACCTCACAAAAACAATGCTTTCTATTAAATATCACAAAATATAGTAAAACTGTATATGGAACGGGACAATAGAACAGGAATATAGTATAGTAATAATTACCTCTTCAAAGACTCCAGGAAAACTGTGGATTAGACGTACCCAGTGATATAGACATGCGAAATATTTGGTTAACACTCGCTTAAAGAAATCCTGTAACTATCTACTGAAACTCAAAAATACATATTTTTGCGAAAATCACATTAATGTACATAAGTACTATAACTGAATAACTCAATCTGTGTAGGTACTTCAGTTTCATCTTAAACAAAATAGAAGTTTTTAGGTTGTATGTAAAATTATTAATTAAATTTTTATCTTTCAGTTAGAATGAAAACTGACTGCAGCCGACCAACCAAATTTTAACTTGACCAGAAAACTGAGAGAAAACTTGACCATTCACGCCTTTTTGATTTAATCCAAGTTATACACTGACACTAGATGATGTTTCAAAGAAAAGAATATGTACTTATGTCCAATTGAATAATGATGTAATTGAATATTAATTAAAAAGTATGTACTTAATACAAACAAAAATATCAAAGTTTCATAATGAATATATTTATCTAAACAACTTTTACTTGAATTTACTGAGTACCTAATTAAAATTTGTTGCTTTCAGTGGTTACTTAATGAGAACTATTGTGTACTAACCTGTTCTCCTCTTGACAACGAGATTGATAAGGCAGTAAAAGTTGTGCAACATAATACAAAGTAGTACATGCTCAGCCACAACATCAAAATGTGACCCGTCAACTAGAACAACATTATGTCAACAAAATAACTCAAGTATTCATATACCAAAGCACCATAGAAGTAAATAGGTCCAGTTTGGTAAAACTGAAAGATGTTATATCTTCACTGATTAAACCTGCTGGCCACCATGGCTGGTAAATTTCAGAACAGCTTACGCAAGAATATGCAAGTTATCCATTTTAAAGCCGTATACAAATATATTAAATGTGATTGCTGTGTTGTCAGCCTGTGCTCTTCCTAATTTACAAGACCCTTCTTATTAAATAAATAATATAAATTAATTTTTTACTTTACTTTATACATAACTAACATCTAAAGATGACATAATAAATTTTTGTACTACATTATTTATTTATTTATTTATTTATTTATTCTTTATGTACACAATGTTCGTACAAAGGCGGACTTAATGCCTGTGGCATTTTCTTCCAGTCAACCTTAGGGTGGTGCAGAAAAGGGTGATGCGGTAGATGTACCGAGAAATGGAACAGCTTATTAAGAATATTATATATAACATAAAATTCTACTACACAAATAAAATAATTAAAATAAACTAATATACACGGTTATTTTTTTATCATACTGGAAAATTTTAGAGGCATCTCGGTAGACGCTAGACGACTCATATCAATAAAAAAAACATGTGGTTATATTTTTTAAATTTTATCCGCCAATAATATTAAATTATAGACATTGTTCTTGTTTACTACAAGATAAGGTAAGATTATGAATGAATAAAGCATTTACTACTACGGGCTTAGGAAAATGCGGCAACGTCGCATTATTATTTCAAGCAAGATCAATCTACAACTCGTTTGAAATAAGAGTTATTATTGCACTAGACACTACAATAGTGAAAGACAGAGACAGTCGGCGCCGGCGGCGGCGTTTTGTTGTTTGCTGTCGCTTGTCGGCACGAGCCGGCCGGCTTTTTATTAGTTCGCCTTTGACCAGGCGTTGGAATCACCCCTATAACTAGCGGGTCGTTAGTGGAGCGGCTCTGAGACAGTCTCCGCCATTTTTTTTGACGCCATTTTGCTTTTGGGTGCATGTGTGTGTGTCGTGTCGTGTCATTTCATCATAGAAGTAGAACGCACACATTTGCATTTCATTTTTCATTATTACATTGTTGGTTTGTTTGTTAACAGTAATATAATTTGTGCCTTTGACACCGGCGCGTGTGAACGTATCGCGATGTCGCTCCCGCGCCTGACGCGCGGCAATCGGGCGCATTCGGAATTTTAGTTTCAAGTTAACACATCTAGCGAATACACAGACCTTACTCCGGTAGACCGTAGACTTTTACTTGTGAAGTGAAATTAAGTGTTTGGTGTAAGAAAGTGAACCCACAAACGTAAGACTTGGAAGCGAAAACTGCATTTCGAGTCGTTAAACACTAACCAAAGTGATATGTTGTTGTGGTCATGTATAGTTTTAAACGTGCACGACTATGTATGAGTTAGAGGACTTCCTTTAAATTTAGAACTCTTGTTATTAGGACTAAAGTTGATTTAAATTGTTTCCTAGGTAGGTAAGTATTTAAAGTTGATTCCAATTTTTTAACTACGCCAAAACAACCTACCATAACCGTAATTCCTACTTAGTACTGTTTGTTTTCTTTAAAAACTTTGTTTTGCCGGTCCTAAGCCCGTAAAGTAGGAAGGTGAAATTGTGATCAACTCAGTGATGACTTTGAATCGGCGACGTTGTTGCCAGTTCGCGTTCATTCAATGTTTTGCCTACAACTTCACTCAGTGTCCATACCAGTGCAGTATTTTTTGGATATTTTAGATAATAAATATCTAATTAAACAGGTGAGTAAATTTTATTATTAATGGTTAAATAATTCTTCTACCGTGTCCTGAAGCCACCCTTAAAATAACCAGGGTGATAAAAAAATAACCGTGTATATTATCTAAAATGCCTACGAATACCATAATTGCAATCATTTGATTGCCAATGTCTAAAAAAAAATCAATTCTGTTGTGCAAAATGCCTTCGCAATTTATGTTTGAAGCTAAGCTTGCTTGGGGCGTTACTTACCTCTAGAGGGAGGGCGTTCCATAAAAGAATAGATTGGACAAAAAAGGATGAGTGAACAATATCAGAGCGATGAGGAGGAACTATGAGAATACCATTGAAGGCAGAACGAAGGGTTTTGTTATGAGAGGTACATAAGTTCTGAAAATGTGTCTTGAGGTAGGAGGGTGTGTTAGGGTTATGAAGTAAGGAGTATAAAGTCATTAAGGCTCTCATCTGCCTACGCTGCCGAATAGGTAACCATTTTAAGCGCATTCGGAATGCCGAAACATGATCATATTTTCTTAAATTAAAGACGAATCGAATGCAGTTATTTAGAAGTCGGTCAAGTTTGTTGAGTAGATCTGCATTCAGGTCGAAATAGCACACATCACCATAGTCTATTATAGGAAAAATTAAAGACTGTACAAGCATTTTTTTGATGTCAATAGGCAGAAAGTTTTTCAGTCGGTAGAGAGATCTCAGAGTTCCAGTAACCCTCTGACAAACGTTAGTTACCTGAGGTTGCCAGTTGAGCGTTGAATCTATATGCAACCCCAAATCCTTGACACTGTTGCTCAAAGGGATAACTTCACCATCAAAAATTACGGGATGAAGGTTCTGATGCTCCAGTCTAGATATGAACCTGGAACTGCCCACCATTATCGCCTGGCATTTATTTGGGTTAACGCGGACTCCAAATTGCTCGGACCAATCCTTAATACTTTTGAGATCTTGATTGATTATAGCAATGGCATCATTTATACTATCAACATCTGCATGAGTATAAAGTTGCAAATCGTCAGCATACAGGTGATACGCACAGCGAATATGATGGGTAATAAAGTTTATAAAAACTGAAAAAAGAAGTGGAGATAGAATGCCACCTTGAGGAACGCCAGCGTCAAGATTACGCCATGAGGAAGACAACTCTTCCCAAATGACCGACTGCTGTCGTCCCCGAAGATATGAAGAGAACCACTCAATTACCTTGGGTGAGACCTTTAGATGAGATAACATTGATAACAAAATATCATGGTGAACAGTGTTGAACGCATTCGTGAAATCAACAAGAATGAGTAAGGTAATCTTTCTGTCTTCAATTCCAGCCCTAATGTCCCCGGTCACCTTGAGGAGAGCAGAAGAAGTACTGTGACCAGGTCTAAAGCTGGACTGAAAATGACTCAGAAGTAAGTTTCTGTGGATAAATGAGGAAAATTGCTTATGCACACAAGCCTCGAGCACTTTGGATAGATAAGGAAGGATAGAAATGGGGCGGAATTGATTGAGGACAGTTGGGTTAGGGACTTTAGGAAGAGGGCGAACAAAGGCTTTCCGCCAAAGGGTGGGGAAAGTTGCAGAATCAAGGGAAAAATTTACGATTTCAGTGATCGCAGGAAGGGAGTGCTCGAGGATGGATATAATCATTTGACGGCTGATGTTATCACAACCAACAGCATTAGATTTAATTGATAGGATTATCTTTTTAATCTCATCCGATGACATTGGTGAAAAGTCGAAAGGAGCGATGTTTGGCATTGGAAGCCCAGCTATGTACGCCGTGGTGTTTTCAGTGTTAAGGCTTTGATGATGAGCATTATTGGCAAAATGACAATTTAGATCATCCAAAGAAATGGAGTTAGGAAGGTCAGAGTGGCGAGTTTTGCCTATACCTAGGGTTCCTAGGAACTTCCAGATGGAGGCAGACGTAGAAGATGAGATATTGTCAAGTATGTGGCGGCGTTTAGCATTACGTATCACCTGGTTACACCGATTCCTTGCAACTTTGTAAGCATTCCATTTCTCATCGGTGCGTTCTTTCTTAAACTTTTGAAATGCTTTGTCTCTTCTCCTCATGGCTTTCCTAATTTCTTCTGACATCCAAGGTGCAGGCTTGTGTTTTAATTTTATTTTACGAATTGGAGCATGAGTGTTGTAAAGCTGAGTTACAATATTGTTAAAAGCTTCAATCTTATCGTCAACTGCACTAGCGAGAAATACGGGCTCCCAGTTTATCCTAGATGCGTCAGATCGGAATTTAGAAACATCGATCCCAGCAAAATTACGCTTGTACAGTACTTTAGGAATTGGTTTGGGAGGCTTAAGGATATAAGAAAGGAAGATAAGATCGTGGTGAGAGAAACCAGGAGCAGGATGTTGGCCATGGCAAGATACAAGACTGGGATTTGAAACAAGCATTATGTCAAGCCAAGAGTCATTTCCACCGGTATTTACGTGTGTTGATTGAAGAGGCAGAACATGTAGACTGTTTGATTCAATGACTTGCAAAAGCTTAGTCATTGTTCTTCACAAAAAAAAATGTTCTATGTTTATTTGACAATAATGACTTGTAAAGGTTTAAGTTGGATCAAAATATTTTAATTTGAAATACATGTTTTATTTTTCCATTACACCTTAAAAGATTTATAATATTTTATAGGTTTGTTGCTCATATTTATCATTGTTACTCAAATATACATATAGGTTCCAAAAGTACAATAGAGTTAGATCAAATTTATTAATTTGTATATATTGCCTTAAGGTCGCAGGTAATAAAAGTCAAAATAATAGTAAAGTGATTTATTATGAAGTAATACTTTCATATAATTTAGGAAAAATGTAGTATAGTTTCCAAAATGGCACTATTTGATCAATAAGTTTTTTGACATACAGATTGTTAGAACAAATACCTATTATAGCTAATATTGTCACCTTTTGAGTGTTTTCAAAATTACATACTGCTAGCAACACAAAAGTATATAAGTTTTGCTTTAGCACAAAACATCTGCATCTATACTTGAGTTAAGCATACTGTTCACAGTTTTCCCTCTTTGATAATTAACATTTTCTTCAGTAAAAGAGCATGACAATTTTGTATTAATCTAATTTTATGGATACCGTTTGTTGAATAGACTATTACAGGGTATTAATCAGAAATGAGGTCACATTTTGCAAATTTCAACCCAAATCTTCATCTTTCAACTTTTATTCACATTTCATTATACTCGTAGGTGTCTGCAAGATTTCCCACCAAAAATCTTCCCAACAAAAGAACCATGATGTGTTATGCACTGGCTGACTTTATAGCACATGGAAGCTGTTATTGTTTATAACGAAGCTTCAACTAAAGAGCACTTCTGTATTGATGATTCGTGGTTTAGTTTTCTATGCACTTTATTCTTTCTTCATTGAAGAGGTCTTTTATTTTTTAAGAAATATGTCACAATCTGTGTCTGTGAATGTATATATATTTTTCCTCCCAGTAATTTTCTTCATGCTTGACAAATGAACAACTGCCAATCTTTCTCTTTTATGTTCATTTACAAATTCTTGCAGTACTACACTGGTATTTGACACATGATCCTGATGTTTTCTTTTCAACATTTCTCTTGAAGTAAATACTTTTAGT
The DNA here is from genome assembly GCA_963935595.1 of Schoenobius gigantellus. Lineage (NCBI taxonomy): Eukaryota > Metazoa > Arthropoda > Insecta > Lepidoptera > Crambidae > Schoenobius > Schoenobius gigantellus. Next base: position 23,536,221 of record OZ012547.1, read on the forward strand.
GTTTATTTGACTTTTGAGAGATAGAATTCTATCCAATAGCATTCAACTGCTGTACAAAATAGCTCCTCACTGTGATGGTGCAACCACACCAAAAATGCATGTTTGCAACTCTCTTCTGCCGCGTGACAATCTTGACAAGTACACTTGTAACCTGTTCTTCATTATAACAGTATTGAAACTGTACTTATATTGTTTAGAGCGATACACAAAGAATCTCCTGACCATCAATCTGTCGATTTTCGGAAAATTTGTACTATCTGCTCTCACAAATCTAACATCAATGGTTGATTTTGCTATTAATACAAATAATTTACGATATTTACACATATGATAACGGAGATTTGGACGATTTTTTGCCAGTTTTAGGAAAGAATAGTGCAAATCGACGAGTTGTTGAATCAAATTTGACATTTCTTTGTTTACTATCCCTGCGTTCCGTAAAACGATAAAAGTGATAATATCGCGAATCCGACCAGTCACAACATAACCTACTGATTCAATAGCCCATATATTTTGTGACTATTTAATTTGGTCGGATTCGCGATATTATCGCTTTTATCGCAATTCGGAACGCACGGTATATGAGTGACGTCACGGCCCTGACCACAAGGCGCGTTCAGGGCCTTCGCGCGAAGTACAACTTTTCGCTCTAACCCCGTTCAATGCCTTCGAGCGTGACAACCGGGTGAAACAACCGGCCCGTTCAAGACCTTTGAGTGTCGGCGCGAGTTACAACCGAACAACCATCGAATTTGATGGTTGTAAAACGCTCTGACGTTTATGACTGAAATACTCTTACGCGATTGGATGATATTGGCGGCCATATTCTATAATGTCATCTACTAGAAAGAGAGAGAAATAAAAAATCATGTGAAAGAGGGAGATAAAAGATTTGGTTGCTGCAATCCGTTCAACGCCTTTGAGCGAGTTAAAAAACAACCGGACAACTACACCCAGAGGCGCTGAACGCGCCTCGGCGTGAGATAAAAAAAGATTATTTCTAGCATTTTCAAATTAAAATTTTACAGAGGCGCGTTCAGCGCCTCTGGGTGTAGTTGTCTGGTTGTTTTTTAACTCGCTCAAAGGCATTGAACGGATTGCAGCAACCAAATCTTTTATCTCCCTCTTTCACATGATGTTTTATTTCTCTCTCTTTCTAGTAGATGACATTATAGAATATGGCCGCCAATATCACCCAATCACGTAAGAGTATTTCAGTCATAAACGTCAGAGCGTTTTACAACCATCAAATTTGATGGTTGTTCGGTTGTAACTCGCGCCAACACTCTAAGGTCTTGAACGGGCGGTTGTTTCACCCGGTTGTCACGCTCGAAGGCATTGAACGGGGTTAGAGCGAAAAGTTGTACTTCGCGCGAAGGCCCTGAACGCGCCTCTGTAATCATTCATTGTTATTTATTAAAATCGGTATATTGTGGAACCTTATGCCAAATACTGTTAGAAATAAACAATATTTTAATAAATTTTGATATGAATCACCCTAATATAGGGTAGGCTCGAGCCCCTCGGTGGGGACGTATATGGGCTGTGATGATGAGTCAACTACCCTATGCGAGGTCTAAAAAGACGACTAAGCACTTTTTTTGTACATCTAAGTGTCGTACTAGGTAGTCAGTGAGTGAGTGAGTCAGAAGTCTGACAGTTGCCCCCGACAAGGGGGCACACTTGTGCGACCCCCATAAGTGGGGCGTGGGATGGCCAAGTGCTACTTGGTGGGCCACCTCGTGTGGCCACCGTGGCCGCTTTTTGCTGTGGGTCGGTGCTTTGGCGCCTCTGAGATTCGGCTCTTGTGCGTGTTACCCCGCACTGAGCGGGGCCGGGGGCCTGGCGCACTGAGCGTCGGGACGCGTGGAAGAAAACCACAGTAAAAATTACCACCCGGAGTATGCCCCTCTCCATCTCCATCTTGGAGGGCGTGAGGGGCCCGCCATAGGTGGGCAGGTGCCACCGACGAGGTTATGGTTGAGTAGATACAGGCGGGTGCCCACGATCTCGTTCGGCAGCGGCGCGTTCTTTGGGCATGGCTGTGCCAGGTGCCAAAGAGGGCATATCGAGGGGTTTAGTGGGTAGTCACTCTGCTGCAGAGGCCCACGCCTTAAAGAGTAAGAGTAGCACGGTGGCGCGTATACTTAGGTACGTGATAAATTTTCTTGACGCTCTTGAGATTCATGCCCTTAAAAATATTTCATTGAACACGTGTTTGATGGTTTATTGGAATTCACCCCCTTAGGGTGCAAAATAGAGGTTGAAAGTTTCTATGGAAAATATTTAAAATCTGCTCCAATTTCTTTGAAATTTATTATCCGGGCTTAAATAGGCTACAAAAACATTTTTCCTACGGGAAAATATAAATTCCCACGGGAAAACAATTATAACGCGGGCGAAGCCGAGAGCGGAAAGCTAGTTTGTGATAAAACTCAGTCACACGTGTTCCTTGACGAGCGTCAAGAAATTTTTATCATGTCAGTCTCACTTATATACGCCACGATTGTCACTGAAATGGCACGCTGGTACTTACTGGACTCTGTATTAGGGTCGTCTGCTTAGGTACTTCCGTCTTACCTATTTCTGCCGCAAAGCAGCAGTGCTTGCATTGCTGTGTTCCGGTTTGAAGGGTAAGATATGGCAGAGAAATTACTGGGTAGATACTGTGACTACATCTCTGGTGCCACAAGTTGGCAACGTACACTGTGGTTCTTGTGGGGGTTGCAGTTTTGCTGCGAATCTCACAGGAGCTACATGTATTATAGGCGACTGTTACCACTTACCATCAGGTGGGCAGTTTGCTTGTTTGCCAACTTTCTGCAAAAAAAAGAATTGTGAGATTATGCGTGACTCGAGTCCAGTTTTGGCAGCCCGTGCTACGCTTGCAGTACTTGGTATATCGCATAGTGCGTAGACCGGGTCTTCGCACTGTGCACACTTCCGTGCAAGTAGGATTCCGCTTTTATCGGGGTTCACCTCGATGCGCCACGTACAGAACCAGTCGTCAAGAATGTGAGTCCTCCAATGATACGGCCTATGCAACTCCTCAGAGGAGTTGCATCGGCGGTATCGTCCGCGAAAAGGGCGAGTTGGGACTCTTGTCGTGGTCGTTCACATAGTAAAAAGAGTAATGGCACGAGCATGGAGCCTTGGAGACACCGGCTGGAATAGGCAGAGCCGGCAGCGAAAAGAGCAGGACACTCTTAGTTTACTCTTTTGATAACAAAAACAATGCTGAAAATCGGCCCACAAATATCTACAGTAATCGGTAACATACAAAAAATAGATACAGTCACACATCTTCAATCTTTGAAGTTAAACATGTAGATTGCGTCTATTGCCGGAGCGCGTTCAGAGCCTTCGCGCGAAGTAAAACTTTTCGCTCTAAGTAACCCCGATCAATGCCTTTTCGAGCGTGACGCCCGGGTGAAACAACCGGCCCGTTCAAGACCTTAAAGAGTGTCAGAGCGAGTTACAACCGAACAACCATCGAATTTTAATGAATGAATGAATAAATTCTTTATTGTTAATAAGAAAAACGCATATCCGTAATTATGTGCTAACAAAACAAGAATTAACAAAAGGCGGCCTTATTGCCTAGGCGGCAATCTCTGCCAGGCAACCCTTAGGTAGAGGAAAGTTGATATATGAAATTAGAGATAATGACGGGATGTGACAATCAAAGGTTGCAAAACGCTCTGACGTTTATTACTGAAATACTCTTACGTGATTGGATGATATTGGGGGCCATGATCTAAAATGTCATCTGATAAAAAGAGAGAGAAATAAAAATTCTTGTGAGACAGGGAGATGAAAGATTTGGTTTCTGCAATGCGTTCAACGCCTCTGGGCGAGTTAAAAAACAACCGGACAACTACACCCAGAGGCTCTGAACGCGCTCCAGCATCGAGGACTCTCGTTTGTAGTGCCGCCCAAATTCAAATAGACCCCCCGTTCACAATTATCGGATCCCTAATAATAATAAGTGACAGATATAGATACTTATTCCGTGACTCGATTGTTTCCCACAGTTGTGAATAAGAGGGCTGGAAAGGGGAAATATTACAGATTTATAAAGAATAAAATTAATTATGTCAAAAATTAATTATGTCAAAGATTTATTATATACACTTAACAATAAAAAACAAATTACAAATATAACATCAGGACATCATAATGATAATTTTAACACCTAGATTTCGCCTGCATACTTCATAGCCATAAGTTTTCTCGTGTGCACCATAATTTTATGTCCTGCACAATCTAAATCTTCTACATAACACTTATTTTTACAACATTTCTTGCAGAGCTGGTACTGGCATTTACCACCCTGAAAAAAATAAGTACAAAGTCAACTGTAGGGTATAAACTTCATACAAAGTTCACTTATTTCCTCGTCTGCAGTGGAAAAACTTATCATAAATATGTTGAATAGATAGAAGATGAAATTCATTTCCATGTTGACAGTACTAATTTAGAACTCGACGCAGAATGCCCTATTAGTAACGTACTAACTTATAACTAGTACAAACTTTCAAAAACCTAATAAAATGAAAAATTTATAATAAAAAAATTAAATGTTATCCTTAACGAAAATGCATTAAAATTAAAACATTTTTACATATTTATAATATAGTAGAGAAACACTGATACTTTTAGGTGTCTAATGTGATGTCGTAAATAAAGAAATTTTTTTGCGCTTACAATCTTACATTTCAAACACTGCTACATGGCAAATAATGTACTACAGTATTGTACACCTTAAAAAGGTTTTTTTATTGCAATTAAGTTGGCAAACAAGCAAACTGCCCACCTAATGGTAAGTGGTAACAGTCACATATGATACATGTGGCTCCTGTGAGATTAGCAGCAAAACTGCAACCCCCACAAGACCTACAGTGTACGTTGCCAACTTGTGACTTAAGATGTAGTCACGGTACCCAGTAATTTCAATGCCATATCTTACCCTTCAAACCGGAACACAGCAATGCAAGCACTGCTGCTTTGCGGCAAAAATAGGTAGGTCTACAAAAAAGTCCGCGATAGTATATGTCTATCTCTTATTAGGGATAACCCACAATACGTTTTTTTATCCTTAACTTTTTACGAGAAATAATGACTTATTTACGAAGCGATTTTAAGCAATACAGCATTATCATCATCATCACAGCTCATATACGTCCCCACCGTGGGGCTCGAGCCTACCCTATGTTAGGGTGATTAGGCCTTAGTCAACCACGCTGGCCCAGTGCGGATTGGTCGACTTCACATACACCATTGAATTTCATCGCAGATGTATGCAGGTTTCCTCGCGATGTTTTCCTTCACCGTAGGAGCGTCAGCGAATGTACATATGAAATTCGAAAACGAAAAACACATTGGTACATGGCGGTCTCGAACCCGGACCTCCCGATTGGAAGGCAAGTGCCGAGTCCACAGCGCCACCGACGCTCAGCGCCATACAGCATTAATCCTTATGCAATTAAGTACCTACCTTAAATACATTGTGCATTTAATATAGCTCAATATGGCCCTTTACAGCATGTAAATCATTTAAATGAATGAAGATCTTACAGATTTAAAATGCAGGGACTGCACAATAGCGGTTGGGTCGGCACCGGCCGGGGGGCCAGCGCGGCGGCGGCAATGCGTGCCCATAAATAGCGCATCGAAAGAAGGCTTCGCCCTATAGCACGCTGTGAACGTTGTATATAGTGTGTTTCTGCATCAAGTGCACATACGAGGCAGGGGGCAAAAGGGGATCATTTTAGTGATTAAAAAAAATAGAAAAAAACATCCCACATTTTTTTGTAGGTAGTACTTTTTAGGGGCCATTTAATTTTTTGCCCTCTGTTGCGAACCTAACGTGCATAAATCGTTATAACTCTTGAATGAATAGACAAATATCAATGAAATAAATGCCAACGTGATCCTTAAAGATCAATAGTTCTGTCGAAAGTTCGAAACACAATTTTTGTCAATTATTATCACAAACAATTAATGACAGAGGATTAAAGGAGAAAAAAGCGTATTTTTCTTTGTTTTTTTTTTAAATTAAATCCCATTAAATAAAAACGAGTGTGCTTATGACCACACGACTGAAGTGAAACTTCTATGAGAGGAAGAGAGAAAGAAAATGTGCGCGCGCACTGCTGTCTCTTGCTTATATCCCCCACTTAACTTCCGTTCGCCTTGCCCGATCACACTTTTCGTAACGCGTTCGCCAGCTTACTCCCCAAGTCAAGCGTGCCTAAAGAAGTTTCACTTCAAAAACCCCCAAAATGGTATTGTTTTCTAGTGCTTATTTCAATCTGCATCATTTCAGCTATCAAACGTCATATAAATCGCGTCTCTTGGTCAATAGGCTAAATGAATGAAAAAAAATTATTGCCTTAATAGAAGCTCATTCATATTAAACACAGAAAGAAAAAAACTGTTTTTAAATAACTATAAAAACAACCAAGATATAAGTTATTAAAGATTTTTCTCCATCTCTTTCTAGCAAAGCGGCAATTTACATGCCCTGCGTTCCAGATAAAGCACTGCTACTTTCTGAGGCTAACATCTGATGTTAGCCTCGTTTTGCGTTTCTTATAAGAAATGTTGACATTTTTAGCCGCGCTAATAGACTAGTTGACAAAAAAAATTTTTTTGCTTTAATAGAAGCTTATTCATATAATAAACAGAAAGATAAAATCGGTTTTCGAATAACTATAAAAACAACCAAGATATAAGGTATTAAAGATTTTTCTCCATCTCTTTCTAACAAAACGGCAATTTACAAGGAGTTTATATGGCCGTACTCAACTATGACGTCACGGTTGATGTCGGATCTCTGTTTAATCACCTTCAAATTAACAACTTAATATGCTTGTATCTAATGTATTTCTTAGCCGATTTTAATTCTAATTTCACAGGACTGCATCTTTTTCCTCGGTATTTTAATATTTAATGACGAGACGAGAATGACTGAATTAGAATTCAGTCATCATCCCAACGCAAGGTACTGATTTTTCGTGCTGAATTTTGACACCTCACCTACTTAGTCCAGCCACTTATAATTTTTAATAATATAACTCAGAATTGGCTAATACTGTATATATCTTTCAATTTTTTTTTTAAATCCGCTGAAAATCTTTTTTGATTCATGAAAAAAAGATTCCAAATGTCAAATTTGAAAGCTGTCAAAGTGGTATCAGAGCACCTCTCTATTAACATGGGTAGGTATTTGATGCTAGCATTTCGTGTTTAAAATGATAACTTGGCACGGAATGTTTGTACAGATGGATGATTGTCCGGCCTACTACACAGGCTAAATGATCTAAGCACTACACCAATATTGTAAGGACATATTATCTCCACGAGACAAATCCAAACAGATGGATTGGCCGACAAGGTCCTATTGGGTGGCCTGCGCGATCACCAGATATGACGCCTCTCGACTATTTCCTATGGGGCACAATGAAGCAGCGTGCTTATAGCACTACTATAAACTCAGAAGTCAAACTGCGAGATAAGATTTTGAGTTGCGCTGAAGACCTGCGCAATGACCCTTTTTTTTTCTCGGGGGGAAATGCGTAACCGCACCGTACCCGCCGTTGGCTAGACAGCGAGCGTGTGTGGGGCTCTCTCGGCGGAGTGCCAAGCCTACCCACTAAAACCCCCCGGTGTTCTCCCTGCCCTTATGGGCGCGCTAGGTAAGGTCCACACTGCGACTCCACTACCCACGCGCCCGGGCAAGCCCGACCCACCGGTCGGGCTATCGCCAAGGCATGATTCGACGCGCAACACAGCAAATAGTTTTTCGCGCAGCAAAGTGCCTACAACAACGAGGGGATCATTTCGAGAATTTAATACAGCAATAATTTGTAATGGTACTTTATGATGTAAATACTTCGTTATTTCATTAAATCTAAATCAAGTCAGAATAATACCAACACAGTCTAGTCGAGAATAATCTACATCTAACTGAAGTATTATTATTCTAGGGCTTCAATTAAGTCGAAACTAATAATTGTAAAAGTATCCAACCACAAGACTCAGGTAGAAAAATTTCCTTTCTGACCCGTGGAGCACCAAAGTGGATCACCTAGGTGTTTCACGGTTAACTTTCTGTACCCCTGCCTGGTTCACCTAGGTGTTCTGCAATTCAAAATAATGTACCCGTAGTTCACCTATCTGGTGAAATACAAGTCATCCTAAATAATTCAAAAACTAAATGCTAAAATTGATAAAATTAAAGATTTTCAGGACGAGACAAGAAATAAAACTGCCCTGCGAGCATGGACTTGTCGATCGAAACTATATATTTCCAGCCATCTAAAATAAATTCTTCTGGAAGTAATGGTAATGGTAATTTGTGTAAGCATTCACAAAAATTCAAAAGAGAGAAAACCTGACATGTCATGAAATGAAAGTAAGGTATTTAATCGGCATTTTTGGCTGCGTAGAAATAATCCAATAGATTTTAATATTTTAGAAGTACAGAAAGATAGCCGTAGAACTAGATCAACCAAGGGTACCTACAGAAAATTTACACCTAGGTGAACCAGGGGTAAAAAAAGTTAACCGTAGAACACCTAGGTAAACCAGGGGTACAGAAAGTTAACCGTGGAACACCTAGGTGATCCACTTTCGTGTTCCACGGGTCAGAAAGGAAAAATTTGTGCAGTTATCTGTACTGCGGTCTCCAACACCCCATTTCGAATAATCATAGCCATTGTTACAATTAACCTAGAGACACAATTTGTGTAGTGTTTGAAAGCTGAAATGATACAGATCGAAATAAGCACTAGAAAACAATACCATATTGGGGGTATTTTCTTTTAAATGGGATTTAATTTAAAAAAAAACATAAAAATTACGCTTTTTTCTCCTTTAATCCTCTGTCATTAATTGTGTGTGATAATAATTGTAAAATTTGTGTTTCGAACATTCGACAGCACTATTGATCTTTAAGGATCACGTTGGCGTTTATTTCATTGATATTTGTCTATTCATTCAAGAGTTATAACTGTTTATGCACGTCGGGTTCGCAACAGAGGGTAAATAAATTAATTGGCCCCTAAAAATAAAACAAAAAATCTATTCTTCATCACTAAAATAACCCCGTGTCTCGTATGTGCACTTGATGCAGAAACACACTGTATAAAGACATTCTGTAGTATATTTAATATCAGCATTGCACCCGTGCGAAACTGGGGCGTTGGGGGGTTGCTAGTTAAGTATATAAAAAATATATTTCATTTCCTCATCACGAAAAGCACGTTTGCTGCTTAAAAGTCGCAAGTTTGCAGTGATTAAAAGTAGGTAATAGGAATTTGGAATACCATCATTTTTACTTACGTATTTTCCTCAGTGTCGAAAATAATTTTTACTCAATTGTTAGCTTACCTACATGGCAACATTCTTGCTTTTTCACTAGAGAAAATCTAAAGAATGTTTCTACAAAATATTGTAATATTTTTTGACATAACATCTTCGTCCACATTACAAAAAGCAAATTATTGATTTTTCGTAATACTAGTTCTCATCAGGGCTTCTATTTTTTATCATTTGGGTCATTGATTTACTACCAAACGTAGATAGAGCATTTCATACGAAAACACGCATGAAATCTGTCACCAGTAAATCGACAACGGAGTGAAGTACGTCATTTCATACCTAGCCACCGATTTTTCGTAATCGCTACAAAAATATCAACCCTATATTCTTAGACATAATGCTCGAAATTGCTTATCGCGCTTAGGACATCCCGACCTTGATCGTCGCTTCAACGCATGAATGAGACAACACATCGTGAAAGGACTCGAGTGCGAGCGAGACGATTGCTATGTACTGAAACTGACGCGGAGCAAGATGTATAATGAGTTTACTCACGCAAAATATGAAATCCTATCTTTTTCTGCCGTTTCTGGCTATTGTTTCCACAACTTTTGAACGCGCACTTCGGCATGTTTATGTGCCGACGGCTAATCACTCACTATTCAAAAGAGCTGTACGAGTCGCGATCGGACAGTTCTTCGCAGGCCCACTTCTCGAACGTTCATGCGTTATCTGCGTTTGGTAGTAAATCAATGATTTGGGTATATTTATTAATCGATATAGACCCATCCCGTACTTAAGCTCTGCCCAGACACCATTTTTTGTCCCAGGTTGCTTCAAAAAATATATATTTCGTCATATCCACCTATCTACAATCTAAGTGCCAACGATTTCTAGCATATCGCAGTTGTGAAATAGTAAAAAATGGATTTTATTTTATATTACAGTTGTGAAATACAACTGCTGATATTATTTTAGCCATGTAAGACAAATTTAATGATCTTAAATATGTGTTCTAGTGATGGCCACTTACACATGTTAAGTAAAATGAACATCTGTACATTTTTATATACTAACAAGTGGATTAGGACACATTTCTCTAATGCAGATATCTCCACATCTGCTGCTTTGCTGGTTATCTTTAATTGGCCTTCTTGACTTTCTCTGTAATTTTTTCATTTTTTTCCTAGATATTGAATTGCCATGTGAATCTTCAAAATGTCGTTTTTCATGTAGCTCCTGAAAAATAATTATTACATATAAAGAAAATAATCAATATACAACGTGTTTGGTCAATACCATATCAAGCTGAAACCTACCCATCATCTATACTTACTAATACTTACTAATATTATAAAGCTGAAGTTTGTTTGATTGTTCGTTTGTTTGGTTAAACGCGCTAATCTCACGAACTACTGATTCAATTTAAAAAAATATTTTTGTGTTGGATAGTCCATTTATCGAGGAAGGCTTTAGGCTATAATAAAATCACACTACGACTAAGAGGAGCTGAGCATCAATGAGAAATGTTTAAAACACGGGTAAAAAATATACGGCGAAACGTAGTTTGCAGGCACAGCTAGTAGTTATATAAAAGAACAGCTATGCGCCCCAACTACGTTTCGCCGTATATTTTTTCCCGTTTTTGCAACATTTTTTATTGATGCTCAGCGCCTGTTAGTCGTTGCGTGATGTTATACCGGATGTCCCAAAAAATAGTGTCAAGCGGAAGTCCAGAGATAGAGCACCTTTTGGACTATCCGAATCACCCCCATGTACGAGTATGTGCCGCGATTTTTTGTAGTTTTCGAGTTATGAATTTTCTACTGAACTTTTGAGAGTTTACGACCTGAACAACTTAAAAAATTTCCAAGGAAAAAGTACAAGTCTTTTTGAGATATTGTTTTTGCAACTGAATCTCCATCAGTTATACCTTTATGCTTAAAATAATCAGCTTTGTACCTTTCATGAAAGTTATGAAAATGTTAGTAGGTACAAAGTTAAAAATTAACTTTTGGTAAATTATGACTTAACATTTTAACTTTAAATTAAATGCTCCAAGAATGATAATTGTGGATGTTGAAAATTGTTTAAAATGAGATTCATCGGGTCACAGAATATTTTTGAAAAAAAATTTCGTTTTGAGCTTGACGCCGTAACAGTTTCTAACAAAACGCTACTCTTCTCGGGTAGTCTTCGGGATTAAGCTGCTGTACTCTCTGAATATGATACGGGTAGATACGGAAACCCTCTTGTTGAGTATTCGGCGATTCGGCGTTCTAGAGTTCTCACACTAACTAATGGATCTCTTGCCACTTCATTGAGCACTAATTCGACCGTATCTGGGTCATGCATTTGAGATGGACGCCCGGATCTTCTGCCTGGTTGGCGTCCTTACATGTAACAGTTATAGACTCTTTAAAACCATACGATGATCAGGCCAAGTTTCGGGCTGAAGTGCACCTCCATTTTGTACTTGCTCCCTGTACAATCTGGCTGCTTCAGAAGCGTTTTCACGTGCATAGCCATAAAAGTAATGCATAAGAGCATATTCTTGATGAAAAAGACATAGCTCACCAAATTAATGTGCCCGAAAAGTCCGCTGAGAAAGCCAAATTAGTCGAAGTCCGTATCTGCACAAAACCAAATAGTAATCGCATTAAAAGTCCAAAGAAAGCAAAGTTTGTCAAGTAATCACAAATGAGAAACGTATTGTCGTACACAGCGTATCGACGACTGGCCGCAGAAGAACACAATAGACGACCAACGCTTGCGCCGCGCCCCCGCCCCCCTCATTCCCTTGTGGCCCAACTGCGACTTAGGTAATAAGTTCCGAGAATGGCATTCTTTTTAATAAAAATAAAAAACTTTTTTGCTTTATCGCTGCCACTAAGAATGAGAGCCATGCTTACAACCCATACGCAAAAGTAGGTAATGAAACTTAAATTACATTTTCAACAAAAATAAACTTTTTTACATCTCAGCTTTACTGTCGTCATTTTTGGCAAAATAACAAACTGCTTAACGTAAAGAATTATGAAATGTAAAAAAGATATCAATTTCAATATTTTTTCCCTTTTCTGTTATTGAAGACTGATTTTAAAGAAAGTGGCTCATTAAGTCATACGTCATGCTCAAAGCATCATTGCGTCCGGACGTGTAGCAGTGATTATTTAAAAAAATACGCTTAGCGCGGCGAAAGTCGTTGCTAGAGATAACTATCGCCATGAGTAATTGTGATGTGATAGTTAGCGAGCTCCTCGCGTTTTTGCAGCAGAGGCTGGACGTGTTGGATGAAGTCAGCGCCACGCAGATATGTTAGTCCGCCTTCAGCGAGGATGACATACGTGAAGCTGCTTAGCTTTACGTGTCATCCTCGCTGAAGGCGGACGAAGCTGCTGTATCAGTCTCTCAACAAGATGGACTAGATGGTGTCCCGCCGGCGTGATGGGACACAGAAAAGCCTGCAGGACATCATCAACCTGCTCAAGGTGACCGATCCTGACGACGTGCCAACGTTCGTGGCGAGATACCTGAACAAGTTGCCTGTCAAACCACCGGAATGGCGAAGAAAACGCCTATAAAAATTTACTAACATAGCCTATTAAGCACTACATGTATACCAACCAAATTGTTTTACAGATTAGATATATGTATGTTAGTTTATAAGGTATGTACATATCTATTTATTTATTTATTTTATCTGTTAGGAAGACCAACAGCTGAAATACAGAGTGGTTAACTTATAATGTATAACATAAAGCTAATTACAGGTCCTCACATATAGAAACAATTAACATAACTAGTTTGGCACTGAAATAATAAACGCACACAGAAAATTATAATCATAAACCTAGAAACAACTTAATTATTGAAAAAGCTTTGGCTCATTAGACGTCTCGCAGCTGCACATTTCGTTGCAAATAAATCAAATTTAAGATTTTTGGACACCGCATTGAAATCACTAGCCACACGCCAAAAATATGAATTCTGCTTGTAATTTGAATTAGAGTTGGGCCTATGTTGTCCGAGCACAAATAAATAAATAAAATAAATTTAGTGCTACTTTTTTTTAATGATTATAAAGGTCGACATTCTGGCAAAGTTTCCAGACCTAATTAGGAACCATGAAATAACCTGTTAGGATTTTTAATTTAAAGTTGAAATTTCAAGTCATAATTTACCAAAAGTTAATTTTAAACTTTGTACTAATATTTTCATAACTTTCATGAAAGGTACTAACTTAGATGGTTGGCAGTACACAACTGTGCGTTTTTCTCGCAGTTTCCTGCCTCGCACAGTCAAACATTGGAATGATTTGTCGCCTGCGGGTATTTCCGGACCGATAGGACCTTCAAACTTTCAAGAAAGGAGCGTATTCCTATCTTAAAAGCCGGCAACGCACTTGTAACTCCTCTGGGGTTGCGGGTGTCCATGGGCGATGGGAATCACTTACCATCAGGTGACAAGTTTGCTTGTTTGCCCCCTATCCAATAAAAAAAATTATCGTTTGGCACCAACTTCGATATAGAAATGTGTTGTTGTCTGTCTGTACCTCTTGTTATATGATTTTTAACTTTTTAGTGTTTTTGAAGTCGGTTTTTATTTTTTCTTTTTTTTTTTCTTTTTAGTGAATTTAATTGATATAGCTATGAAATTCGCTTGAAAGATACGACAAAGGGTCATTAAATGCCTATTGTATTTAAAATACTATCCTCTGATAATTAAGGATCCTTCCATCATCAGCTCTGTTCATGACTACCAGATGCAAATATCTGAAGAGCTTCAGAAAAAAACATGAAACACGTTGGATGTGGATGTGGACCTATAATGTATGATGGATATATGGATGATGGAAGGATCCTTTCCTTTTAGGAGTTAAGAGGTTAGTTTATTAAATACAATAGGCACATATTGATTCTTTGTATTGTAAGTTGTGAACAACCTTTAATAAAAATTACCAACTATTTTTTACCAGTGTGTCTTAGTTACAAATAGTTTTGGTACCTGTGATTTATTTAAGCATGCCTGTATCTTTTGCGTATGTTCTTCAGGAGATATCCTAACATAAGGTTGACATATCCACGGAGGCAATATTAAATTATAGCCGCAGCGTGTTACATTTTCATAATGTTCAAATTGTAGCAATCCACTATGGTAATCCGTGTATTTCAATTTAATTTGTACACAAACAGATCTGAAATCACTTATATTTTGTCCAGTTGCTAGGAGTTGCCTTATTTCATCATTTTCTTTAAATGTGAATCTGAAAAATATAGTTTCAAGTAAAATATAATAAGTATATAATATCAATAAAATTCAAATCACTTTAGCCAGAAGTAATAGAAGATTTGTGATTTCGATTGAATAGCAACATATAGTTAGTTCTCTTTAACAAATATTGGGTATTTGGTCATGGTATTGGCTCAAAAAGAGTACTCACATTTTATGAAATATTTTAAATAAATGGCCCCTAATGTATGATGATGGACAAGGGTATTTTTCAACTAAGTCAACATATTCCAAAGCTATTTCCCATGTCACTGGATTGACACCTTCAAATAAAGCTGGATTTGTCAGAATGCCCTCAGCACTCATTACACCATCCGCTTTTGTATAATCTAAGCATCGGTATACATCTTCTATACTTTGAATGTTTCCATTCGCAAATACTGGAACTGACACAGCTTCTCTATAAAGCAAGAAAACTTTTCATAGTCCAAAAGTAGAACTTTGCTTTTTATACACTTAGAGATAATTACATTATATTATCATTGAAAATTGCAAACCTTATAGCCTTAATATGTTTCCAACTAGCTATTCCAGTAAGTGGTCCTTTTTGTTCTCTTGTCCTGCCATGCACAGTGAGCAATTTACATCCAGCATCTTGTAACATCAATGCATATTTTACAGATTTTTCTATATCTTCAAATATCCTTACTTTGCATGTGATTGGTACAGACACAGCTTGTGACATTGCTTTTACTAAAAAGAAAAAATTACATTAATGAAATCATCAGATGCCCTAGGTTGTGTAGTGTGTATGCCGTCCATGTCACTAATTTTAAGAATGTTTTTATGTTTGCTGCTGTACAAAGTTTAGGGTCCAACAAACTTTAGAGAGGTTAAATTGCCAAAAGCCAGGAATGCACGTGTATACGAGAGGTATGTGTATGTGAACTGTGAACCATGTGAAGTTAATCACAGGAACGAAACTACAAAGGAAGCTGTACAGTGTCAATTACCAACCAAGATTAGGGACTTTTATGTGATTCTTATTTCATCTTACGGATTCTTTTGAAAATTGGTTAGGTTAAATAATTTAATTTAATAGAAAAGCTATTACTACAGCGACACTTGGTTCTAAGTTCTTGGCTCGCAATAGTAGTTCAAAGGTCCAAACCATCTTCAGGCTAAGCTATGAAGCTATAACCTCTTCCAACCCAATATCATTGTAAGCTTTGGCATTGACATTGATAATACAGACATCAATGTTCAATTTAATTCCATAAATGGCAGGATTGGACACATATTTTCACAGACGCTTCCAAAATGTCTAATACAAATAATGTGGGTTGTGCAGTTGTGCTGTTTGGATTCCACGTCATAGATTAACTTTAAATTTTTAGTGCCATCCCAATACATTATCTTTTACAGTGGAAGTTATAGCTTTATTTCAAGCTATCTCTTTCCTAGGTTAATAGATTTAAGAAAAGTTTAATCTTAACTGATTCGAAAAACTGCTTACAAGCCTTATCAAAATTCGTTTTACGATACAAACATTACTGACCTATAATTTAAAAAACATTCATGCCTATGTTTGTACCCACTGCCTGTAATCAATCCCTGAGGATCCTCTTTGTAATCCCCATTGAAATACAAGCATGGCATAACACAAGATTTATTTTATTCCTTGTTATGGATCTTGCTGACATAAATTGTTACGGTATTGTATCCTAGATGACGTTTGAGGACTAAATAATTTGAAACCTATCATTGAATGTAAAGTTTAGTATTGTTTATAGGTTTTTTACCTACAGAATCTCCATTTTTAATGGAATAATACCTGGATTTCTGATGTTCCGTTACACTCTGTATGTGTAAACGTAAATATATTTTACTAGTAACAATACAATATTATTATGTAGATCGCTGTTACAAGCACCGTCACAAACTCTGTGTTTTTAAATTATTGACTGGTAGAAAATGTCATATGGTATTAGACTTAAATAGATTAGACTAACCAATTGCACATTATTTTTACTGTGCAATAGTTTAAGTAAACAAATTGTCACTAGTTGACACTTTTCATACAAAACTATCATTTAAACACCACACTTGTATTTCATAATACTACAGTAGGAACTACCAGATTGATTAAGATGTAACATAAATTAATGCATTCTGAAAATAGCATGACAAATTTCTCAATATTGAGTCATCCTTAAGCAGGAACATCCTTTTAAAAACAGTAGAGGTTGGTAAGGATTAGTACTGTTAAACTGTGAAAAGTTCAACAAAAATAAATATTTACTAGCCTGACAAGAGCTAATAAATAAAATTTATTCCCCTGATAAAAATAAAATGGTGAAAATAGTTACAATTCACAAAATAAAATAATGTAGCTTCATCACAAATGTAGAATCATTTCTGATGAAGCTACATAATTCTATTGAGAATTCAAATGTTTAGTAGGTTGAAGTTTATTTGTATTTAGTAGTATAAAACCATAACTACTAATATTTTAACAATTTGTTGTCTTCCATAGCCATTATTTGGTTTCTAATTACAAAATTAATTTAAACCTGCTAAACATTCACATTCTGTCAATTATAAATAAGGCCTTTCAGCCCATTAGGTCCTATTACCAGAAAGTACATTTGGTTCATTATGTCCTAATTTTTGTACTCTAAAATCTGTGATATAAAATATGTCGCTTATCTATTTTAAATAAAGAATTGTTGTATTTCATTTAAAAAAAATATACACATGCAAATTTTTAGTTACCAATGTCTTGTAAAAGTACCCATTCATCTTGGAGAAAAGAGCCATATCTTCCTCTTTTGGCAATAGATTGCGGACACCCTAAGTTGATATCAATGGCATCACATTGCGATTCCACCATTCTGGCAGCAAGAGCCATAACATCAGGATTGTTGCCACAGAACTGGAAAATATTTTATTGGTATAAGTATTTATTAAGGTGGAAGCTTGGAAATTCAAGTTTCCTTATTCTGCTAGTGTTAACGCATTTGTGGCATGTCAATAACCCTTTAATAGCATTACTATTTGCAACATTATTTGTTGGTTAACCGATCTCAAACTGAAATGTTTGTCACCAATGACTTATCAAGAAATTGCAGCACTATTAAATAGTAATGGGAAAAGTGACAAAAGCAGTTTTATTGAAATGCTATATTAAGATTAGCAGAATTAGGCCCCAGGTTTAACCAAATAGTTTGATCAATCTAAGTGAACTTTTTCATCCACTTCATGCAATTTTAGAATTGAACTACACAGACTACTACATTCCAGGATCATGTAGTGTAAGTCCATTATTTGCACCACTGTAACCAGCACATCTGCTTCAATTCGTTGAAACATGATGATTTTTAAGTTTTCATAATCCCATTGCCAATCTCCACACAAACCCCCTTTAGAAAATGATATTCAATGTCAATTGAATTTTAAATTTCTGGAAATCCCATCACATAAAATCCCATCACACTATTGAAAAATAGCACTAATTATGTAAGAAAGAATCGGCAAATGTTAACTGTTAAAAAAAAAATTACCACCCAAAACTGACTAGGAGCTCCTAGTTGGATAAATTAATTTTGGACCACCTAGAACCAACTCCGGGCACCTTTAATACAATTCCAGATAGGATAATTTTTTTATGACCACCCAGAACTGACTTCGGGCACTTAAAACACAGTTGGTTAGGTTAACTTTTATTCCCTGTCCTACAAACATGAATTTTAACACAAATAAACACCCCATTCCTCAATATCCTTTTTAAATATATAGAGAAATACCAAATGAAATTATGAAAACAGTTGCAACTAACGAAATAATGTCTGCTTTTGCTTGTAGACAGGTAGCCCAACCGGCTAAATACTTTCTAAACTGCAAAATCTTACCATTGTAAAAACCATGTTTTCGCTACTCAACATTGGTGAATTGTCAAACCTGACAGAAGCCACTTATCCCAAAAACTGAACGGAATTTTTTAAGGCTATCCAGAACTGAATACATCAGACACAGTTTTGTTTCATTTTTACAATTTATAATGATTGTGGTCTTTGTTGAAGGCTATAAATTTAGACTAGGACAAGTTTTGACAAGATTTCGTAGACCTAACTTCAGAATTGATTTTTTTTCCAAAATTATTACTTTCCACATTTCCCCCTTTAAGGGGGGCTTCCCCTCGTCTTCCCCCAACCTTCCCTCCAATCCCCACCCCCTTTACCTGCTGAAGGATACTAAAAAAATATCCTATACTGAAACCAAGAGGATAATTAGATAGGCATAGATTGATCGAATCATGTATCTACTATGCAGTCGACTGATCGTATTATGCGGTCGAACCAAGTGGCCCGATGCGAAAATTGTACCTGAACAACTAATGGGCGATCTTCCTTACATGACACTAAACTTTCTTTTCTGTACTTGTGGTCTTTAGTGAATAGATAACTGTGGAACATTGGGGTAAAACATAACTCAGCTCCATGATTTCGACAAAGGAGTCTCCAGGCCAATTCACTAGCATCTACCATTGGTGCCACGATGAGTCGAGGTCTTCCAATGTCGACAAACCAGCCAGTAGACGACATGCTATTTGATTCAGTTCTTATATAATTAGCAGTACAGAAATTATACAAAATTCATTCCTGAACATTATACGCCAATAATACAATTAATTCTATTAAGTTACAGCAGAAAAATAGCAAAGAAAAACACGCCGGATCATTTTATTACACGCTAGGCGAACGTGACGTCGTGATAAAAGGCACGGCTCGTCTATGACATTGACAGCTCATTGAGCGCGTTCAGCAGGAGCGCGTTCAGAGGCGCGTTCAGAGCCTTCGCGCGAAGTACAACTTTTCCCTATAACCCCGTTCAACGGCTTCGAGCGTGACAACCGGGTGAAACAACCGGCCCGTTTAAGACCTTAGTAGAGTGTCGGCACAGAAGATATAATAGTACTACGTACAGAACGGCCACACACCTCCCCGCACTCATTTCAAATACTTTAACCACACCCGGCACTTCGTTGTAGACATCACTGACACATAAACAAGGGCGCGCGCGATCGCTCGGGCGCGGCGACACTTCACGTTCATCGAGTAGACGCGAGCGCCGACCGATAACAGAGATAGCGCTATGCGGTTAAAAGAGAAGGCAGTCGCTGCACTTCTCGTGCGTGTCATTTCGATTGATAGCCACGCCCTCAGCCCCTCCAGCCCTACCAGATTCCACGTACACATTTGCGCGTGTACAAACGTCATTTGCTTAAGTAGTAGTAATAGGTAATTGATTTGCGAACGTTGTATGGAGTGTCCGGGGTGTGGTGTCGGCGCGTAAGAGTATTTCAGTAATAAACGTCAGAGCGTTTTACAACCATCAAATTGATTCGACGGTTGTTCGGTTGTAACTTGCTCTGACACTCTAAAGTCTTGAACGGGCCGGTTGTTTATCCCGGGCGTTACGCTCGAAGGCTTTGAACGGTTGTAAAAAGTTGTACTTCGCGCTTAAATAAAGAATAAATATCTATGACTTCGCGGGAAGGCTCTGAACGCGCTCCTGTAGTTGGAGCGCGTTCAGAGCCTCAGGGCTGCGTTCGTAATCGTCGTCCGACGACGCTCGATGACGTACTGGCCGTTTGAAAACCCCCGCGGCCGTACCGCCTAACTCAAAGCGAGCACTCGCTATCGTTATCATGACATTAGAACCTCAGAAGAATAACTAAAGGCGCGTTCGGATAGCATCAAGGTAGCAAAAATAACTGTTAAAAATGACAAAATTGACACAAGGAGCGTTCGGTTAGAAGAAATGTGAACAAAAGTTGCATTTTTATCTGTTTACGTCAACCGTTCGGATAGCTGAAAAAATTTTAAAAAATGGCATTGTGAACTGCCAATTTCGCCCCAGCTATCGAAGAGGGTCAAAAGTGGCAGTTTTTGACATTTAAGATTTTTGACGTTTACTATACGTAAAATTTTTGACACGATTGAATAAGTTTTAACGAAATAAATTTTATTTTCATTATTTATGGAAATTAATGATCGTTAATCATGAAGCGAGCTTATTACATCATAATACATCCAGAATCTGGAAACTGAAAATAAATTTAGGTTATAATAGTTTATGACTTTGACATATTGATAATGTAGCGTTCGGTTAGGGTGTGGAGCAAAAATGGCAAAAATTTCATAATCTTCTAACCGAACGCTTTACATCAACGCCAATTTTGATAATGCTAAAAACGCCACCACAGGCTACCCGAACACGCCTTAAAGCATAGAAACCTAGCAAAAATAGCTACTGAACTTAATATATTTGACTCACTTTCACATTAGGCGCTGCTAATAGAAGTTAGACAGAGACACGTATATGCAAGATGTTTCGAAATTTTGTAGGTCGTCACTAATTCTCGCTTGTCAGTTCTTCTCCCAGTGATGTCGTGCTCATCACTCACCTAGTTTCAACGTCGATAATTATATTATGTAGGTATTTAATAGATCCCTAATACTAAAATGTCTTTATTATGAGAAATATAACATAAATAATTAAGGGTAGATTTTCTTATGTAACTTATCCAGCTAATAGCTGCTGTGTCTCTTTGGTATGGTGAGGCTGGCCGTTCATGAGACTAAAAGCGGGAAGTGCGAGACCGACTCGCCCACCGAGGGTCCCGTATAAAATTGTAGGTTATACTTTAAATAGAGACTAAATTTTTTATGATTTAATTACAAATGTGGAGTTTGAGATTTTCCCTGACTTGTAGTGTAAGACTATATAACTTCACAAATTTCATAGTTCTAGCTAGATCAACGAAAAGTACCCTATACATTTTGATGCCCGTGAGAATGTCGAAATATACGTTTTTGGCGACATAAACGGCCGCACCTTTTTTTGTTAACTTAGAAGTTTGATTTTTTCACATCTTCAAGGGACTAGAACTTGTTAGTGTAGAACTGAGGAATTATATGGTTTTAATTTCAACTCGATACCTTCACGCGTTTCCAAGATAGTCTTGACAGACAAACGGACAATAAAGTGATCCTATAATGGTTCAGTGTTTCTTTTGAGGTACGGAACCCTAAAATTTGGACTATTTAAGTGACGGGTATTTCCCATTATCTAAAATGTTGGAATTTTTCTATTGCAGAGATTCACAAATTCTATAGGAAGGGAATCGAAGACACACTGCTTTTATTTCATCGCTTAGATTTAATTCATTTTTTATCGCATCGCTTTCCCTTTCGCTTTCGCTTGTTTAAAGATTTCCTTTCATTAAATAACTTGACTTACGTCATGACTTCTCCATTTCATAGTTTTACTACTAAGTACATACAAAATTAATCTGATGGAAAATATCTGGAGCAAATTTGACTATGCTTGCATTGAGACTATTTTATGTAAGCTGGACTCAAGAACTATTAATATAATTAGTTCTTTTATAACTAGTAACAACATTAGCATTTAAGGTGATTGGATAGTGTTGTTTCCAGATTATCTCTTTTAAAGTAATCTTAAATAAGTAAATATTGTAATTGGTATGTTCATTTCATTGTATATAGTAGTACTACAGAAGTAGCTACAGAATTTGAAAAGTTCTTTACTGACATTCCAGTTTCAATCACAAAATCGTTGGATTCATCCCCTACCGTTGCTGAATCTATTTTAAAAGATCATGTAAAAACTTGTAGTGATACATTTAAATTTGATCATATTAGTGCAAACGACTTAATAAAGTCATTTAAAACTCTGAATAAAAAGAAAACCGTGGATCTGTGGGGCAACTCTGTTGATATCTCCAAATCTGTAATTGAGACAATAGCTCCAATACTGGCTAGTATTTTTAATGATTGCATTGACTGTGGTGTATTTCCTGATTTAATGAAACTGAGTAAAATTATTCCATTACATAAATCTGGTAGCACATCAGACCCCAGTAATTTTAGACCTATTTCTGTGCTACCTACTTTTAGTAAAATTTTTGAAAAAATAATGTTGGAGCAAATGCAAAGCTATTTTAACAGGAATAATCTTCTACACTGTAAACAATTTGGTTTCAGGAGGGGTCGCTCAACAACCGATGCTGGTGTTGAGTTAGTACAACATATATATGAGGCCTGGGAGGACTCACATGATGCGCTGGGCGTTTTTTGTGACTTGTCCAAGGCGTTTGATTGCGTCCATCATGAAACTTTGATCAGGAAATTACACTACTATGGATTTCACGATACTGTTCTGGATCTACTCATCTCCTATCTGACTGAGAGGATTCAGAAAGTAGATGTCAATGGGAAGAGATCTCAGGGCTCCTCGGTTAAAATGGGAGTTCCGCAGGGTTCGATTCTTGGTCCTTTTCTATTTTTAATATATATTAACGACTTGCCTAATTATGTTCAAGACAGGCATGAGATAGTATTATTTGCAGACGATACTTCACTTTTATTTAAAATTAAAAGAGGATTGCAAATTAATGACGATGTAAATAATTCTATCTCAAGAATAGTTCACTGGTTTAATATGAATAATTTGTCCCTCAATGAAGGGAAAACTAAATGTATAAAATTTGTCTTACCTAATGTTAGAGAGGTTCAGACCACTGTAAACATAAAGGATAAAAATGTGGGCCTTGTGGACACCGTTGTATTTCTTGGTATTACTTTAGATTCTAAGCTTCAGTGGGGCCCACATATTGATAAATTGTCGAAGAGACTTAGTTCTGCAGCCTACGCTGTATGGAAAATACGTCAGCTGACCGATGTTGATACAGCAAGACTTGTATATTTTGCTTATTTTCATAGTGTAATGTCGTATGGCTTGTTGCTATGGGGAAATGCTGCCGACATTCAGACTATTTTTGTGCTGCAGAAGAGGGCTATTCGAGCAATTTATAATCTTAAAATGAGAGACTCTTTGAGAGAAAAATTTAAAGAAATTGGTATTATGACTGTTGCGTCGCAATATATTTACGAGAATATATTATATGTCCATAAAAATATGCATTTGTTTTGTAAAAACAGTGATATTCATTCAGTAAATACTAGACAAAAGAATATGTTAGCATTACCTAATACTAGACTTAAAAAAATTAATAACTCTTTTAGAGGCTTTTGTGTACGTTTCTACAACAAACTCCCAACCAATATTAAAGAACTTAGCTTAAATAAATTTAAGACTGCAGTCAGGAAAGTACTTATGAAAAAAGCATATTATAAAGTGTCTGACTATCTGACAGATAAAACTGCTTGGGATTGACAAAAAATGTGATTGTTGGATGTATGTATTTGAGTAACTGTTCCAATCACTCCGACAGGCATCTATAATATATAAAGTTATGTTTGTGAAATAATATATTATTGTAATGTTGGCAATTTAAAAGAGGAGACAAAAAAAATAGACCTTCCGAGTTTCTTGCCTGTTCTTCTCGAGAAGGCTCTCCCAATTTCCGAACAGGTGTAGAGTCAACTTTTTTTTTTTTTTTTCATTTTACTTGTATTTGCATATATCTTAATTATGGTCGAGATGTATGTACATACAAGGTTTAAATAATACATAGCTTATCTTGACTTGTTGCATTTTTTAAATTAATTTATTGATTAAATAGAGTTTTGTAATTTGTTGACGTCAATAAGTGCCTGTAAAGGTCTATGTTGAATAAAGATTTTTGAGTTTGAGTTTGAGTATAGATTTCATTGTAGATTAGGCTGTAACAATATTTTTCCTTTGTTTCAGGTTGGATCGCACAGTTGAGCGCCTAATATATTTTCTGATCTTTCCGTATCTTTCTTTACCGTATATTATCAGCTGACGTGACGCTGGCAAAATGTTTTTTTAATAAAAAACCTTTGCCATTATAAAAATACTTACTTACTTGACTATGCTTTCTTGGAATCCAATTTCGTCTGACAATACACTTTATCCATATGTTTTTTATACATTGTCTTTAGGAAATCTGTAAAATAAAAATATCGACAAAATTTTACAACACTACGCATGATCAAGAAAACCTCAAAGTAATTTTCTAAAAATCGCTAAAACATAAAAGTGAAGTTAATATTACGTATTGTTTTTCTACAAAATGATTCAGCGATATTTCATATGTATTTAAAGTGTACTTATTAGCTCACATTCAAGTAATAATATGAGAAAACATGCCAATTTAAGGTCAATAAATTTTGATTGTTTTCCTTTCGCGACGAATGAGACTTGCAGCCCCAAACTACACAAGACATTGTGTTACGGAGTGCACAAACACACACTATTTGTAAATACCTAAAGAATTCTTGCTTTCTAATCACTTAAATATTACTAAAATATCATCAAAATATTACTAGCCACGGGACGCACAAACAAATATTATACGAACAATTCAAATAGTTCAAACTCGGATGGTCTATCTTCGATACAAGGTACTATAGAATTTAGCCGTTTATATTTTTAACCAATTTTAATTTTTAACCAAAATGACAATTCAATCAATTCATATACTGACCACCTTGTGATATGCCAAAAGACAAATATTACTCATCTCTTACATTTACACAGTTTTGTGCCGTATGTTAGAAAGAGACAAATAGCACACAATTAGTTCTTGTTTTAATCTTCCTTCTATGCTGTAGTGATTGTTCTGAGATTAGAACAATAGTTTTAATGTCACAGATGACATTATGTCTTACACTACAAGTCAGGGAAAATCTCAAACTCCACATTTGTAATTAAATCATAAAAAATTTAGTCTCTATATAAAGTATAACCTACAATTTTATACGGGACCCCCGGTGGGCGAGTCCGACTCGCACTTCCCGCTTTTAGAGTCATGAACGGCCAGCTGGGCCATACCAAAGAGACACAGCAGCTATTAGCTGGATAAGTTACATAAGAAAATCTACCCTTAATTATTTATGTTATATTTCTCGTAATAAAGACATTCTAGTATTAGGGATCTATTAAATATACATAATATAATTATCGACGTTGAAACTAGGTGAGTGATGAGCACGACATCACTGGGAGAAGAACTGACAAGCGAGAATTAGTGACGATCTACAAAATTTCGAAACATCTTGCATATACGTGTCTCTGTCTAACTTCTATTAGCAGCGCCTAATGTCAAAGTGAGTCAAATATATTAAGTTCAGTAGCTATTTTTGCTAGGTTTCTATGCTTTAGTTATTCTTCTGAGGTTCTAATGTCATGAAGCGATAGCGAGTGATCGCTATGAGTTAGGCGGTAGCCCCGCCGGTGTGAACCTCAGATTAACTAAACCAATGGATTCGCAATGTTAGTAGATGTCTCAAATAAAGCGTCCAGTGCAGTCCGCCATTACAAAGCACCGTGTTTGTTGTTGTGCTAAAATATCAGTCGGTGAGCATTATTTGTGAGTGCATTTTACAGTTATACGTTTTTTATTGATTTTTTTAATGAATTCTATAAAGAAAAACATAAAAAGTGTGGAATCTTGGATGCAGCGTCCCTAGTTTTTTTCCGCCATCTTAGAGCACCAACCCAAATGTTGGCACGCTTTTTTCGTAGGTATTTCATGTCTATTGGTTTCTATAGTCTAAGGTGTGAACGCACAACGATTATGTATAGCCGTTCGTAAACATCGCTCGACGACGCACCGGTCGCGTGAAATGGGTGGGTGAAAATCGCCCAGAAGTTTGTTTGACAGATGACATGTCCATCAATTGGGATGATGACTGAATTCTAATTTTCATATCTCGACATAAAATATTAAAAAAGCGTAGAAAAAGATGCAATCATGTGAAATTAGAATTAAAATCGGTTTAGAAATACATAAGATACAAGCATTTTAAGCTGTTAATTTTGGAGCGATTAAACAGAGAGATCCGACA
The DNA here is from genome assembly GCA_963935595.1 of Schoenobius gigantellus. Lineage (NCBI taxonomy): Eukaryota > Metazoa > Arthropoda > Insecta > Lepidoptera > Crambidae > Schoenobius > Schoenobius gigantellus. Next base: position 23,562,644 of record OZ012547.1, read on the forward strand.
TCAACCGTGACGTCATCGTTGAGTACGGCCATATAAACTCCATGTAAAATGCCGTTTTGCTAGAAAGAGATGGAGAAAAATCTTTAATACCTTATATCTTGGTTGTTTTTATAGTTATTCGAAAACCGATTTTTTTCTTTCTGTTTATTATATGAATGAGCTTCTATTAAAGCAAAAAATGTTTTTTTGTCATCTAGCCAATTCTGATATTTTCTCCTTTTTGTAATAACTTGTAAGCAAGTTCACTTTGTATTATCGTAGATATTTATTTACAACATAACAGTAGTAAGCTATAATTGATGGTGTCAGGCGTTATTTTTCGGAAGTCCATTACTAATTGTTAAGGAGTAGGTATATAGCAAAACTTCCGATAAAAATGTCCGTAGTTGGTACTTACTACGCAGGCCAATGGTGCACCGCCCGCCCTCCCTAAATCGCATGCGACAAAGGAATATCAATAATTAGTACCACACTAACATGCAAATACTTAAATTCGACGCGTTTCGCCACTCCACGTGGCATCATCAGGATGTTGTCGCCTTCGCTGCGCTCGAACGACTGAGCAAGCTGTGAACGAGCCGGCCTTTTATAGAGCGATCACAACAACCGTCCGAGTTGTGTCGGTATAGGCGCACGTGGCCGCCATTGTAACAGCGCGCACGTGGCGCAGGTGTTGTTTACAAATTAAAAACACGTGGTTATCGGGTGCTGCTATGATAGCATCTATTTGAAAAAATATTAAGTAGTGGGGAATAAGTAAAACTGACCTGCTCGTTCAGCAATGTAAGCGAACTATCCCTGTTGTGTTTTGAAATATCTAATTGTTCCAACACGGACAGTTTTAGACCTTTTTCACACGTATGTAAAATGGAATATGTGTGATTGGAAGGAATACTATGTCCTGTATTTATCTATTTTGTATTTATCTATTTGTTCATCATAGTAATTAAAAACCCCAAACTATTACTTCCACACAAGAACACAACAAACACAAGCTAAAACATTATACTAACTACACACTAAGTCCTACTACATAAAAAAATTCCTCTCAATAAAAAACCAAATTAACAATCTCTTTATCCCCACCTTACTCATAATCATAAATCATTATAAAACTTTTCAATTAAATTACCAACAATTAAAAACTAAATAAAATAACTACCTAACCACAAAGAGTCCACAGTTTAATTACTGATCACTTATATAATACAGTTTCTTAAGCGTAAAAACTTAGTTCTGTCCAATCCTTTAGTTAATATGTCCGCAATGTTGTTATTTGTTTGACAATAAAATATTTCTAGTAAATTTTGTTCTATTTTTTCTTTAATAAAATGAAATTTCACCTCTCTGTATTCGCTTCTCCTATTCAAAATTCTGTTTTAATTAGTACTATAGCCGATTGATTATCTACAAATAATTCGGTTTTTGGAATTGTACCAGTAATCTCTTTTAACAGACTCTGTACGTAAAGCAGATCTTTAATACATTCAGCAGCTGAGATGTATTCTGCCTCTGTACTCGACAACGCAGTTACGGATTGCTTTCGCGAACACCAAGGAATAGGTCCGCCGCCATACAGGATGACAAAGCCAGTCGTGCTTTTTCTACAGTCAGGATCACCTGCGAAATCTGCATCACAATAGGCTCTCAAAATTTTGTCATTACTCCGAGAAATACCAGAAGTTATTGAACTCTTTAAGTACCGAAAAATATTTTTAATATTATTAAAATCATTCATATTAGGACATTCTTGATGTCTGCTACAGTACCCAACATGAAATGAAACATCTAACCTTGTTTTATTTACCAAAAACAATAATGAGTCAATCAACTGTCTATAACGATGTACATCATCACTATTCCCTTTCCCCTCTTGATGTACATCAATCAAAATATCTGGATAGATATTCTCTGTGTCATAGACAATGCACAGCCTAAACCCGGAGGTTGTTACAACAATTAATATAACTATTTTAATTTCAGATAATCTCCATTGCGCAACTTCGTCAACAATGTCGACTACAGCAGAAGTGGTAGAATTTGTTGACATGTTGTTTGATAGTGTAAAATATTGAAGGGACAAATTGAAAAGAAGTATGTAAATAAAATGTCCGAGGCCCATAACATTGCATACAAAAAGTATGAAACTTTTAGATTAAGAAAAAAATCAATAAAAAAGTAAAAAAATTAAAAATATTGTTTTTTTTTCACCTTTTGTATACCATAAATAAAACGACAATCACATCGAATCGATATTTAATGACATCACTAGCTGTCGATATCGATAATTCCATAAGATTCAACACATCGCTATGTCTACGTCATTATTACAGAATAGGTATAGCTACATGTCAAAATTTGAAATCGAATTCGACACTAGCGCCAAGACGAGAACATGGGAACTAACGGCAAATTTCACTTTCGCATCTGTAGCTTGCTACATATATTGATCTGTGATGTACATCAATCAAAATATCTTTGATACACACATTCTTTTAAATTATTATATCCTAAACTTTCTAACATTTTTTTAATATACGATTTTTGATAAATTTTTATGTAATTATCTTGAACCAAAATATCAAAACCAATAAATTTTTCTATTTTATCAAATTTTCTCATATCAAATTCCTTCTCCAAAAGAATTATCGAATTTAAATCCGATTCATAATTCCCTATTAATAATCCATCATCTACATACTTAGATAGCTAAATAAATTTCCTTACCATTACACTTAAACAAACATGGATCTAACTTTAATTGTTCAAAACCTAACTTTTTAAGAAAATCAGTTAATTTTATGTTCCACATTAAAGGTGCCTGTTTTGATTCATATAAACTCTTTATTAATTTCCAAATTTTGTTCTTTTCTGCTTTATAGCCCATTGGAATTTCCATATATACATCCTCTTTTAGATCACCATACAAAAATGCTGTTTTCTCATCAAACTGCTTAATTTTATATCCTTTCTGTCCAGCAATCAATAATAAAATTCTCACACTAGTAGTGTTAACAACAGGACTATATGTATCTTTATAATCAATATTATATTTCTGAAGAAAACCCCTAGCTACTAATCTCGCTTTATTTCTACCACTCGGTTTTATAGTGAAAATCCATTTACTCGAAATAACTTTTCTATTTTTGGCTTCTGCCCTATCTACTAATACCCATGTTTTATTTTTATCTAAAGAATCTTTCTCCTCCTCGGCCTGGATTCAGAGGTGATTGGGTCATGGCCCTGTCAGCTCTGCATCAGTAGGAAGCATTCCTTCTATGCTATCGAGCGGGTGGGCGGGTTGCGGATAGCCTAACCTTGGTCACGTCGAGGTTACCAAGCCGAGACGAGGCTGAGGTGTCACATTTGTGACCCAGGACAAAGAAGGCTGCCCTGAAGCCCAACCCAAGGCCAGGGGTATAACCTATAACTTTCTCCCGTCCACCCCAACTATCACTCCTTCCACCACCTCCAATCCTTACCCTCTCCCTTCTCCTTCCCCTTTCATAATATCCGCTTCCCCTAATTCAATGTGTTATGCGATCCGTGCCGATGAATGCGTGGCTGGGAGGGAGCCCGATCGTGAACGGAGCCTGCACGGAACCAGGGCGATCCGGAGCAGTAATTAGCCCTTTCCCCGGCAAGCGGGGCTCTGCCGGGGATGACCGTATATTTCCCTAGCTACTCGTGGGACTTGAATGGACAGTGAAAATGACCTTTTAAGAACTCCAGTTTCCTCTCCGTTCGGCTGGGTCGGCTAGTTCGCCCTTCACCAAAATAACGGAGGACTTCACAACCTTATCTGTGGACAGCGCTTCGGCAGCAGGGACACAGATGAAGTTGGTAGAAGCCCCAAGCAAACCCACTAAGGAGGGCTCAGACACACAGCCCGTGGCCGGCACTTCGGCAGCTGATACATGGACTTTGTCAAAGACCTCTCAGAAGTCTAAGTGGAAATCGCTTAGTGGTGCGGCCCGAAAAAGGTTCAGGAAGCTCCGGGCATCGGACCGGATTATGCCAGAAGCCCTGGAGTCAAATCGAGGCCGAACAACCTCAACTTCAGAGACCGAAGCCGCAAAAACGCGCTCGCTCTGAAGAAGAATCCCCTCAGGTCCAACCGAAAAAAACATCCCGGACGGACCAGCCCCTGTAGCACGTCCAACAAAACACGATATGATAAAGCGATTTATCGCGATGAACTGTCAAAATACGACGAAACCCTATTGTATTTTGACAGTTCACCGCGATAAACCGCTTTATCATATCGTGTTTTGGTTGACGTGCTAGGGGGGCAGGGCGCCGAACCGAGGCCGAGGTACAGTGCCGTAGCGAGCTCCTTTCGCGTGGGGATCCGAAATTCGGAACCCATGAGTGAGGAGCAAATGCGGCTTGTACATCGTGCTCTCCTTAAGTCCATCGCCAGCAATTTTGCTGGGATGGACAGACGGCAGCGAGAGTACCGGGGTCATGGAGAGGACTGGTTGGGAAACCCCCACCACCTTCCAACCTGCGGCCTCCGCTGAAGTCTACCAAGGGCGGAGGGAGCGGTACAAGAGGCGGGAAAACTGCGGGGAGGGGCACAAACAGTGCAGCAGGACGACCACGTCCTCCAGCCAATGTGCCACGTCCCCCCAAACAATAATGCAATGGCTACCCCAATAGTAAACAGAGCGAGAATCCTACAGGCCAACCTCCACCATGCTGCAGCTGCGTCTGCGGTGGTGGAGTGTTGCTTCGCCGGCAACAAGGTGGATCTCGCTCTAATCCAGGAGGGTAGCCAATGGCAATATTCTGGGGCTGTCGTCTGCAGGTAAGATATTAGTACATACCGGTGGCCGTAGACCCAGAGCCTGTATAATATTTCGGAGAGATATTAACCTTTTGTCTGTTACAGAGCTTTGCAGTGATGATCTGGTTGCAGGATATGTAAATCTCGCCGGGTGGACCGGGCCCAGAGTAATTTTGTGCTCGGCCTATCTACCGAGCGAGAAACCTAACGGAGGACCCGGAACGGGCGGTTGAGTATGCGCGTCTGCATAGGGCAGAGCTCCTAGTGGGATACGACGCCAACGCCCACCATACTGCGTGGGGAAGCACAGGCCTGGCCCCCGATTCTCAAGCCATAGACATAATGTCGAATTCGACATATGTCGAAATTAAATGGCGGATGTCGAATATTTCACAGATTCCGTATTCTCAAAATGTCACGATAGAGAAATGTCTATGCCTAGTGGTAGATAGCAATCGAATTTTTTTTCATATCATAGAGATTTTTAGTAGAGATGCAAAGTATTAGAGATATGTCGAATTAGAGATATCTCTAAAAAACTGAGAATCGGGCCCCAGAACGCTAGAGGTGAGTTATTGTTTGACTTTCTTGTCGCTAATGGACTCATCACTCTTAACTTAGGATGTATCACGACCTTTGTTACACGCACCAGGCAGGAAGTACTGGACATTACCTTTGCCACAAAGAATCTCGCTAGACATATTGCTGACTGGCAGGTTAGTGACGAAAACTCCATGTCTGACCACAGACATATCCGGTTTGACATAGAAGCTGCGATTTCTTGTCAAACTGAAATATTTAGGGACCCAAGGAAGACCAACTGGGACGAATATAGGGACCAGCTTAAGTCAAACCTTGAAGTAATGCCTAAATATATTAGAACAGTAGACGGTATTGAGCTAGCAGTGGAGACTGTTACCATAGGAATCAAGAAAGCCTATGAAAGTAGTTGCCCTGCGAAAAACAAAACCTCTACAACCAGAGTCCCATGGTGGAACACTAAGCTGCAGAAGCTTAGGGCAGAAACCAGAAGGTTGTTTAATAGGGCTAAACAATCTAATGAATGGGACACCTACCGAAAAGCCCTAACCAGTTACAATATTGAAATTAGGAAAGCAAAGAGAGCATCCTGGAGGAGGCTGTGCGAGGAAGTACAAAGCCTGCCTCGCACGGCAAGACTCCAAAAAATGCTCTCAAAAGCTGTGCCTAATCCAATCGGGCTACTAAGGAAGCCCGATGGAACCTTCACGTCAAGTGAAACCGACGCACTGGAGTAGCGGCCACCCACTTTCCTGGCTCTGTGAGCAAATCCTGCTCGCAGGTATCAATTGGCAACCTCCGCAGGCCAAATAACGAGGACTGGCGTAGAGTGGCCATAATAATAAGACCGAATCAGGTACGGTGGGCTATTGACTCCTTTAAACCATACAAATCTTGTGGAGAGGACGGCATCTTTCCTGCACAACTTAAAGAAGGAGCAAACGTCCTCACTCCCCATCTGGTCAAAATCTTCAGGGCAAGTTTGGCCTGGGGATATATTCCAGATAGGCGGACCACAGTTAAAGTCATATTTATACCTAAGGCGGGCAAGAAGGACCAATCACAACCGAAGTCCTACAGGCATAAGCCTCTCATCCTTCCTTATGAAGGTCATGGAAAAGGTTATAGATATACACATTAGGGAAACAGTATTGACTGTAAACCCTATTCATCCTACCCAGTGTAGTGCTTTTTCTTGCTAAATTGTAGAAATATAGGGAAATCTTAAAGTTGAAAGAAAAAAAACAAACTTATTCCTTTAGTCCGATACAAAATGAAAAGCTTTATTCTGGTAGGTACATGGTTGTAATTCACTTATGCATAATATTACTGAAGTTAACAAAATCCCTCAATGCAAAGCACTTAACTAAATGTTTTATTAATACAAGCCAAGGGCAGGATGGTTCAGGTTTGTTTGATCAATCTCGGCAGGTAAAAATCAGGTACAAATTGGGTACAAAACTATAAAATTGAGGGGCAATAAAGTACACCAACAAATAGTTATAGGTTTCTTGTTTTTTAAAATTAGTAGCTTTCCCCGGAGCGGTTGTTAGTAGATCGTACCTTCTATGCTAAGTCTCTGCGATCACGGGTCAGAGATATAATATTCCAGTTCCTTAGATTATTGTCTCTATATATGTATTTATTACTTGTGTAATTCCACAGAATTCCTCCTTGATATTAGGTTATTAGGTAGGTTAGTTGCAGCGGAGCCCTACGGCCTCCGGGAACTGCCCTGGAGATTCATAGCACAGTGTTATGTTAAAAATATAATTAAATATGCCTATAATCTAACACTGAGTTCTGAAGGAATCCCAGTCAATACATTAGAATTTCATGTAATAAACATTGCAAGTTAATTCCAAACATAATTTTCAATGAATTGTCAAAGTTTCTTATTGGTTAGTTAATAAAAAGGACATATGGAGGGGAGAGCACCTATTTTGTGTATAATTACTGCTATTAATAAAAAGAAAACAGCTTAATTTGTGAGTTATTTGCCAAAGAAGGATGTGAAACTTAATATTGTGAAAATTTAGAATTTAACATGAAATTCGCAAGTGTTACTCAATATATGCCTTAATCCCACTAAGATGCCGCTTACTATCAGGTTTTTTTTTAATGAAATAGGGGATGAAAAAGGCGAATTTTGGAAATGTAATATGCTTGATTTAATAATCAATTTACCCACAAATAAAAATAAAATTAACAAAATCTGTTTTAAATCATGAAATATAATAAGTTAATTAGATACCTTATTGTGGGCGGAGTATTATCTATTGATATAATTTATTTATTCAACTAATTCAATGAATCGCGCGCCGGCGATTAAAAATATGATTTTCCTCAGCTTTTGCTCGCCAAACTGAAAACGATAGTAACTGACTTTTGAAATCTCACTGTAGCTTTTAAAATGAAATGCACACGGAAAACGGGAGAAATACCTATGGATTTTCTTCGCAGAAATTAAGATTTGAAATACTGTTGGCAAATCAATAACAAATTACTTCGGTCGATGTCTCACAGACAAGAGGCGTGTTCGGGTAGCCTGTGGTGGCGTTTTTAGCATTATCAAAATTGGCGTTGATGTAAAGCGTTCGGTTAGAAGGTTATGAAATTTTTGCCATTTTTGCTCCACACCCTAACCGAACGCTACATTATCAATATGTCAAAGTCATAAGCTATTATAACCTAAATTTATTTTCAGTTCCCAGATTCTGGATGTATTATGATGTAATAAGCTTGCTTCATGATTAACGATCATTAATTTCCATAAATAATGAAAATAAAATTTATTTTGTTAAAACTTATTCAATCGTGTCAAAAATTTTACGTTTAGTAAACGTCAAAAATCTTAAATGTCAAAAACTGCGAAATTGGCAGTTCACAATGCCATTTTTGACATTTTTTCAGCTATCCGAACGGTTGACGTAAACAGATAAAAATGCAACTTTTGTTCACATTTCTTCTAACCGAACGCTCATTGTGTCAATTTTGTCATTTTTAACAGTTATTTTTGCCACCTCGATGCTATCCGAACGCGCCTTAGGTATCCAGTTCCGAGATCATAGCATAGACGCGTTCACAGACTACGGTGAGATAGGGCGCGTTCCATTTACGCACCTACTAGAATCGAGGTCCGTTCACCGAATGATAAGCGTCGTATTGGCGACGGAACCTTCCCTAAAACCAAATTCATTTCACAACATGTGTGTCATGATGTGTCAAGTCAACATACGGATCTTTCGAAATTCTACAATATGCAATAAGTATTTCCAGCCAAAGTTATGTTTGGTTGGAAAACAAAACGTAATGTAAATTAACCATAAACAAACTGTAAATGCTCTCCAAATTCTATTCGACGAAACCATAATTATATGATCTGTAGCATTAAGTGTATTTTATTATGATATGTCTCTAAAAAATGATCAAAACAAACAGTCTAAATGTCAAATTCCGAATTTTGAGAAAATCAACCCAACTAAAGGGGAGCACGGGATTTTGGGCGAAAAAAAAACTATCTTTGTAAATAACGCCAGGATAAACGCGAGATTTATTTTGTTTATGCAAAAAGTGAATAATGACCAAAGATAATTGCAAATGTCACTGACGTGACGTGAAACGACGTTGACGTTCACACTTGTCATTGTGAAATTAATTGACAAAATTATTGTAATTATGATTTTAGTTGTGAAATTTGTGTTAAAACTACAGTGAAACCAAAGTGTTTTTGCAAAATTAGTGTTTTATGAAATATTAAGAAAAAACGGTGTTACACCAGCACGCTTACCGTAGAGGCAAATCAACCGAAACGGCCCTGATCAGCTTGACTGACAGGATAGAAAAAGCGCTGGAGGACAAGGAAATTGCACTATGTGCATTTTTAGATATAGAGGGCGCATTTGACAACGCACCTATAACAATGTTAGTCAGGGGATTGGAAAACAAAAATGTAGACCCGACTACAACTAGGTGGATAGAGGCAATGCTCTCCAACAGGGGAGTTAAAATATCTCTACACAAATAATCAATTGAACTTCTGTCCACAAGAGGCTGCCCGCTGGGAGGTGTCTTGTCTCCCCTCCTGTGGACTCTTGCGGTAGACAAATTATTGTACAACATGGCTGACCTCAATTTCGACACCCAAGGATACGCAGATGACCTTGTGGTGACGGTACGAGGCTTCTGCCAATGGTACAATATCTGACATTATGCAGAAAGCCCTCAATACCATAAACAAGTGGTGTAGGGAAAACAGCCTCTCAGTGAATGCTGATAAAACTTATATAGTACCATTTACCAGGCGAAGACGGCTTGAAAAGCTTGTTAAGCCTCGGCTAAACGGGAAGGATGTGCAGTTCTCTACAGAGGTGAAATACCTAGGCATCACTCTTGACCAGAAACTGACTTGGAACTCACATCTTACCAACATAATAGATAAGGCAAAAATTGCCTTAGGGGCTTGCAGTCGAATGGTTGGGACCAACTGGGGCCTAAGCCCCAGATCGGTCCTATGGCTGTACTTAACCATTGTACGCCCGATAATTACGTACGGCTCAGTGGTGTGGTGCAAAAAGCCAAACAAAAAACCGCTGCAAATAGGTTAGGCAGTCTACAAAGAACTGCCTGTCTCATGGCTACAGGCGCAATTTCCACCACGCCTGGGGCAGCCCTGAATGCGCTACTGCAACTCACACCCCTGGACATGTTTATTGTTAAGGAGGCGATAGCGAGTGCGTACAGGATGAATGCCCAAGGCGGGTTCAAGTGTCTGTCCCTTCGACAAAGGTCTCTATTAGACCTAGTCAATGAGACACCAATACTAAGCATGAACTCTGATATCATGCCTCCACGTTGCAATTTCAATAGGAACTACAAAGTGGAACTTCTCTCTAGGGATGACTGGCTAAACGAGCAAGTTACCTATGAGACAGGAAGCACCGTATGGTTTACCGATGGATCCAAGATGGGGTCCAAAGTGGGCTTTAGTATATATAGAGAGCAGCCACTGCAAAAGTTCTCACAAAGCTTGGGCAGCTTTGCCTCCATCTTCCAAGCGGAGGTTTATGCCATCTTAGAATGTGCGGAAACGCGTTGCAGCAACCAAATCTTTTATCTCCCTCTTTCACATGATTTTTTATTTCTCTCTCTTTCTAGTAGATGACATTATAGAATATGGCCGCCAATATCATCCAATCACGTAAGAGTATTTCAGTCATAAACGTCAGAGCGTTTTACAACCATCAAATTCGATGGTTGTTCGGTTGTAACTCGCGCCGACACTCAAAGGTCTTGAACGGGCCGGTTGTTTCACCCGGTTGTCACGCTCGAAGGCATTGAACGGGGTTAGAGCGAAAAGTTGTACTTCGCGCGAAGGCGCTGAACGCGCCTTGGGTGTAGTTGTCCGGTTGTTTTTTAACTCGCTCAAAGGCGTTGAACGGATTGCAGCAACTAAATCTTTTATCTCCCTCTTTGACATGATTTTTTATTTCTCTCTCTTTCTAGTAGATGACATTATAGAATATGGCCGCCAATATCATCCAATCACGTAAGAGTATTTCAGTCATAAACGTCAGAGCGTTTTACAACCATCAAATTCGATGGTTGTTCGGTTGTAACTCGCACCGACACTCAAAGGTCTTGAACGGGCCGGTTGTTTCACCCGGTTGTCACGCTCGAAGGCATTGAACGGGGTTAGAGCGAAAAGTTGTACTTCGCGCGAAGGCCCTGAACGCGCCTCAGAAATACGTAGTAAGTTTACGTAGTATCTCTAAAATACATAAATATAGAATAAGTCTGTGAGTCTGTGTAAGTTTCTGTGTGTGGTCTGTGATGTTGAAATTCGAATGCACTATAAGTACTTAAAACTTACAACTTTTAAAATAGTTACAAATACAAACAAGTGAGACTGATTATTTTTACGACAATTAGCTAGCGTTATCTTCAAGATATATTTCTATTCGACAGCAGATCGGATTTTTAAAAAATGACGCATGACCTAACGGTAAGTTTTGTATGGTAAACAACATAAGGTCGGCACTGTTTTGGTTATTTATTATATTTACATATTTTTCTTCCTTCTGTTCTGTTGAGAAGATAAATAGCCTAAGCAAGCAAGCAATGTATGTGTATGCAATTCTTTTGACTATTATTGTCTGAAAGTGTGTATCCTAAAATGTTATGCCTTGCACCACTCTGCTACCGGTGTGTTAAAATCACTCTTAGGCGCATAACACATTGCACCGGACACCGCTGCGGTGTACGGAGGGACGAAAACCGCATGCGGCTGCGGCGGCACGGAACCGTGCCATCGTACGGTTTGCTCCGTATCACCGTCCGGAGCTGCGGTGCACGACGCCCCGCATCGCCGCATTATCTATGTCGAGATCTATTACGCGTATGCACGTCCTTTCTACGCAAAAATCCGTACGATACTGCGGCTCAGTGTGGCATACCCCGCGGACCGCACCGCATCACCGTCCGGGAGTGCGGTGCCGTCGCGCGCGCCGCACAACCGCACGGTGATGCGGTGCGAGTGTGTTATACCCTGCGGTTTTTGTATACAAATTAAGATTCTCCAGTCAAAATTAAAAACCGCAGCACCGCACACCGGAGCGGTGTCCGGTGCAATGTGTTATGCACCTTATAGTCGTCGGCACCTTTTAACTTGGCAACATTTTGACGTCGGATTTTGTGATTTTGCTTGTGTACCCTCTTGCGAAACAAAAATGATTACTGACTACTGTATTATATTTTAAATCCATTCTGGTCAATAATATATCATTATTATTATTCATAGTGCCCAGAGGTGCATTCAGAGCCTTCGCGCGAAGTACAGCTTTTCGCTCTTACCCCGTTCACTGCCTTTGAGCGTGACGCACGGGTGAAACAACCGGTCCGTTTTAGACTCTAGTGTCAGAGCGAGTTACAACTGAACAGCCAATTTGATGGTTGTAAAACGACGTTTATTACTGAAATACTCTTACGTGATTGGATGTTATTGGGCCTTCATCTATTGCATCATCTACTAGAAAGAGAATGAAATGAAAAATCATATGAAAGAGTGGGATAAAAGATATTGTTGCTGCAATGAATTTAACAACTTGAGAGTGAGTTAAAAATCAACCAAACAACTACACTGAGGCTCTGAATGCACTCCAGCATTCGAGAAAATAAGTCATCATATCCCCCAACTATACAAATCATGATGTAAATGTTTCACGTAAAAAGTAAAAGACTTTTTAAAACCTTCTGCTTTACTGGTCTGGATCTTTTCTAAAGGATTTTAATATGGAACCTGTCTATAGAATTGCAATTTAACATACAAAATGTGGGGTTCTCAATACAATGTGAAAACTTTTGTAGTTGCAAAGTTCTCTAAAAACTTTGTCTCTTTATATCTATAGTGTATATAAGTTTTGTTGCTTATGTTGCATCAATTCCTGTCTGCCTTGAACGGTTTGATGACAGACTGTCCCACTATCTGAATAGACAGTGCCCTTGAGGTGATTTCTATCCATTAGAAATCCACCAGGACCAGTTTAGTAGCAAGGTTCTTGCTTTCTTTTAACTTATTTGGGGTGAATCTGTAAAAGCAATCTGTGGTCAACAACATACATACAAAATTTGTACATCCATTCTACATATTTAAATTATGATTAATTTATAATGAATTTAATAAATGTATAAAAGTTTGTGTTCATTTTCTTTTTTTTTCAGAGTCAATTTTATACATGTCTTAATTTGCCCTTGCATGATAAAGTGAATGAGTTGACAAGGATTATTGATCAGTCAAGTCCTAATAAAGAATTGCAAGCCTTATTTCCACAACTCATTAACAACATATTCAATACATCATTCAACAATGGGTGGGGACTGAGGACTATTACATTTGACTGCAATAGATATGAATTTGAATTGCTGTTAGGTTTTTTAGAACCTCAAGGCCCTGTTTTCCGGTTATGCTACAAACTTCTATCTGATCCACAGCTAAAATACAAACTTCCCTTAAATCTATTACCAGTGAGTATTTTTACTTTTTGAAATATAACGCTCATATGTCACCAAATACATTATGTTGAAGGAAGAATATTAAGATAGTGTGGTTTTTATGTTTATTGGTTTAGATCAGGGATGGCCAACCAGTTGATCGCGTCTTTTAGTCCAGTTGATTGTGGCAAGGCAAAAACATACAAGTCTAAAATACCTAATAATAATATTTATATGTAAAAATACACAGAACAGACTGGCAGCATAATAACCAATTGCTGGGTAGTTGCATACATCATCTTGTACTATTTCTCAAATGCAGTTCTACCAGGTTATTTATCCTTTTGTCTGTACAGTAACTCTCTTTTATGTTTGTTGTGCAAGACTGATAGATTGTACAGGTTTGGTTGGTAAATAAGTAGACCATCAATTTAATCAAGTTTGCCACCCCTGTTCTAGATTGTCTACATAAACTTTTCCCTAGCTTCATTAAACTCACAAAACTCATTGAAGCAGACTTTACAAATTATCATAGTAAAAAAAAAAGCTACCAAAAAAGACTATTCTTTTACAAAAAAGACTTACAGGCTTTATTCTTTTCGGAGAGTTTGGATTCCTATGAATGACAGAGCATAGAACTTTCTGTGGAAATACTATATTCTTAAATATATCAACTAAATCAATACACATTTACTTTATGCTCATTTCCTTTAATATCATGATTATTGTCTGAGAACAACTTTACACTGCAGACTCCTTCATAAATAATTCAGATAAATGAAAATGTGACTTAATAATTATGTAGGGAATTTATTTTTTAATGTTATTTATTTATCAATAATGAAACTTGATATAATTTTGGTCGAATTTTTGTGTGATTTTACTGTCTTTTTTTTCTTTTAGAGTGACCTACAAATATCTCTAGAGAGAGGAAGATTTTCTCAATTTTATGCAGACTTATTGAGTGTGGATTCACAATCATTGAATGTAATGGATTTGGCACTAAGTATCCTTTATGAATTTACTTTAAATTTACATTTTTAAACTAATGGTTCAGGTATCGTAGACTGCAGTTAAGTCAAGCAAACTTTCTCCATTAGTATGAATGGTCCTTTAATTTTATTCAGTTCTTAATATAGTTTCTAGCGTAGCCCGAACTTAATTTGGTAATATTATTTCATTATACAGTAAAGCAAAAAAGCATTACAGATTTTTTTACTGAAAAATAAACTCGAATGAAGAGTCCTAGAACGTCAACATCCATAAGTTAAAAGTTTTTTTTTTACTTATAAGTTCCTCTTGACAACATTTTCGTTCTTTTGAGTAATCTCTAGTTTTGTTTCTTAATTTTGTAGTTTATTATTTGTAAAAATCGGAAAAAGTGTAAAAATCTGAATTGTACTTTTAAGAAAGAAGATTGGCAGGAAGCCATACAATGTTGGTACCGTAATCAGACGAAGTGTATGGTGATAAAAATATTTTTTTTTACTTATAAGTTCCTCTTGACAACATTTTCGTTCTTTTGAGTAATCTCTAGTTTTGTTTCTTAATTTTGTAGTTTATTATTTGTAAAAATCGGAAAAAGTGTAAAAATCTGAATTGTACTTTTAAGAAAGAAGATTGGCAGGAAGCCATACAATGTTGGTACCGTAATCAGACGAAGTGTATGGTGATAAAAATACCACGTATTTCTTTGTCTTTAGTAATGTAACAAAAAAGGTAATCACATCATATTTCTACAACTGCTAAATAAAAAGGTATTCGCATTCGAAAATTAGTATGGTACATAGAGTACAAAGATAATGTTATTAATAGTTAACAAAACGTTGCAAATGTCAAAACATAAGATTGAACGCACCCCCACGACTCGACTGACACTGACAGTGAATGTGACGTTGACATTCACAGTTGACAGAGCTGCGTTCAGAACCTATGCTCGAGTGCACTCTGACAGCAACCAACCCGTTCAGAGCCTCGGGGTAAAAAACGCTCTGACAGGCGGTTAGTACACTCTGTGCCAGCAACCAACACGTTCAGAGCCTCGGGGTAAAAAACGCTCTGACAGACGGTTAGTACACTCTGTGCCCGTTCACAAGCTTCGAGTGATGCAACCAAAGAACCAACTCGAGCGTAGGGTGAAAAACACTGACAGATTTTATGTCAATGTCGATGTCAAAAATACGCTAATTATTTATTATTTTATTAAATAACACTACTTTGAGCTCTTTTAAGCCTAATACTAGGGAAATATTGTGATTTCTATGTCTTGTAATTATTTTTAAGCAGAAAAATGGATATTGACTGTTAATTTCATAGTAAGGATTAGTAATATTTTGCCCTTTGCTTGATCTTGATCAGCAAGAATACAAACTAAAAAAAAAAGATAGCAACCGACCCGTTCTGAACCTCGGAGCGAGTGTGAAAAACACTCTCGGTTGCATTACTCTGACCCTCGGAACGCAACTCAGAGGCGCGTTCAGAGCCTTCGCGCGAAGTACAACTTTTCGCTCTAACCCCGTTCAATGCCTTCGAGCGTGACAACCGGGTGAAACAACCGGCCCGTTCAAGACCTTTGAGTGTCGGCGCGAGTTACAAACGAACAACCATCGAATTTGATGGTTGTAAAACGCTCTGACGTTCATGCCTGAAATACTCTTACGTGATTGGATGATATTGGCGGTCATATTCTATAATGTCATCTACTAGAAAGAGAGAGAAATAAAAATAATGTGAAAGAGGGAGATAAAAGATTTGGTTGCTGTAATCCGTTCAACGCCTTTGAGCGAGTTAAAAAACAACCGGACAACTACACCCAGAGGCGCTGAACGCGCCTCAGTGGTAACAGTCGGTCACGTGTCATATCGATAGGTTTATCGATTAAAATCAGGGGGCCTATTACCGATCTCATGGTTTTGCAAATCATATTATCATAGTGCAAAATGAAAAATACGATTTCCGGTCAGATATTTGATCATTTGTTCATTATTTAATGATGACGTCATTGTAATAATGCCATAGTGATCAGAGATTTAAATCGTTAGATGCGCCCTTTCCATACATGAGGCGCTCGAAAATGTGTCAACGTTGGGAAGAGTGAGCTCACTCATCCCGTCGTAGTCTGTGGCAGAAAGCACCGAGCGTTGGACGTCAAATGCATTTTTTCTTTTTCCTAATTTCAAGTGTAAAATAATAAAATATGCCTTGCTGTGCCTTTAGAAAGTGTTTTAATAACTCTAGGAATACCAACAAATCTAAGGGAATTACATTTTATGCGTAACTATCTATTTATAAATTATTTTCATCATTTTCCAAATAAATCGCTAACATAATTTGGCGTCCGGTACGTGTTTGTACGAGCGAGACCGAACAATACGTGCGTGAGCGAGATCGATATACATGTTATTGTTTTGTCGTTTAAACCAAATTAGTTTGACCCCTTGCATAATACACCGTTAGAGATTTTAGGTGTCAAAGTTTTATGGCGCTCGCGTTGTTGTGTTAATTTGTCATGTAACGCCATTGATTTACTACCAAACGTAGATAACGCATGAACGATCGAAAAGTAGGCCGGTGAAGAACTGCTCAATCGCGACTCGTGCAGTTCCTTTCCATAGTGAGTGATTAGCTGTCGGCAAGTAAACATACCGAAGTGCGCATTCAAAAGTTATGGTAACAATAGCCAGAAACGGCAGAAAAAAGACGGGATTTCATATTTTGCGTGAGTAAACTCATGACACATCTTATCATGTATTCAAATATTCCATATATACGTAAAAACCAATCAAAAACAATTATTTTAATCATAAACATGTCGCTTCGCGTCAGTGTCAGTACATCACAATCGTCTCGCTCGCACGGGCTTCGTATCACCATGTGTTATCTCATTCATGCGTTGGAGCGACAACGCGATAAGCAATTTCAAGCATTATGTTTGAGAATATAAAGTTGATATTTTCTTGTAGCAATTACTAAAACGTCGCTTGATCTGTGGCTAGGTATGAAATGATGTAACTTCCCACGGTTGTACTTAAAATAGATGCCGTAATAATGCAGAATAAGGTTGAATTCGATAAATACGGTACTTTTGTTATGGTCATTTTCATTCGGGCGTGCATATTCAAGTATATATCAGCGAGTACAAATGTATAGTCGATTAGGTGACAGATTTCAAGCGCGTTTTTGTATGAAGCGCTCCATCTACGTTTGGTAGTAAATCAATGTGTAACGCACACAGACATAAAATGTAGTCACTTTTTTGAAGTGCAGGGCGCATCTAACGATTTAAATCTCTGATAGTGATGATATCATTGGAGATCGGTAATACGAAATACTGGAGGGAGACTCTGTACCAGGGTCGTCTGCTTAGGTACCTCCGTCTTACCTATTTCTGCCGTAAAGCAGTAGTGCTTGCATTGCTGTGTTCCGGTTTGAAGGGTAAGATATGGCAGTGAAATTACTGGGTACTGTGACTTTACATCTTGTGTCACAAGTTGGCAACGTACACTGTGGTTCTTGTGGGGGTTGCAGTTTTGCTGTGAATCTCACAAGAGCCACATGTATTATAGGTGACTGTTACCACTTACCATCAAGTGGGCAGTTTGCTTGTTTGCCAACTTTCAGCAATAAAAAAAAAATGCAGCATTTCATGACTTCTTTTTCTTGAATTTATACCATGTCATACGATGAAAGATCCATAATTGGCCTGCAGATTTCCTTAGACATCTTATTTAACTAAAACCTCGAAACAAAACAAGGAAAACTAATATTGTTATGTTCTAGTACTATTTTTGGTCTTGTAACTGTCATTAATCGATCATTTATATGAAGATGAGTGAATCAATAATCGATATTTCTGCAACGAATTGGATAGTTGCTTTTGTTTTCTTTACCTTTGCGTTTTAATATTGCTTGTCAGTTAGATGCGTTTTGTTATCAATATTCACTGAAATAGTGAAATCAATTTTTCTTTCTTTACAAAAGTTATAGAAATTCCTCAATTAAAGAAAAATAGGTAAACTAGTATCGTTCACATAATATTCAAAATTCAGTATCCTACATTTCATATTTTAATGGGTTGCCAATCTTCTTTATAAAACTATGTTTTGACAGCATTATATTGAACACAAAAAAAGAAAAAAAAAAACAGGAACTTACAGAAAAACAATTTAACTTTGATTCACTAATTGATCATATCAGCATTATGTTTCTCTTTTTCTTCCTCCATATAGAAAGGCAAAGAGAACAGAACCCTTTTCATTTAAAAATATTTTAGGGATAAATATGCCAAAATAATTAAGTATTCGAAACGAATACTTATGCATAAGTATTCAAAACGAAATGTTAGGGGAACAACAAACAATATTATTTAAATATGCTTTACTGTAACGGTTATATAGTCAAGTTGTCAAGTCTGGTACTTTACCGCTATTCCTAGATTTTGCTGTTACCTAGGTTGACCTAGGATATAATTGCGCAGACTCGGGGCTTCTTTTGTTAGGTTCCAGGCACTATTTGACACAAATATATATCACTTCACATACTAGGTAGGTGCGCGAGTACCGTGGTCAGTTAGTCTATACGTCTGAATGACGTCGGGAAGGCAACAACTTAACTGTCATCGCGTTTTTGTTATCAATAACAAGGGGGCGCGCGTGAAGGAGAAGAAAGCATAAGTATTCGAAACATAGGATATCTGAGGCGCGTTCAGGGCCTTCGCGCGAAGTACAACTTTTCGCTCTATTATTATTATTCCATTGATTCGGGGCTATTTGCGTCACTGCGACCTGCAAAGATCTATTGTGACTAGCCCCAAGTAAGACTTATTAGGCCTTACATGTGCTCCTTTAGCTGGGCACTGTCCAGGAATGATAAGATATTCCCAGCTTGGATTGTTTTTATATCGTCTGGGTCGAGAATGTGTCTCCCCAGTTGTCGGTTTCTCTTGTGAATAAGGGGTTCACAAAAGCAAAGGAGGTGCATTGGTGTTTCACGCTCCTGTTCACAGAATCTGCAAGCATCAGTATCTTTTAGTCTCATATTGAACAGATGCCTGTTCAGCTTGCCATGTCCAGTCAGTGCCCTAATCATCACGCTCAGATTGCCCCTGTTGAGCTTCAGCAGCTCGTCAGTGCGCTTACGAGAGTATGGTTCGATTAGTGCTTTTGAATGTGTTAACCCAGGCGTTCTTTGCCAGTCCGCTTTTGCCTCTTGCAGGAGGTGGGTTTTTAAGTATTGCATAGCCTGGTTCTTTGAGATACCACAGAAAGGCTCTGGGCCAAATTGTAGTCCTTGGGCCCCAGACCTTGCTAGCTCATCGGCTTTTTCATTACCAATGATTCCAGAATGACCCGGTACCCATTTGAGGGTGATCTTGTTTCGTTGTCCCAGGTCATTTAGTTTTTCCACACAGTCTTTTACTAGCTTCGATTTTATAACGTTGCCGTTTAGTGCTAGTAAAGCTGCCTGACTATCCGAGTAAATTACTATATTTTGGTTAACGTAGTTTCGCTGGCGGTTGGCTTGTACACATTCAATTATGGCATAAACTTCCGCCTGGAAAATAGTGGCATATTTGCCAAGGTTTACGCTTTTGCTAACCTTGGGCTTGGCAGCATATATGCCACATCCTACGTTAGGGCCCATTTTGGAGCCATCGGTGAACCACACCAGGCTCCCAACATCTGAGGGATCACTATTAGGGCGTTGAGCCCAGTCCTCCCTTTTAGTCAGTTCTACAGAAAAATTCCTGTGGAAGCTGAATTCTGGAAGCAAGACATCTGATGTCATTGCGAGTAGTGGACATTCAAACACTTTTTGGTGCAAATTTCCAGTGTTTTATGCCAGCGTTAGTCCTGTAGATGCCAGCCTTCATCTCTTTCTCAATAAAGAGGTGGAGAGGTGGGAGGCTGAGAAGTGCATTTAGGGCTATAGCTGGAGTTGATCGAGTAGCACCCGTTGCCATAAGGCACGCAGTGCGCTGCAAGCCTGTCAATTTCCTTGTGGCAGTTACTTGCAGTGCTTTTGAACCCCATACCGTGCAGGCGTAGGTTATTGACGGCCTGACAATGGTGGTGTAGAGCCATAGGGCGATTTTTCGCTAGTCCTGTAGATGCCAGCCTTCATCTCTTTCTCAATAAAGAGGTGGAGAGGTGGGAGGCTGAGAAGTGCATTTAGGGCTATAGCTGGAGTTGATCGAGTAGCACCCGTTGCCATAAGGCACGCAGTGCGCTGCAAGCCTGTCAATTTCCTTGTGGCAGTTACTTGCAGTGCTTTTGAACCCCATACCGTGCAGGCGTAGGTTATTGACGGCCTGACAATGGTGGTGTAGAGCCATAGGGCGATTTTTCGCTCTAACCCCGTTCAATGCCTTCGAGCGGGACAACCGGGTGAAACAACCGGCCCGTTCAAGACCTTAGAGTGTCGGCGCGAGTTACAACCGAACAACCATCGAATTTGATGGTTGTAAAACGCTCTGACGTTTATTACTGAAATACTCTTACGTGATTGGATGATATTGGCGGCCATATTCTATAATATCATCTACTAGAAAGAGAGAGAAATAAAAAATAATGTGAAAAAGGGAGATAAAAGATTTGGTTGCTGCAATCCGTTCAACGCTTCTGAGCGAGTTAAAAAACAACCGGACAACTACACCCAGAGGCTCTGAACGCGCCTCTGATGGTGATGGTATGTCAGTTTCAAGCTGTGAAGACTATTTGACAAAATAGTCTTCAGAGCTTTGATATAATAGCTAAACAGAGCAGTCCACTATCTTTTACTTTCTAAAAAATTACTCATTAAGGGAAATTATTTGAAAAATTATATTAATTTTTGTCTGTATGACGTATGTATTCTTTAAAAATGGTAAGTACCTTTATAAATTTAAAAAAATTAATCCACATAAAACTGTGATTGAATATGCGCGAAAGCTGCATGTGAACTCAGGCCTTCCGATACAAACCGGTGTGCATTTAATGCTCCATTTTATATGAAATGTAGCTCCGTTGGTTGTTTCCCAAAACCGCTTCACCAAAATACAATATTACTGTCCTCCAGAGTCCATATGCCCAATTTGTAGCAAACTGAAGTTGGGTAACTCTGTGCTCACAGAGCAACTATAGGCCCAGGCCGGACGATTACTGGCGATAACAGTTGCCAGAAGCATCCTCCTGTCCGTTCACAAACCTACTTTTACTTTGCTTCTTCAAGGCTCTGTTTAGGGTTCTGTAGTAAACAAGGAACCCTTATAGTTTCGCCATGTCTGTCTGTCCACGGTTTTACTCAGAGACTATTAGTACTAGAAAGCTGTAATTTTGTATGGGTATGCTGTGTTCCTGTACGCAACGTATTTACCTAGTAAAAATTGCTTTTGTTCCTCTTCAACAGTGATTTTTCCATGGAAATCTTGCATTAACTTAACCGCTCTCTCTGCTTTATCATCATCGGCTCTGAGGGTCATCACCTATTTCTTAACTCGTTGATAAGTAGCATTATTAAACCATGAAGTAGGACATTCGTTAAGAAAACAGTCATTAATTTTTAAACAATTGAACAAGGTTTTGCTTTTGATGGAAACTAAGTCATCAATGTTTTTCTCGTGAAGTGCACCACAAAAGTCTTCTTGCGAGTTGCGAGGGGATATAGCGTTTATTAACGTTTATATAAATCAGCTTTTATAGCTGCTGCCCGCTCTTTTCGTTTTTCCGTACGGATTTTATGAATGGAGGACTTACAAATGGAAAATTCGTCAGTATTGAGCCCAAGTGCCTCAATAGTAGCTTCAATAATAAAGACAGAAGTTCTCATACTTAATTGACACCTATCTAAAGCTGGTACTAACTTTGGAGTGATAAAATTCTTCATCGTTGAAGTTTTATTTGTTTCGTTTCGTTACTGTGCGCTCTCGATTGGGTTAAGCGAACTGACTTGTAAATCCATTACTTCGGAATCAGATGATGAATTTTCTTGATAAGATGACATCGAAGCAGTTAGGGATGCATAATAATTGGTCCAACGTTTTTGTTCCTCGATTTTTCTAAGACGCGTTTTTTCCTCTTTGTCAGACAATTTTTGTTCACTCCACTAAATGATCAGCCCCCTAACCATGATCGCTTAAAACAATATTAAAACCGCGCTGAGAGCGGGATGGTGCTATACGCAGCAATACGCAGCAAGAGCGGTGTCTCTGTTTCAATATTGCTTTAAACTTGCTATAAGCGATCATGGTACGGCCCCAGGTCTATCAGGATCTCTTTAGCGCTGCAAGAAGATCTATCTTTAGCGCTGCAAGAAGATCTATCTCCATTTATCTTTATTAATTGAAGTGCATCGACATGTGCAATGTCGAACAAATTGTCTTTTGTAACTAACTTTTGTTGACGCTGCTCAAATATAGTGTTTTGATTGAATTTTTTTAAAATTCTCTCCAAACTAGATATAAGGGAGGTAACTAGTTTTTTAACACAGTTAAAGCTTTAGTCGGAATTCGCGCCTTTACCCAATAAATAATGTACTCACTCATGCAGATTCGCGCTTTCATTGACAATTAAATTCACTTCACGAATATAAAATAGAACAGAAGTATTAGACTTGTCCATTAGAGGGCAGTTTTGAGGGTAATTTAATATTTTACATCCCCTATTAAGAATATCCTTTTTCTAGAACTGCGTAATTCCACTGACATCTTCTTTGAACGAAAATAATGTGTTTACTAATTTACCAACGAGAAATAACAAACCCTTCAAAGTATGCAAGTACTGACATATGTATCGATTCAAGTCGGTCGGGTTGCTTTGGTCCTAGGTACATAAAATTTTATTTACATGTGTTTTGACACAATTCAAAAATAATAAGAGGGTATGCGTTGAAAAAAAAAGACTGATTTTTTTGGGACACCCTACTATGTATATTATTCATGCCAAAAAAGTCGTAGAAAAAAATAATGAAAAAAAATAATTTTTAGGGTAGCTCCCATACAAGTAATGTGGGAGTAAATTTTTTTTTCTCAACTAACCCATCGTGTGGGGTATTGTTGAATAGGTCTTTGAAAAATAATATAAGATTCATAACACCATTTTTCGATTTAGGGATCCGTTCTAAAATATTTGGTTTTGCAAATTTTTGTTAGAGGTAAGTTTCAGAGGTAAATCTTGTTAAGGTCAGATAGAGGGGGGACCTCTATCTGCTAAACGGTTATATATGGACACGTGAAAAAATTACAACAGTAGTATATATAACGAAGTTTAAAAGAAAACTATCAGAGTTGAGTACTAAGTACAAACTAAAAAGTTATAGACGACCAACTTATAAAATGTACTCGGAAAAGTAAAATTTCATTGAAAATTAGTACTGTAGCAACAGACACACAATACTGTAAGTTGATGGTCTGAACGTGCTGACAGAGATGGCGCCACTATATACAATTGTATTGGTGCGTATGTGACCACAGAGATGGCGCTGTTGTAAATTATAACGCGATTACGTTATTTGTTAATCAGATGCATATAATGCTCGAAGGCCATTGTCCCGGTCCATCAGCAACGTGTTGTGAGGTGTGTGTGAACTCAAAGTTGGCATTTGGAACTACGGAACCCTACACTGCGCGTGGCCCAACACGCACTTGGCCGTAGCGGTGTGGGTCGTCGTCAAATTTTTGGACGACGAAACGCAACCGTTTTTTCAAGAACGAAAACTAGTCCTCGAAACGGTTCTCGTTCGCAACTGGTTTGAGTGGTGGCGGACGCGGGCGACGGACGGCGCGGCGACGACGCCCGAACGTGCGAACTACTTCGAACAAACGAAACGTAACGTAGGTAATCGAAGTCTCGTCGACGTTTGTTTCGACAAGTGAAGTGGTTGCGGGTTTGCTGGTAAATAAATAATTTTGTTGTCATATATTATTTATTATTACATTTTTATTGCAAAACAACCTTGCACTATATACACGGTTATTTTTTATCACCCTGGAAAATTTCAGGGACGCTTCACATGGTATTAGAATTATTTAAATATGAATAAAAAAATAACTCACTTAATTTTATATTAATTTTCTAAAATATCCAAAAAATGCTGCACTACTTGAGAGCAGCATTTTTAGGGATTTTTTAAATTTTTTTTTACTTTTTATATAATAATGGATGTGTCCTGAAGCGTCCCTAAAATTTTCAAGGTGATAAAAAAGTAACCGTGTATAAATCATGATAAGTGAGATACACAGCATAACCACAACTCGTTGCGAACGAGACGAAAAAGCGAAATAATAAATAGTCTTATACGATAATCGACTATAATAGTTCAATAATAAGGATTATTTTATTAATATCATAGATCAGAACGAAAGGAACGAACGATAACGTCGCAATGGTCACATTGCGTTCTAGACTGTATTTACATAGTCGTTAAGTTCAAATTCGCGTCAGACAATCAGACGACTGGTTGTGCGACGAAGAATGCTTTGAAACGAAACATGAAACGGTTCCATCGTCGCGGAACACAAAACGGTCTTTAAAAACAGTTCGTCTTTGCAACGACCACCTCTACTTGGCCGGTTTTTAAGTCCAACCTTGACGCCTTACGATTCCGCAACGTGTTACACCAAAGAGCGGTCATCTCGTGGCACTATGCACCGCATTTTTCTCGAACCGTCTTCTTTTGACTGAACCAATCCCTTGATTGCATACCATTGCCAAATCCGCTGCATAGTGAACGATTCACGTTAAGCCGCTGGGGCACGTGAATTTGCGAACTTATTGCTTTATCAACCATATCAGGAAGTGGTATTAAATGTATAAAATTAAATGACTTAATTTACATAAATTATAAAAAAAAAAGTTTTACAATTTTAGTAATAAGCAAACAACAGTTTCAACCGTTAGCGTCACTAATGTAGCAACTTTACAAAAATCATTCATTTGTTACTTTATGATGTGATTAACTTCAATAAACATACTAAATTACACTGTCAATTTAATAATACCTCTTTCATAAAATATTGTTCAAGATGTAAGAAATCAAAAGTGACCATTTTTTTTTGCAAAAGGGCTTAGGTATTATGATGGCTCAAACAATGGTTTCCTATATTATTATCAGATCCGTTTGACTATTATATTTTTCATTTCGCCTTACACCTTGTGGCAAACAGTGCTATAAAAAATTCATGGGAAAATTGGAATAGTGTGTATTTTGCACTTGCTTGCGATTACCTCACGCACTTTTTACCGTCTGATCCAAATGTACCTGTATTGCCTCATATTCCCAATTATACTGGTAAAGTTCTGATGGCAGCACCGTTGCAGACTACTAACAGGTAAATATATAAATATATTATTTAGATACGTATTTTGACTGTTATTTTAATTTCCGGTAAAAAGAAATACTATTATTATGTACAGTTCGCTTTAGGTCAGCATGGCAATTTAATTCAGATTTTGAATACCCAAGTACAAGTTACTATGTGAGCGATGTCAATATCAGTAAAAATGGTTGATGAGGATTGTGGTAATGTGTGTATGTGCTTGATATCGTGCTTAATTGCTATGTTGATCTGTACAAACTGTACAACACCAAGAAAATTTGTCAGTTTGTATATGGCTGAAATTGTATTTATTTATATATTGTTAAGATCAACCAACAGCGAGCGTACATATAAACACAATATAATTGAAGTATATTATAGGCCTGATTAATCTTGTATACAAGGTTAATTGTTAGTTACTTACTAAAAAAAAATTGTGTGCTTGTTCAGACAAGCAAACTGAAAAACTTTCAATATGGGACCAACTTAGAAATCGCAAAAAAAAAATTCTGCTGTTCCCTACATCTAGGTTCAGTGAATGTTGAATATTTGTATGGAACAGCTGATTTTTTTTGCCAGGCCTATAATATCTTCCAATCAGATGTCACACCGACTGGGCTAACCTCTCCCCAGCTGCTTAAGATAATTGGAAAGCGCTTACGATTTCTTTCCTTCCACCCAGCCGCATGCGGCGGAGCGTGGCGGCGAGAGGATCATCTACGCGTTCGCTCCGCAGCCTTCTGCGTAATAACGTCACACTGGTTGCCATCTTTCTAACCATGTCGGCCAGCGTGAGCATTCCGTTGTGGCTCAAAGCGAGCACTATAGCATCGTGCTGAGGTCCCCAAGCCGGGTACTCCACTAGGATGTGCGCGGCGGTGTTGTCGACATGAGGTATAGTGCAGAAAGAGATCGAAACACCCAAGTCCAGTCAGAACCGGCGCCATTCGGATGGTAATGCTGACCCACCGGCGCCCAACCCACACCTCCCACACACATGTAGACTCGATCCTCCAGTGGTCGGCAGTTGGGTGGGCGAGCGTCTCCTTCGTTAGTCACCTGGTACGGGCCACCACCCTTGCCGTCACTCGATGCCGATACACGGTCGTAAGGACATGTGTCTCGACATCCCATTGTAGCGTGCCCGCTGAATGCAGGCCGCTCCGTGGGAAACCTTGCGATACGCTTGCACGGTCCTGGGGAACAGATGCTGCGCCCATATTGCGGCTCCGTCCGAGATATTTTGGAAGGTAGGCTCGTCAACCTCTGTAGTCTCCCAACAAATGGGTCATAAAAAATTATCTCCAATTCTTATATTGTCCCCACTCCTGTTAAGGTTGAAGTGATACACTGGAAATTGTCGACGAGTATTTATCTCGGACAAAAATTTAACTTGGTAAATCTTACTCCCAGAAAGAGATCAATTAACGAATCCAACTCGACTGTCAGCGTTCGGGAACTACGCAGCACATTCTTGGCTCATCTACTGCAGTGTATCAAGACTAGTCTAATAAAATTCGTGTCTGTGCCAATGTTGCTGTTACGGTGTTAGAGCATTTAGGCTAAATGCTCTAAGGTTACGGTAAATGTATTTAATGTGGTATATATTAATAATAGCCGGTAAGTTTTAATACTTACCACGTGATTTGGTAAATGTTATGAAAACTGTAAAAATATCACATTTACTGGTTATTATTAATAATTACACGCCGACTGTGTTAAAAGTAATAAATCAAACAAAAAAGAGCATAAATAAATAAAGTTCGAACCAAGCATGCATGCATGAACTGAATCAACGTGAAGCAACGCGTTGCTACCACGCTTCCCCAACGCTTCCGTAGCCCCTACGCGCCCTTTTGAAACTATTATTACATTTACTAAGCGTAAGGTGTAATTTTAAATAACTACCGGTAAAAGTGAATAATTTATTGCTTTTTCCGTTAATTTTGGTAATTATTAATACTTACCGGTAATTATTAATAATTTCCAATTTATGACATTTTACGGCAAATGCCTTACGGTACTGAGAGGGATCGCTGATAATGGTCCTTGTTATTTATTATTTATAGTATTTTATTTGTCTTATTTCAGACCATTGTATTCTCCATCTCTTCTATTGACACCTGATCTATCTGGCATAAATAACCAGCACTCTTCACAAACACAATCGAGAAATGAAGTATGGCGCTCGGAAACTGTGCTACAAGTATTTATTGATATATTGATGAGTGTGGAACAATCATACTCGAGAAATGTAGAGGTAATTTGGAATTATGAATTAAATATTTTGTAATATAAAATATTTATAAATTAGTGATATAGGTAATACTTAAGCAATAATAACTTTCTGTGATTTTGTATTTTTTTAATAATTAGATAATATAAACCTGCTTATCTATACTAATATTTGAAATACTTGGTATACTTACTTACTAATATTATAAAGCTGAAGAGTTTGTTTGATTGTTTGTGTTCGGTTGAACGCGCCAATCTCGGTAACTACTGATTCAAATTGAAAATTTATTTTTGTGTTGGATAGTCCATTTATCGCGGAAGGCTATACAGGGAGTAACTGAACACCCCAATAACAATTAAGGGTATGTATCCATCAGAAGTAGAGATTCTGTAGGAAAAATATTAGGGCTAACAAACCTACTTTTTCTTCCCATACAAACTAAATAAATTATTTTTTGGTATTAAGTGCCGACAACCCTACGTAAGCGTACGAGGAATACTACGCTCACGTCATAAACATAATAAATTATTTTTTGGTATTAAGTGCCGACAGCCCTACGTAAGCGTAGGAGGAATACTACGCTCACGTCTGTCACGTGTCATTTTGTGTTTAAATTTCTTTTGTGTTAAAAGCTCATTATGGTTGTCACTTGAAAGTTTTTGCTTTCAGTTTAAAATCAAATAACTCTGAAAGTATTGGGGTTCCAGGTCTCAGACAAGCACAGAAGGTCCATTTAGTATCTAACTTATATGCCTCTAAAATGTTATTGGGGTGTTCAGTTACACCCGGTATAACATCACGCTACGACTAATAGCAGCTGAGCATCAATGAAAAATGTTGCAATAACGGGAAAACTTAGTTCGCGGGCACAGCTAGTAGTCAATAAATTGAGAGTATTATAAGTATGCTACATATACTATGAACAAAATAAATTATATTAACAGATACTTGACCTTCTAAGACCTAGTGTTAAAACTTGTGTGTTGTTTATCAATTTTTTAATTACAGGCTTATCATAAGAGCTTCACAGCAGTGTGTTCGAGTCCTGAAAGAGTTAGAACAGTGAGAGTTCTTGTAAAGCATGTGCACTCATATTCAGCCAAACATCTAGTCGACCCAGCGGCCCGAACATCAGCACTTAGAAAATATGCTCGCCAAATTATGTGTACTCGAGCTTATCATTATGTGAAGCACTTAGTGCAGACCTGGCCACTGGATGCTTCATTTAGATTAGTGATGGAGCTATGGCTTAGTCTTATTCAACCATGGCGCTATATGGATAACTCTATAAATCAAGATAGGTATGGTGTGGCATAGTTTTTTGCTAGAATATTAAAATTAATTTTGATTGGTAACACTGGTGGTCTAGTTAAATTAATTTTGGTAGTTATTAGATTTATTTATAACACGGCAATATGAACATCTGGCGAATGCGCAGCTCGCGAGCGCCTGCATTGTATTGCATGGTCACGAGCTCCTGAGTTGCGCTAAAGAGGCTACAGTAACTGCACACATGCAGCGCGCGCGCAGCTTGCGAACGGCTCGCGGGCTGCGCATTCGCCAGATGTGGACGCATCCTAAGGATCAATTTCAGACAAACTCAAACAAAATTGGAGTGGTATTCTGCCGGCAAACTAAGGGGGAATTCTGTGCGAGACACCTGACACTATTCGCTCTCGCCGTATTTATTTATGTACGGTCAACTTCAGAAGTAGATGGACATTTTAGTACCATATCATACCAACTATTCCGTTTATTTAGTATGGTTACACCTATATTGCATTGGTTAATAATTGGTATGATATAGCACTAAAATGTTCATCTACTTTTACAGCAGACTGTCCCAGGGGCCTTACCATGATCGCTTTTAGCTAGGTTAAAACAACATTGAAACAGAGACATCACTCTTGCTGCGTTTAGCGCCATCTCGCTCTCAGCGCGGTTTTAATATTGTTTTGAGCAATGGCTAGGGGGTTAATTTGTATGGACGTCTAATCCTGTCTTTAAAAGAAAGTTCTAGTTTTAGAAATGTCGCAAGCAAACCGTGTTGAGAATTCCACGTGGAACCCGTCTTTGACAGCGCCTTTGTTTGAGTAAATATTTTTAATTTTAGGTTTCCATCATCCAATAATAACCACGAAGAAATCAATACACCAGTTTTTGATGCCAGTTTCACACAATTTATTGCTGAGAATTTCCCAACCTACACTTGTATATTCCAGATGGTAGTACCACGATTTATGAGGCTGGATTTAACTGCCTATAAAAATGCTGTTATGCTTTTCCGACTGGGGAAGGTTAGTAGATAAAAATCACACAGTGTGCGTATTCACTTCACGTTTAGCACATATTAAAATGACGGAAACTTTGTTTATTTTATTGACGAAAAACATAATATTAAAAAGTTCCAAAATCTGTACTGTGACACCCTTCTCAATAGAATGTTGTAGCTTTTCAAGTAAATCGATCAGTCACAACGAAACAAACTTAATAATTCAAATTCAGTATAGCTTATTCAAATTGGATTACATAATCATTTTTGCACTTCAAAGAAGATACGCCATTGGTTCACAAGTCTATGGCGGAAGTCTACGGCTAATAATTGGAAGTACCAGAGCATTTTCATAAAATGTAAATTGAGGCATTTTTATGAGAAATATAGCTAATATCCTATTTTTGTCTATTTTTACACAAGTTTTAAATTCCTTAATAAAACGTCCCCTTTATCTAATTTTTTTATTATATTTATTAAATCACTAGGTACGTGGTATTATCTACCCAAATGGTCAAGAACCACATTTTTTCATTTTTTAAAATTCCATTTTAATATAAAAGGTTTTTCATCGATAAAATTAAATATTCCTACTTAATTTTACTCTTTAACCAATGTACAAGAATCGCACTCTACATACATATACAGTGTGATTCTTCATGATGTGCACACTTTAAAACAGTATATACTACAATTTATATTTTCATTTAAAAGGCAAAGAATTGTAAATTT
Source organism: Schoenobius gigantellus (assembly GCA_963935595.1). NCBI lineage: Eukaryota > Metazoa > Arthropoda > Insecta > Lepidoptera > Crambidae > Schoenobius > Schoenobius gigantellus. The sequence continues at coordinate 23,593,494 of OZ012547.1, forward strand.
TATAATTATTATAGTTAATTAAGAGGGTTTTTTTTATGTTATGGAGGGTTATTTGATGTCCCCTTTTAGGTGTTCTCCCAGCAACATTTGGTGCCAATTTTATGGAACCTCGAAAAGGGTATAATCGATAATAATTTGGGAATTCAACATAGCCCGGAAGCTAGTTTCAACAGTTCTAATTTGGATCACAGGTAAAATACATTGTGTTATTTAATATGTTACCATATTGAAATAAAAAAATATATAAATTTAACCTTTTGTGGTCATAATTATCATTATTTTTATTATTATTGTTATACAGGGGGTATAAGTGATGGTGTCCCATTTCTTTTAACAGTGCGTTCAGACCATGGTCCTAATTTAAAAATCACTAAAATTTTCTCCCGGAAAATTATAAATTTTCCGAATTTTTTATTATTTTTTTCTCATATTTCTGGTGTAATATAACTTAGTTTACGTTTGCAAATCGTATTCTGTAAAATAAACACAATAATTACACAAATAATAAACTTCGCAATGTAAATCGTATTACATTTCCATCATACTGCGCGCGGAATCAGCAGTTTGGGTCATCGAACGTCAGCGCACCGGTGTGAGCGGAACAAAAATGATGCCGGCGCGCCATACATTGCGTAACATGAATAAACATTTAAAATGAAAACCCCTTTTTAGCTTTAAAAACTTTTCCGGGAAAAATAAACATCGGTCAACTAATATTAACATTGGTCTGAACTCACTGTTAAAAGAAATGGGACACCGTCACTTACACCCAGTATACAGTGTGGAAAAAAAGACCATGGTTGGAGGAAAAGTACCCTTAATATTGATGATGGCAAATTTTACTTAAAAGGAAAACTGCATTTGAAGATTTTTGAAAAATCACCTGCTTGACCCGGTAAAATGTGAAAAAATAACATTCTGTATTTTATGGTACCAACTAAAAGAGTCTTCTGAAGGGAGTCTATCTTAAATTAAAGAAAGATCAAGAAACATATTTTTTAAATTGTAAAGCTTACTATCTAAAGAAAATAGTTCACTTAAGAGGAATTGAAAACCGTAGTTCAATATGTTATTTTAAATATTAACCATAACTCGATACAAAAGGCGACACGTAGCGAATTTAGTCGAAAAATACGTCTGTGCATACGTGAAAATAGGTCTCATTTTGAGCAATCCATAACATAACTGAACTATTTTCTTTAGATAGTAAGTAAGCTTTACAATAAAAAAATATTTTTATTTGTCTTTCTTTAATTTAAGATATTATGTTATTTAAAAGAAATTAATCCTTATGAATGACTCTTTCGGTTGGTATCGTAAAATACCTACAGCATGTTTTTTTTCACATGTCACCGGTTCGATTCCCGGCCCAAGCAGGTGATTTTTCAAAAATCTTCAAATGCAGTTTTAATTATTTTTGAAAATAAAGGAATGTTTCCTTTCAGTAAAATTTGCCATCATCAGTATTAAGAGTACTTTTCCTCCAACCACGTGTCTTTATTTTCCACACTGTATAGTTGTCCTGGGATAAAACATAGGGTCGCTTTAATGTAGTTAAAATGTAATTTTAGTTACACATATAATGGTGTCGCTTTACACAAATGGGTGGCAGTTGCGAAACAATCCTTATCTGAACTTAATTTATCTCCAAATTATGAATACGATCCAATCTGGAGCGAAAACAAAAAAAGGTTTTCGATTGAATTTGTAAAGAAAATAATGACTGCTAAAGTACTCGCCGACAGAAACTTGGATGATTTAACAAAGAAATTGCAATCCCAACATAAAGGTATGTATTTAAATGATTCAAAATTGAAGACAATATGAATTGACAGTTTAATTCTCAGGAAAAAATATAAAAATCTACACCTTTGCATGCTTCTTTATATTTTGTCATAATTGATGTATGTTTTTTCACATCAACCTTTTTTCCATCCTATATAATTATGCATTTTGAGTTCCGAATTATTTATTAAACAACACATAAGTAGCGAATATTTTTCTTAGTGTTGTTGCTAACTCACAATAACTGTATCAAAAAGAAGTATTTTTGAGGTATTAGGTTAGGAATCAGATGGTTTATTTGCAGTGCAGAATTAACTTATCACTTCTATTTCACTCCCGTGATTAAGCCATTCATTTTTTCACGCCACAGAAGCGTTAACACTTGCAGATTAGGGAGAATGCACTCTTTTTTATTATTATATTGGTAAAAGCTTTTTTATTAAACAAACATATCAGTGAAGTTATATTTAATAACTTTAAAAACCGCAAAGTTATAAAACATTGAAGTTGCCGGTTAGACAAAGAGATCTGACGTAGACTGACGTCATCATACACGTCCGCCATATAATATTCCATACAAAAATGTGATTTGGATGAAAGGGCATGCGATTTTCAATAGTTAATCATTTTTTTATTGTAAAGTTATTTTAAGCTGTTTTCAGTGTATCGATCTCGGGATCCTTGAGAGTAGACCCCCGATCCAAGAGGCGATATACCGCTTGTTAATGACTTAAACTGATTTCTGCTGTAAAATTCTAAATTCTGATTTTACTGTTACCGAAAAGTGCCAACTCAACTGTACAAAACAATCAATTTACGCAAAATGCGAACTTTTCTAACATTACGCTTAATTAATTTCTTAGGTGTATGGGCCAGCATTAGTAATTGGTTAATGATTGGAAATTATGAAGAGGAGAGGAATTTGCTAGAAGAAATCAAAAAAGTACCAATATACTTAAACAATACCATTAGATATTTCTCAGATATTTACGGTGTAAGTATAGAATAAAGTCCTATTATCTTACCAAACTTGTGGATCCATAATAGGTCTTCTGACTACAACCTAGAACCTAGTTGCGGTATACGTCTAAAGTTTCAGTCAGACAGCGGGGGGGCGGGACGGCGACGACACGCCGGGCGGGACGGCGCTGTGTGACGTCTTTCATAATAACTAATACATTACAACTGCTTATATCGCGTCGACGCCCCGTCGCCGTCCCGCCCCGCCCGCTGTCTGACTGAACCTTTAGGGGATTCCTAAGCTAAGTAATGGTTGGCGAAATCGGCCATTAGTCTGGCAACATGAGCGTTTGACAGTACTATTTCCTTGTTGGCTTGGACGTAAGAAAGCATCGTCGGCGTCGCCATGCGATTACGGAATTTTTAGCAATCAATAATTGATTGAAGTAAGGAAAAATGCATCTGTTCATTAGTAAATTAAATAAAGATGAAACCATAATATGATCGGACATAAATTGATTTATTAATAACAAGAAAATATAAATAATTAGAAAATGGAAACAATACAGTAATTCAGTATCAGGTTTAATGTTCTAAAAACTCAATAATCTTCTTTCAAATTCGTTAATCATCCGGAGGCGATCCAGGTGAAAACCGGGATTTCGCCTAATTTTTAAGGATACATCTCAATTTATTTTGTGTAACCTCGGTAACCTTAGTTATGGCAGTCTTGTCATAGAAACGCTGCAGTAGTTCGGCAAAATTTTGGCTTCAGCACTCAGGAAAAGCTTCGATCGATAATGTAATTCTATTAGTTTGATGCGATTCATTAAGTAAGTGTCATTTCTATTATATTTTGAAAGGAGGATGTCCGATTTTGCCCCACTATCAATGTCGTTGACCAATAAAGCGGTATTTCTAATTAAACCTATTTCATCAAAACATGATTTTTCAGTATAATATATTTCGGCAAAAAATTTAAAGATTTACATGCATTTCCTGTTACAAAATGGCAACTTCGGGTGCGGTTCATAATCAGATATCACTGCAAACTTTTGCAAACAACCCGTTCAAATCGTTAGCACTGCTCACGGATGTCAGATATCACTGCAAACGTTTGCATGCATGCAAACAACCCGTTCAAATCGTTAGCACTGCTCACGGACGTAAGCACTCAGATCAATTTTGAACCGAGCTTTCGATCTGTGTTAATGTAATTTGAAAAGAAAAACTGGAGGGAGACGTATTGTGCCTCCAGTATCTTTACAGAGCACTTCTCTATTAATTGTAGATAATCTAATGAAAAAATAAATTCGAACAAACTAAAATAAAATCAAAACTGATTGACAGTTCTGGAGACAGTGCACTACCTCTTTTCTGTTAGCACTGTCAGCATCAATCGGTGACGTCATCAATTACGTCATACCGCATACAAAATGCGCACATGAGCAATTTTGGACCGATCGTTTTCGTGCAAATAGCGCACACGAGCGCTGATATCAAATTATGAACCGCACTCTACATATTTATGCATTTTTCGCTTTTTTTTGCAATGACAAAAGGTTGATAGATCGCATAGAGCACATTTAATGTTAACATTTTTAACCAGCTATTCTTCACAAATTAAATCCAACCTAAAATACCAGATGTTTAAATGTAGCGCATTACGTTAACATACGATGCTCGATGACGATGGTCAAAAACCTGAGAGCATTTATCCTATCAAAAGCTAATGAATCGCGATGATGTTAAAAATGCTGCAAATCTGTACTGAGGTCGAATGCGCCTAAAATACAGCTTTCAACGTACATCTTTCTTTAAAAAAACGATTTTAATAAGTGCATGCAAAGTAAGTTAATTAACATGTAGAGAATTGAGATCTGATTTCAAGAGATATACAATTTTTTTTTCATGTAATGCCTTGCTGTAACTAGTTTATCAAAACTTATTTTTTCTACTAGTTTTATTTTAATGTTTACTTGCGCCGCTATACGGAGTCGGTGGAAAGGACAACAACTTTTAACGTGAAAGCAATGAATTCGTAATAAACTTTATGGATGCTTTATACAAACATTATTCTTTTCAGCATCTTTAAAATACAAAACCTGATAAAACTTACTTTGCATGCACTTATTAAAATCGATTTTTTAAAGAAAGTGGTACGCGACTGTACATTACTTGATATAGATAGACAAGGAGATCAGATGCCAAATGTTGCTTAAATAATACATTTAAAATATAGCAATCACTCATCGAGGATTTACATAAATTTAAATATTAACGGTTACTGTTTCATCACTGAATTCAATTAACTTTTTTACATTAACTTCTCATTGTAAGTAAGTACATAAAATATAAAAAATAACGAAACCTCGCACATTTGTGACTCCAGGCTCCTAGACTATTTACCCAAATAAGGAATTATTTCGTTCTTTGGATTGAGGCGTCGAGAAACTCTAAATCTTTGAAGAATGTATCGACAAACTACCACCTATCTTCGTCAGTAAGCAGATTTTTGCTAGGTCGTTTCGTTTTCGAGATCCAGGTACACGTAATTATGTCGGAAATGCGCATGTCTCAAACTGTGGAACTTGTTCGACAAACTCCGACAAACCACCGCTTCACTATTCCAGCAAACAGTATTTCTCTACGTCGCATTTGTTTTCGAGATCCAGCTAGTTTTCAGGAACATCAGTATTAATGCTGAACTGATGATGCGTAGCAGCGTAGGTTTAATATTAACGAAAGCGTTCTCGTAGTCTACAAACGCTAAACATAAAGGCTGATTATGATATGACAACGTATAACATGGGTAGTAGAGGTGGCGTTAATGGTTGAAAAAAAATATTAGTTAAAAGTTAATAGTTGAATAAAAATATCGATAATTTTAATGGTTGAAAATATCAGTTGATATTTTTATTCAGATACAATATATTGATATTTTTATTAGCACTGTTGCGGTGAATATTTTTATTAGTTCGGTCTACGATTGAAATTATCCATACGATAAAATTTTATCAGTTGGTTTATTTTATCTATGCGAATAAATATTACTCTTGCGTTAAATTCAACTAGAATTGAATGAATATTTTTATTCGATATGGTTGAAAATATTTATCGAATATGTGTTAATTTTTTTTATTACTTAAATTTAACGGTTGATAAATATATTCAACAACACTATGGCCAGTCTACGCACCGTGCGGGGCGGACGAGTAGAGCGTAACATGTGAATGACCTAAACAGCTAGCGATAACGCATGCCTCGAAACTCTGCCTTTAAAAATCGCTCTTATTACCTTGTATTAGTTAAAGCTTTGTGTTGTAATTTCTTGATGGAACTCCATGGTATCTTGTTATTAAAACACTAATTTCACAAGTTCCACTTGAATCTTTATTATACTTCAATTATTGCGACCGGTTTCGATACATCGATTGCCTCATCATTGCCTGACGATGATGTATCGAAACCGGTCGCAATAATTGAAGTATAATAAAGATTCAAGTGGAACTTGTGAAATTAGTGTTTTAATAACAAGATTACCTTGTAATGTCTCATATTTTTTTGGTTGAAATGTTGACCGAATAGGTGACCGTGACCTTGATTAATTTTAATATTTTTAATACGAGTACTATTTTAAACTATTAACGAGTACTATTTTAAACTATTAATTTTCTTCATTGGGAATCGTTTCAGACGACAATTCCAACCAAATTACTTTCAGGGTGTGCGTTATTTTTGTTACACGTTGTATAAGAACAGAAACAACTCTGTACCTCTCTTACCTATTTCTGCCGCAAAGCAGCAGTGCTTGCATTGCTGTGTTCCGGTTTGAAAGGTAGGTTAGGAAGATATGGCAGTGAATTTACTGCGTACCATGACATTACATCTCATGTCACAAGTTGGCACAAGTTGCAGTTTTGCTGCGAGTCACATGTGTACTAATGTTAAGTGGTGACTGTCACCACTTAACATTAGGTGGGCAGTTTGCTTGTTTGCCAACTTAGATGCAATAAAAAAACCTGGATATTTTTAAAATTAATTATGTAATAGGTAATGAAAGTAAACAAAAACTGTTGACATTGGTTCGAGAAGTGGTAGCAGATTTTTAGATCAGAAATGCCCATGCTCTTGTGGTTTCTTATTCAAAATTACTCTGGTATATAAACTGCGTTTTTTTACAGTTAAACGAAGGCGTTATACAATCCTCAGAGGCGATAGTCGAAGACAGTCTGGAACATTCTTCATTTGCTAATTCGACAAGTTTCCCTTATTCGATAACAAATAAGGTACTTTTTCAAATTTTTTGACAGATTAATTGTGCTCACCTATTATGCGAAAATACCATTTTAATTTTGTTATTAATAGGGCATGCATTTTCAGTAGGTTTCAATTGCGCTCGTGTATTTCCTTGTGCAATCACAAGTCTACTATCGTGTCCTGCCCCCCTAGACAAATGTCACATGCTAACTTTTCCGCAGTCGTTTTGCAGGAAAAATGCATGAAAATGACATTCGCTGCGGAAAAAATAGCGTGAGGTTGTCGTAAGTTAATGTCATTTTCATACATTATTTCTTCGGAACGACTGTGGAAAAGTTAGCGTGTGGCATTTGTTTAGGGGGGCGGAAGCGTTCCTTAAATTATCCGGGGTGAAAAAAAGTAACCGTGTATACAGAATGGATTTTTGAGATGGGATTTAAAGGGCAGGTACATTAACCGTTATAGTTACAAGCAAACATTGCAACCAACCATCCATAACTTTTTAAGATATTCTGCAGGCCAATTATGGATCTTTCATCGTATGACATGGTATAAATTTGAGAAAAAGAAGTCATGAAATGCTGCATTTCGTATTACCGATCTCTAATGATATCATCACTATAGCATAATTTCAATGATGTCATCATTAAATAATGAATAAATGATCGAAAATCTGACCGGAAATCGTATTTTTCGTTTTGCACTATGATATCATTTGCAAAACCATGAGATCGGTAATAGGCCCTCTGCAGGCCAATTATGGATCTTTCATCCATGACATGGTATAATTTTGAGAAAAAGAAGTCACGAAATTCTGCATTTCGTATTATTGATCTCCAATGATATCATCACTATGGCATAATTAATTAATTTCATTTTGCTTACATTTTTTTAGCCAGTCCTTCCAAAACGAAAAAGTTTGGCCAGCTTGGTGGTGCATTGGCGCGTGCGCTCAGCGAACGATTGCTAAGGTTAAGCAACGTTCGCTTTGGTCAGTCCTAGGATGGGTGACCAAAATAAGAAACATCTCAAGCTCCTCCGTGCTTCGGAAGGCACGTTAACAGTGTTAAACAGTGGGTCCTGCGCCTGATCTCGCTCCGGTCGTGTCGGCTAACCATCCCATCGGACTAGGCGAGTGAAGGAACAGAGAGTGCACTTGCGTTTGCGCAGTCACTTGTGCACTATATTATCTCCTGCGCAGATGGCTAGTCTCTGTTGAGATTGGCCGCCGTGACCGAATAACGGTGAGGAGGACATTATTATTAATTATAAATCATTAATTAATTACAGCTCCGAAGTAAATCAAGCGCAGTTGAATACATGGGTGATCCAGACCTGATGCCAATATCATCGTATGAAAGTACGATTTTAGTTCGGATTCTTTATCAAATAGCAACAAGGATTAACGAAATGGTAAGGTTATTTCTTTGTGTTGACTTAATGATTATTTGTAATTGTAATAAGCAGTGGTAAGTATTTTAATGATTTTTTCTCTATTTTCAGTATGAAAATGAGTTTTCACAGTTATGGATAAAAAACAACTTTTGGGGTTATGTAGCGCGCGAAGTGTTACAGAAGCCATATACAGTTCACACGTATATTAAAGATTCCACAAATCACCAGAACATCGTAAGTCAGAATTTACCAGCAAGACTGTCGCTAAGGCGCCTCGGGTCACATGGTTTCATCATATGGATGACAGTTGGCTATATAGTATTCAGATTGTTTTCTTACAGTGGTTTATCCTATGTGTTATTTTTAATATTAACGTGGGCTTTAGTCATATTAACCAAAGTGTGCTTAAAAATGTTAAGGTCGGTACATAATAATACATAATCATGGAACGTGTTTTATATCAAGTTTAATAAATTAATATTTTATTATTTTTGCGCTATTTTTCATTTATATCTAACGATAAGTTGGTGCCAAATTCAAAATTTCATTCTATTAATGACTGATACATATCCGCCTCGAAGGACTATCGTTGTTCTAAATATCACTTACCTCAATAGCGTGAAAATAACATAATCACTCCTAGGGTTACCAAGGCTTAAAAAAGATAAACCGGTTGCAATTAGTAAAAAATCCTGATTTGTGTAAAAAATGCCGGTCTTTTGCTGAAATTAAAATTTGGTGGATAATAATAAGGTAAATAATAAAGTTTATTAATTTGAATTATTTTTTTTTTGACATTATGTTTGTGCATGATGCGTCTGTTTCAATCAGTCGGTTGTGTTGTTTACGTGCGGCGAAAAGCGTATCCACGCAACTGTGTGGCATGATTAAACAATCGGTCTTGAATAAAATCCGGGCGGAGTCCGGTCTGAACTTTTAAGGGTATTACGTCGCCCAATGACCTTCAGCATTTGCCCGCTGGTAAAAGTATTCCCACGTTAACGCCATCTCTTTCTAGACAACTGCACTACAAAGTATCAAGCTCAAGATAAAATAAGACTACAGACACGCCGCCCAGTCAGTGTTATTTTGCCTACTTTAATCGCTCTTTGAGCGACATATATTTTCTCATCACTACATAGTATAAAACAAAGTCGCTTTCCGCTGTCTATCCCTAAGTATGTTAAGATCTTTAAAACTACGCAACGGATTTTGATGTGTTTTTTTTTTAACTTATTTACTTTCACCTATGTCGATGTTTGTCATCAAATCTTGCAAATTAAATTTGACCCACTTCCCGGTTACCGATTGATCTAAAATTTAGCATACAAGTGTAAATCGCGTGACAATACAATATTATGATGACATTGGTGCTGATCTGATGATGGAGCTGGAAGGTGGCCATAAAACTTCGCAATGAAATGACACATCCTAATCGAGTTTGGGCTCGTTTGATTCGTCTTGACGAGTACTTTGGTGCTACATGGTAACCAGGGTCTGATGATGGAGTTGGAATGTGGCCATAGAAATTCAGTAAAGCAACGACGCAACCCCATCGAGCCTCGGCTCGTTTGATTCGTCTTGACGAGTACTTTGGTGCTAGAGGTTAACCAAGGTCTAATGATGGAACTGGAATATGGCCATAGGAACTCATTAATTAATCGACATAGCCACATCGAGTATGGGCTCGTTTGATTCATCTTGATACTTAGTACTTTAGTGCTAGATGGTAACCAGGGTATAGGGGATATTTTTAAATATTTATTTAATTGTAAATATGTGTCCATCTCTCATCGTCGTAAAGAATCTCGCGACCGCTCGCGACGCACGCATAATAGTCCTTAATACCTCGCCTTAGCGATCGGGCTCGCAATGCATCGGAATCTATGGGATTACCTCGGAGGTGCTCGGAGCGATCACAACCTCCCGCGTACCGCAGCTAGTTGACACTCTTGTTTTCTTTTGAATTCGCATGAATTACATCTCTATTGGGTTAAGTGCTCGTAGGTCTAAGCATACGTCTCTAGCGTCCTCTACTTTCATAAATGCTTTCGTACACGCTCGTCGGTTACGGGTACTCTTGACCTGACCTTTTGGTGCAGGTCCAAGATGTCTCCTATTTGGTCCAGGTAAGTTCGTCTCGGTCGTCCCTTACCGACTTGTCCACTTGCATTTGCCTCGTATATTTTTTTCGTAAGTCGTCTTCCATTCATCTTTTCTATATGGCCAAACCATATTAGCATTCCTTTTTCAATTTTTGTCACTATGTCTTCTTTCATCCCACACATTTCCCTTATCACACTATTACGAAACTTATCTATCAGGGTCACTCCAGCCATTCCTCTCAAAGCTCTCATTTCCACTGCATTAATCCTACTTTCATCCTTCTTTTGCCACACCCAACATTCACTACCATACATAAGCGTAGGGACCAAAACGCATCTATGAACAGCCAGTCGTGCCTTTTTTGACAACATTTGGCTGTTCAGAAAGTTTTTGCAAGCCCTATTTACTTTATTACCTTGTCGTGAAGCGGAAGGCTTCGTGCAAAAAAAAGGGAGGAAGCTAAAAGAAAAACAAGGTTAAAAGTTAATACCGTATAATTAAAAAATAAATGCAAAGGTAGGGTGATAAGGAGGGCACGACCGAACTTAATTATCTAACTTAACTAAGATCTAGCTATGTACAACAATATTTATATAAAAATCTAGCCTGGCCAGGGTAGGACGCGGGGGCGAGTGGCAGCTCAGCCGGATAGCCGGAGCAGGAACAGGCACGGCAGCACAGCTTTCCGGATAGGCAGCTCAGAGGATAGGTAGGTAGCATAGGAGCGCCTCAACGATGCTCCGTAGGCAGACGGCAGCAGGAACCCGTAGAAGGCGCGACGGAGTGGTCAGGTGGGCAGCAGGCACACGTAGCAGGCGCGGTGGAGACGCGTGAAGGAACCGGCATGAAGTGATATGATCACGAAGGCCTGGCGGTGGTGGTTAGGTTCCAAGCCGGTGTAAGGAGCTTAGCTACTCCTTAGCCGTTTGCGTTCAATACCAGAGCTGGTAGTAGACTGGCTTCCTAATGACCCTGGTCCGCTTTTATACTGGCCATAACAATAGACAACTACATAAATGTCAAACGAAAGATTTTTGAAAAATAATTAATTATATGACATTTGTCAGTCACGTAGGCATTCAGCTACAATATTGAGATCAAATGTTGGACGCTAACAATTATAATAAGAAAATATAGAAAAACACAATAAAGGACTAATAACTATTACAAATATTTATCGCTTGTGAATAATAGCGTTATACAAAGTGAAGTTCAAATAATCAGTTAGTGCTTTACAAACATTCGTGAATTAATAAGTGTTACAAGAATTTGTGCATATTTACAAGATCGATATGTGAAAAGACAACTCTTCTTCCAGATATGTTTAGTACTTCTGTTTGTGATTGTACTTCTTTTTCGATAATAAGGCCAGGCAAAGAATCTTCATTTTGTTGAAACTAAAAAAATAGCATGTTCATGATTACTAGGCAGTTAAATATATCTTAATTTTAAATTTGTAGTTAGATTATAACACAAATATAAATAAAAATCTATATTCTGACAAATCACAGAGTATGATGACGCTAAAACATACCCTCATATTTTGTACTGGGGCCCTACCATGATCGCTTATAGCATGGTTAAAACAATATTAAAACAGAGACACCGCTCTTGCTGCGAATAGCGCCATCCCACTCTCAGCGCGGTTTTAATATTGTTTTAAGCGATCATGGTTAGGGGGCTGGTCCCTCGTCAATAGCGACAGAACGTAGTTCGTTTGAGTCTGGCGAAATTCCTTTTACTTTCGTCGTAGGAAGTTCCTTATGTACTGTTTGGGAGTTTTGTAGATTTTTTGATTGCCTAAAAACAGAAAACTTTATAAGCACATTTATTAGCACAGTCAAGTGTAATATCAATTTAATAATTTTCAAATAATTATAGTGGCTTCATTTTTAAATAGCCGTTTCATAGAAGTTTGGGCACTATACAGATTACATATATTTATTTACACTCTTTTTTCTTCAAAGAACGTTTGCTCTCACAAGAATCTCACAGTTGGATTTTCTCCTGTGTCGTGGCTGCAGCTACAAACATTGAATCTCACATGCACATACATACGCCCAGACCGGAACAAAATTTTGTAGGTCGTACAAAATCTTTGTCCCGTACGGGAATCGAACCCGCGACTCGTTGCGCAGTAGGCGATCACTCGACCGCTGCGCTAACCATGCCGCCTTGACTTTATGTACGACGAGCTATGCCCGCGACCTTCGTTTCGCTTTACGATAGTTTCTTTTGTTTTATTCTAGTTTTCCCGTCCATTTTTCCCGTGGGAAAAAAAGTATCCTATGTCCGTCTCCTGGTTCTATGCTACCTCCCCACCAATTTTCAGTCAAATCCTAGTTTCCCATTTTCCCGTGGGAATTTTTACTGTAGGAAAAGTAGACTATGTGTTATCTTATATAATTAGCTATCTATTGATGAAAGTCCCGTCAAAATCGGTCTGGCCGTCCCGGAGACGTATGTTCCCGTTGTCTGTCTGTCTGTATGATCCCGCTAATCTCCGTAACGCCTGGACCAATTTTGACGGGATTTTCACTAATAGATAGCTAATTATATAAGGTATAATATATAATACTTTTCCCACGGTAAAAATTCCCACGGGAAAACGGGAAAACTAGGATTTGGCTGAAAATTAGTGGGGAGGTAGCTTAGGACGAGGAGACGGATATATGATACTTTTTTCCTACGGGAAAAATTAGACAGTAAAACGGGAAAACCAGAATAAAACAAAAGAACCTATCGTGAGGCGAAACGGAATTCGCGGGCACAGCTAGTGTATTATAAAATTTATTATGCTGATCGTCAGAAGGCAAATCATCACAGTCATCTTGTTCTCGGTGAGCCTTTTCAAATGAGTCCAAACACAAAAGTTCTACGTAATATTACTCACCAACAGTTATTACATTATAACAATTACTTACAGACAAAAAACAGATATACATAGTTATAATATATAGATAAGTACAGCATATGTATGTAATATTAATTATTAATACATAAAACAACAATTATTTAAAAAAACGTTGCCTCATAATAGAATTTTCTCCTGTGTCGGGGGTGCAGTTACAAACATAGAATCTCACATGCACATACGCCCAAGCCGGAACAAATTTTTGTAGGTCATACAAAATCTTTGTCCCGTACGGGAATCGAACCCGCGACCGGTTCCGCAGTAGGCGATCACACGACCGCTGCGCTAACCGTGTCGTCATACTGTAGCCACGTATAACGTAGCATGTGTTACATACATAAATATTGTTTTAGTAGGTAATGCAGTCTTTGGTGGTTATTTCTATTAGATTATAAATATTCATACATTGAGAAAAAAGAAAACCATAAAAGCAAAAAAAAAATATAGGTAGGTATGTGAAAACTAGTGTAAGAATAAAAATAATTAACTACATTGCTAGTCGTTAATATGCTTGAGATCCTATACCTACCTTTGGAGCTGATCATCAAGAAGGCGAAACCAGTACAGTCATCTTGACCTCGGCGAGCTCTTTTAAATGAGTCCAAACACAACAGTTCTACGTAATACAGTGGTTGAGATCCTGTACCTATCTTTGGATCTGATCATCAGAAGACAAAATCATCATAGCTATCTTGATCTAAGTCAGCCCCCGTATTATGAATTCTTATTTCCATTCGGTTTACGGGCAACAAAAACGGTGTGTAAGTTATGAACTTTATTAGCAAGGTATTAGAGTTCATTACGAAATAAAAAATAGCCAGTCATTAAACTGCATGGAGATAATACTTCACAATACGGTTCCTGCTCTTTCAAATGAGGCCAAACACGATTATTTTACGTAATACAGTGGTTGAGATCCTTACCATAACTTCAGGGCTCATTATGATAAATATTTGAAAGAGAAATAAATTTTAACCTTTTCATAATATCTAAATGTAACTTCTTACCAATAATTTTGGAGAGCTCGACCACGAGCCACTAGGCTTTTACTTTTATGCTTAGACATTATTACCTAATCTGAACTAATTTCACTCTATGACAACTACTTATAACAAATACTAAATAAAAACTTATTAAATACATTTACAAGCTAACTATTGTCCTTAATATTACTTATTTTAATTATTAACACTATCTACAATCCGATTTAATTTAAAAGTCATTCAAAATTTGTCACTTTTCGTAATGATGTCGCACAAAAAAACGCACGTACAGTCCACCCGTTACGAGAGTCAAGAACGCACTAGATTCTCGTATCAAGTATTGCTGTCCGGGCGTTGCGGAGGTGCCTGGCGCGGGGTTCTTATAGTATTTTAGGTTTTTCTTTATTATTTAAAAGAACTTTGAAGTTATTTAAAATCTGATCAATACGATTTATAAAAGACATCGTTACCTTTTTATTGATGCAAAATTCATGCATTAGTAATAAGCCGTTACTGAGAGAATTTGTAAATAAGTTTAAAATTGGCGACTTTTCAAATTTTTTTTAAAACAACTGGGTATAAGTAACTAAAATTTTAATCAATACGATCTATACTTCGTGACCTTGCGTATAACATATATTTTTTTTATAACTCTTGCTCAATAGGGTTCTTCTACAATCTTCTTCAAACATGCAGTATTTTTTAAGTTTATGCGAGGTAATCCCCTTAAGATCGGGTGCTAAACCGGATATATCCGGTCACATGGTAACCCTACTCACTCCAGCCCCCCTAGCACGTCCACCAAAACACGATATGATAAAGCGGTTTATCGCGGTGAACTGTCAAAATACAATAGGGTTTCGTCGTATTTTGACAGTTCACCGCGATAAATCGCTTTATCATATCGTGTTTTGGTGGACGTGCTACGGGGGCAGAGGTGCCAAATAAACTACCGGTACATCCAAGTGTTGCAATCCTTGTACGAAAACGCCACTAATACTTATACTTTGGAAAATAACTAATACATATTTTCAGTGATTTTAAGAGTACTCAGGATTTTTTTGTTAAATCTTCTTCTATTACAGTTTTTAATGTAATGTTATCAATATCGATCCATATTTTTGAAAAAAAAAAACAAGTATTTTCAGTGATTTCAAAAGCACCCACGCAAACATATTATAATTTTTAATGTAATGTAAACAATGTATCTTTAGACAGGTCTTCAATTCGAGCGTGTTGCCAGTGATGACGTTCTTACACAAAGACATCGACATCTATTACACAAAGTTCAACTAGTTGAACTAATTGGACAAAAATATTCCAATACACTAGTTGACTAATTTTTGAAAATCATTTTAAATTATTCTATATGTTATAAGGTGCATACTACATTCATATTTCCGGGAAATCAGATCTATTTAATCTATATATCTATAAAAATCTACAATAAAGTTGAAATAATTTGAATATTTTTGTCCATTTAGTCCAACTAGTTGAACTTCCAGTTGAATTTGTGGAATAGACTAGATGTAGCCGCTTACAATAGGTCTCCTAAAAGGCTCAAGGTCAGTCAAAGAGCAATATACAGTATATTTTTAAATATATCAATATTGGACTTTGATATATCGAACAAAAAATCGATATTTCGATATTTTTTCGATTTCATTTTATCGGCTTTGTTTAAAAAAAAATAATCGTAAGTTAAATAAATTAATATGAATAAACATGTGCTCTCCCGCTACACTACAACAAGACAGTAATTTTTCATAGCATTCACAGAGGATGTGAGATGGTGTCTCGTCATCCTCACCACAGAATCTGCGCATGCGGGCATTTGCTAATTCCATTCTGTGCAGATGTCAAATAGATCACAGACTATAGGTTATACCTCAGAAGAATAGATTGTTCTGAGGGTTATACACATATCATAGACGACGTAGAAATAGAGATAGAAATAGAGATGCTAAAGCTATTGACGCTGACAGTGACAAGTGATAACTAACAACAACAGGAGCGCGTTCAGAGCCCTCGCGCGAAGTACAACTTTTCGCTCTAACCCCGTTCAATGCCTTCGAGCGTGACAACCGGGTGAAACAACCGGTCCGTTCAAGACCTTAGCCTTAGTGTCGGCGCGAGTTACAACCGAACAACCATCGAAATTGATGGCTGTAAAACGCTCTGACGTTTATAACTGAAATACTCTTACGTGATTGGATGATATTGGCGGCCATATTCTATAATGTCATCTACTAGAAAGAGAGAGAAATAAAAAATCATTTGAAAGTGGGAGATAAAAGATTCGGTTGTTGAGGCGCGTTCAGCGCCTCTGGGTGTAGTTGTCCGGTTGTTTTTTAACTCGCTCAAAGGCGTTGAATGGATTGCATCAACCAAATCTTTTATCTCCCTCTTTCACATGATTTTTTATTTGTATCTCTTTCTAGTAGATGACATTATAGAATATGGCCGCCAATATCATCCAATCACGTAAGAGTATTTCAGTGTTCGGTTGTAACTCGCGCCAACACTCTAAGGTCTTGAACGGGCGGTTGTTTCACCCGGTTGTCACGCTCAAAGGCATTGAACGGGGTTAGAGCGAAAAGTTGTACTTCGCGCGAAGGCTCTGAACGCGCCTCTGCAACCCGTTCAATGCCTCTGAGCAAGTTAAAAAACAACCGGACAACTACACCCAGAGGCTCTGAACGCGCTCCAGCCCCTCTAGACAAATACCACACGCCAACATTTTCGCAGTCGTTCCGCAGAAAAAATGTATGGAGATAACATTACCTGCGGAAAAAATAGCACGAGGTTGTCACAGGTTTACGTTATTTTCATACATTTTTTCTGCGGAACGACTGCAGAAAAGTTAGCGTGTGGCATTTGTCTAGAGGGGCAGGAGCGCGTTCAGAGCGTCGGAGTGAGTGTAGTTATTCGGTTGTATTTTAACTCGCCCAGCAGACGTAGCACGGGCTGCCAAGAAATTTGTGATAAGACTCAGTGACACGTATCTCTTGAGGAGCGTCAAGAAATTTTATCATGTCAGTCACACTAAGGCTGCGTTCCGAAAATCAATAAGAGTCACTATTAGCGCGCTGAAACGCGTCCCGAAATGTTGTGAGCGAGCTAATGTTAGCCGGCATGAAGAGCCACATGACGTCATCGTTAACGTTATATAGAACTTACGTTGCTAATGCTCTGGAGTGAAATCTCTTTATGCGAACTGTCAGTTTGACGTTGGATAATTGTGTTTTCGGTTCAAAATGAATGTACCTGTTAATCCGGACTGAAATCGTAAGCATGCTGATAGCATTTTCAGTGTTCTCTTTAATTTGGACAAGGCGATTATAATCGTTAGCACTGTGAGCGCTGTTATCGGACCGCAGCCTCAATACGCGCCGCCGTGCTACAATTTAAGACATAGAGATTATGTCACTGAAATTGTGAGATAACGCGTGACTCAAGTCCCGTCTTGGCAGCCCGTGCTACGCCTGCAGGTGTGGCTGACCCCAGCCGGGCCACAAAAAAACTGTGAAAAATAGATTGTTTGAGTATGCCGCAATATCTAGAGTTTGTCGGCAAGTTTCAGAGTTTGTCGCTTGCGCATTTCAGAGATATGTGTGGCGTACTTTGCACGCACTTATTAAAATCTACTTTTTTAATAAAGTTGTACGCGACTGTACATTACTTCATATAGTTAGACAAGGAGACCAGATGCCAAATGTTGCTTACATAATACATTTAAAATATATCAATCACTCATTGAGGTTAGATTAATTTAAATATTAACGGTTACTGTTTCATAACTGAATTCAATTAACTATTTTACATTAACTTCATAAAGCATAAACATTAACGAAACCTCGCACATTTGGGACTCCAGGCTCCTTTTGTTCTTTGGATTGGACGTCGACAAACTCTGAATCTTTGAAGAATGTATCGACAAACTATCACCTATCTTTGTCAGTAAGCAGATTTTTGCTAGGTCGTTTCGTTTTTGAGATCCAGGTGACCCGGCTGGGGTATTTCTCCAGCCACACATGTCTCGGGAATGCGCATGTCTCAAACTGTGGAACTTGTTCGATAAACTCCGACAAACCACCGCTTCACTATTCCAGCAAACAGTTTTTCTCTACGTCGCTTTGTTTCCGAGATCCAGCTGAGTTGCAGCAACTTTGCTGCAGGTGAGCTCTGAAATGGTGGATCGACAAACTCTGACAAACTGCCGCCTATCTATATCAGCAAACAGATTTTCGCTATGTCGTTTGGCTTTGGAGATCTGTGTGGCCCGGCTGGGGTAACGTTACCCCAGCGGGGCCACACAGCCCCCTTAATCGCGAGCCCGATGACAACTGAAACTTGTCCGACAAACTGCCGCCTATCTATATCAGCAAACAGACTTTCACTAGGTCAAGCGACAAACTCTATACATTATAGCGGCATACTCAAACAATCTATATTTTACAGTTTTTTTTTGTGGCCCGGCTGTGGTCAGCCACCCGAAATTATGAACTAATATGGATATGTAGAATTCTTGGGCAGCGCAGTGGCGCTGCCCTAGGATTCTACCTACGTCAAATATTCTGCTTAGGTTTTTTATTTTTCTCAATATTTAAACTCTGCCTTTTCTTAATGCGACGTGATTTCTTAATTGAGTAATTTATCTCAGTTATATACAAACAATATGATACTAAACCTACACAAGTTTATTTATATCATTAGGATGGCAAACAAATCTGTTTGACTGAATGATTGCAACCAGAGGAGTCACTTGAGTGTTGTCGAGTCGATACCCACTTGCTACCATCAAAAACGTAGCAAGATGGGGAACTAAGCTTTCCCAACAGTAACATTTAAAATAAAACATCAAAGAGAAAACACAAAAACGTCTATTGATGGTAACAAGACAAGTCAACAGTATTTCTTCAGCGTCAACTTGGGCACGATGTTCATGGAGGCGAGCTCTTGGAAGAGCAGCTTGCACGCATACGGCATCTCGACAGAAGACACCGCTGCGGAGGAGCGGCAAGCGTGGCACCACGCGCGGCCCGCTAGTCGCCCGCACGTCCCGCATATGTCCGCACTGAACGCGTCCGACGCCAGCATAAGCCGCTCCATCATCAACATACTGCAAGAACATTGACACGGTGGCGTGTGAAAAACCAAATTTTTTTTTAATTGAAAGGACAAAGGGACTTTACTCCATACAGTTATGGACTAAGACGACTAGGTCAGAAAGTGTTAGCTAACTAGATAAGTGAGCTCAGAAACTCTGCCATTAAGTAACAAACAGAAAAACTTCTGGCCCCAAGGGGAATCGAACTCCAGATGTCTCAACAAGATGTTGACGTTCACCGCTAATATATTAGGAAAGTTCTATAATAATATGAGAAATACATCTGAGATTGTTAAACTTCTTACTTCTAGCTCCAAATAGATACTGGACTGTTAATGCGACCGAGAAAATGAGCATCAACAGATGAGGCTCTAATAGCGCTCCCTAGCCACTCCTTGGGAGGCAATATGGTATATACGGCAAGTCGTATTTGTTATTTATTTATTTACACTTTACTGCACAACAAATATGGTACAATAGGCGGACTTAATGCCTTAAGGCATTCTCTACCAGTCAACAGTGAGGAGTGGGGCACAAAATTTGTTGTAGTGCAAGAAACTCATAAAAACAAAACTTGTGACAAACTTATTTGCCAAAAAAACTAACAATAATAAAGATACACAACCACACATACATATAATGACCCGTGGACTTTCTTGATGCCGGGTCAAGTTTTGCGCCGAAAATCCCAACAATACGTACCTAGCACCGTATCCAATAAGGCAGTCGCGCTCCATTTCGCCGAGCCGCAGGCCTCCGTCCCGCGACCGACCCTCGGTGGGCTGCCGCGTCAGCACGGCGCGGGGGCCGCGGGCCCGTGCATGCATCTTGTCTTGAACCATATGTTTTAGCTTCTGGTAGTACACCTGGACAAATATTCATTTACATACATTTATTTTATAGCGACAATTTCTTGTGTGACTCATTCAAAAATTGAAACAAGTAGGTACCGATTAGCGCTCGCCTAAATAAATATAACAACACTTGACTAAACAAGTGTTCATGTTGAACGTAACAATTTAACGGCTACATCTGATAATAAAGATTTTGATCAATCGGAAAGTAAAAAAATGTGACTAAGAAATATGTAATAAAATATCAATTAATTGTGTAGCTGCGTCTACACGGACCCGGGTCCCTTTAGAAGTCGATTGCTATTCGGATCCGAGCGTGAAACGCGCAGTTTCATGCACCGCGTGTGGTCACAATATCTACTAACATAACCTCAGTTTTATCCTATAAGTTTTATTCGATTACACTTTACTATCGGGTCCGGATAGCATTTCCTTCCTATCGGACCCGGGTTCCTTTAAAGTCGATTGCTATTCGGATCCGGATTTTTTTTTTTCGATTACATTTCACTTTCGCGTCCGCATATCATTTTCGTTCTAAAGGGACCCGGGTCCGAATAGCCACTCCGTAATTGTAAATTTTTGAAATCAAATGATTTCTAAAATCAACAAATTAGCATTAAAACATAGTGCTATTAAAACATTATTCATTATCATAACTTCATCCAAGAGACGCTATGGACAAGTAAACTAAGTTGGACATAGACATTTGGACTATGTTGATGACTTTAGTTCTACGGATCGTCATTAAGGCCTGACAATAGCCCTCCATTGTCCTTTGAGTGACATTAAGTCTTTTTATGTGCCGTGCCGAGTCCACAGCGCCACCGACCGTACATATGTACATTTGTCTGACGCTCCTACGGTGAAGGAAAACATCGTGAGGCAACCTGCATACATCTACAAAGAAATTCAATGGTGTATGTGAAGTCGACCAATCCGCACTGGGCCAGCGTGGTTGACTAAGGCCTAATCACCCTAACATAGGGTAGGCTCGAACCCCTCGGTGGAGACGTATATGAGCTGTGATGATGATGATAAAGTCTTCTTATCGGATTCATCTAGCAACCGTCGCGAGCGTTCGTCATTCAACCATTCTGAAAAAATGTTTCAAAACCCATAACATAAGTGTTGACGCGTGACCCATATTCTCCATATATTTATTTCATATATCAAACCACATATACACTCTCGGACACCTAAATCGAGCCACCTTGCACTTTTGGATTATAGTGTCCATAACTTTCAAAAAATGTTTGGTCGACCAAGAAGTTTTGTGCAATTTTATAGCTGGCATATTCAGAATTAGCACATAAGATTGAACATGAATAAGTCAGCTACAAAATTGGATAAAAACTTTTTGGTTGTCCCAATATTTTTTTTAAGTTATGGACCATATAATCTAAAAGTGCAAGGTGGCTCGATATAGATGTCCGGGAGTGTATACAGGGTGTAACTGAACACCCCAATAATATTTAAGGGTATGTATCCATGAGAAGTAGAGGTTCTGTATGAAAAATATTAGGACTAACAAACTTACTTTTTTTCCCATACAAACTAAATAAATTATTTTTTGGCATTAAGTGCCAACCCTACGTAAGCGTACGAGGAATACTACGCTCACGTCATACAAACTAAATAATATTTTTTTTGGTATTAAGTGCCGACAGCCCTACGTAAGCGTAGGAGGAATACTACGCTCACGTCTGTCACGTGTCATTTTGTGTTTAAATTTATTTTGTGTTAAGAGCTGATTATGGTTGTCACTTGAAAGTTTTTGCTTTCAGTTTAAAATCAAATAACTCTGAAAGTATTGGGGTTCCAGGTCTCAGACAAGCACCGAAGGTCCATTTAGGATCTAACTTATATGCCCCTTAAATGTTATTGGGGTGTTTAGTTACACCCGGTATATAATTTGGATTATGCTTAAAATTAAATAACGACGACGGCTCCGTGACGATTAAGATTGACAAATATTGCAGGTAACGCAGCGCGTCTTCAAAGAGCACACGTACTATGCAGTATTTTAAATCGGACGATAGAGACGAAATTTGAGCTACCTACTAATTGTTTGAATATTTTGAAAAATACTTACTGGTCCTGAATAAATATAGGCTTCTAATGGTTCACCTGTCAAACCAGAATAAAAGATGTCCTTTCCGTGGTAATTATAACCATGCTTTTCTAATTCCTTACAAACATCTACAACTTTTGAACCACCAAAAGCAGTGCCTGTAAATATGAAGAAGGCCTGTAATATAACTTGCTGTGCTCGCAAAACCACGTTTCGCCATAATAAATTTTAACGCAACATTGAGGTTATAAACCGACATAAAAACCACCGTATCTTTAAAGTTGGACGAAATTAGAAATTATTATTAGTGATGCAACGAATACTACTTTAACTTTCGGAAGAGTATATATTATCACCCCATTCGTTCAAAAAGATGCGATAACTTTTTATACGTTAATTGAGGGTACTTGGGTTTTTCTATATTCTCTTATCTAAGCATACGTAATTAGTAGCATATTAGATTTTGCTATTTTAACCTTATAGTCGTGGATTTTGCTATTTTAACCTTACTTGGGTGACCTATTACCCCACGTTCCTTTTGAGCTTTTTTTTAACGCGGTACCAGGGACCAGGGACTTTCTGAAAGTGAACCCCCTTTAAAACTACAAAAACAAGCACGGTCCTCTCAATGTGACCAAGGAAAAAAGACAAAAAACTATTTTTTTCGTTTTAAATATCATTTGCCTATGTGCTCCGATCACAGGAAGGATATCTGTGTGAACTGCATTAAATCTTAAATATATACCTATAGAGAAAAATTATTTTTCATACTTTGATTTGGAACTATATTATTTGTCTCGTTAAAAATAAATTATTGTTTTTGTATGTTTTATTTCTGCAAATAAATTGTGGGGAGATGGGTTACCCCGCCTATCCTTACGTGCATGAATAAAAGCCTATTCTGCCGAAGGTTAACGAATACGAATCCGAATATCAAACCTGGTATTCGGCGAATACGAATAATTGAGCAAGGTAATTAATTGAGCATAATTATTATTTAATACCTTGCTTAATTATTCGTATTGTTCTTAATTTACTAAGAAATTTAATACTTAATTTAAATTAACATTGACAAATATTTGTTTAAAACGCACAATATTTGCAATTTCTAAGGCGTTTCTTTTTTCTGTTTGTACATTATAATATAGTGCGTACATATAAGAAAGAAAGAAAAACATTTATTCGGCACACACCATTGATATTTACAACTAAAAAAATTTTATATCAGGTAAAATAGTGTGTAGGTGCGTTCGGATACACGGTGCACGGCCAAATTTTAATTTGCGTTACGTTCAGTTTTAAATAGACCATTTTTAATATTCGTGATAATATTCGGCGAATAAGAATATACGGTAAATATCTACTATTCCGCGAATACGAATATTCGTATTCGTTTCATTACTTGAAATTACATACAGTATGGCTACGTTCCAATTTACGAAAACAGCGCGTTCCGAATGGCGATGATATCGATTTTAGCGCGCTAAAAGTAGTTTCGAATCACCGTGAGCGTGCTCACGGCATTCAACCTGACGTCATCGATGACGTCATTACATTCGCCATCATGCATTTACGGCGAACATGCCAAGCATCGTAATCGTTGTGAGTGTTCTGACAATGACATTTCTCAATTTGACATTTACGCCAGAAGCCTTTTCACCGTGAGAGATATTGGTGACGTAATCAATGACGTCATCTCATCCAGCGTGAGCGCTATTATCGCAATTCGGACCGCCTTTTATCGCGCTCACAGTGATGATGGTAACCATTTTAGTAATTAGGGATGCGGGGTAAGCCACACTTTATCAAAATAGGTTAAACGTATCGGAGTTTATCCCGGACAAACATCGTGACACCAGATTTTATATTATATATTATTATAAAGAAAAGTATGAGAAATATTAAAGGGTAAAACAACCACATACCATAGTGAAATTTTCCTTCCATTAGACCGGCTTTACCAGCCAACAACTCTATTGTCTTACCAACTGTCATTCTAGATGGAAATCCATGCGGATTCATAATCATATCGGGGCAGATACCTCTGTCATTAAATGGCATGTCTTCTTGCTGAACAATTAAACCAGTAACACCTTTTTGCCCATGTCTAGAACTAAATTTGTCCCCAATTTCTGGTATTCTTGTTTGTCTCAAAAGAATTTTAATAAGAAACGCATCCTCTGAATTTGAAGAAACCATAACTTTCTCTATGTATGATTCAACAGGGCCTTTATAAGTTACTGGAACATCTTTATAATCTACTTGCTGAGGTTGTCCTTGAGGTACTGGGTTAATTGTTACTGGTGGCATCTGCTTGTTTATCAGTACTTGTCTGTTTTCTACCATTTCTCCTGGTGCAGCGATGCCATCGGAATCTAGTATTTCATGGGCTCTAATTACTTTTCCAGTATTGGCGTCCCTTGAAGGGCCAAGAATTCTATCAGAAGTTTGATTACTATATCTTTTCATAGTAGTTTTAGCACTTTTATACACTAGACATCTACCGTACCCTCGGTCGATAGACGCCTTGTTTAGAATCAAGGCATCTTCAATATCATAGCCGCTGTAACTCATTACAGCAACTGTCGCATTTTGGCCAGCTGGCAGTTTGTCGAAATTTGTTAATTCTATTGTTCTCGTTTTTACCATTGGACATTGAGGATAAACTAAGTTATACATAAGTGTGTCTATTCGATTTTTCTGATTATATCCAATTGTACCTGTGAATATAAAATGAGTGAAATTATATTTATAGTATTTTAGTAAATTTCAACAATAAATAAACACTCACCCATTGCTTGTTTACCCATAGCACATTGGTATGTGTTTCTGGGACTTTGGTTATGATGAGGATATGGTACAAGACCTGCACATACTCCTAATATGGTAAATGGTTCTATTTCAAGATGTGTTGTAACATAAGGATTTATTTCAGCTTCAACAGTTGCAATGTGACTATCGTTCTCTTCATTTACATCTAAATATTCAATGAGACCATCATTTAAGAAATCTTGGAATTTTCTTATGCCCCTGTTTAATTCGCTGAGGTGAATCTGTTGCACTAATGGACGACCATTCTTCACAATGATGTAGGGGCGGCATAGTCGCCCACCATCACTGCATATGTAAACAGTTCTTTGATTATGATTTGGATATATTGACACGAAAGCTGATATAAGACCTCGTCGTCGAAACATTCTGAACACTCTAATAAGCTTTTTATATTGTCTTGATACTCCCAGAATATTACCTGCATAGCACACAAAAATTAAATACATACAAATTAGATAATTAACCATAGAAAAGTTGAAGATAATTACCATTCAAAAACACCATGTAGACAGCAGGATGATTGATTTCTTCACCACCCAGTAGTTTAACATCCTCTACTCCAGCATTGCATGCTAGCCTAGCAATAGGTTCCTCAGAGCATTCGGTTGTAATATGTGTCATAAGTGCTAAATTTTTTACCAAACCACAACTTTCTCCTTCAGGAGTGTCAGATGGGCACAACATGCCCCATTGCGATGGTTGTAATGAACGGGGTCCAGATACTTTTCTAGTTTTCTCAAATTGAGAATTGACTCTTGTCATCATTCCTAGCGCCGATATGTAGCTGAGGCGACTTAGTACTTGAGTCACACCATGCCTTTCCATTTTAAATCTTTTAATAGTCCAATTACCCTAAAACAATTGAATAGTTTTATGCAATACCAGCTGTTGCCCGCGACTTCGTTCGCGTAGTAATGAAGGTATAAAGTACTATGAAGTTTAACGATATTTCATATTTCAGACAACAGAAAATGAATATCACACAAAGCAACTTTAACACATAGGGTTGCGAAAGCGATTATATTCCCTCAAACTGGCCCTGTCGTAAAATCATTTCCTAATTGATATGTATTCCACCTTCCTTTCATACTTTCCCACCTTCCTTTTATATTCCTTTCATTATCTACATCATTTTATGGTTGCCCGGAAGAGATTGCTGTATAGCAATAAGGCCGCCCTTGCTGTGTTTGTACTATTTATTTGTCTGTGTCCTATTATTTGCAATAAAGTGTATTATTATTATTATTATTATGTGTATTTACGAGTATGTGTATGATATGTATGTATGTATATCTCTCTTCCAATTTTCCGGTACAGCAAGCTCCTTGTCAAGCCATACTGTTTGACCTTTGGACCGTTATTATATCGCTTGTAATAGTGGCGGTTTACGTAGTATAAATGTAAAGCTTGAATGGGAGCTTACTGTACAAACAGCCTAGGACTTCATATGAACTTGCGAGAGCCCTTAGTTCAGCCCTGTCACAAAATTCTTTCTTAGCAAACGTTTACTAACTATAATATTAACTAACTTCCTGACAAATTTTAAATTTGTAGAATAAATAATTAAGTACTTGCACCCCGGGATGTTTAAATTTAGCAGGGAGGTAGTTAATAGTCTACTAACTATTAACTACCTCCCTGCCAAATTTAAACTTTGTAGCAAATAATGAAGGACTTTCATACAAACTTGTAAGAGCCATTAGACCCTCTTGATACGGCCCTGTCGCAAAATTAGTTCTTAGGGAACGTTTACTAATTATTTCTATCTCACTGCCAAAATGAAAGTTTAGAATACAAAGTTTCATACAAACTGTGAGAGCCCTTAGACTAGAGGTGGCATTAATGATTGAAAAAAATATTGGTTAAAAGTTAATAGTTGAATAAAAATATCAGATAATGTTAATGGTTGAAAATATCAGTTAATATTTTTATTCAAATATAATAATGATATTTTTTATTAGCAACGTGGCGATCAATATTTTTATTAGTTCAGTCTGTGATTGAAATTATTCATTACGATAATTTTATCAGTCGGTTACATTTATCTATACGAATTAATATTATTTTCGCGTTAAAATCAACTTGAATTAAATGAATATTTTTATTCAAATTGGTTGAAAATATTTATCGAATATGTGTTAATTTTTTATTAGTTTAATTTTACGGTTGATAAATATATTCAACAACACTACCTTAGACCTTAATCCGGCGTTGTAGCAAAATCCGTTGTTAACGAACGTCTATTAACTACTCCCTGCCAAAGAATAATGGCCAAATTGAACCTGACTATGGGCATAAATCAAATGTATGTTAAAAGATATGCTTTTATGAGTTAAATTTAAAAATGTAACTATTAAACCTCAAGAACTTCGAGATTCAGAGAAAATAATGAATTCGTAAAATCAATTTTCTCGCATATGAAATCGTAATATAGTTTTTGAACGGTTTTCACCATAGATGATAGATCTTGAAAATGACGTCAAGTTCCGTTTCACATTCTCGTATAAACATTACATCTTCGCGCTTAATTGAAAAAAAGATATTTTTTCTAAAAAAAAACACAACAACATTAAAAATGTGTTAATTTTTTGAGAATAGTATTTTAACTTGCTGAAACGAATAATACTAAGCAAACGATGCATAATTCAAAATATTGGTTCTTTTTTGGTGATTTGCGTGTAAAGGATCGTCACTCTCGAAATCGAGTGACAGATGTCTTTCATTGATTTTACACTTTACAGCCAATCTTTCTTTGCATTTGCTTAATAGGTACTGTGCGATTTTTGATTCTCCTTTGTGATGTGTTTTGACCCCTATTTTGTTTCACGGACTCTGATACCACCTGCTTCTTACGATCATCTTATTTAAAGATAGAAAATATTGTGTCTGGAAGGAAGCTATCACAGAATATTGTTGTAGTTGTTTGGTAGACTGGAAAACAATTGTATGCTGTGCCCGTGTTATGACTATGACTGTGGTATATGATACCTTGGGCGGGCCAGGCACCAAGATAATACAATAGCGGTACCAGTAGGTTTTTGGACTGTGTTGTTATAAATATAAGAGACTACATTGAATAAATCTTTAGAGAATCAAAGTGTTTTATTTCTAAACATCCTTATTGTTACATACTCGTATATTAATGAAATCTTATATTAAATATTATATGTTCACGTAACGTTTCTAATTATTTTAACGTAACATAGTTCTAAGTTTACTCAAGGAATAGAAAATATATTGCTCCTACTCCTAACCTAAAACGGAGTGGCTATTCAGACCCCGGGTCCCTATCCTTAGATTGTAGAAGTTGATTACTATTCGGACCCGATAGAATCGTAATCGAACAATAACTTTAGGATAAATTGAAAACTGTCGGTTAGGTAAGGTAGAAATTGTGACCACACACAGAAACTTTAATGAAACTGCATATTTCATGCTCTGGGTCCAAATAGCAATCGACTTCTATAGGGATCCGGGTCCGAATAGACACAGCCAACCTAAAAAAGGAAAAAGAGAATATCTCCCATTACTGAAGTTCTTAATGAATTATTGAGCTATGGGACTAATTCAAATAATGTTAGGTCTATAATGAATACAAAAGTAATGATGCCCATGGTTATTTAATATCAGGTCCAGCTACTATGGGGTTTTGGCCGATGTTCTTTCTGCTTTGTAACAAAAAAATGAATTACATTCATACAAACTTGCGAGAGATCTTAGACCTCCTTAATCCGGCCCTGTCGCAAAATTCGTTCTTAGCGAACGACTAATGACTAACTCTCTGCCAAATTTTATGTTTGTAGCAAAAAATAAAGGACTTTCATACAAACTTGTGAGAGCTCTTAGACCTCCTTAATCAGGCCCTTTAGCAAAATCCGTTCTTAGATATCAACTACTGACTACCTCTCTGCCAAATGTCATGTTTGTAGCAAAAAAAAATGAAGGACTTTCATACAAAATTGTGAGAGCCCTTAGACCTCTTTAATCCGGCCTTGTTGCAAAATCCGTTCTTAGCGAGCGTCTATTAACTACCTCCCTGCCAAATTTAAGCTTTGTAACTAAAAAATATACATTCATACAAACTTGCGAGAGATCTTTAGACCTTCTTAATCCGGCCCTGTTACAAAATTCGTTCTTAGCGAACGTTTACTAACTCTCTGCCAAATTTCATGTTAGTAGAAAAAAATTAAGGACTTTCATACAAACGTGCGAGAGCCCTTGGACCTCCTTAATCGGGCCCTGTTGCAAAATCCGTTCTGAGCGGACGTCTACTAAGTATGAACTACCTCCCTGCGAAATTACATCTTTGGACGTCAAGCGGTTTCCGAGATTTCTATATAAGTGACCATTCGCTGATACTAAAGTAAATATACTACAGAATGTCTATAGGCACGCGCCGCCGGCCCCCCGGCCGGTACCGCCGCAACCGCTATGTCCCCGCATTTTAAATCTGTAATATCTTCGAAAATATTCAATTAATTTACATGCAGTAAAGGGCCATATTGATCTATATTAAATGCACAATGTATTTAAGCTACTTAATTGGATAAGGATTAATGCTGTATTGCTTAAAATAGCTTCGCAAATAAGCCATTATTTTTCACAAAAAGTAAAGGATAAAAAATGGTATTGTGGGTTATAGACATATACCATCGCGGACTTTTTTGTAGACCTTTTTAAGCCGTGTTTACCCTAAAATATTATTTTTATACATTATTTTGATCTATCTCGTAGGGTTCAGCCAGCGTTTGCAATGTAAGCGCAAAAAATGAGTTTATTTACGACATCACATTAGAAACCTATACAATTATCAGTGTTTCTCTACTATATTATGCATGTATTATACATATAAACCTTCCTCTTGAATCCCTCTATCTATCTAAAACCGCAACAAAATCCGTTGCATAGTTTTAAAGATCTAAGCATACATAGGGACAGACAGATAGCGGCAAGTGACTTAGTTTTATACTATGTAGTGATAATCAACATGGCCTGAGCAGACACATTTGGCTTTCTACCACTGCACCGCAGTTCCAGCAAATGGAACAATGCCAATTTCATATGAGGATAAATTGAAAAGTTCGCTGCCTTCAAATACACATTTTATTTTATTACACAATATCTTCATTTGGTTGACATACTCATTAGTAGTCACTGTATAAAATTTATTTGCTGTAGTATTTATGGTAGTCAAGTTAGAGCGTATTAAGTAACGTGAAATGCAGTGTTTTTCAAATCTAGAAATTGAACAATGTATGTTTGTCAAGTATTTGTTTAAAAAAAGATTAACACTGAAGCAGATTCATGAAGAAATGAAAATAACAGTAAGAGAATCTGTTCCGTCATATACCACTGTAAAAATGGCTTGCAGAATTCAAACGTGGACTTGAAAGAATGAAGATGATCCTACCTCTGGCCGGCACACATTGTCTACGACTTATGAAAATATCAGCAAAGTGCTGATCTCATAACACAAGACCGCAGATTAACTATCACGAATGGACATACACAACACATAAATCACATTACTGTTTGGAGACGTTTGAGGTCGATTAGCCAGATTTTTAAAAATGGGCTTGGGTTCATAATTACGCTCCAGAGTTAAAACAACAATCCAAGTGATGAAAAAATATGATGATCTGACCCTGAAGAATGTAAAGGCTAATTTTTCGACTGGCAAAGTTCTGGCATCAATTTTTTAGGATGTTAATGGTGATACTTTACAAAAGACGAAAAATAATAAACTCTGAATTCTCATTAATCAGCATTCTAAAAACTTTAAAGATTTTTCTTTCTTGCTTTAGACAGCAGTTGGATGAAATGCATAGAGCTAATGCATTTCATCCAACTGCTGTCTAAAGCACCCATACCGGTTTTATAGAAAGAAAAAAAAGAAAAAAGATTATGTTGAACAAAAATTATTTTTGAAAATCTTGCTTCGATGGTAGTCGAGCCATCACCAGCGCCGTGCCGGGTCATACCGTTGTTGCAACAGAAAAACTTAAAAAGATATAACCATTGACAATTATATTTTATTTTTACAATTATATGGCCCGAATAGTAATTATAGGGTTTTGTATTAGAGTAATATCTGTTTTTAGTCTGTTGTGTAGACTTAATGTCTAAATCAAAGGCTATACAGGGTAATTTTTAAACCATCAACAACCTCCCAGGGGCTGATTCTAGTGCTCAGATGCAACAACTTTTTGTATGGGACCAACATCGAAATCGTAAAAAAACACTTCTCCATACAAACTAGGTTAGCTGATCGAGACTTTAGTATGGGAAAGTGGATTTTTTTTTGCGATTTCGATGTTGGTCCCATACAAAAAGTTGTTGCATCTGAGCACTAGAATCAGCCCCTGGGAGGTTGTTGATGGTTTAAAAATTATCCTGTATAAACTGTTATTTTTTTTATCATCCTGGAAAATTTAAGGGACGCTTCACGACATGGTATTAGAATGATTTAAATATGAAATAAAAAAATAACTAACTTACTTAATTTTATATTAATTTTCAAAAAAATGCTGCATTTTTAGAGATTTAATTAATTTTTTTTTTCATTTTTTTTTATATATAATAATGTTATTGTTGCTTACTTACGGAGGAAATAGCACCAAACAACCCATTTGAGATTAAATCTGGTCTCATGTGCTTAACGACATCAAACGGTGCAGCTTTCACTTTGGGAATAATCTTATCAGCTGTCATTTTAAGTTCCCAATTAAATCTTTTAAACAAATCTTCAAACATTAATGCTAAAAGTGATCCTGCCAATTCAAGTCTTTTATTTCCATAGTAATCAGGATCATCAACTGCTGCTTTATTATTTTCTGCATCAATAACCCTTTTGACCATTATCGCCAAATATATTGCTTTTACATAAAAGTTATAATTTTGTACTGTGACATGTGCTAGAATAGTGGTAGCTAATAGTTCTCTTGCTTCATCAACTGGTGTACGTGAATTCGCTGTTTGATACCTAATTAAAAGATAAGTGCATTTTTTAAAATATTTTATGTCTTTTATTAACAAAATAGAATATCTAAAATGTATATCCAAAAGAAAAATAATTACCTTTTAACTTTCAGTTTACTGCCAATATAAGTGAGGGCTTGGAGTTGTGTGAATATTTTGAGATTATGGCAGTCCATGATACAGGGTCCCATTTTTTTCATTGTGGTGTCGTCTGTTCCTATCAATTGCATTATTTCCTGATCACTGCATATACCCATAGCTTTAAAAGCAACAGCAATTGGAATGTCCTGATAAGAAAAACATTATTAAATTATACCTTTACCTTTGTGTGAAATTTGTTATAGATATGAGTATATGTTGCAGTAAATGTAATTAATGCGGTAAATTATTAATAATACCAACATTAGATTAGAACATTATTATAACATCCATATAATACTATAAAATATAATGTGAGTTTTACACTGATCTATTAAGTGTAATACTCTGAGTGCAAGGCTAGTTCTTTATAGATTATTTCTAACTAACTCTTGTTTGACTGCTGATCAATGAATGTATGTAAATGAACTGAAAGAATGACATATTGATGTAAGTAGGTTAACATTAGGTCTTATGGTGCCTAAATAAATTTTGTAGTGTAGTATGTACTCGTGCTCCGAGGTGTAGTTTGTATGTGTAGGTAATTGTTTTGTTTGTTGGACATAGTATTGCAGATTTAGGTTGATGGTTGTGATTGTTTCTAGGTAGTGAGATGGATTTATGTGCAGGAAAAAATCTATCCTAATGTAACGGGTTATCTCTAAGCACCAATTTAAATTACTTCTAATATAAGCTAAGACAAGGTTGGTGAAATTTGCCGTAAAGTATGTAGCAGATTTGACAGAAGAATTTAACGCCCGTCATATTGCTTTAGTTCATTGGCTTCGTCAGTTATTCCTAACTTGGATGGGGATTTCTCAGCTTCCTGTCGGTATATTGCAAATCCTTGGGGGTCTACATAAGCCAACAGGCCCCTTTACTGTTTTCATATTTCAAGCTTCAAGTTGATACCTCAGTCAGTCAGTCACCGAAGCTTTTTATAAATACAGATGTGAGTGAAAATATAATTTATAAAAAAATTGTATTATGCGTTGGTGAAAACGAAGGCTTTGGACAGCACTTACATCTGACAGAGCATTATGTCTTAGTACGTATTTCCCATTTTTCACAATCACATTAGTTCTTGTCTTTTTTTCATGTGTTGAGCTAGTCACTTGGCATTGAATTGCACCTTTGAATTCGTCTACTATCATTCTGTTTCTAGATTGTTGCTCTTGAATTAATATAACTTTCTCTTGGCCTGCAAAAACAGAAAAATTCCAAAATCCATAGGTATAATACTTAAAATTCATTTCATTAGGTAATCTGGACTAGAAAAGTTTCTTTTGCTATTTCTTTAGTATCCTGCGGCAGGGGATGGGGTGCGGGGGTTGCTGGAAGGGTAAGCCCCTCAAAGGGGGGCAGATGCGGAAACCCATAATTTTTGAAACAAAAAAAATCTGAGGAAAGAAGTGTGAAATATGGGCCAATATTTGCCCTAGTATAAATTAATGTCCTGCAACAAAGACAAAAATCATTACAAATTGAAACAATGAGTTACAATCTTCAAGTTGCCCTAAATCAGTTCGGGATAGCCATAAAGAAAATTAACTTAGCCTATGTTTGAAGTGTCCCGAATAGGACTGCAATCCCGCAGTTCCGCATCCTGCAAAATGCGGGATCGCGCGCATATTTTGGGGGATTTCAAGTGTCCTAATGCTATTTTTTAATTAGGAGGTAACTCCTAATTTAAAAATAGCATTATTATTACTATTTATCAACTAAAATGTTTGATTTACCAAAAACTTATTGTTTGTAGAGCTCTTGGCCATTCCAGTATCTTTTTTATTTTAAACAAAATTATTTACCTGCAATGAAATCGACCCACCTTTACGCTTTTGTTCAGAGTTTGACAAATCAAAATCTACCATCAATAAAAAATATCTTTTAACCCTGTTTGTTAAATAAGACTAGATTTTTTGGGAAAATCAGCTCAATTTAAAGGGTCAATAAATCTGTGGGAATAATACATTTTAGAAGTGATTTTTTTTTTACATCGCCCCAAATTTTTATGTCCATCTATAGCATGTCGCATTACAAAAAGACATGAGGTCTTTAATTTTACAAATTCATATAGGACAGGATTGATCATATGCGTTAGAGCTTAGACTTTAAATCTGAGTGGCAGTGGTCCGATCCTGGTGTAGTACATTATTTTTTTTTCATAAATTTCTTTTTATAATTTTGTTTTTTTATTAATTAGAATAGAATAAAAAGCATTTATTGACCAAAAAACAATAACAAATACATGTATATACGTTCATATAACAATAAGAGGCCAAAAGGTCATTCATTATCAGAATTAGATTTTTTTTATTTAAGTATAATTTTCTTTCTAGAGGAAAAATATTTAAGTTAAGATTAAAAATGCGATTTTAATACCCTAAACTTTCCGAAGATTTAGAAGTTTTATAAAACCAAACAATGATTTTATTTACTTCCATTTAGTCAAATCAATAAATCTTTAACTAAAGAATTCGTTCCAAAGCTAGCGTCATCTATTAACGCGTAGTCAAACTTAATTCGAAATCGACATATCGACTTTCTGTGTTACCTGACAAGACCGCGAGATGGCGCGAATGTTATATTTTACTAGCTTTTACGAGTATCTAGCTTGCACTGTATGTATGTATATGTTCGGGTCAAATCCTGCGAGTTAAATTTGACCCACTTCCCGGATTCCGATTGGCAGGTACGCATCCAGCCCTCAAATTTTAATAAGGTTGTGGTTACATTACAGCCACCCAAAAATCGTTCTCAAGCTACAAAAATTAAAACGAATCTGATTTGCGCAAAAAATCATTTTCTACCACTTGAGCAGGAAGGTAGGGCAAATTTGGTGGTGGCGCAAGAGACTCTTGAAAAGATATGATAAATTATTGTATGATATAAGATCTCTTCTCGGGCGCGTGAGTAGAGATGTCGCATTGTGGACCCTACCACACGCCCCAAAAGGGCACGATTTTAGTCGCTCGCCGTCTAGCCATAATATTATTTTTCGTATGGTTTCGCGGACCACCTCGGCTGCTTCCAGGGATCACCAGTGGTCCGCGGACCACCGGTTACGCACCACTGATCTATCGCATGTCGCATTACAGCCGGCCGCGGAGTAGGGGTAAAGACAAGTGAAAGGCGCTCGGCAGCAACCAAGACCAATAAGGCCTCAATAAATTTTCATTTAAATGCCTACGATCCGAAAAAAAGTTTCACTTGCATCGTGGTTTCAAAAAAAAATCACACTGAGTTATTTGATTAAAAATAAATCAATTAACTTTTAGGTAAAAAAGAAAACTATAATTACTAGGTTAAGATTAGGTCATACATGTTCACCTGTTCACCTTGCAAAGCTAGGCATAATTGATAGTCCAATGTGTGGATGCGGACTGGATACGGGAAATATTAATCATATTTTCTTTTCTTGCCCTAAATAGCAAAGAGATAAATCATATTTTCTGATTGCCCTAAATTCCTTAACAACCTTTTATCCTTAAAAATTCCGTTCCAAATCAGTATAGTTTCAGACACTAAAAGAGCCTTAGCCTCAGCATTTATCCTACTTCAGTGACAATGCCTATTATTCTTGCAGGCGGCATATGCGTATACCCGTCTTATTTAACCACATTGACAGGGGCGAAGCACCACCATAACACTCACTAAATCGTGGCGGCCGCGATCGCCTCCCTAAGGAGCCAACTATTACCTCCTCGAGGGGGCGGGCGTATCCGCTACATCCTGGGATCAGGTCGGTCCCCACACTGTATCCCATTCGCAAAATGGGTGATCGACCATATGACACCACGATGCAAGACTGCGTTATACCCAATTGAGAAGACCTAAACAAACAATCAATCGAATAAAATTCTTAAAAAAATAAAAAAAATCATTATAGTTTCTCTATTACACAGCAAAAATACCAGCGTTTATAAATGTATTTCTTCATTTATTCTTTTAATGATATAATTTTATGATTCGCGGATGGCTGCAAGAGCTCACCCGCACACAAGCACAAGACCACTGGTTCTCGACTCCAGGGTGCAGACAGTCAAAGGAAGCCATGCCAATCCTAAATAACAAACTGACCAAACGCATATTGCGTCTGGACAGGAACAGTCTGCGGCTGGTGACGGGAACGATCACTGGACACTGCTCACTAAACAAACACTTCCACACCATAGGCATAACAGATAGCCCCCTATGCAGAGCATGCTTAGGGGCCGAGGAAACGGTGTCACATGTGCTCCTTGAGTGGTGTCACCGAAATACGGAAAAACACCCTTGGATCTCCCAATTCTGTTACAGAATCTCTGGACAGACTCGGAGATCTCATACGCTTCTGGAGGGAGGTGGGCTGGCTGGAGTGACGGCCGCCCTCACGTACAATGGTCCACCTCAAGGACTAAGTGCGGAAACCGACCCCGATAACATAGAACATAGATATAAAATTATAATAAATAAAATAGTATACTATTTTAGAGAATATATCAATAGCAACATAGAATTAAAAGTAGCTCTTAAAACTCCAGGTGATATAGAGGACTCGACGAAATATATAACCAGTCTTATACAAGAAGCGTGTTGGATCAGTACTCCTGAAAAGGAAAGAACAGTAAAATGTTTCAATTATAATTACCCACAAGAAATAAAAACAGCGGTACTAGAAAAGCGGCGATTACGTAGAGTATGGCACCAATCTAGACTGGGAAGTGATAAAACAAATTTTAATAAAGCCGCTGAACTTCTGAAAATCAGGCTAAAAGAATGGCATGACGAAACGCTACAGATACAACTAGAATCATTATCTGCTTCAGACACTACCAATTACTCCCTGTGGAAGTTCACCAAATACTATAACAGACCTCAGGCAGCAAAACCCCCTGTGAAATATAATTTAAGCTGGGCTAGAACACCACGAGAAAAAGCGATCGCGTTTGCAGAACACCTGTCTAAAGTCTTTGTTGCAAATGAAGCAGTAGACACAGAATTTGAAAAACAGGTCGACCTAACCCTTAATCAAGACTATCAGATGTCTTTACCACCCAAACCTGTAACTGCTCAGGAGGTCTGGAGGGTGTCTTTGAGACTCAAAGATAAAAAAGCCCCTGGTTTTGACTTGATCACCAAGGAGGTCATAAAACAACTGTCTAGGAATGCATTTGTTTTGCTGACAATGCTGTATAATGGCATCCTTAGAGTGCAATATTTTCCAAGATTGTGGAAAGTATCACAAATAATAATGATACACAAAGATGGTAAACCACCTTGTGAAGTCACCTCATACAGGCCTATAAGTTTATTGCCAGTGCTGTCTAAGATCTTGGAAAGGTTGCTATTTAGAAGAATTCTACCCATTCTTGAAGAGAACAAAATTATACCTGCCCATCAATTTGGCTTAAGGCTACAGTCGAGCAAGTCCACAGAATATATGAAAGAGTCAGAAGAACACTTGAAGAAAAGGAATACTGCTCTGCTGTATTCTTGGACATTCAACAGGCCTTTGATAGAGTGTGGCATGAGGGCCTTCTCTGTAAGATTAAAAATAGTCTCCCACACAGCTATCATCAAATACTGGCCTCATATTTAACCGAACGGCTATTTCAAGTCAAAGAGGGAGATGCTACATCGAAATTCTTTGAGATAGGCGCTGGTGTCCCTCAGGGTTCGGTGTTGGGACCGGTCTTGTATACTATATTCACAGCTGACTTACCGGAAGTACATAAGACCACTGTCGCAACCTTTGCGGACGATACTGCTATCCTCGCTAGTGCTGAGACTCCGGACAAGGCTTCACAGCTACTGCAAACAGCACTAAAGAAAACAACCAAGTGGCTACAGGACTGGCGAATTGAAGCCAATGCCACAAAATCTGTCCACGTCACGTTTGCTCTTCGTAGAGGTAATTGCCCACCTGTTCAACTGGAGAACACCACCCTACCACACAGGAACAGTGTCAGATATCTGGGAATACATCTTGATCGGCGCTTGACATGGAATGAACATATTAAAAAGAAAAGAGACGAACTGAACATTCGCTACAGGCGTTTTCTCTGGCTACTTGGTCGCAACAACAAATTATCAGTAGACAATAAATTACTCATCTACAAGGTTGTTCTGAAGCCTGTCTGGATGTATGGCATCCAACTTTGGGGTAGCGCCTGCAACTCGAGTATCTCACGTTTGCAGAGAATGCAAAATGTCATACTCAGAACCATCAGCGATGTGCCGTGGTATGTAACCAACCAGGAAATCCATGAGCACCTAAAGATGCCCACAATAAAGGAAGAGATTCTAAATGTTTCACTGAAATATGGTGACAAACTCAAAAGGCATCCTAATGCACTGGCAGTACAGCTCACAGACCACATTCGCTTAAAGTGCAACGCACTGATTGCAAATGAGATCAAAAGAAAAAAAAAAAAATAGTATACATTACATAAATAATATTTAATATCAACAAATATCAGTTATTTGTCCATTTTATATATATCAATAAAAACAGAATACTTTACTGATCTCCTCAACACATTTCCTATTCCGAAATCCGAAGTAAATTCCTAAATTCTCGTTTCCCAAATTTTTACCTTTTCCTACCAAATGTATCAAAATTCGAACTCGACATTGGCTAAAATGCACAAACCGTGCGAAGCCAGAAGAAAAAAAAAACATTGTTTATGTGCAATAAAGGATTAAATAATAAAATAAAGCTTATGAAGTATACTTTCAAATTGTATTTACAGTTTTTGTTTCTCTTATCTTATTTTTTATATACTGATATTACTGATATTTCCAAATCGACACCTGTGAGGTAGGTTGATTTGCCAGTAAGTGTAGATATTCTATAAAGTATGTTATGGTATTAAAACAAAAAGCTTGTAAAAAAATCATTTTTTTAAACAAGCTTTTATTTTTACCATATTATTATAGGATCAAAGTACTCATCAATACGAATCAAATGAACCCAAAGTCAATAGGGTTGGTCATTTTATTAAGGAGTTTCTATGGCCACCTTCCAGCTCCAGAATCACATAAGCTCCATGTCATGTCATCATAATATTGCTTACTTTTCATACCTCTTGCGTAACCATAGCTCAAAATGTTGTATGATTTATAGTTAATGTTAGGAACCCCTAAAAATGGCAAATATTAGAATAATAATAATCGTTATCTCTGTGTCAAAATGCAACTTTTGATAAATCTTGCATAGCCATAGCTCAAAAAAAAAATTCCCCATACATCGACGGGACAGCCTAGTGCTCAGTCCTCAGTGATAAAAAATAACATTAACATTTGTTGTTTCTTTGTAAAATAACTCGTAGTTTTTAAATTTTTTGGATAATTGAAATGAAGACTTTTTAAAAACAATGTGTATCAACATAAAATGCAACTAGATTATGATTTGAAGCATCACTGCCATTAAATCTAAATTTTCCCAGATATTGCTGCCGTAGGATACCAAAGTCAACTCCTTCTTCCAATAAATGTATGTTACTATATTTTTATTCGAAAAACAATTACCTCTTATAATAAAATAGCCACCAGGGTCATGCGGACATTCATTTAAGTGAGCTAACTCATAGTCTGATTTATTTGTCAAAACACAGTTTGAAGACCTCAGCATCAGAGGCATTCTGAAATATAAAAATTAAAATGTGAAAAAATAAGGTTTAATCTTATAATTTTTTAGGAAATGGAATAGGGTTGGAATTATAATCCAGTCACCTGAATCTGAGGAAACTAAATGTGTAGGGGGCTCAAGGGACCTTGTCTAAGACCCCCAAAAAATGTTGGCTGCCTTTAAAATTCATATGCAAATGCACTGAAAATGTAAATACGTGAAAAGGCACGTAATTCTGATACATTTATAATCTAGCTATGCTTTTAAAACAATTAAACTGTCAAAACGTGTGCAACAAAACAACAATCTACCATTTTGTATGTAACTTTTGAGTGTCAAAATTTGGAAAAAGGGAATACACCAGTAATAATTTTATTTCATTTATTACTATTTTATAAATGACAAATAGTGCCAAAACCAAATTAGTCAACTCTGACTCGACATGGTACTAGACTGCCCGACTCCTAGAGCATTTATAAAAGCCAGAGATGC
This sequence comes from Schoenobius gigantellus, assembly GCA_963935595.1. Classification (NCBI taxonomy): domain Eukaryota; kingdom Metazoa; phylum Arthropoda; class Insecta; order Lepidoptera; family Crambidae; genus Schoenobius; species Schoenobius gigantellus. Next base: position 23,633,984 of record OZ012547.1, read on the forward strand.
AGAGGGAGGGCAGCTCCCACCTGCTGTACCAAACTGCAGGTACAAAGCGAGCCAGAGCAGCTGCATACGCGAGCTTGAGGTGCCTGCCATTTGTTACGCAAGGGCAGAGGGGCTGCACTTCCAGAACCCCAAACTACAATGTATTATTTACTATTACTATTTAGTAACATTTTTGCTAGTCCATACATTTAAACCTCTCCTCTCCAGGCGGTCGCATGCGACTGGTGTGACTTCACTTTATGATTTTTTTTTAAAAATACCCTCAAAAAATTTTTATTCACATAAAAAATATTTCACATACAACCAAAGCATATTTTTCATTCTGTAAAAATAGTTGTATTAATTTATAAATTTCCTTTCGTGAGGGTATTTTTCAATTATTACATAGCGTAAAGCCACACCAGTCTCATGCAACCGGTTCGTGGCTGACAGGTTAAAGTAAGCTATTAACAAATTTTAAAATTAAATGCATGCCGAGAGAGGGAGAAGAGTATCTGAGGGTAGTCCTCCTCCCTCCATGACCCCCTCCTCCCCTCACTTCTTTTTAGCCTCCGGCCTACCAAGTTTTACCCATATATTATTTTAAGGTTGATTTACAAAAAAAATCTCAGACTACTCCATCTACTGCATCTCCGGCAGATGGGGGTTGGATGGAGGTCTCAGGGATTTCTACCTTTCCCCCCTCAACCCGTCAGCAACCCCTACCAAGGCAGCTTATTTTTAACTTTTAACCAAAGAATCTTCTTGAGATTAAAGGCTCACAACATTGTCTTCCAAAGGTCTCTATTAGACCTAGTCAATGAGACACCAATACTAAGCATGAACTCTGACATCATGCCTTCCTAAGAATCTGGCAGTCTGGTAAAAAATAAAAGCAAATTTCCTATTAATTGTACTGGTAGTATTCCTACTCTTTGCAAACAAAATTAGGAAGAAAACAACATGCAAGAAATATTACCTTCCAATCAACTGCTTATTTTTAATAACCCTTTGGTTTCCTCGGATATATTCAATATCAACGGTTATAGGAGCAGAATATGTCATATCTCTCAAACGACATTCATGTGGTGTTGTTGGTTTGGTGACATTGTAACCTTCTTCAAGATCTGGTGTACCAACATATGCATTCAAATATTTTATATAAAATAGAGGATCGGCATCACAGAAAACTTTTTCATTAGCCTGCACAATTTTTTTTATTTCTACATTTATGAAATAATTGAAGGAATCTATATGTTGCTTGACTAGGCCTTTTATTTGCAAAAACGATGGTACCAGCTTCCATTTGTCCTTAAACAATCAATATTAATAATTCTAGAGGAGTATAAATTGTATTGTTTATTTAATATTAATTTTAGTAAAACCAAACGAGATGTCTACTTTTTGTCTAAAAATTTAAGTTTACATAATAACCTCTAATGTTTTTATAGGTTCACGCAAGCCTTTGTTGGGGCTGTCCCAATCTGACTTCTTATTATATTCACCCATATTAAACTTCGTTTCTACAATTTATCGACAAACGTACATATTTAATTAAATATGTAACAAAGAAAGATTTTTTCGAAATCGGCGAATGTTTTTGATTTGATGTTGTGGCTACACAGAACACATATACCCAAGGGTGTGGCTACGTAGTGTTATATACTCTTTGGTTGTGGCCACAAACTATATAGAGATACGTTGTGGCATAGACATTTTTTTTTGTTTACTTTTCCCTTTTATGGAAGGCAAAGGAAGCTAAGTCCATACATCCTGGTGTCCGGTGCAGAGCAATTGCTCGTACCGGTATAGTCCATTTGCTTAGATAGTGTCAGAACACCCGCACATAATTGTGGTCATTGTAATAAAATTCGAATATAAATAATACACATAACTAAGGTAGCAAAAATAAATTTAATAAAAATTGCAGTAGATACACGTTAGCAGAGTAAAATTAGACACTATTCTTCGCCACTCGTAGAATCACGTTCATTACAACCTGTATTTATTATGGGAGATCCAACATCATCTCGTTCCGAATCTATCTAAAATAAAATATCGTATTTTGGTGTTAATGGCCCCGTTTTTAATATTGATTCTTGGTATCCCCACCATTTTTGAAGTGTCTATGATAGGTGCAGACACATATTAATTTCAACACAATACCAATGAATATTTATTATAAATTGTTTACAAGTTTACCAATACACCCGTAGTTTTTTATTGTTGGTTCACATTAAGTTTTAGCTTGGGGCATTTCACTGTCCTTCCAAGTACGAAAAAACATTTTTAGTATATGTAACAGAGTCAACAAACACAACCTGGCGCTTCGATGAAAATGGCCATATTCACTAGCGAGTGTGCACCCCACGCGGCATCCTTTGTTTTCCTTTTATAAAAGCCGCCAAGTGCCTAGGCGGCGCAGTTCAAAGGCGACCGTATCTAAGCGAATGGACTATACCACTACGCAGTCGATCGCGGACGATCGTGATAAGTAGCCGAGCTTCCGTGAAGATTGTGTCGCATGACGATTTCTACATTGGCCTGGTAGAAACGAGGAAGCGAAATAGCGAGGTCGTTAATATTAGGTCCCCACATATGAAATTGGCGTTTTGTATGGGAGGAACATAAAGTCGATTTTTTAATATAATATATTTACTGACAAATTAGGAAAATGGCCAGTGATACGCTAATTCAAAGTATGTACCGTTGCTATCTATGCACTTTTGCCATCTCATAGGTAGTTAATCGATCCCTTTACTAAAAACAACATTCGGACGGGAATCAAAAAATTCTTTGAAGGCGGTTTGGACTGCCCCATCGGAGTTGAATTTGTTGCCTTCCAAGAAGTTATCCAAATTTCGAAAAAAATGATAATCTGTTGGAGCAAGGTCCGGAGAGTACGGTGGGTTTCTTAGACATTCCAATTGAAGCTCCTCTAATTTAGTAGCCGTCTGTTGTGCAGTGTGTGGCCTAGCGTTATCATGAAGCAGCAGTAGCCTAGAGTGATTGACCAGCCTCGGTTGTTTAGCAGCTAGCTTTTCCATCATGGTTGGTAGTTGCTGACACTAGACATCTGCCGTAATCGTCTGGCCAGATTTAAGAAAGATGTAGTGAACGACACCAGCACTAGTCCACCAAACGCTCACAAGTAACTTTGTTGGAGTCAATTTTCGCTTGGGGGTTTGACTGGTTCGGCAGGGTTGAGCCATTGCGATGAGCGCTCCTCCGATTATCGTACAGGACCCACTTTTCATCACAAGTAATTCGATTTAAATCCCTTCATTATTGTGCCGGTTGAGTTATGCAACGCAACAGTCAACGCGGGTTTGTTGATTTGCTTCACTTAATTCGTGAGGTACCCACCTTTCAAGCTTTTTCACCCTCCCAATTTGCTTCAAGTGGATTAAAACAGTTTTATCACTAACACCGCAGCTTGCAGCTAACTCGGACGTGGCTTGCGATGGATCCGCTTCCACAATAGCCTTCATTCTTTATTATCAACTTTGGTCTCAGGCCGTCCACGGGGCCTGTTCTGCAGGTCGAAATATCCAGAACGAAAACATTGGAACCAAAAACGCACTGAGTTTTCTTTTGTGGCACCGTCGCCATACACACCATTAATCCTTCGAGTCGTTTCTGCAGCACTGGTGCCACGGTGGAACTCGCCCTCGTAAATAACGCGATATTTCAAGTTTTCCATTTTGTAAACTGAGTGACGCAAAGAAAAAAAACAAGTAAGGAAAACAAGTGGATTATAATTTTCGAAACACAAATACATGAGTAAATAGCTATTTTTGGAATGCCTAGCCATAGAGGAGATATTTGAGATCATAGTGGCCAGTACGGCAAAACGCTAATTTCATATGTAAGGACCTAATTATATCCATTTTTATATAGTGTCGATATCAGGGTCTTGTTTAACAAGAAGGGAACAACACTAAACCACCATTTTATCGGCTAAATACTTGTGCAGGTATGCACGCTATTTTTATAGGAAAGGCCGGTCGTCTTGTTTTTTTAGTCATTGAGAAATAGATTCTCTTTCTCTATCGGGCAAATATAATCGTTTCTTTTTATTTACCGAGTGTGAAAACCTTAGATAAAGAATCTATAAGATAGAGATTCCTCGAATAAGGCGAAAACAATATGTTTCTGAACGGACCCCTAGTCCACAGATCAGAAACTCAAAAAGTAATAATTAGTAATATGTCCTTGATCTTAGTCTGTGATTTATAAGTTGAGTGAGTTTGTTTGGTGGTGAAATGTGATGTGAAATAGAAGAACGAATTAACGTGTTTATTTTTTGTAAAAATAATTATAGTATGTAAACATAACTTACAGATGCTTAAAAGGAGCACATTTCTGACTTGACAATAGTATTAATTAGTCTACTATAATATTGCTATGTTTACGTAATTTATAACAGTTGTCAAGATGGTTTTCGAGTCCATACCTCGAACTGTTCGGATACTATTACTTGGAGACCCTGGCGTTGGTAAAACATCGTTGATATTATCATTGGTCACTGAAGAATTCACAGAGCATGTGCCACCAAAGGCAGAAGAAATCACCATTCCTGCTGATGTTACCCCTGAACAAGTACCAACAAACATCGTGGATGTTTGTGGTATGCATTTTTATTTCTCATACAATGCTTTTTAATAACAAACATTTTTATCAAATTCTAAAATAGAAACAATTGAAATAAATTATTGATTGAGATCATTGATCTTTGTGTTATGTGACTTTCTGATGCCATACAAAAACAATACCAGTACTAGTTTCACTTAAATGCAGTGGGGATGGGAGTTACCTACAGAACACATAGCACATAAGTTGAAGAAAAATGCCTGTAATCTTAAAGATAAGTGAATCATATAGAATAAGAGATTGAGAATGTTTGAATGCTAAATTAAAAGTGCTGTTGCTAAATCAGCCTGGTTGTTATGGTTTTTTTGGTCTCATATGAAATGTACAGTATGAGGCCTTATGATTAAAAGTGCCATTGCTAAATCAGCCTGGTTGTTATGGTTTTTTTGGTCTCATATGAATTGTACAGTGTGAGGCCTTATGATTATACACATGCAGACAAAAGCCATTTTAATGGAACTTTGTAATAATGACTTCTTCAATATATTTTGATAATGACTACTATCCTACACATTTATGTGCAATGCTGAAGTGGTTTGATGAGTATGTTTTACAGGTGACGGCAAACATTTTGAACGTTTTCACAGATAAAAAATACATGTGCAGTAAAAGCTTTTGTACTAAATATTGCAACTGCGCATGCATTTTTTGTGAAAATATTTAAGATGTTTGCTGGCACCTATACTTAATGTGACAGAAGTGCCTACCATACACACCTATTGCTTAGCATGTAATATGACTTGTAAGGAAAGCATTCCTTTCGCTATAAAAATGCTCCATGGAACAGGATCATAGTTAAAAATATTTAAGGATTATATTTGTAAATTTTTTGAATTCTATATATTTAATATATGTATGTTATTTAAATTCTATACACTTATTTTTGTTTGCTATAGTTGCAGAACAATCTTTAGAACAAGTGGCAGAAGAAATTGAAAAAGCACATGTTATATGTATAGTGTTTTCAGTGGAAAGAGAAGAAACTTTAAATAAAATTGCTTCATACTGGTTACCTTTTGTGAGAGATAATTGTCCTGATGATTGTAGGAAACCAGTAATTCTAGTTGGAAATAAAATAGACTTAATTGATTATTCTGTCATTGATGTAAGTGGATATGTTATAGCTTTATTTTTATTGTATCATCTATGCATAGCTCCTTAAAATATCTTTTTTTTATAAAATGTCTTCACAGAATCAAAGGCTTTCTCATAGTCCACAAACACCAAGCATAGTGCCAGGTTATATATGGGTGATTATACGGTATTTGATTTTTTTTGTCCCCAAAGGAAAAATGATCTATTTCATTTAATATTTATAATTTGACTACTTGACATTACTTTTGTAACTGTCATGCCAAGGCCCAGAAGTTATTTTCATTTTTTTGAGTTTTATGGCCACCAGGGGAAAATGTGTTAGGGGAGTGACACTATTGGCAGAGTAGTGACAAATTAAGACAGGGAAGTGACAGTCTATGAATAATTAGTATAGGAAAGTAAATAAATATTAAATAAAATACATGAATTGTGACCTTTAGCATATTTTTAATGAATAAAATACAGTCAGTCTTAAAATTTTAAAAAAATGTAAGCACTTATGGATCATTCCATGTCAAACGCTACTACACCAAATTTTTTAAAGTTATTTTTTTATACATAAGTAACTGCTTAACCTCTCCTCTCTAGGCGGTCGCATGCGACCAGTGTGAGGTCACGCTATGAAATTTTTTAAAAATACCCTTAGTAAAATTTTTTTCAGAAAAAAAAAAATATTTCAGAACCTAAAGTAGTGTTTTTCATTTTGTAAAAAGAAATGTATTCATTTATAAATATACTTTTGTGAGGATAGTTTTCACTATTACATAGCGTAAAGCCACACCGGTCGCATTCGACCGGTTGGTGGCTGACAGGTTAAGTAAGCCTACGTACATTGGATCACATGAATTGAGTGAAAATCGCAACAAACATATTTTTCTCTTTTTTAATGGGAACATCGCATGTTACAATCGTTACGGAAATAATAGAAAAGTTTAATCTATATATACTTATTGCACTAACAGCTTCATGGCTTTGGGAAAGTAAGGTTATGTTTGTAAGCAAATGGCCAATGTTTTATACTTAATACTGAGTTTTGTAAATCATGAGAATTGCGCTGATCAAATTGTGTTACACCCGTTACGTAACTGGTGTAACACTGTTTTGAAGAGACTTTACGGGTGCAGAAAATTAGCTTTGAACAAATCGACATTCCACGGCGTTTGGCCCGCAAGTACGCAGGCCGCACCGTGGCTAACCGTGCGACGATAAAAGCTATCCTATGTCCATCTCCTTGTTCTAAGCTACCTCCCCAACAATTTTCAGCCAAATCGGTTCAGCCGTTCTTGAGTTATAAATAGTGTAACTAACAAGACTTTTTTTTATACTAGTAAGTTCACGTAGGAAATACGCAATGATTTACATACTTCTAAAGCAAAGAATTCTACTATTCTGTTTAGTTAAGACGTTCCGGCAGTTGTGAGATCCTAGTTTCAGAATAGTAGCTTATTGTTATTATTAGGCAGAACAGGATCACAATATTTTAAAAATTTTAAGGCAAAAATTAAGTTTATGACATTTACAGTGTCAGTAACAGTACAGTAGTTACAGTTAAAGAATATAAACTATATAAAAATAAAATTTCCGATTTTCCGTCTTACAAAAAAAGGTAAAAACCTAAAAAGGCTTCTTCTTTTTCAGTACACTAAGAGAAAAAAATATGGTCATTATGCTATATCGCCCTTCGTATTTTAAAAATATCACGATATTTCAGTTATTTTCGCAATATTACAATTAAAATGCCGTTAAAATGACGCAGAGTATAGCAGAAAAAATTGATACTTTTATTTAAAACGAAGAATTTAAAATATCCTCTAAAAATGCGACATTGCCAACCTCGTTCAGAATTTACATACCCTCTTAACCATTCGGTTTATGGATTAAAACGCAGTCTGTGTAATGGACATGGAAAAAAACTCTAATTTTTAGCTTAGAAAACATTTAATTAATGACAAAAATTTATGTCAACCATAATCTGCTGACCACTGTAATTCTTCATAATTTTCGTGAAGCCGCTGGGAACACTTGCATGGAATTTTAATAGTTGGCATGGAGTCGCTGGTACCAAAGTTTTGGAGCGTTGGGAATTTGCCCAAATCCCAATGGGGTCCCAAAATCTTGCAATGGGGTAGGCCAGGGAAGTAGGTATACATTTATAACATTCTTTTACGAATAAACCTATACTAATATTATAAAATTGAAGAGTTTGTTTGAACGCGCTAATTTCAGGAACTACTGATTTAAACTGAAAAATTCTTTTTGTATTGGATAGTCCATTTGTCGGGGAAGGCTTTAGGCTAGGTATATAACATCACGCTACGACTAATAGGAGCTGAGCACCAATGAAAAATGTTGCAAAATCGGGACAAAAATATGGCGAAACGTAGTTCGCGGGCACAGCTAGTGCCATATATATAAAACAAATTATTTTGAATTAATTGTGTGGTCCAACCAAATAATAGACAATATTCTTTATGGCATGAAGATTCAATTATACTAATATAAAAACTTTTACATATTATTTGTCCACTAGACACTGGAATTCAAATAGTGTATATTCACCCAATATACTCCTTGCTCTTCTGTATAACCTGCCTCAGCATAATAATATGTATGTGGTCTATGATACTATAGCTATAGCCTTTTCAGAATCCAGCTTGCTAGGCAGGCTGGAAGTCGTCAAACCTTATTTAGCATGTGAGATGATTAGCGATGACAATCGAGAACATCTTGTATACATGAGTGAGGAGTTGAGAGACTGCTGGCTGTTGCAGTAGAAATGTGCCAGAGTTTTTTTAACCGCCTCTTTGTCTAGTGATTGAGACCACCAGATCTGGGGCTCTTTTCCCCGTGGAGGGAGAAGTATTTCTGCCTGGTTTGGTGTTGAGGATTCCAGATGAAGCTCTCTTCCACCCTTGGCCTCATCATCACTTATCATCAGGTGAAAGGAAGGGCAAGAACTTTCCTGTTGTATGTAGAAAATAGAGTGGCTGTTGCATGCTGAGAGACACAGTGTTGGTAGGCCAAGGTGGACCGATGATTTGGTGAAGGTCACCGGAAGCCACTGGGTGCTAAAAGGACAGGAGTAATCTGTTTGGAGATCCTTGGGGGAGGCCCATATCCAATAGTGGGTGACTCTCGGCTGAATTGATGATGGAAGGATGATACAACAGGTAAGCTCTTGAGTCTTCAACTCACCTGATGATAAGTGACTGAGCTTCATCTGAATTCCTCAACTACTAAGGAATAGAGTATCTTATCTCTAATTGTCAGAATCCAACAAGTATAATGACTGCCATTGTGTTGCAGTAAACTTAGGTTAGATGGTGGTAGTTAGTTCAGCCCCCCTAGACAAGATGTCTTTCGATAATCGCTAACGGAATCGCTAAATGGACAATGTATGAGATTTAACAATTGCACTCGAAAGCTAAGCGAGGGCTTATTTCAAATCCCATATATTTTCCTACTAGCGATTGCGTTAGCGATTATCGAAATGCATCTTGTCTAGGGGGGCAGCAAGCTCAGAAGCCGTACCACCAACCAAGCCAAACAGGAAAAGGGAATATCATAAATTTATATTTGTGTTTTATACATTTAATAAAATCATGACTTGCCACAAACATAAAGTAATAATATGTTTTTGCTTTTTAGAATATTTGGGATATTGCAGAGCAATACCCAGAAGTGGATAGGTGCATTGAATGTTCCGCAAAAACTCTCACAAATGTATCTGAAATGTTTTATAATGCACAAAAAGCAGTATTACACCCAATTAGTCCAATATATTCAATTGAAGAACAGGAGGTATTTTCAATTTAGCTTGCTCCTTTCTTAAAACGAATTTTTAATTAGCACATATTTGTGCCTTTTTAGCATATTAGTGTATTGTGTATTTACAATGATTCTTTAGTTGACAGAGAACTGTAAGAAAGCCCTTACTAGAATATTCAAGATATGTGATCTGGACGGCGATGGGCTACTTGATGATTATGAAGTTACATTATTTCAAAGAAAATGTTTTGATACACCATTGCAATTACAGGTAGGTGTATCAAATATTATATAAACAAAAAGTCTTGACATAATGGGTAGTAGTTATATCATAAAAATAAATAAATTGATATTTATATATTTAGGTGAAAATGTTGGATGTTGTGACCTGTCTTCACTTATTAATACATATCACTTTATTCACTTGTTTTGCAGGTTTTAGATGAAGTAAAGTCAGTGATTGCACAAAATATTCCAGGCGGTATTGAGAATGATTGTATAACAATAAAAGGTTTCATATTTTTGCATTGCTTATTTATACAAAGAGGACGAAATGAGACCACCTGGACGGTTCTACGAAAGTTTGGATATGATGAGTCTTTGGAACTAACACATAATTATTTATATTCCAGGTATGCGTAAAGAATATCTGAAATTGACAATGAACAGGCATTTGGAAAGACAAACAGACAGAGATGTTTTTCATGTTTAAAATTTCATATTGTTATAGAACATTTTTTTTTCTTTTTGTTAAAAGTAATTTTCATTTATATTATAACAGTTCAGAAAACCCGGTGTTCATTATGAGGCACCCTTCATTTATAAGTGTATCAAAATAGAATAGAGTTTTTACACTGTCTAGTTATAATTTTAAACGGATTATTGAATGTGTACTTTTATTGCACAAAGAACAACATAAAAAAATAACAAACTATAGAAACAAACACATATTTGCCTACATAGTTGCCTGGCAGAAATTGCTATTTAGCCTTATTGCTAAATAGCAATTTCTGCCAGGCAACCTTAGGGCTTAGTAGAGTGTGAAAGTAAATAATGGAGCGGGAAGTGCATTATAAATACAGACTTAACAATATAAACTAATATATACATAATTATCAAACATTTATCACTACATAGTATAAAACAAAGTCGCTTTCCGCTGTCTGTCTGTCCCTATGTATGCTTAGATCTTTAAAACTACGCAACGTATTTCGATGCGGTTTTTTTAACAGATAGAGTGATTCAAGAGGAAGGTTTATATGTATAATACATTCATATTATAATAGAGAAACACTGAAAATTTTAGAGATGTCTCATGTGATGTCGTAAATAAACACATTTTCTGTTGCGCTTACATTACAAACGCTGGCTGAAACCTACGAGATAGATCAAAATAATATACTACAATATTGTACACCTTAAAAAGGTCTACAAAAGAGTCCGCGATGGTATATGTCTATCTTTTAGGAATAACCCACAATAACCATTTTTTATCCTTTATTTTTTACGTGAAGCTTATTTGCGAAGCGATTTTAAGCAATACAGCAATCCTTATCCAATTGAGTACCTTAAATACATTGTGCATTTAATAAGTATCAGCATTGCACCCGTGCGAAGCCGGGGCGGGTCGCTAGTATTTTATAAACTATAATAAATAAAATAAACAATAAGGATATTTTTTTCATAGTTTTCCGCTGTTAACTTCTGATTGTCATTTATAACCAGTAAGTATGTTATATGACATACCTACACCTGTTTATTTTTCTATTATTTTATAGCTTAAAAGTGCCTCTTGGTTGTACATCCGAATTATCTTACAAAGGGCAACAATTTCTGACACAACTATTTGAAAAATATGACAAAGACAAAGATGGTATGCTAAATCCGACCGAGTTGAAGAATGTTTTTTCATGTTGCCTGCGTATACCCTGGCACAACTTACGATACACTGTTCCCACTAATGAAAAGGTAGGAATTAAAATGATGATATTTTAGATAGAATTAAATTTTATTCAATTGATTTAGATCGTTTTCGATAACGTATCATTGTTTTGTACATTTTCAGGGTTATTTAACTTTGCAAGGTTGGATGTGTAGATGGACATTGATGACTTTATTAGATTTACAAAATACGAGCGCATATTTAGCTTATCTAGGCTTCAACTTCTTAGAAAATGAGTCGCAAAAATCGGCAATACACAGTAAGTACATAGTTTGTTGTAAAACTATGTTTTATTCAGCCATGACTTCATTAATGAAATGAATGACGTAAATGTTACAGTTACTCGAGAAAAAAAGGTGGATATTGCCAAGAAACAATCGAGTCGGAATGTGTACCAGTGTCACATCATAGGCCCAAGGTCATGTGGGAAAACATCAATTTGTAGAAGTTTCTTGGGAATAGCGCATAAGGTATAATACTAATTACCTGAATTATTCAAGTATCAATATAACTGTATCGCATGCAGCTACCTATGTTTATTACCCAAAAATAGCTATGAAAATATAGCATTGATAGCAGGTTCCTTTTATAATGATAACATTATGAAAGGGTTATCGGAAATTCAAAATAGGGTTTGAAAGTTTGTATGGGATTTCATTATTTGTGAAGCTAATACCGCGGTCGCGGGTTCGATTCCCGTACGGGACAAATATTTTGTATGGCCTACAGAAATTTGTTTCATTCTGGGCGTTTGTGCATGTGATATTCTGTTTGTAACTGCACCCACGACACAGGAGAAAATCTTAGTGTGGGGCGACGTTTTTTTTAAAAAAAAAACTAACTAGATTTCTTAAAAGCTTTATTAAGGTTTTTTGAATTGATTTATTATGGGAAATTATAAAATTTCCATGGGATAATCGAAAATAGTGCGGGCGAACCATGAGCAGAAAGCTAGTAAATTCATTAGAGTTGGAAGAAATTTATTAGTTTTTTTTAACATAAGGGACATATTTTAATTGTAATTAATTTTAACCTATATTCTAATTAAATATGTACATATTCATTTTGACATGAAATGGAATAATTTTATTATATGATATGATGATGATATTGTGAGGTATAACTTATATAAGATTTTGATAAATGTGATTTAAATATTTGCACGCCAAATCAGGTAGAATGTAATGAACATTAGAATTGTATTGACTTCTTTCTCACTGACATTTTATGCAAATAAAGCTTATTATTATTATTAAATAAAGGAGGGTTTCTTAGTTCAACCCAATAAACTGGTACAAAAAGGAACAAAATTAATGTGTCTGTATTTTCACTGTGGGATATGTGTGCTTTATTGCATTGCATCAGTATTATAAATTAGGAGAATCAGAATTATGCTATCATACTCGTAATTTTTTTCATTATGATACTAGGTTGTTCAATAACTTCGCGGAACGGAAATGAAAAAAAGGATTTATTGTTGTAAAACTGACTTTATATTATATTTCAGTATAATTTTCCTGAACTGCAAAACACGTATTCCAACGATTCTCCAATTTATGGATCTTATCACTATATTGATTTTTCGGGAGGTTTGCAAAAATACTCTTCTACAGCAGCTATGATCGTACCTCTTCGTTTGATGAAAATTGTTTTGTCCGATAAAAATTTTTGAGGCTTGAGAATAGTCAGAATGAATGAATGAATAAATGAAACTTTATTTGCATAAATATGGTCACAATATGTTGTATATAAAAAAACCATCATATTCTGCTGACTTGGTCAACGTGCAAATATTAACAGAAATCAGATGTCAGAGGGAGCTAAATCTGGCGAATAGGGTGGATGTACCAATAATCTGTACATTTGTTCGCTGATTTTAGCGATGGTTTTTGAGCTTTGTGAGCGCGTGCGTTATCTTGATGGAAAGTGACCTTTTCCTTCTGCAAACTGGGTCTTTTCTCACGAATTCGTGCATACAATTGATCCAAAAGGTTACAATAATAATCCGAGTTTATTGTTTTGCCACTTTGAAGGTAATCCGCTAGCAAAATAACATGGGTATCCTAAAAAACTGACGCTAACACCTTCTTTGCCGATTTCTGAACCCGAACTCTCTTCGGAGCCGACGAAACGGGTTCACACCACTCCTTAGCCTCTTGTTTTGATTCCGGATCATGTGGTAGTAGACCCAAGTCTCGTCAATTGTTATAAAACGATGCACAAAGTCCTTATTATTCCTCATAAATCACTCGAAATGCTGCTGACGCAGTTGCATTTGAATGTGTTTTGTTGGGTTGTTAGCGAATGCGGCAGCCATTGTGCACACAGCTATTTAAAACCCAAAACGTCACTTAAAATATTGCTAACTGTGCTCAACGAAATGCCTAGAGCTTCTACTAAATCTCTTTTGGTCAATTGACGTTTTTCCAAAACCATATCCTTTATATAATATAATATATATTTTAGCCACGATTTCTGGTGTTGATGTGGTTTTTGGACGTCTTTCACGTGGATCATCTTCGAAGCTTGTCCGACCCCTTTTAAACGAATCAGCCGTCTTATAAACCACTGATTTTGAAGGCGCAGGTTCACCTAACACATTTAGTTCGTTCGTTCAGCTTAGATTTCCATTGGCTTTAACCCTTTTTTTCAGAAGAATTTTGTCACCGCACGATGTTTAATTTTTTCCATTGCTTATAACGCACCAACACGTCAATATAAAATGGGCTCTAAATAAGGAATGAATTGACAGATAATATTTATTTTTAGAATATTTTCTTTTGAAGCGTAAAATACTAAAATGGCGTCTAAATTTTAGTTCTTGACGAATAGATGGCGCTTCGCGAACTTATTGAACAACCTATGAGGTGTAAATTATAATCACGGCTGCCACTGTTCCATTGACACCGTGCTGGGTGTGCGCAGAAAATAAAGCCGCACGCCAACGAACGAGGCGACGCGAACTCGGAGAACTGCTGCATCAACACAGTGGCGGTGTACGGGCAGGAGAAGTATCTGGTGCTGCGCGAGATCCCGATCACGCGCGTGTCCGACCCGCTGCAACCGCACGAGGTGAACTGCGATGTCGCCTGCCTCGTCTACGACGTCGGCGCCGCTCGATCTTTCGAGTACATCGCCAGGATATACATAGTGAGCGGACCGTACTACCTTACTTATTACAACTTAAAGTTTAACCACACATAGGTTCGTACTAATAAATGCATCTCAATGTCGAGACCGGTCTTAAGATGCAGTTCTGACGTATATACCTAATGTATGTGGAACACATCTGTAAAAACACCATCGTAAGATTGCACTCATTCTTGAGATGCATTTCTTAATGCGAGCTATAGTCTTATTTGGCCTTGATTCTGGTCCTTAAGAAGCATGCGTTTTAATGGGTGTTCTCGCCTGCTTCAGTGGGGTCTTGTATCGTGATATATGTATGGTATGGGTATGACCAGAATGTTGCACACGTGACTGCCTCTGAGAATGTAATGATAAAATATACACGGTTATTTTTTTATCACCCTGGAAAATTTAAGGGACGCTTCACGACATGGTATTAGAATGATTTAAATATAAATAAAAAAATAACCCCCCTCCTTAAGTCCCATAGTACTGAAATTAAATAATTCGATGTGAATAATTTTATCCATTAGTTATCCAAATTATTCACATCCAATTATTTAATTTACTTGTTTACCTACAAAAGTAAACCTCGCGACAAGCTTTTATGTCATATAAATTGTGTCAAATGTGAAATGACGTTAAAAGTAAAAGTTTTAGTGTAAAAGTTTATTTTTTCTTTTTAGCGCATTTAAATAAAAGCTTGTTTTTAAAAAGGTTTTTTACCTTTAATTTATTTTTTACTTTTTGGTTACCACTGGACACGTTTTTCAGTCTGTTCATTTCATTCAACGCATCATTGTTGCAAGGTCGTTTGCCGGTTAACTTGGAACAATATATTATTTTTAACTTTTCAGTGTTTTTGAAGTCGGTTTTATTTTTTGTAAAATATTTTTTATTTTTAACTTTTTAGTGAATGAAGTATTTTTAGTGAAAGAAACCCTAATAACCTTCGGTGAGCTGGTATTAAATTAGGGTTTCTCTTGCTGTTCATGGGACCCCATCATCAGATCCTGACTTTGGTGACCTTGAGATCATCCCAGGAGTATACTCTATCGAATACAGAAATAATTTTGAAAATCGGTCAACAATTGGCGGAGCAATCGCGTAACATATACACATAAAACACGTTGGACACACGTAAAAATTTAATGGTTTTCCTCGATTTTTATGGGATCCCATTACCAGATCCTAACTTAATTTTGTTATATCATATAACTAATAGTATAACTAGTTGGACTAGCCCCAGTACTTAGGTTAGTCGGGTCCAACTAGTCCAACTAGTTATACTATTATGTAATGAAAGTAATATTAGGTTATATTTAATAAAAGTTCGTATTACTCTATTATAAATCTGCAAAAGCAAAAAACTCTTCGAATCCATAATGTAGAAGGTTTCAGCTGACTGTAATCGTTTCTTTTATCTATGTACATTTTCGGTCACGCTTCCATACAAAAAATGGCAAACGGCTTTAGAGGATTTTACTGCAGATGAGACTAATGTAAATAATCTTTTTATTTTTACAGAAATACTTCGCAGAGAGCCACATTCCAGTGCTCATAGTAGGCACAAAAGGTGACGCGCTGATCGCTCGTCAGGAGTACATTTTACAACCTGAAGTGTTCTGTAATAAGTATCAATTACTGCAACCACAGACCTTCCACATAAGAGAAAATAAGCACGACATCTTTGTCAAGCTCGCTACAATGGCTGCGTTTCCGTAAGTATTTTTATTTACAGTTGTACCTACCTAATGATATCAAAATTAATACTAAACTCTATTTTTTAATATGTGATGATAATAATAATAATAATAATTTACTTACCAAATTTACAACCATACAATATACAAGGTTATTTTTTAATTATCACAAAAAATTTGTGTGCTTGTTCAGACAAGCAAACTGAACAACTTTTACTATGGGACCAACTTTGAAATCGCAAAAAAAATGAGCTGTTCCATACAAATGTTCAACATTCACTGAACCTAGATGTATGGAACAGCTGTTTTTTTTGCGATTTCAAAGTTGGTACCATAGTGAAAGTTGTTCAGTTTGCTTGCCTGAACAAGAACACAAATTTTTTGTGATAATTGAAAAATAACCTTGTATATTGTGGCAAAAACTCCTACACACTAGGCGAGGCCTGTCCTGTAGGAACTTTCTACTGTTGATTTGCAAACATAAATTGCGGTATTTTTTTGTTATCTTGATGTTTTTGAGTGTGTTTTGGATATTGGTATTGTTATTTTGGGCATTATTTATGTATATATTAATGTCGATAAAATTTCAATGTGACCATTATATCCCTTGACAGTTCATACCGAGTTCGAGCCATTTTTGACACTCTTGGCCTCCATGTCACATGATGGTTAAGGACGTATACAATTAAGCCGAAGATGAAAGTGAGTTTCACCGGACTCCTCAAGAGGAACTGGCTATTTTAACTGTAATTCTCGAAACAGCAATGTTATGAACATTGTTGTTATTATGACGACTAACTTAGGTAAACAAACAAACCAAGCAGAAATCGAACCCCGAACCTCCAGATCGATACTGGGTTAGCGTAACTACTAAACCATAGTGGCGGTTGAAAACCGGTTTAATGTGTTCGGAACGATCTAGGCGAATGTCAATTGGCTTATAGTTTTAAAAATAAGTGTTCAGATATACACGGTGTTTCATAATAACCAATAAATAATCAATGCGTTATCTAAAACTAATTATTAAATTGTGTTTACCCGTAATGTCTTTCAACCCAAAATTTTCATGTCATCATAGTATCATCATCATGTCTATGATTTACATGAAAATTTTGGGTTGAATGACATTACGGGTAAACACAATTTAATAATTAGTTTTAGATAACGCATTGATTATTTATTGGTTATTATGAAACACCGTCTATATGTAACTGTGAATGTCCGCTGTAAGTGAATCATCATAAATTTGCTCATAATGAGCATGTATCTGGTGAATTAGCAAAATTGTTACGATTAGAATAAAACAGTCATGCACCAGCTATCTTGGCGATTGTTAACAGACTCCAGAGTATCTATACACTACATCTCGGACATTCACAGTAACAAAATAAAATATAATTCAACAATCTACCATTAAAAAAAATACTGTTGTTTTAATCGTTTCATCAGTCATTTTCAAGCTGCTTGGATTTTATTCAGCAAGCACAGGTAAGAAGCAAACATTACCGCTAAATTTTTAGTAATAATTTATGTTAAGTAAAAACTTTTTTGCATTATAAAAGTCTAATGTAAGTATTTACATTATTATTAAAATCAAATTATAATTGAAACTGTATCTGTTTGTTATTGAAAGTATGGGGACTAATATGGGGTGAAAGTACGAGAGTTGAAGTTTTTTATAAGAAGTCACAATTTTTGAATTGGGATGATGACTGAATTCTAATTTTTCACGGTATCTATACTATATAATACAGCTTTATATAGTATAGATACCGTGGAAAAAGATGCAGTCCTGTGAAATTAGAATTAAAATCGGTTTAGAAATGCATTAGATACAAGCATTTTAAGTTGTTAATTTGAAGGCGATTAGACAGAGAGATCCGATATCAACCGTGACGTCATTGTTGAGTACGGCCTTATAAACTCCTTGTAAATTGCCGTTTTGCTAGAAAGAGATGGAGAAAAATCTTTAATACCTTATATCTTGGTTGTTTTTATAGTTATTCGAAAACCGATTTTTTCTTTCTGTTGATTATATGAATGAGCTTCTATTAAAGCAAAAAAAAAAAATTTTTTGTCATCTAGCCTATTGAAGTAGGTTTTTAATTACTAAGAGAGGTGAGTGTTAACACCCAACTCCCCGTGTTGTACGAGGGTGGAAGTTTGTATGGCATTTCGTCAATGAAAATCAAAAATTGCCATGAAGGCATTTAACATTTAAAACTGTTTCCACATTTTTGCAATTACTTATATCCTTGGGTGTATGAAAGTCACTTTTTGGTCAGTTTTAGAATTAGAACTAAGAAGCATGAACGTTGGCATGCCTTTTTATTACGTGTGTCGTTTTCGGTGATGTTCCGAGGAATGAAAGATTGTAAAGGAAATTCGCGTTTGTGGAAGTATTTTTGGACTCCATTTCCTAAAGAAGGTAAAACGAGGATGTCAATTTGCATGACAAGTTGGCTCGTGCGGGACAAAACAGCGTTCTTTTTTTAGACTTTCCCGCGATGAGAGACTAAGGCGGATATCACATTGCACCGGACACCGCTCCAGTGTGCGGTGCTGCGGTTTTTAATTTTGACTGAAGAATTTTAATTTGCACACAAAAACCGCAGGGTATAACACACTCACACCGCATCTCCGTGCGGGTGTGTGGCGCGCGCGACGGTACCGCACCCCCGAACGTTGATGCGGTGCGATCCGCGGGGTATGCCACACTGTGCAGCAGTATCGTACGGATTTTTTTTTGGTAGAAAGGACGTTCAAACGCATAATAGATAATGCGGTTATGCGGGGCGTCGTGTACCTCAGCTCCGGACGGAGATACGGAGCAAACCGTACGGTGGCACGGTTCCGTGTCCCCGCAGCCGCATGCGGATTTCGTCCCTTCGTACACCGCAGCGGGATGCGGCGGCAATGTGTTAACCGCCTAAGTGCTGACACACTCCCTTTTGAACTATGATGAACTTACGCAGAATATAACATCAGGTTAATGGGGGTGGATGCACCTCCTCACTTGGTCTGGTCTTCCCATAGTATCTAGTTGTTGTCAGATAGTTGACATGGCCTCTCCATTAATTAATACAATATTTTGCAGACACTTGAAGCATTTTGCAAGTTTCGCCGGAGAAAATTCATCCTGGTGGAAGGCTGGTATAGGCGTCGCTGCTGCCACGGTAATGGGGTTCGTTCTCATCAAAATCTTCAGCTTCCAAAAACGATAGAGACTATCACCGCAACGCCACTGCCTTAGATTCATTGTATATACATAAGTGATATATTTAAATGTGTAAAATTAACTCTAACGCAATAAATTAATTTATTAATAGACCAAAGAGAACAAATATTGGAATGATTTGTTTTTAGAAAAGAAGAATAAACAAAATTTAACTTTTTATAAAAATTGTTTTATTTTATAACTAGTACTTTTACATGCAATAGGTTTTGAATGAAACTGCGTGGTGTTCTTAATCATTACACCACTTATTATATTCACTACACTAGGAATCGAACACAATAAAAGTAAAGTATACACCACGATACTAGGGACTCAGAATACAGACAGCGACACCGCCACTACATCTGCAAATTAGTGTCGCGGTACTGGACACACGTAGACACTCCAATGTAAACACTGATGGCCTTATTCATAAAAATATTTAAGCAATGTTTAAGTTAAGTAATGTTGCTGTCTCTTTTGATGTCCTTTCTTTTGTAATGAGATTGAAAGTGACAGCAACATTAATTTAACTTAAACATTGCTTAAATATTTTTATAATTAAGGCCATGAGTGTCCAGTTACGTAGTTCTGCTATCTATTCTGTGGTCTGGTGTAGTCGTGTATACTTACCTTCAAATAAAATAGTTTATAAAGTGTTTTGAAAAGTCGTGACGATCATCAAACTTTCACTATGTTACCAAAAACGTCTGAAATGTATGCAGCCGCTGATGTTTAAAATATTTAAGAGTTGGAACTTTTAACTTTTTGGTACACCTTATATTTATATAGACACTGATTTTATCTACTTAATGACTGTAGTAATGCAAAATAAGATAAAGTCGCCTTCACGACCTGCAATAAATATGAAAACATGACATTAGATTATGCTCTGAGGTTTCTTTGGTTTGATCACGATTATATGATTGGGTTAATCAAGTCCAAATATTTCATCTACGGTAAAAGGCGAGTACACACAATATAAAAAATAACGAAACCTCGTGCATTAGGGACTCCTAGCTCCAGGACTATTTACTCAAACAAAAAGATTCTTTCATTCTCTGGATTAAGGCGCAAACTATCTCTGAAACGCGCAAGCGACAAACTATGAAATTTTCCGACAAACTCCGACAGACTACTGCTTTACTATTCCAGCAAACAGATTTTCTCTACATAGCTTTGTTTTCGAGATCCAGCTGGCTCAGTTGCAGTCACTTCTCAACTTGTGCAGAGTATATCACTGGGAAGAAAAGTGAGATATATATCTTTTGGAGCTGCTGATATACAGGTGTCAGGAAAAGTCGACGTATTCCTTGAAAGGGGTTATAGTACAGGCCATAAGCAACAAAAAAGCCCAATTAACCAGGGGTCAAAAACAGTTGGTTATCGAACTACGATCGTTTTAAAATTTTGGAATTTTTTTCCGACTTGTTACCAAAAAATACTACATCATTTACAATGACAAATTGATTAATTGCGGAAAGCTGAAAAATGGGCAGTTAATTTAAATTAAAATTGTTGTCAAAAATTTACATAATTTTGGAAATAAGAGGTTTTTATTGACAATTAAGTCGATTAATTTTTTATCTTTCTGAAAATCGACGTCAATTATTGAAAAAAAATGTATGACAGTTGGCCTAAAAACTACTAAAATAACTTGCTGGTTTCATAAGCTTTTAAAAAAGGTAAAAATATTATTTACTTTTATTAGTAGTTTTTACAGAAATTAACAAAAAGTTGCGCTGTACCTAGGTCAAAATTCATAATTTCATCTTTGAATAAAAATTGTCTGGAAAAGGCAAAAGTACGAAGTAGAAATAAAGGAAATTGCATTTTAATACACAAAAGACTGACTTCAGCAGCTGATACGATCCTTCGCCCTCAAATCTTCAATGGCAGTCGCAGGTGTGGGGTAGACTAGATCTTTCATGTGACCCCAAAGATAATCGTCACAGGGCGTCAAATCAGGACTTCTCGTCGGCCATGGAGTCGGGCCACCTCTACCGATCCATCTTAGTGGATAATTTTCATCCAGCCACTGTCGTACACCACGGTAATAGTGAGCTGGGCACCCATCATGCTGGTATACCATATTTCTTGTAGCTAGCGGAACATCTTCCAAAAGCGTGTTCACTTCCTCTCTTAAAAAAGTTTCGTATGTTGTGCGATTCAGGTGTTGGGGCAGGTCCCCATCCACACATTTAGTGAGAATCTTCTCTGGTGAGCCCTTTCTTTACTTTTTCTTGGGTTTTGACCTTTAGGGGCCCAAAAGTGAATATTGTGGTAGTTTGTGATGCCATCGCGATCGAACGTAGATTTGTCGGTCCACAGGATTTTCTTTCGATAATCTGGATCTTCAATCTCAGCATTGATTAAAAATCTGCAAAAATCAATTCATCTCACCGGATCACCTTCTTCAATGGCTTGAACTGGTGTGTAATGGAATGGATACAGTTGTGCTGTACGCGATGCGGCAAACCAGGCTCTCCATTATGATATGCCATGTATTCTTGCCACTTGCCTTGTGGACTCAGTAGGATCTGCTCTGAAACACCGAATAATTTCATCATCGTCCTCGTCAACACCAACATTACCAACGAGCGGTCTACCAAGATCGCGTTGTCGTCGTTGAACTGAGCCCGTTTCTCGAATGCGAGGCCAACGGCGATCAGGAAATCTGATTTGGTACTTTCTTTGTGCTTAAGCGGCGTTACCATTACAAAAACCATAATAAAACAAAATATCTGCGTATTCTTCGTTTTCGAAAGCAGCCATTTCAAAATAGCGTATCGGTTTATTTGTTATCAAAAGTTTGTCCGTAATCTCAAAAGTAGTTTCAAACTTAACAAACAATTTCAATCAGGAAAACAAATGAATGATGTCGTCGAAACATTCGTAATCCTAATCAATCATGTTCCAAAACGTCCAAAACCTATGCAACCTCTGTGGTTAGGTCAATCCAAAGAGGTTACAGCTTTTGGGATAGCAAAGAGGTTTGCTATCCAAAGGGATTGCAAACTTCGTTCTGCTTCAATCAGTTCAACCAAAAAGGCTGGATAATGACGTACTGCCATGATTTCTTTTAAGTTGCATGGAAATGATCTAAATAACCCATAGCCTTAGACAATTTTGAACAGAACTTGTAGTATTATTTTGTAATTTAGTATTTTTCAGAAAGATAAAAAATTAATCGACTTAATAAAGACCTCTTATTTCCAAATTTATGTAAGTTTTTGACAACAATTTTAATTTAAATTTTTCAGCTTTCCGCAATTAATCAATTTGTCATTGTAAATGTAGTTTAAAAAAAAATTTTTTTGGTAGCATGTCGGAAAAAATCTCAATAATTTTAAAACCGTCGTAGCTCGATAACCAACTGTTTTTGACCCCTGGTTAATTGGGCTTTTTTGTTGCTTATGACCTGTACTATAACCCCTTCCAAGGAATACGTCGACTTTTCCTGTCATCCTGTATATCACTCTTTTATATCAATATATCACTTATATGTCACTAGCTCAGTTGAGTAATTCATGCTAAAGAAGCATTAATGCTAGAGAAAATAGATCAGTAACTTACGTGTTTCTTTATTTTGTCAATGAGATAATAATGCATGTGTGCTCCGTGTCTATCAAGTAATCAAATCTATCAATGTTTTATTAACTTATTTATTATTTGGAGTTTAGCATTCATAAAGAGGTTTAAATTAATTTGTATTTATATGTACTTCGAATAATTTTCTTATTATTGTTTTGAATATGAATAAATCAGTTAAGTACCTGATTTCCCTTCATTTCCCTTCATACTTGACAGGCTAAGGACTGTCAACCTAGTTACATAAAATAGGTATTTATCTAACGAAGCAGTAGGTACTGTTAAAAGCTATAAGTCATTTGTAAGCTAGGTTAGTGGTTATTTGCAGTTTGCTATCCCTCTTTGACTTGCCGAGTGAAAGAGAAGAGTTACCGAACCGAGTTACTGATTCAATGCCATTTCAATTCAATGCTCTCAGACATCTCAGACGAGTAAAAGAGTTACTGAGATACTGACATATACTGATACTGAAAGATATATTTTAAATTGAAGTGATATACTAATACCATCACTCTGCGTCCGATATATATCTATTGCATCAATGACTCCTGAGTTACACGACTCTAGTAACTTCACTGCAGATGAGCTCTAAAACGGTAGGTCGACAAACTCTGAAATTTGTCCGACAAACTGCCGCCTATCTACATCAACAAACAAATTTTCGCTAAGTCGTTTAGTTTTCGAGATCCGTGTAGCTCAGCTGGGGTACCGTTACCCCAGCTGAGCCACACAACCCACTTAAACGCGAGCCCGATGAACACTGAAACTTCTTCAACAAACTGCCGCCTATCTATTATGGGGAAAAAGTCTTTTCGCATTATAGTATGTATAAACTTGTAATAAAATCTCTTTGGCTATACTATTTGTATCTGGCTGGTTTTGGTATCATTGAAAGTTTAAATTTTAAAGAACATAATTCCAAATTCAAATTAGGAAAATGTGTGATTTTCATTTGTTTTTCGTACCACCAAGATGAGTGAATCTAATGAAGAAATTCGATACATTTTAAAATTTTACTACAAAAAAGGTAAAAATGCAACGCAAGCCGCGAAAAAATTTGCGATGTTTATGGACCTAGTGCAGTGTCTGTGAGAGTAGCACAAATTTGGTTTAAGCGTTTTCAATCCGGAAATTTTGATGTCAAAGATGCACGTCGCTCTGGTCGCCCTATTACAGATAAAATGGATGCCATTTTTGAAAAAGTGGAGCAAGATCGGCATGTCAGTAGTTACGACGTAGCTGAAGAACTGGGAATTGACCACAAAACAGTTTTGGCGCATTTGAAAAAAACTGGGTACACAAAAAAGCTCGACATTTGGGTACCTCACGAGCTCACTGAAAGAAACCTAATGAACCGTGTACTCATTACGACGTAATGAAACCGAACCATTTTTGAAGAAGCTGATAACTGGTGATGAAAAGTGGATCACGTACGACAAGAACGTGCGAAAAAGGTCGTGGTCAAAGGCCGGTCAGGCTTCACAGACTGTGGCGAAACCCGGGTTAACTCGCAACAAGGTGATGCTGTGTGTGTGGTGGGATTGGAAGGGCATTATTCATTATGAGCTGTTACCACCAGGCAGGACCATCGATTCTGAACTCTACTGCGAACAACTAATGAGATTAAAGCAAGAAGTTGAGAGAAAGCGGCCGGAATTAATCAACAGAAGGGGTGTGGTTTTTCATCATGATAACGCTAGACCTCACACATCTTTAGCCACTCAGCAAAAATTAAGAGAGTTTGGCTGGGAGGTGTTAATGCATCCGCCGTATAGTCCTGACCTTGCACCTTCAGATTTCCACCTGTTTCGGTCTCTTCAGAATTCTTTAGGCAGTGTCAGGTTAACATCACGAGAGGACTACCAAAACCACTTGTCGCGGTATTTTGACCAGAAGTCCCAAAATTTCTATAGCAATAGGATCATGTCCCTACCTACAAGATGGCAAAAAGTTATCGAACAAAATGGTACCTACATACTTTAGTTAAATGTAAATAAACTATATTAAAAAATGTTTTGAATTTTCTTAAAAAATGCGAAAAAACTTTTTCCCCAACCTATTATATCAATAAACAGATTTTATGTCTTTTCGTTTTCGAGATCCGTGTGTCTCAGTTGGGGTAACGTTACCCCAGCTGAGTCACACATAACTCGGAAACGCGCAAGCGACAAACTGACGAACTCTGGACATTATAGCGGCATACTCAAACAATCTATTTTCCACAGTTTTGTTGTGGCTCAGCTGGGGTCAGTCACACGTAACCGAATACCTCCGAGAGGCTTGACCGATTTTTATGATTTTTTTGTGTATATTCGGTAGGTAGGTCTGAGAATAGGTCACATAGGTATCACAAAGGGGTATTTTTATACCCCTATGTGATAGGGGTTTTTTCACAATTATTATGGCGAAATGTATTTCGCGGGCACATTTACTTAGTAGACAATATTTCCTTACTTTCACCATGGTTTGTACGCCTACATCGGCTATTTTCAATCCAGTAACGTGTATTGGTTTTTGTGTGCGGGTCAGAAAGAAGCATACGGTGCGTTGATTCCGCAAATCCGATTTTTCCCACGGGATACTGTATACGGTGTCTATCAAATTTTCACTCTGTGAATAAATAATCAGATATTAAATTACATCCATCTACCACAAATTTCTGGTACAGCCTACACACTATGGGTTGCCTGGTATGGATATCTGTTAGAGATAAGTTCTTCCATACAGGGCCGTATTTACATATTTTACGCCTATGTGCCCAAAATGCCGCACACTCCCCCCTTTATCCCTTACAAAAAAGTGTTAATTCTATTTTCTTTTTCTTAATTTGTTCGTAAGAATTAATGCTTTTTTATGGGACGCTTATGTACATCCCGAAGTATATTACTATTTTATGGCTAATAAGTAATTTAATTCGATCTTTATTTGCTTGTCTCTAAGAAGTTTCTATTAACTTAATACTTATTATTTATCACTCCACTTTATTACACTAGATCGGATAGGTTTATCCGTTTTAGTCTTCTTTTATTATTTGCGTGGTCGAGAAGCTGGAGCTGGTGAGCTTCGGTGTATTTTTTTATTATCCTATCAATGAACTCTAAGGTCTCGATGAAGGTCGCCATTTCTTACATACCAGGGGGCATTAGCGATGCCCCCAGCACCTTATTCTGAAATCTTTGGATAATACATCTGTTGGTCTGACGAGCGGTACAGCCCCAAAGCTGTATTCCATAAGTCCACACTGGCATGAGGACTTGTCGATATAATAAAACAATAGTTTGTTAGCTTATGCTAAAGATGAGACTCTTCCTATCAGCAAATACATGTCTCTGTATCGTAGGTCAAGCTGTTCTGTTTGTTGGCGTGTACCTTCCAACGTAGTTTCACGTCGAGAGTCATGCCAAGATACTTGGCAGTGTTCTCGTATGGTACCTGTAATTTGTCTGTTAATGTAGAAAGGGTGATACATTTTCTGTTTGTTGCTAAAATCGATGTATACAGACTTGGATTCATTCAATTTTATCTTCCATTTCTTTGCCCAGTCATAGATCTTCTCTACAGTATTTTGAACCTTTTCTGCTGTTTCGTCATGAGTATCACCAAAGCCCATGATTGCAGTCGTCAGCATAAATCGCGATGGTGTTATTTTCCAGTTCATGCGCCTGCACACAATCATAATAACGGGGGAGCGGGATGAGGCTTTGAAACGCCACGCCGCGCTGGCCGAAGCAGACCCCATTTGACTGTGACCTGATTAGTAGGTCAGTAGTCAGGAAATTTGCGCGCGCACTTTCAACGATCGATCAATTACACCAGTTCCTTAATCGTAATGTCATGGCTTATCAATTTACATCTCGTGAATATATCGTCGTAGGTCGTGCATATTTTGCTGTGAAAACGCGTCTAGGGCTTTGCGGATGTACCAAGAACTGTACAGCCAAACTATAGCAGTGTCAAGTGCTTATTTTACGTGCTATCATATGTGCAACTCCTAGAGCATGGCTTATTTTACGTGCTATCATATGTGTAAGGACAAGAGAGACCGGCGATCTCGACGACGACGACGTTTCCACTACGTTGACCTGGTTGGGGACCAAACCCTGAACTTCTAGATGGAAATGACGCTAGAAACTGGAATATTAACCTTTAGGAGCTCTACCTTCAGGAGTTTAGTTGTTTTTAATACAATAGGCACGTACTATCAAGTGAATTGGTGACCTGGTATTAAAATCAACCATAGAGGAGATATTTGAGATCAAAGTGGCCAGTACGGCAAAACGCTAATTTCGTAAGTAAGGACGTAATATTTTACAAAAAATAAAAACAGACTTCAAAAACACTGAAAAGTTTAAAACATTATAAGAATAAGAAGGTACATACAACATTACAATTCTATATTGAAGTCGGTGCCAAACGATGATCCAAATCACATCACGAGAGGACTACCAAAACCACTTGTCGCGGTATTTTGACCAGAAGTCCCAAAATTTCTATAGCAATAGGATCATGTCCCTACCTACAAGATGGCAAAAAGTTATCGAACAAAATGGTACCTACATACTTTAGTTAAATGTAAATAAACTATATTAAAAAATGTTTTGAATTTTCTTAAAAAATGCGAAAAAACTTTTTCCCCAACCTATTATATCAATAAACAGATTTTATGTCTTTTCGTTTTCGAGATCCGTGTGTCTCAGTTGGGGTAACGTTACCCCAGCTGAGTCACACATAACTCGGAAACGCGCAAGCGACAAACTGACGAACTCTGGACATTATAGCGGCATACTCAAACAATCTATTTTCCACAGTTTTGTTGTGGCTCAGCTGGGGTCAGTCACACGTAACCGAATACCTCCGAGAGGCTTGACCGATTTTTATGATTTTTTTGTGTATATTCGGTAGGTAGGTCTGAGAATAGGTCACATAGGTATCACAAAGGGGTATTTTTATACCCCTATGTGATAGGGGTTTTTTCACAATTATTATGGCGAAATGTATTTCGCGGGCACATTTACTTAGTAGACAATATTTCCTTACTTTCACCATGGTTTGTACGCCTACATCGGCTATTTTCAATCCAGTAACGTGTATTGGTTTTTGTGTGCGGGTCAGAAAGAAGCATACGGTGCGTTGATTCCGCAAATCCGATTTTTCCCACGGGATACTGTATACGGTGTCTATCAAATTTTCACTCTGTGAATAAATAATCAGATATTAAATTACATCCATCTACCACAAATTTCTGGTACAGCCTACACACTATGGGTTGCCTGGTATGGATATCTGTTAGAGATAAGTTCTTCCATACAGGGCCGTATTTACATATTTTACGCCTATGTGCCCAAAATGCCGCACACTCCCCCCTTTATCCCTTACAAAAAAGTGTTAATTCTATTTTCTTTTTCTTAATTTGTTCGTAAGAATTAATGCTTTTTTATGGGACGCTTATGTACATCCCGAAGTATATTACTATTTTATGGCTAATAAGTAATTTAATTCGATCTTTATTTGCTTGTCTCTAAGAAGTTTCTATTAACTTAATACTTATCATTTATCACTCCACTTTATTACACTAGATCGGATAGGTTTATCCGTTTTAGTCTTCTTTTATTATTTGCGTGGTCGAGAAGCTGGAGCTGGTGAGCTTCGGTGTATTTTTTTATTATCCTATCAATGAACTCTAAGGTCTCGATGAAGGTCGCCATTTCTTACATACCAGGGGGCATTAGCGATGCCCCCAGCACCTTATTCTGAAATCTTTGGATAATACATCTGTTGGTCTGACGAGCGGTACAGCCCCAAAGCTGTATTCCATAAGTCCACACTGGCATGAGGACTTGTCGATATAATAAAACAATAGTTTGTTAGCTTATGCTAAAGATGAGACTCTTCCTATCAGCAAATACATGTCTCTGTATCGTAGGTCAAGCTGTTCTGTTTGTTGGCGTGTACCTTCCAACGTAGTTTCACGTCGAGAGTCATGCCAAGATACTTGGCAGTGTTCTCGTATGGTACCTGTAATTTGTCTGTTAATGTAGAAAGGGTGATACATTTTCTGTTTGTTGCTAAAATCGATGTATACAGACTTGGATTCATTCAATTTTATCTTCCATTTCTTTGCCCAGTCATAGATCTTCTCTACAGTATTTTGAACCTTTTCTGCTGTTTCGTCATGAGTATCACCAAAGCCCATGATTGCAGTCGTCAGCATAAATCGCGATGGTGTTATTTTCCAGTTCATGCGCCTGCACACAATCATAATAACGGGGGAGCGGGATGAGGCTTTGAAACGCCAC
The DNA here is from genome assembly GCA_963935595.1 of Schoenobius gigantellus. Lineage (NCBI taxonomy): Eukaryota > Metazoa > Arthropoda > Insecta > Lepidoptera > Crambidae > Schoenobius > Schoenobius gigantellus. Next base: position 23,663,357 of record OZ012547.1, read on the forward strand.
GCCGCGCTGGCCGAAGCAGACCCCATTTGACTGTGACCTGATTAGTAGGTCAGTAGTCAGGAAATTTGCGCGCGCACTTTCAACGATCGATCAATTACACCAGTTCCTTAATCGTAATGTCATGGCTTATCAATTTACATCTCGTGAATATATCGTCGTAGGTCGTGCATATTTTGCTGTGAAAACGCGTCTAGGGCTTTGCGGATGTACCAAGAACTGTACAGCCAAACTATAGCAGTGTCAAGTGCTTATTTTACGTGCTATCATATGTGCAACTCCTAGAGCATGGCTTATTTTACGTGCTATCATATGTGTAAGGACAAGAGAGACCGGCGATCTCGACGACGACGACGTTTCCACTACGTTGACCTGGTTGGGGACCAAACCCTGAACTTCTAGATGGAAATGACGCTAGAAACTGGAATATTAACCTTTAGGAGCTCTACCTTCAGGAGTTTAGTTGTTTTTAATACAATAGGCACGTACTATCAAGTGAATTGGTGACCTGGTATTAAAATCAACCATAGAGGAGATATTTGAGATCAAAGTGGCCAGTACGGCAAAACGCTAATTTCGTAAGTAAGGACGTAATATTTTACAAAAAATAAAAACAGACTTCAAAAACACTGAAAAGTTTAAAACATTATAAGAATAAGAAGGTACATACAACATTACAATTCTATATTGAAGTCGGTGCCAAACGATGATCTCCTAGAATGTCTTAAAATTTGTATGTATTCTTATATTTTTTTAACTTTTCAGTGTTTTTGAAGTCTGTTTTATCCGCCAAATACACTTTCGTAGGTAGAACCGGACCTCTTGTTTCTTTAGTCATCGGGACCCTTAGACATTCTTATGGCGGCAGCCGAAGTGGTGATACGACGACGAAGCAAGCCAGTACGACGGACTGGGACGAAGTCTTATCTTAACAATGGTGATAGATTCAGCAAGCAGCATGAACTGGCGTGTTTCAAATATGGACGAATCATCTACATCATTCATTTTATGGTTACGAATGTATTACATAATAAGTATTAAGTACCTGCGACCGAAGAATTTCAAAAATTATTGACATTTGCAGCAACTGAACACACATCACAACAGAAATCGGCGCGTATCTTGCTAGAGCGTCTGGTTCCTGTAAAAAAGGTATTTGGCTGTGATAGTCGTGATAAATTTGTGGATTTAGAAACTAAAATGAAATTAAAAGACGAGATGGCTTATGCAAAGTAGTCCTTCATAGGTCAATGTTGTCCTGACGAACGATATTCTCTATCAAGTACCTACACGGACGAAAAAATATAAAAAAACCAGAAGAAATTATCTAAACGGAAGTACCTACTCGAAAAGTACTTTAAATGTGACTAATTTATTTTTCACTAGAAGAATTTTTTTTTGAATTTTTTTTGAAATATTCGACACTACAGCTGAACGCACATTTATGTCCGCGCCGCGCGCGCCGCAAGCGCTGTACGCGCCACATTTTGGAATTCGTTGTATGAAATTATAATTATGAGACCTCGTATATTTGACCGCGTCGAATGCGCTGAATTTCAAAAACGCGGTATAGCAGGTATCACGGTATTGAAGGACGCATGCTGATGACGTTATTTATATGTATAATGCGGCGCGTTCGGCGCGTGCGGATATATATTGTGTTCAGAATGACTTTTACACATAGTGCCATCTAGCGTTAGATTAGAATATAAAGAAAACTGGTATTTAACGCATCCACAAAGCGTGCTTTTCGAGTACCTAATTCCGTTCGCCAATAGATGGCTCTTAACTGGACTTATGATGTTAAATAGAAAACACGTTAAAAACATTTCTTTGTGCTTCCTGTGCATTCTTCCTATCTTTGATAATCTATTGTCTTCAAAATTTAATATTTACCATTAAGTAGGTACGTTTTCAAGAGAACAACAAGACTATTTTTTGATATTTAAATATTCGTTTTAAATTTTAATAATTATTCGTATTAAATAATGGAAAATTAGTATGTAGGCAGAAAGAACTTACCCCTTGTGAGCATTCTAAAAGTACCAAACATCCACTCACTGATTGAAATAAATAGTTTAATCCAAGAAATGGACTGTAGAAATCTACTAGTTTTTCTGCAAAGCTAAAAATTATTAAGTATTAATTCAGTCTCGTTCGTCATACAAAAGTTTAGTAGTGACTTCCCAGAGCAGGGGTTCCCGAACTTTCTTGTACTAAGTACGCCCCCTTTTGTTAAAATGAAAACCTTACACGCCCCCCTTCACAGTAAATTTTTTGACTATAATAAAATACAACATAAGTTTCAATCAAGATCCACATTGAACGCTAAACATTTGATATGAGACACGTCTGTTCTCTGATTATAGTTTTGCAATAAAAGAACATGTTTTATAGAAGTGGATTTATTTAAACATCAAGGTTGATTTTAAAAATCTACATCATACAATTTGTTAAAGAAATATATGGATTTTATTTATTTTTGACCAGTCTCGCTATCATGCCCCCTGACATGTCCTCACGCCCCTTTGGGGGGGGGGGGGGGGGGCAGGTTGGGAACCCCAGTCCCAGAAGGATCTGCAAACCGATTGGTCTTGCGCTACCTGCATCTAGCAGCTTTGCATGACGATCGTCTAGGGGGCCCCACCAACGCTACGTCTCCCGGTAAATTGCCAAACTGTATTCTATTACAATCACCCATAGTTTGTCTGTACTGCATCATTTGTGCGTGTTGCAAAAACGAATAGGCTTAAGCAAACTATGTAAGAGTACAGACAGGTCAGTTTGCTCACACATTGCTAGAGCCAAGTAGGTAGGTGTGGTTTATAATGTAAACTTTTTAAAGTTAAATATTAAATTTCTTCATATTGGGGAACAGGTTATGGTCCGTCGGAGCCAAGTCTGGAGAATAGGGGGGATGTGGAACGAACAGTATTACGTCCGCAGCTGCTGAGGCTTGACCGGGTGGCTTTATTGTCTTCTATCATGATCGCTTTGAATTTGCTAGTCATTGCGGTGTTAATACAAAACTGTGTTTGATAAAAATTAGTGATGGATGCAGTTTGACTGATTTTGAAAATTGAAAGCGCTTGCGATAGATGTTTTGCTACACAATCAAGGGGCAGGTGCGTTGTCGTGATGAAAAAGGCCTTTTTTGAAAATCACTTCACTTCCTCGATTCGTTCAAACCTACCTATGTTAATCACAAAAGACCTATTTGGCTTACTCTAACTATAATGAACCTTGATACTCACCGATAGATAGTGCAATTTCTGATTATGTCTGGAGTTTTCAAACGGCTTTCGTACCGTAGGTAAGAGGCCCCGTATTGATACAATTGCAACGCCCCTGCTTATTAGCTATTATGGAAAAAGAGGAATTCTACCTAAATAACTCACCTTATTATATATCTGTGATGATTTACGCAATCCACAATTTTTGAATGCATTAATTTGTTCTCCCTCTCATTATAGAATATGACACTATGTTTGTTTACTGTCCTTTTATACTTTACCGAATGTATTTTTATTTCTATTTCTATATTTTTCAGATTATGTATTAGAATGTTGATGTGTGCGATTACCTGGAAAACTACTAATACCATGTAAATGTCGTTAACACAAATAGCTACGGAGCATGTATATGACAACCAGTAGTTTAAAATCGTAGTGAATGCGAGGTACTCCTCCGGATCGTATCCTGGAAATATATAGTACACTGCAAATTGGACTGTGTAGTTTTCCTGTTTGTTTGCTGAAAACGCGCCGTTTTTGTAGTTATTGTAAAGTGGCGACGCGTTGAATAAAACCATCCCTATCAGCATCATAAAAATCATCGATACAGTGAAGAAATTTGATAATTTATCAATTTTTAAATAAATCTGAAAGAGAAATTATATATGTAAAGTTAGTAGTTACAGTTTAGTATTACTTTCAGAGCATTTGAAAGATGTGTCGTGCTTATATTATACAAGTCTACGGCGGGAGACCTTGAAGTGGAAAGAAAGAGCAAGAAAACCAGCAAGAGCAATTTTTTTTCTCTGTATTGTTACAGAGTCGTCAATTAAAAGCTGACCTTAAAGCAAAAGTTAACTTCCATTACAAGATAACTTCCATTACAAGATTAGGTATGCCAGTTTTCTTCGTACTATGTCGTTACCAAATACAACAATATTTGTTTACATAAATAATTATACACAATAACACGATTATTTACATTAAAACTAACACCAGGCATTGGCATCATTTAAATAATCGTTGACTTTATAATGACCTTTACTCATAAGCCTTTTTTACATGCGTTTTAAACTTATTAAAAGGCAAACAAATCAGTTACACTTTGTGAAACTTTGTTGTAAAAATGTTATTCATTTCCCCATAAATGAGTCTCTAGTTCCTCCTATACGTTGGAACGGCAAGTTTATTTTTATTTCTTGTGTTTAAGTGATGAATTTGTAAATTAGAAGCAAATGTATTTGTTCATACCACCTGCTCGACAATGTTCAATTATAAGCCCCTTGACATTATATCCCAAGGGATAGAATGTTGTATGAAACTCCCAAGGGAGTAAAGTGTTTTAAATTTGGAACCCAAAATTCATATGAAAATTTAGCACAGGAAGCTAGTTTACGAAAGCAAAGGTTCTACGCCCATACGCGTCGGTAGCGTGCATCCACTAGAGACAAATAGACATTCTACTATGTAAATAATGTTTTATACATAAAATCTTTACCAAAATTATAAAATATTTACCTACTGCAAGCTAACATAAACAATAACACTTTACTTTATGTTTAATTGATTAAATACTTTTAATGCTAAAAGCGCCATCTTTTGACGGCCACCATTAATTAACGATAAAAACGAATAAAAAGCACAGTAAAGCAAGAGCACTAACGCTGCCGGCGGATAGACAGCGAACTAAATGCTTTCATTTGGAAAACATTCGCGGCATTATTTAAAATCAAAGCAATTTGTTCCATAATGTGCATCAACGGTATTGTTTTCATAGCTAAAACTTTGCCGCCAACGCCATTATGTATTTCAAAATTGTAATATCTTGGCGCTTACGTTAATTAAGTATTTAGTAAAATGTGTTTTAGTGGCATCAATACAGTCTTTTTAGAAGTCTATTCAGTGTATTATTGATAAAATTAAAAAACGTAAGTAAATGTCCAGGTGCTTCAGCTGTTTTATTTTCCATTTGGGGTCAATAGGCTGTCGTCTATTTGAAAATTTGTTTAGTTGTGTACATAGACACTCATTTGCAAAAAAAACGGGCGGTTTTGATTTTCATTCATCTTTAAAAAGATACAATACAAAAAGGTTTCAATCGTTTGTACACGTTACTGGCCGGTTTTAAAAATGCCGTGGTATTTAAAAAAGTACGTTCTAAATTCAAATTTTCATTTGATGCTCATTTTTACAGAAACCCCCTTTTTATCCTACATTTTTGGCGCGAAGTTCCAGAAGTTAACATCGACTTTCATAACTTTTATTCAATTTTCATCGATTAATTTCATATCCTTGACTGTCAAAGCTTTATTTATTGCTGTTTGGCTGTATCAAAAATGGTAGATAAAGTGGTAAAAGCTACCAAAATTATCGCGCTGCTTGAAGAGAATGCTTCGTGGCTAGGAGGCTAAATGTTAGTCGCTCAACGGTCCAAAGGACCTGGCAGCGATATCAGGAGACTGGTTCCGTCGAGAGAAGGCCTGGTTCTGGAAGAAAACCATGTACCCAACCACGGGATGATCGTTTTCTTGTGAGTCGCGCATTGACAAATCGCAAATCTTCGTATGTGGATCTTAAGAACAACCTCCAAGAAGTAAGAAATGTGCATATTAGTCTATGGACGCTCAGGAGGAGGCTTCTTGCTGCCAATATACGCAGTCACCGCCCGGCCCGCGGCCCCAAATTACTCCGTGAGCACCGAGTTCACAGGCTTAGGTTCGCTAGAAATTGTGAATCATGGACTCAAGAAGATTGGAATAGGGTTTTGTTCTCTGATGAAGCCAGGATATCTCTGTTCGGTGAAGATCGACGTCGGCGAGTGCTAAGAAGACAAGGAGAACGCTTTGCAGAGTCATGTTTTGAAGAAATCACACCTAAGGCGCAAGCCAGACAGAGAAGAAACTTCCGGTCCCGCGCAAAACTCACTATAGACTGAGGTACGCGGCTGCGCGCCAGCAGTGCGACGGCCGGCGCGCCCGTCGTTGCAACCGTAGCGCGCCATTTGGAAGCTTGTCGAATGATCTTTCATGCTAATTGTATGAAAACGGACGGGCACAAAACAGATAGAAGCGGTGCGCCGATGGCGCGCCACAGGTGCGCCTCGCCCGCGCCTTTTCTATCTGGCCCTCGCCTTATGGTGGGGGCTCTGTTATGTTTTGGGCAGGAATAAATTCAATGGATCGTACAGAGTTAGTCTTCATTGAAAACGACTCACTGACTGGGCATCGATACATAACGGAAGTTCTAATTCCTCATGCACAACCCGCATTGGCCGCTCTAGGTGAAGACTCGATTTTTATGGACGACAATGCTCGCGCCCACACTGATCTCGCGATGTTAAAGCGTATGTGCAAGAGGTCGGCATTCGTCGTTTGGATTGGCCAGCTCGAAGTCCCGACCTCAATTCCATAGAGCATGTCTGGGACGTTCTGAAACGGCGTGTGAGATCAGTACAACCAGCTCCGCAGACCATCAGAGAGCTGAAGAATGTGATTACTGCGGAGTGGGAACGTATTCCGCAAGCAAGTATCCGGGATATACTCGCTAGCATGCCCAGACGAATTCAAGCTGTGATTTTAGCTAGAGGGGGTCACACTCGATACTAAACATTTATCTGCTTTTACTTTATTAAAGAAAAACAAACAAAAAATTTTTTATTTTTACTTCATGAGCATATGCACTACTAGCGAACATACACTACTAGTGAGGTTTAGCATTATTTCCCATAAATTGTATCAACATTTTATGAAATACTGATGAAAACGATTATTTTCTTATTAATTTACCAAATTGTGAGGATAAAACTACCTATAATTATCAAACAAAGCAATATTAACATTTGAAATGGTTCATTGCTTAGGTGCCCGTTTTTTTTGCAAATGAGTTTATTATCTGTGGTTGTGTATAGTAATTGGTATTATAAAAGTAAATATACAACGAAATTGAAAAATAAGAGAAATTTATTTGATAATATTTTATTGTAAACAAACATTCCCCCTGCGTGTAACTAAAGGCCATTGATAGGGTCCAGCAGCTAATCGTATCGTATTGCAAATCGATGGGTAGACTAAGTTCATACTTGTTATAATTATAATTAATATGTTTTAAGTTTTAATAATGTTTTAAGTTTAACTTATGATAAAAATATTGCGTGACGTGTTCGTGCTTGGGAATAACAACAAACCTTGTTTGTGTATTTTATGGTTTTCATTCTAATGGCATAATTTTAACCATAGAAATAGTGATAATGATAATGTGACTGTGTTTTTGATGAAAATTACCACCTAAGTAATTAGTTTTAGAGCCCTGAGTTTTTATTGTCTCGCAGATGGTATGAAAAGTAGAGTATTCACCTCTGGAATAAAGCAGTGTCTTCGTCTTAGGCGACTTGGACCCCTCGCTTCACTAAGGACTCTACATAACTTCCTCGCTTCGCTCAGGAGTTAAATAGAGTCCCTCGTTACGCTCGGGTTTCAACGTCACGGGCGCCGTGCCCGTGACGTTAGACAGTGCTTTAATTCCTCGGTGCATAATCTACTATTATAGACATCAATCAAATTTTCCTAAATGTATTGTCCTGATAAAGTTAATATATTAATTTATCTAAATATATATCTTAGAGAATCCCTTGTTCATGGCCAACAGCTCTTTTTTGAAGTACAAAAAAAGTTTCTATATTAGCCACCGATCCTCACAGTAGTAGTCCATACGATATGACACTGTAAAAATAACAAAAGTAAATCAAGTGTGGATGGTCATTAATGTAGATTAACTAAGGCACAGCCATATTTATAGATGCACCAACAGACACAGCTTTGTTAATAACAACAGCTTATTGGACAAATAACACTCCATAATGCTAATTGCTTCTACGGAGACACTATAATGTTTGAGTTTATTTAAAAGAGTCTGGTGATTACAGTAGTCAAAATCCTTCGACAGTTTACAAAATACATATACAAATTATATTTTGTTTACGCTCCCAAGCAGCAAAAATGTGTTTGAGAAGTGCAACTCTAGCATCAGTTTGTTGTTGATGTTTTTCTAGGATGCGTTTCGTTTCTTATAATTACAAATGATCTAATTTCAAAGGAAATAACATTCATTGGATATAATTCTTACTTGGTCTAACGACACTTCCTATAACAACTTTTCGTATATTATTCATTTGATATATACTCATATTCTATAACAACATTTAGCATAAATCTACATGCTATAATAATCATATTCTATATTTTCATTAGATATAATTTTTACATTGCTTACTAAATAATTTTCTAAAAAAATATCATTCTGACCATAAATTGATCTAAAATAATATTGATCAATGTAAGTCATTCATGTATCTCGTGACACAAACAAATCGCTGCAAAGCCGACTCCACGTAGTTTTGTTTGTCCTACCCCTAGACTGCCCTAGAGTGTAATTCAAACCGGCGTAGGCGCGGAGGGGCGCGGAGGGGCGCGGAGGGGCGAGGCGGCCCTCGAGCTGAGGTGAGCGAAAACCATCTGCGACTATGTGCTCGCGTGGGACCGCCGGAGCTCCGCAGCGGCGCCGGAGGCGTGACAGAAAGTATGCACACTGTATGTTTGCTTGAATGCGGTGCATGCATGCTTGCTTAGATGGTGCATGCTTGCTTGCATGCTGCATGCTTGCTTACATGCTGCACGCTTGCTTCTGCGTGTTTGCATGCTGCATGTTTGCTTTTATGGTATTTGCTTGCTCGTATGCTACATGCTTGCCTGCATGTTGTATATTTGCTTACATGGTGCTTGCTTGCTTGCATGCAAGTTAATTAATGGTTAACAAACGAACAGGCGTTATATAAAATGATTTTATATCTCTGGTAATATTATGTCAAAAACTATTATTAGGTCCTTACATATGAAATTGGCGTTTTGCCGTACTGGCCACTTTGATCTCAAATATCTCCTCTATGGTTAGGAATTCTAAATTCAAATTTATACAGCTATTTACTCATGTATTTGTGTTTTGAAAATTATAATTCACCTGTTTTTTCCTCAATTGTTTTGGACTTTTCAATCAATTGTTTTGTTTTCAACTTTTTTGGAGTCAATTTTGGTTCGGGGCATGGTTTAGTTGGTTCGGCAGGGTTCAGCCCATGAAGCAAAAACAAAGAGGAGATGTTATAAGCAACTAGGTCCAGCTCCTATCACCAGAGTCCTGACGTCACGCATTTTTGGTTTTAGCTACTTAACGCCAGAGGCGCTGACATCAGTCGATCTTTTTATCTGTCGGATTAGTACGTCGTACACTCTTCCTTTATTTTAGTTTTAAATTACCTAAATACAAAATGAAATGTTGTATTCTATCGTGCAAAAGTTACACAGACGACAGAAACAAAGTGAACAAAAAAACATTTTTTTTCCATTAAACAAACAAGCATTAAACAAGCATTATTAATTTATTACTTGACGTATTGCTTCTAGAATGTTCGACGCCACATGGACGCTGCTGTCAATGTCCCGATAAAGCACATAAGGCCCTCTAGTGGCGAGTAACAATACTAACGAAAACGTAGGATGTATTAAGGGCGAAAACAAAACACGTAAATTAATATAAGCAGTTTTAACGATTTTTATTTTTAGATTATATTGACACAGCACCTAATAAATTATCTTTCTCCTACGAATGTATCTTTTAACATAGAATTATTGTTTATATGAAAACATAACAAAAATCTTTTGGTGTTTTATAGATTTCCATCGGAAATTAATTTAAGATATACATGGCTTAAAATAAAAAGTAGCCTATGTTATACCTTATATAATTAGCTAACTATTAGTTAAAGTCCCATCAAAATCGGTCCAGCCGTTCCGGAGATTAGCGGGAACAAACAGACAGACAAAAAATTTTTAAATTGTGTTTTTGTTATTGGTACCCGATATACATTCATACCCATTTAGTAAAAACTTGTTATTTTGACATTACAAACAGACACATCAATTTTATTTATTTGTATAGATATATAGATGTATAGATATAGATAATATAAGACCTTTCATATTATGCAGAACCTATATGCGTGTTTCCTAAGATTTCGAATTCAGACGATTCGAATTAAGACTTAATATTCGTTTTAAGAAGAAAATTATTATAAAGATTAGTTTTGTTGTTTTACAAATTGTAAAAAAGGTAAAAAATATTCTTTTAAAAAATATTTTTCTATTATTTCTTTTCCAAAAATCCCAAATTTTAGTTACTTTCACATATATTACACAAAAAAAAACAAAAAGTCACAAGAAACTACAAAACTACTACTATTGCAACTAAATAAACTGAAGTCCATTTATAAGTTTTCACAAATAATGAATGCATTGTAAATGATAGAAAATTTTACAACTAGATTATCTATTTTGAGAATGATTTATTTTATTAAATCCCTTTGTGAGGCCCTGTATTAAAACTGCTGCCACCTAGTAATGTATAGCGGAACTTTTATGTTAACGTCAATAATGCTGGCATTTTAGTCTGTACTAGCACTGCTGCCACCTAGTAATGAAACCCAGCAACATGGGTATCAAATAAAAGGCCTTGATGAGTAGAGCACTATGAACCTAGCGACTTTGACATAAATTCAACATGGCCGCCGTTCAAAAAAGATGGATAAGAGTTCGTTTCTAAACCTAGCAATATGGGTATCAAATTAAAGGCCTTGAAGAGTAGAGCATTAGGTACCTAGGAAAATCGACCTAAATTTAACATGACCGCCGCTCAAAAAAAAGGATAAAAGTTTATTTTCAAACCCAGCAATATTGGTATCAAATGAAAAGCTTTAAAGAGTAGAGCACTATGAACCTAGCAACATAGACGTAAATTTAACATAGCCGCTGCTCAAAAAAGGTGGATAAAAGTTCGTTTCCAAACCTAGCAATATGGGTATCAAATGAAAGGCCTTAAAGAGTAGAGCATTAGGTACCTAAGAAAATCGACCTAAATTCAACATGACCGCCGCTCAAAAAAAAGGATAAAAGTTTGTTTTCAAACCCAGCAATATTGGTATCAAATAAAAAGCTTTAATGAGTAGAGCACTATGAACCTAGCAACAAAGACGTAAATTTAACATGGCCACCGTTCAAAAAAGATGGATAAGAGTTCGTTTCTAAACCTAGCAATATCAAATGAAAGGCCTTGGAGTAGTAGAGCACTAGGTATCTAGGAAAATCGACCTAAATTCAACACGACCACCGCTCAAAAAAAAGGATAAAAGTTTGTTTTCAAACCCAGCAATATTAGTATCAAATAAAAAGCTTTAACGAGTAGAGCACTATGAACCTAGCAACATAGACATAAATTTAACATAGCCGCTGCTCAAAAAAGGTGAATAAAAGTTCGTTTCCAAACCTAGCAATATGGGTATCAAATGAAAAGCCTCAAAGTGTAGAGCATTATGAACTTAGGAAAATTGCCATAATTTCAACATGGCCACCTTTAAAAAAGGGTGGATATAAGTTCGTTTCCAAACCTAGAAATATGGGTATCAAATGAACGGCCTTAAAGAGTAGAGCACTATGATAGGAAAATCGCACAAAATTCAATACGGCCGCCGCTCAAAAGTAACGGATAAAAGTTCACTTCCAAACCCAGCAACATCGGCAAAGGTATCAAATGAAAGGCCTTGATCAGTAGAGTACTATGAACGTACACTAAACGTATTGACGTAAATTCAACATGGTTGTAGCTCAAAAAGGGCGGATAACAGTTGCTTTTCAAACCCAGCAATATGGGTATTAAATGAAAGGCTCTGAAGAGTACCTAGAGTATTACGAACCTACGAAAATTGTCCTATTTTCGAAATGGTCGCTGCTCAAGAAAGGCAAAATAAAGTTGACTCATTGAATCATTATGGAATAAAATGGAGGAAAAAACTAAACGCATTTTGATGGCGAAACGTAGTTCGCGGGCACAGCTAGTACTTATATATACTAATGAGTTCTACTGTAAAATCCAATCTGAGAAACCATAATTCAGCAATTAGTTTCAAGAAATGTTTTTTCAGTGTTTTTAATGATATTTTTTCACTATACTCCGTGTTTCATAATAACCAATAAATAATTAATTCTTTATCGAAAACTAATTATTAAAATGTGTTTACACGTAATGTCATTGAACCCAAAATTTTCATGTAAGTATATCATAGTATCATCGTCATGTCCGTGATTTACATGAAAATTTTGGGTTGAATGACATTACGTGTAAACACATTTTAATAATTAGTTTTCGATAAAGAATTGATTATTTATTGGTTATTATGAAACACCGTGTATATGGCTCGATAGAAGTATAAATCTTGTATATTATAGTAGATTAGTCTTTTGTCTACCGTTTAAGGTATAATACGTGAACCTGCGCTGAATTTTCAAAATCAAATTTATGGCATGGCTTTCTTAGGGACCCACCCATAGTGCGCCGCGCGGCTAGCCGCCCCCGCGGTTAACCGCTAGTGCGTATGAGCGCTTAGTGAACTGCAGCGAGAGCGGGATAACGCTAGACGGTACAATAGCGGTGTCTCTATTCAAATATTCTTTTCTTGCTCTATGCAACCACGGCAAGGTCCTTGCACGTGGTGCATCAACCCGCACTGCGCCAGCCAGTAGTAGTAAGAAATTGCACAAATCGTTCCTTCTACACGGCTTATGCTCAATACAATAGTTGGCTTGTTATGTCTGACATGTTGATAATGAATACACACCCAAACTTATTAAACATTTAACATTCAGTTTTAGAAGAACCCAGCTAAGTAGCATACTGTGTAGGTATATGAAAGTATGTATATTATGTATATTTTACAAACCCTTTTGGAATACTTGCTGTTGAGACTGAAGTGTATGATATGGAATTTGTTTACGAATAGCTCGGTAATTGTTTCATACTCTTCTATGAACGGTAAACACAATCTGCACTGTAAGGGAATAAACTTATTTTGTAGTTATGGAAAACATTGTAAGCATCTGTAGTCAAGCGGTTGAAACCACCTGCAGGCCTATTCGCTAACTACGGTTGGTAAATAGAACTGTCATTTTTGAAAGACACTTTATATCCATTACTGGTTTAGTGATCTTATGTGTTACGGCAGCGTTCATGACAGCAGTAATGGATGTTAAGTTCCTTTCAAAAATGACAGTTCTAGTTAGCAACCGAAGTTACAGAATAGGCCTGCTGATTCTGATATAGGAACCCGGGGCTTGATTTCTCATAGTGCTACAACTGTTTTTACTTGGTTAGGTTTGGTTGATAGTAGGGCTTCTTAGCATGCCTGGCTTGCCACAACCGTCTTCTCTGTGTTTGCCGTTATAATATCAACGTAAGTAACATTATTGTGTTGCGACAATTAGTTTCTCTGCTGTTGAAGAATTCAGATGAAGCTAATTTCCATCTTCGGCCTTATCGCCACTTACCATCAGGTAAAATAAGGAGCAAGATTATCCCCGCCGTAGATAAAATAAAATATATTTTATTAAAAAAGGAAAAAATATGAGTAAATGTTTAAATTACTAAATAGGTAGTAGGAATTATTTTCATACACAAAAATAAATTACTGGAAATATTTCATTTTGACCTTATCTAGATTAATGGCTCACGCACGGCTGCTAATTTTATAACTACTGGGCTTGTTTGTCTTTTCAGTTTTATCCAATGTTTACTTTGTATGCAGTCGAGAATTTATTTAAATCATTTTTTTATTTACCAAGTTTTTAACCAACTTCAAAAAAGGAGGAGGTTCTCAATTCGATGCGTATGTTTTTTTTTATGTGTATGTTATGGTCCCAGTACAGTACAGTGCGGTTTTGTGTATTTGGTGTTTGCCGCCAACACTCGCCGACGACCCGATCAGTGTCGGTGTTTCGTGCACACATCAAAGAGATTTGGCGCAAACCGCAAACAGCGTTAACACGTTAAGGCGCATAGTAAGGTCAAACATAAAAAATCACTGCAGAAAAAACCGGTTCTCTTCATAAATATTGAATAAAAAAATCTTTAAAAAAGATATGTTATTATTCAACGCATTCTTTAGAGGATGGTCTTTTTAATTTTTTGATACATTAATTAAAACTTGGTTAAAATGTGACCCAAACATGCCTCGATTTTAAAACCTTAAACCTAATCGCGTCGTAAATATTAGGTTAAATCGTATACTTTCGATTTCAATAAATAAAGTGAACAATATTCTAGGGGATGGTCTTTTTAGATTTTTCTTATTCGCCTTAATTAATTTTTTATTGAAATAATTCATCTTACGCGTAAAGGTTTGCTTAAATATTCCCCTCACCCTCACTCACTCACTCCTATGTAATCAGTGCGGGACGATCGACGCAAGGTCATTGGGACCACTATGCGCCTTAAGGCGCTATATCGAAAATATTGGTTATTTTTAATGTAATGTCATAGGTAACTGAGAGATCTTACAGATCTGAAAGTCAAATATGTGTTTCTTTATATCTTTAACTAGTCACGAGAAGAACCGGAAACGCGATTTAAAGATTTTGCCTCGATACTTTTTATTTTTGAACTTACCTCTTAAAAATAACAATATTCAGGATTACTAGTAAACGGTGTTAGGTATTCATTAAAAAGTTCCTTAAATAAGTAGCCATCATCAGTATCCAGAATCGTACCGAAGCATTTTTTTCTAATCATTATAGTTATTTTTTAATAAAATAATTTGTATTTTGTCGGTTACGTCGGTAATTTCTAAACGATCTGATTGCATGCGGACGCAACGCATTCACGACTTTGGTGACATAGATATAAAGACTAGCTACTTGAGCACGGGGGGCGCCCCGCGTTTACGTAAAGACCACGCCTCCCATTGTTTGATTTATATTCGATATAGCGCCTTAAGGCACCAGTACACGTTGGCCGAGCGCGCTCGGCGAGTGCGCTCGGCAGATTTTCGTGGTACCGTTTACACGTTGGCCGTGTTTCATTCTGCGTTGGTCGCTAGATGAAGATGGACGTTAGGGAGATCGCGGCCTAACTAAACATGAATTATTTAATGTATTTAGACAAGTTACTTCATCATCATCATCATCATCACAGCTCATATACGTCCCCACCGAGGGGCTACCTACCCTATGTTAGGGTGATTAGGCTTTAGCCAACGCACGGCCCAGAGCGGATTGGTCGACTTCACATACACCTTTGAGTTTCTTCACATACACCTTTGAGTTTGAGGTTGCCTCACAATGTTTTCCTTCACCGTAGGAGCGTCAGACAAATGTACATATGAAATTCGAAACGAAAAACACAGTGGTACATGGCGGTCTTGAACCCGGACCTCCCGGAAGACAAGTGCCGAGTTCACAGCGCCACCGACGCTCAAGTTTTTATTGTTTTGGGTTCCATATAACGGATTCAATATGATAAAAGTCAATGAACCTAAATATCTCCTCATTACTCCTATTACTCGTAAGCGCGACACTACAGTCTACTTCGACGCGTAGCTCTAAACTAAACACTCGGCCAACGTGTGAACGCTGTTTGCGGTTTGCGCCAAATCTCTGATGTGTGCACGAAAAACCGACACTGATCGGGTCGACGGCGAGTGTTGGCGGCAAACGCCAAATACACACAAAACGGCCCAGTACACGTTGGCCGAGCGCGCTGGGCGAGTGCGCTCGGCCAACGTGTACTGGGACCATTGGCCGAGTGTTTAGTTCAGAGCTACGCGTCGGAGTAGACTGTAGTGTCGCGCTTATGAGTAATAGTTTCAAAGATTGTGTCACGAACATGGAGTCATGGAGTAATGAGGAGATATTTAGGTTCATTGACTTTTATCATATTGAATCCGTTATATGGAACCCAAAACAATAAAACCAGAGTAAGTAACTTGTCTAAATATATTAAATCATCATCACAGCCCATATACGTCCCCACCGAGGGGCTCGAGCCTACCCTATATTAGGGTGATTAGGCCTTAGTCAACCACGCTGGCCCAGTGCGGATTGGTCGACTTCACATACATCATTGAATTTCTTCGCAGATGTATGCAGGTTGCCTCACGATGTTTTCCTTCACCGTAGGAGCGTCAGACAAATGTACATATGAAATTCGAAACGAAAAACACATTGGTACATGGCGGGTCTCGAACCCCGACCCCCCGATTGGAAGGCAAGTGCCGAGTCCACTGCGCCACCGACGCTCTTCAAATACATTAAATAGTAAAATAAAATAAAATTCATGTTTAGTTAGGCTGCGCTGCGATCTCCCTAACTTCCATCTTCATCTAGCACACGGCCAACGTGTAAACAGTACCACGAAAATTTGCCGAGCGCACTCGCTGAACGCGCTCGGCCAACGTGTACTGGAGCCTTAACGCGATTACGCCGCCAATTGTGGACCGATTTTCAAAATTCTTTTTTTTTTCGATAGAGTATACTCCTGAGGTGGTCCCAAGGTCACCAAAGTCAGGATCTGATGATGGGATCCCATAAAAATCAAGTGAAACCCTAATATAATACCAGCTCACGGAATGTACTTATTATATTAGGGTACGAGTATTATATTAGGGTTTCTTTCACTAAAAAGATTTCATTCACTAAAAAGTTAAAAATAAAAAATATTTTACAAAAAACACTGAAAAGTTAAAAATAAAAAATATTTTACAAAAAACACTGAAAAGTTAAAAATAATATAAGAATAGGTACAGACAACATTACACTTCTATACAAATTTTAAGACTTTCTAGGAGATCATCGTTTGGCACAGTTTGGCACCGACTTCAATATGGAAGTGTGATGTTGTCTATACCTTGTAGAGGCCTCTATACAATATATCGATGAAATGTGCTCATATGCAGGAGTGATATCATTTGATTTGCACTTATGTAATTAATACATACTCGCAGATATTTAAGTAGGTATGACTCGTCAATATATTATCACAAATACAATGTCTATTTTGAACATTTAAATAGACTGATTGTAAATACGCACCATTGTCAGTAGAGTGAGGAAAAAAACAAGAATTTTATCGCCCAGATGAAAAAAAGTAAGTAATTTGTGATTTTCATTAATGTAAATTATTTCTCCGATCAGAGTTATTATAGTTTGAAGCATCAAGTAAGACAGAAAAATTGTTTGGACTGTCCATCTCGGCTTTTTGTCCTTCGCTAGCGACGGCCAGCCAGCAACAGAACTCAGAAAAAATCTGAGAATCTTCATGTGTTTAAGATTTAATGGGTTAGCTGCACTGAAATGTATTAGGTCAGTTGAAATCTATTGTGAAGTTCTCTTTTCACCTCGAGGGCACGAGAAGGGTCCTTTTGCTACCTAAAAACTCACTGTAATATTGTCGGTGTATGTCGGTTTTTTAATCAAACAAAATTATCACAGTATGCAATCGCTGATTGCCAATAAGTTATAAAATCGCCCCTCTGATTTCATTGGTAGCAACTGAAAAAACTGCCTGACTTTCTACGTTTTTGTCGAACCACAATTTTATAAACTTTGTTGTTATTATAACGACAAACTTGGGTAAGACAATGGTAGCTAGCGAGGTGGGCCCAGAAGCCCTATCAAAAATCAATTATTATCAAACCCAGCAAAAAAAGTTCTGCGCCAATGGGAAATCGAGCCCCAGCTGCACCTCCTCACCGATACTGGTGGTATCAACTCAAGTAGGTACTACACTAAGGAGGCGGTTTTGGATCGATTTTGTTGCCAGTTCTTATGCAGCAAAAAGGCCCTTTTCGCGCTGTAGAGGCGAAGAGTTCCTTGCTTTGTACACTTTGCTAGTTTAATTGTCACTTACATTTCAGTGCTCATTTTAATTAATTGTATAATAAAGTGACTAGTCGCGCAAGTTATTTGGTATTAACTTATGAATGCCCTTTGAAAATCTGCTTTTATAGAAAGTCGAAGGCCTGTAATTTTATTCTACATTAACTAACCAGCTTTGTAATTATAACGTCAATAGGTAACCTTGCGACATTAAATTAATGTGTCTAACTCATTGACGTACGTCAATGGTCTAACTACTGAACTTGTGTAATTCTTTTGTCTGCAATAGGTATTTCCTTAGGTAGGCATGACATTCATGCATTCACAGGTTATTGATTTAGTGACGTGCTATGGTTATTGATTTGTTTTTTATACAACTAAGTTGGCAAACAAACATACCTACAGCTCACCGGATGGTAAGTGGTAACTGTCACCTATTAGTACATGTGGTTCCTGTGATTCGCAGCAAGTCTGTATAGTGTGCATTGCCAACTTGTGACATAAGATGTAAAGTCACCGTACCTACCCAGTAATTTTACTGCCATATCTTATACCCTTCAAACCGGTACACAGTAACGCAAGCACTGCTGAGGCGCGTTCAGAGCCTTCGCGCGAAGAACAACTTTTCGCTCTAACCCCGTTCAATGCCTTCGAGCGTGACAACCTTAGAGTGTCGGCGCGAGTTACAACCGAACAACCATCGAATTTGATGGTTGTAAAACGCTCTGACGTTTATTTGACTCTGACTGTTTGTGAGGCATACGCCGCTGAGCATGGTCTTCTTTATAACACCAAAAAGAGCGAGTTGGTGGTGTTCCGTGTCAACAATAAAAAACCCTCTGTGGTACCGCCTGTGAATCTCCTCGGTCAGCCGTTAAGTAGAGTGTCTGAATTTAAATATTTAGGACACATTGTAAATGAAGATCTCACAGATAATGGTGATATTGAGAGAGAGCGGAGGTTATTGGCGGTCCGATGCAATATGATTGCACGCAGGTTTGCTAGGTGTACGAGTGACGTCAAAATCACCTTATTTAAGGCCTACTGTCAAACTTTCTACACCTGCAGCTTGTGGAGTGATTATACGCAGAAGGCCTATAATGCACTCCGCGTACAATATAATAATGCCTTCAGGATGCTGATGGGCCTTCCCAGATACTGCAGCGCATCAGCTATGTTTGCTAAAGCTGGTGTTGATGGTTTTCACAGCATCATAAGAAAACGGATAGCTTCTATAATGCGCAGATCTCGGGAGAGCTCAAACGGAGTCCTGGAGGTATGGAAAGACAAACTTGATTGTCCCCTTCGTATGCATTGGACTACGATGCATATGGGAGGAACACTCAAGTTTTTGAATTAATTATTATTTTATTTTATTTTGTGCAACCCTCTATTTACTAACATAGGATTAAGGAACTTACTAACAAATTTATATGGATTTTGTGAAAGTCTGAAATAAATTTTATTATTATTATTATTATTATTATTACTGAAATACTCTTACGTGATTGGATGATATTTGCGGCCATATTCTATAATGTCATCTACTAGAAAGAGAGAGAAATAAAAAATCATGTGAAAGAAGAAGATAAAAGATTTGGTTGCTGCAATCCGTTCAACGCCTCTGAGCGAGTTAAAAAACAAACGGACAACTACACCCAGAGGCTCTGAACGCGCCTCTGCTTAGCGGCAGAAATAGGTTAGACGGAGGTACGGTACCTCTGTACCAGGGTCTTGCTTGGGTAGGTACCTCAGGTACCTACCCAAGCAAGACCCTGGTACAGAATCTCCCTCTACGGGTAAGTTTAGGATTAAAGACCGCCATTTATGCAAACAGATATGGACCTTCATTTTTTCCCGTTGTAATAATTTGTCTATGTTTTCGGGAAAGTTGCCCTTAAAGGGTGGGCCACCTAAAATTGGTAGGTAAGTAAATACCTACTTGTATACTGCTGTATTAAGCGTTAAGGCAAGACCGCACTAGGCGGAACTGCACTGTAGCGGAGCGACGCGGCAGTACCTACTAGATAAAGTTCGATATATCGCACTGAAACTTGTTGTTAGTTTTGTTCGTTAGTCGTTCGGCAAAAGCTAAACGTGATGGATGAAATTGATGTAGACGCGGTCATAGTGCCACTATGCGAGAGAAAAAAACTAAGACCATGAGTTCATGACATTCCAAAATCGTTATTTTTGCTAAAGTATTAAGTATAGTAACTACTGATGAGGTATGTCTAGCAACAAGACAGTTAAAAAATTGTAGAGCACCAGGGCAGGATGGCATTATACCAGAGATGTTGAAAATTAAAAGTGATCTGCTAATGAAAGCAATCGCAATCCTTTTCACTAAGGTCATCTTGGCTGAAGAAGTCCCTTTGTCTTGGCATAACGCAGTTATTACCCTGCTGAATAAGCAGGGAGATAATAAAAAGCTGGATAATTATAGACCGATAAGTCTTTTGTCTCACCTGTATAACCTTTTACCACGGTATTAGTGAACAGGCTCACAAATAAGTTGGATTCGTACCAACCGAGAGAGCAGGCGGGATTTCGTGCTGGTTTTTCGAACGAATGATCATCTACAAACAATTAAGACCATCATAGAAAAGTGCCACGAGTATAGGAAGCCTATCGTAATCACATTTGTGGATTACGAAAAGGCGTTTGATTCAGTGGAGCATTGGGCAGTGGAGAAGGCATTATCGGACTGCAGAGTGGATGAGAGATATTGTAACGAGGTGCTATACTCTAGATATAGTAACTCGTTGCATTCCCGCCTAACCTGACTGCATTTTAAGCCTCATATTTTGTCTTAATGACATTCTGTTCTTCCGTCACTTAATTATCATGGACATCGAAACGTAAAAAAGTAGCGATGGCTAATTAATATAAATTAATATTTTATCAGCACCTTTTTCTATAAATCTAATAATGTAACGAATTCAATAAAATCTTTAAGGCACTTATGTGTAAGTTTTTATTATCTCGGTAACTTTTTATATTATTATGTTTATTTGCCATAGTTTTAAAATAGTCCATAATATCTATTTCAGAGTGCCTTTTCCTTTTATTATTAATACTTGTAACGGTGAAAGAAGAATATATATCAGTGACACAATTCCTGGTGCTTTATTTATCGGACCTACTTCTTTAACCACTGCACCACTGCGTCGTCGCTGAACCTACTCCTCACCACGTTACAATATATCCAACTGATCAAGCATCTCCAACAAAATGCTACGTCGTGCGTTCGCTTACATGAGTTGACCGAACCGTTCAAACTGGGCCGAGGAGTACGCCAAGGCGACACAATATCGCCAAAACTATTCAATGCAGCACTGGAGAATGTCTTTCGGAAGTTGCACTGGGAGCACAAAGGCATTAATGTTGACGGTCAGCGATTGAACAACTTGCGCTTCGCGGATGACATAGCGATGTTTGCCGATAGTATGGAGGATATGCTTACGATGATAGAAGATCTACAGACGGAATCTCGAAAAATAGGCCTTACGATGAATAAGTCGAAGACCAAAATTATGACCAATATTCCAGACGTAAGCAATTATCAATTACTCGTCGATATTGTTGAGCATTATATATATCTAAGCCATAAAATTACATTGGGCTCCGAAAATCAAACGGCAGAAGTGGGTAGAAGGATTGCCCAAACCTGGTCTGCGTTCGGGTGTAATAACTCAATCCTGCGATCCAAGACGATTCCCCAGTACCTAAAAACCAAGGTGTACAACCAATGTGTTCTGCCGGTACTTACTCGTACTTACGGTATGGAAACCACAACCTTGACAAAGGGATCCGCAGAAAGGCTTCGAGTTGCGTAGAGAGCTATGGAAAGAGTAATGCTCGGCATTTCCATAATGGGCAGGAAAAGGAATGTGGATATTAGGAAGAAGACCAAAGTCAGGGATGTGGTGGAAGTAATAAGAGCACAGAAATGGAGGTGGGCAGGGCACATTGCGCGTATGGACGTAGCTAGGTGGACTCGACGAACGTTAGAATGGAGGCCACGAGAAACGACACGTGGCAGAGGCCGTCCGCCGGAAAGATGGGTCAATGAAATACGAAACCAGGTGGGCCTCAACTGGATTATGTTAGCCCGGGACAAGAAGAAGTGGAGGGAGATGGAGGAGGCCTATGTCCGAAGAAGGACCAATTAAAGGCTGTTGACGATGATGATGATGATGATTAAGTATAGTAGGTATACATATTGTAAATCGTATAGCTTGGATAGTTACTAACTAATAAAACTTTTTACAAAAAAATAAAACCGACGTCAAAATCACCAAAAACTCATAAATATTATAAGAAAACATACAACATCACAGTTTTATATTGAAATCGGTGCCATATTTTAAGTAACAACATATATAAGTTGTTCTTATATTTTTTTAAGACTTTCAAGGTGATCATTGCTTGGCACCGACTCCAATATAAAACTGTGAATCTGTGATGTTGTATGTTTTCTTATACAAGGTTATTTTTTAATTACCAAAAAAATTTTGTGTGCTTGTTCAGACAAGCGAACTGAACAACTTTCACTATGGGACCAACTTTGAAATCGCAAAAAAAAAATCAGCTGTTCCATACATCTCGGTTCAGGTTGTATGGAACAGCTGATTTTTTTTGCGATTTCAAAGTTGGTCCCATAATGAAAGTTGTTCAGTTAGCTTGTCTGAACAAGGACACAAAATTTATTTGGTAACCAAAAAATAACCTTGTATTATTAGGACTTTTTGGTGTTTTTGAAGTCGGTTTTATTTTATTGTAAAAATTTTTTTCATCCTTTTTAGTTAAGTTAATACATGCTATTTTAAAAGTTGAGCCAAGGCAAACACCAAAATAACAAATTAAACGTCTTTCGCTCTAAACATTTTCGAAAGAGTTATTTCCGAACTCCTAATCTACCAGAAACCTTCCTCATCAGCTCAGTAGCATGACATGATGACTACCAGACCCAAATACCTGAATATCTTAAGAAAAATCATGAAACACGTTTGACGTGCCTATGAAATTCAAGGGTTTCCCTCGATTTGCTTGATTCCATCATCAGATCATGACATGGTGATAATGGGACTATCTCGGGAGTGTACTATATCGATTACAAAAAGAATTTTGAAAATCGGCCTACAAATGGCGGAGTAATCGGTGAACATACATAAAAAAAGATAGCCTAGCGGCAACGGAACTGCGCGTCGCGTCACCCACCCCACCGCGCGACATACGAGTACATATTTGCAATTTGCATAGTTGGTCAACTTTGGCGCGCCGCGTAGTTCCGCTGCCGCGTAGTTCCGCTGCCGCGTAGTGCGTCCTATCTCATACAATTTCATACAAAGAATATTTGGCCGTGTCGCGTCGCGTCGCTCCGCTGCAGTGCACTTCCGCCTAGTGCGGTCTTATCTTTAGTGTTAGAGCCAGAGCGCACTAGCGACTAATTGTCGCCCGATAGTTAGATTGATTAGAAATCACATAGTCATTTTCGCCGATTTTTAATCGCTAATGCGTGCACTTCAATATAGCTCTATACTTATTCCCTGAACGATCAAACTATCGTCTAACTAACTAAAAGTCGTTAGTGCGCTCTGGCTCTAAGCTCAGCTGGTGCCAATTGGCACCAATTGAGTGGCGAATTTTTGTGCACCGGACAGCGCGTCTAGGTTACATATTATATGTCAATGACAAAACACAGAAATAGGTGTTTCTGTGACTCCTATGCTATTGCACGGTTAAAAATCGGCGAAAATGACTATGTGATTTCTAATCAATCAAACTATCGGGCAACTATCGGGCGACAAAAAGTCGCTAGTGCTTCTGGCTCTAGTCGATCGATCGCGGGCGATCGTGATAGGAGCTGTGTGAGGATTGTTTTGTAAATTTTGCCTAAAATATGTCTTAAAACTTTAGGGTGACAATTGTAAACACTGTTGTTAGTACGTGTAAATATTGGTTTTGCATTTAAGGTTTGTATTACTGAGTAATTATTATACATATAGGTACTGGCTTTTGCCCGCGACTTCGTCCGCGTGGAAGTCTTTATGGCATTAGCACCCTATCGGCAAGCGACATAGTGGTACTTTTTACTACAAACAGACACATATTTGCGTAAAATTTTATTTTGAAATACACTTTTGTACTTGCCACGGCAACAACACACTTCGCTTTTCCTGCGTTGTGCGCTAAAATCAAACGGATTTGGTATGAAAAAGAAACAAATTTATTTCGATTTTTTATGATCATTTATATCTATTAACATAGATATAATTAATGTAAGTATCTAAACATAATAGAGTACTGTCCATATATAGGTATTTGCTTATAGGTTTATATAAATAATAGATAGCTCTTTACCCATGAAATTGGAGATTTTTGAAGATTTTGTTATTTTCATACTAACGTTATATTCTGATTTCTTTAACAACCAAGAATGATGACTTCATGAAAGTTTTAGACACATTCCAGTAGATATCGAACTAACTATTGACATCGTTTTCACTTAGTTATACTTATTCATTATAGTACAAAAATCGGGAACCAAAAATAAGCGTTAGTTTGTTACATCAATGTTTTATTTATTTATTTTCATCTTAGCATAATTCTATCCTTACAGTTAAACACCAATACGATTGAAAAGCATTATATCTTCTCCTCTTCCCTCTTGGACTCCGTAAAGTGCGGTTGTGTTTTACTAAATATCCGCGATCAATTCTATTTACAAATAAAAATAAATTATTTCAATTAATTCCGCGTCAAGTACTAGGCGAGCATAACACTGTTAGTAGCTGTTATCGTAGTGTGAAAGGGACAGCCCCACGTGAGACGAGGATCTGTGGAATATTTGCGCGTGCGCATCTGAGACGGCTAATCACGCCCCTTGACGTAACTCCTCCTACCTGCCCCCCTAGCACGTCCACCAAAACACGATATGATAAAGCGGTTTATCGCAGTGAACTGTCAAAATACAACAGGGTTTCACCGTATTTTGACAGTTCACCGCGATAAATCGCTTTATCATATCGTGTTTTGGTGGACGTGCTACGGGGGCTGGATTACGTCACACGCTACCTGTCGTCGGCCGTCCCGCCTTTAACACAATACTTTCCCGTCGGCTTTTGCATTGCATTTAGGCCTACGCGTATAGTGCACTATGTCGGTTCAAAGGACCCCGCCTTCTGTAACTTCGAAAGAAAACGATCTGCAGCAACAAACTGCTACAAGTGAGGGAATGGAGCCGTTGACTGACGCTTCAATAGATGTTCACGTTGCACATACTCCTCCTAGCTATGTTTTTCTTCGTAATAGAAGACCGAGAGAAGAGGAATTTTCCCCTTCTCAATTTCTTGATTTCAAACAGGAGATGACTAAGCTCATGACTTCATTTATGAGTGAACAGAAAAAAGTACATTTGGAAATCACAAATACTCTTAAAACCCTTCAACAAACAACTTTAAACATTGAACAGAACGTTTCTCTCTTAACATCGCAAAATGAGGAATTCCAAAAGAAAATTGAGAAGTTGAAGAAAATCGAAAATTGAGAAACACAAGCAAAAAAGGATCAAGAATACATATATATACTCGAAAATAAAATTAAGGACTTTCAAAGGACGTCACGTAAAGCGAGCTTCGAGTTAAAAAATGTTCCACGTAAACCCTCGGAGAGCAGGGGTGATTTAATAAATATGGTAACATGTCTATCGAAAACTATAAACTTAAATTTGTGTGCGCGGGACATTAAGGATATTTATCGAACAAAGTCACGTAATGATAAAGAGAATATTAGCCCCATAATTGTGGAACTTGGATCCACGATCTTGAAATGTGATGTGCTAAAAAAGTGTAAAGAATTTAACACTAAAAACAAGTGCAAACTACAGGCAAATCATCTTGGCTTTACTACGAATGAGGACACGAATGTCTATGTATCAGAACAGCTCACTGCTAAAGGCGACCGCCTATTTTTCCTTGGAGACCTCGCCAAATCCAGGGAGTACAAATACTGCTGGACTGCGTTTGGAAGAGTTTTTGTGAGGAAAAACGACGCATCGAAAATTATATACATACATAATGAAGCCCAGGTGCACCAGCTCCTTCAACAAACATGACTATCTTTTATTATTTTATTAGTGCTTGTTCTGTGTTTCAACCTATATACCTACAGTTATACAGATTTTGGTAAGATTATCTCTGTAAATTTTAAATTTTTCGTGAGCTCAATTTTTATGTACATGTAAAATACGGAGCAAAAGGAAAGGCAATGTTCTGGTTAGATAACAATTTAATGACGGTCTGACACATTGTCAACAATCTATATAATAACCGAAACTTGACATAAGGTTGAATACCAAAATACATTACACTTCCACCCTAAATAAACATAACTAAAAACAGCCTTACTCTAAACTATCTACGTAAATATTTAGTCAATTTCAAAACCAAAACGAACAGGGGGTCTACGGTCACGAACCGGGTAATTACGCCCACTATCGGGTGGTACCACTGCGACCGGACGCTGTGGCGACGGTGATGCTTCCGATGTCCTCGAACCCGTAGTGCTAGGGGCCGCAAGCCATGAGTGAGGTCTATTACATGAACTACTACCGTGTGAACTACTGGTAACCCTTAATCGTTCTTTTATTTGGTCAACATGTCTGTGCAAGATAGATCCATCACAACATTCTACAGTATAGTCAGTGTCCCCTAGTCTCTCCCGTATCACCCCGCTTTGCCATTTAGGTCTCCCAGGGCGGTAATCGCGACACCAGACGGAAGCGCGCGGTTCGAAACCCCTCTCGCCGCCGCCGGCCGCCGCCTGTTGCCGGCGCTGCGCCACGCGGACGCGCTCACCTCGTTCCGGTTTCAAACAATCGAGCCTCATTCGCAGCGTCCGACCTTGCAAAATCTTGGCAGGACTCTCTCCTGTAGTAGGATGGTCCGTGTTCCTATACACTAACAAAAACCTAGTTAATGCTGTTTCTATGTCTACATTTTGAACGATCGCTTTTTTAATAACCCGTTTACACGTCCGCACTGCATTTTCCGCCGCACCGTTCGATGATGGATGATAAGGGGCTGAAAAGATATGTTCGACTCCATTTTTCTTTAAAAACGAATTAAATTCTTCACTGGAAAAAGGAGGCCCATTGTCACTCACCAACTGCTTCGGTAAACCGAAACGAGCCCACATATCTCTCAATATAGTTACAACACTCCTAGCCGATGTGTTTTGTGTTTTATGGATCTCGATCCATTTAGAACAAGCGTCGACGGCTACCATATAGGTATGCCCCGCGAGCGGACCTAGGAAGTCTACGTGCAGAGGGAGGTCCCATTAGGGACCCGAATAATCTTGTGCCCTCGGGGGAATCCGGAAATTTGAAAAACCGCGCACCGGTCAAACGTGATGCGGAAAAAGCAATAACCGGGGTGGTTTCCCCCGTGTCGTCGCTGAAGAAGGTAGGTGGGGGGGCGCCCCGCCGAAGCGTAGACAGCGTAACTGAAACTCGCCCTGAATATAGGGAGATTGAGCGGCTGAAGCAGGTTGTTGCGAGGAAGCGGTCAAACTTGGGTCGCTTCTTCCAGGATTCGTTGGTAACGGACCTGGAAGCAACAACCGAGGCGGAGGAGGTGACGGCACCGTATGCCCCGAAGGTTCCCCGAACTCGTAGGGGAAGGGGAGGCTTGTCGCACGCCGTAGGACTCTCCCAAGCTAGACGGGAGCTCCAGCAGCCGGAGGTTGATACCGACTCCGAGTCGGAGTGTGACGAGGAGCCGGAGAGCATGGCAGCCCCCCCCAAAAAGGGGAAGGGCAAGGGGAAGCGCTCCCCTGATCCCACCGATGAGCTCCTATTTATCAGGGCCGAAGAAAGCGCGAAGGCGCTGTCGGGGGTGGCACGCAAGTCCCGTAACTTGAAAGGGACTTGCGGGAAGGAGATAAAGGACGCCTCTGACACGCTCCTTGACATTGTAAGGACTCTGGCGTCCAGGAAGACCTCGGAGGAGATGCGTCGGCTTCAAGCCGACAACAAGCGTCTCCGGGGTCAGCTTGACGTCATGCATGGGGAAATTAAGGCCCTTCGTCGAGCATTCTCGGAGCGGGGGACGGAACGCCCAAAGGGCCGTAGCGCAGTGGCCGCCGCCGCGGTCATGGAAAACGTTGAGTCTGAGGTCATAGCCTCCGACGACGAAATGGAGGTAGAGCTCCCACAAGTGATACTGCCGGAGGCCCAGTCGGCTGAGGCCGCCCCCGCTGAGGCACTCTCCAGAGCGGAGTTTCTGGAGAGCATCGAGTTTATGCAGCGGGAGCTATTAGCCCAGGTGGGTTTTATGGTTTCGGCCCGCCTGGAGGGCCTCGAGGTAGACGGGCGACTAATGCCGGCCCAGGTTCGGAGGCCGCCGCTGGCAGCGGATCGAGCGGGGCAGCCGCAGCCGCAGCCTCACCAACAGCAGCGGCCAGCTAACACTGTGACTGGCAATACCACTCTTGCCCCGCCGGCTAATATGCCAAAAGCGGCAAGAGTGGTCAAGAGGAGGACTGCGGTCCCAACACCTGCGGCAGTCCAGTCCTCGGTAGAGGTCACGGCACCGACTGAGGGCTCATGGTCCGTGGTTGTGCGGCGAGGTCGCAAGAAGCTAGCAACCGACGGGGAGTTGCCCAAGAAGGCCGGAGCCTCCGGGGCCACCGCGACGCAAGGGGCGCCGAAGCTGCCTAAGGCGCCACGCTCCCTGGCGGTGGTGGTGTCTCTTAAACCAGAGGCGGTGGCCAAGGGCCTCACTTATAGTGAGGCCATTGCTAAGGCTAAAGCCTCTGTTAGTCTTGGCGCCCTCGGGATCGGGCCCGCCAAATTTCGGACGGGGATAACAGGGGCTCGAATTATCGAGCTCCCAAAGGAGACATCCCCGTCCCAAGCTGATTCGCTGGCGGAGAAGCTGGGTGAAGCTCTTGGAGACGCAGCGAAAGTTACGCGTCCCGTCAAAACGGCGGATATCCGGGTCATCGGCCTCGATGACTCGGTGTCCGCCGAAGAGCTGGGTCAGGTCTTAGCACAGGCCGGTGGCTGCCCGGTCCACCACATAAAGGTGGGCCGTGTGCATACGGGGGTGCGGGGTGTCGGGGCGGCCTTCGCCTCGGTGCCCGTCCAGGCGGCGAAGCGCTTGGCTGATGCCGGACGGCTGGAGGTTGGATGGAGTTCTGCCTCCATCCAACTTCTGGAGCAAAAGCCCATGCGGTGCTTCCGCTGCATGGGCATGGGGCACCCCATACAGCGGTGCCCCTCCGCCAAGGACCGCAGTGGACTCTGTTTTCGCTGCGGTTCCGATGGGCATAAGGCGGTGGACTGCACAGCGGCGCTAAATTGCGCCGTCTGTGCAGACGCCAAGAGGCCGGCCAGCCACAGGATGGGGGGTATGAATTGCAACCCCCCGCAGGTCAGGGGCCGTCTGGCCCCGGTGAAGGTGACCGTGGCCCCAAAGAGCCCGGTACCACCGACACTACCGCCAGCACCGGCCGCCGCTGTGGCCCAGGAGGAGCAAATGGAGACCACCAATGCCTAGTGGTCCCATAAAGCTCCTCCAGGCGAATATTAACCACTGCGCCGCGGCACAGGACCTCTTGTGTCAGACCGCGGCGCAGTGGGGTGTGGAGTTAGCGATTGTGTCGGAACCGTATTACGTTCCGCCACAGTCGCCCAACTGGTTGGTGGCGGCGGATGGTTCCGCCGCCTTAATGCGGGTGGCGCATGGCACAGCCCCCTCTCTCAATTTAAGAGAGAGGGGTACTGGCTACGTGGCCGCCATGTGGGGGGGAATTTTGGTCGTGTCGACCTACTTCTCCCCCAATCGCAGCCGGGCGGACTTCGCGGTCTTCCTGGCTGTGTTAGAAGGGATCGTTCGGAGGACGGCCCCAACGCCTGTGCTGATCGCGGGGGACCTCAATGCATGGTCTACTGCATGGGGGTCCTCCAGAACCAGTCCGAAGGGTGGAGATTTGGAGTCCTGGGTCCTGTCCCTGCCTAGGGCGCAGGCTTGCCCCGAAAAGGGGCAGGTGTACTGGTGGACGCAGGAGATTGCGGACCTGCGTACCACCAGTATGAGGGCCAGGCGCGCCTACGTGCGCTGTCGTAGGCGCGCCGGAACTACACCCGACGAGGAAGCTGAACTTCGTCGGGTGTATGCGGCAGCCAAGAAGGCCCTGCGAAACGAAATCTGCAGGGCCAAGGAGGAGTCCAGAGAGCAGTTTATACGGCTCCTGGACGACGATCCGTGGGGGCGTCCGTACCGGGTGGTGAGGGGGAAATTTAAAGCTTCTGCTCCCTCTACCTCCGCTATGGACAGCGGGCTGCTGGACCGGGTGCTGAGGACTCTGTTCCCCGATCCCGGTCCGTTCCAGCCCCCCAGAATGGTCCCCCCGGATGCTTCTCCAGAGGAAGTGGCTGTCGCTATCCCTCCCGTGTCAAACGTGGAATTTGACACGGTGAGGGAACGGCTCCGGCGCAAAAAGAAGGCGCCGGGACCAGACGGTGTCCCAAGCAGGGTTCTGGCCCTCGCCCTGGGATACCTCGAGGAGCGATTCCGAGCGGTGCTTGACCTATGTATCGCCTCGGGCCGCATCCCCAGTCGTTGGAAAGCGGGCAGGCTCTGCCTGTTAAGGAAGGAGAACCGCCCCGCGGATTCCCCGACTGGGTATCGGCCGGTGGTACTGCTCGACGAGGCCGGGAAGTTTTTCGAGAAGATTCTCGCTTCCCGAATCGTCGAGCACCTAGAGGACCGGGGGCCGGATTTAGCAAATAACCAGTTCGGCTTCCGCACCGGCCGGAACACGATGGATGCAGTGGCCCTCCTCAAGGGGTGGACTGAGGGGGCCACAGCTCGTGGGGAGACTGTTGTTGCGGTGTCTCTTGACATCCGCAATGCTTTCAACAGCCTGCCCCACGAGTGCATAAAGGAGGCACTCCGCTTCCACCGGGTGCCTCCGTACCTCCGCGCCCTCGTGGAGGACTATCTGCAAGGCAGGTCCATCCTCTACGAGGGGCCGGATGGGTGCGTCCATACGTGGGCAATGGCGGCAGGTGTGCCCCAGGGTTCCGTACTAGGTCCTCTACTATGGAACCTGGGGTACAACTGGGTCCTGCGAGGCGACCTCCTTCCACGAATGGAGGTCGTCTGCTTCGCCGACGACACGCTTGTCGCGGCGAGAGCAAAAACGGGGGAGGAGGCGGCCCACCTTGCGTCGGTCGGCGCTTCACTTGTCGTTCGACGCATCCGCCTCCTGGGCCTGGACGTCGCCCTTGATAAAACGAGGGCCATGATGTTCCACGCCTCTCGTCGCAGGATCCCACCGGGGCTTCGAGTCCGAGTGGAGGGGGTCCGCATACCAGTCGAGGCACAACTTAAGTACCTCGGCCTGGTTTTGGATCCCCGATGGAGCTTTGAGGAGCACTTCAAACTCCTCACTCCACGGCTATGTGCCGCCGCAGCCGCACTCGGACGGGTCCTCCCTAATGTAGGAGGGCCAGGATCGGCGTGCCGTCGACTGTATCACGGGGTGATACGGTCGATGGCACTCTACGGAGCCCCGGTATGGGCGGAGTGCCTCTTCCCCCGAACGGTGGCCCTCTTGCGACGTCCGCAGAGGGTCATAGCAACCCGGGCCGTGCGAGCTTATCGCACGGTCAGCCACGGCGCGGCCTGCGTTCTTGCGGGCCAAACGCCGTGGGATGTCGATGCACGCATACATGCAGAGGTGTATCGACATCGGGTTGCCGTTAGAGAACGGGGGGAACGATCCGCTCCCGAGGAAGTGGAGCGGGTTCGTACCCAAGCGCAGAGGGAGGCTCTGCGTCAATGGGGTGAGGCACTTGCCTTCCCAGCTGCCGGCCACCGGACGATCGAAGCGATACGTCCGGTGATGGAGGAGTGGGTAGGGCGCCGGCAGGGCAGTCTCTCGTTGGTGCAGGTATTGACCGGACATGGTTGTTTCGGTCACTACCTGCATCGGGTCGCGCGTCGGGAGGAAACGCCGCAGTGCCATCACTGCGACGCTCCCGACGATACTGCCGAGCACACATTGTTGGTGTGCCCGGCCTGGCGACGCCAGCGCAGCGAACTTCACGCTGCGCTGGGAGGCGGAGACCTCTCGCTGCCGAGCATGGTCGTGGCCATGCTCCGCGGCGAGGCGGAATGGGAGGCTGTTGCCTCCTTCTGCGAAGACGTCATCTCGCAGAAGGAGGCCGCGGAGAGGGAGCGGGAGAATGATCCTCAAGCCGCTCCCATCCGCCGCAGACGGACAGGCAGGCGAAGGCGGGCATTCGCGCAAGCAATGCCCGTCTAATGACCCTGCCGTTGAGGCCTGCGTGCACGGTTGGCCCCGTGTACGCCGCCGTAAGGCCCTCCGTCTGGGGATTGCCCTGGTGTTCTCGGGCAATCCCCCCTTGGCGATAGCCCGACCAGCCAGGTCGGGCTAGCCCGGGCGCGTTGGTAGTGGTAGTCGCAGTGTGGACCCTACCACGCGCGTCCATAAGGGCAGGAAGAACACCGGGGGGTTTAGTGGGTAGGCCTGGCACTCTGCCAGGAGAGCCCCACACACGCTCGCCGTCTAGCCAACGGCGAGTATGGTGCGGTCACGCATTCCCCTCGAAAAAAAAAAAAAAAAAAAGGAAGTCTACGTGCAACCGCGACCATGGACGGTCCTCCGGCCAGGGCCAGGAGCGCGGCGCGTGCGCGGGCGGCGCGTCGGCCAGTTGCGCACACACGCCGCACGCGCGGCACACCGCCTCCACCGCCTCGTCCACGCCCGGCCACCACACGTAGCTTCGCGCTATTTGCTTCGTTCTAACGATGCCCATGTGCGAATCGTGTAGCTCCTTAAGCACTTTGTCGACACAAGCGTTAGGAATTACAACTCTGTGATTACATTACCGATTTAAAAAGGCTATCACGATATTGTGAGTTTGGAGCGCAGTTGGAGGAAAACCTACGTGATCAGCTGGTATGTGGTTTGCGGAGTGACATAATTATACAGCGGTTATTTGCTGAAACTAAGCTAATCACATATAAAAAAGCAGTGACATTAGCATGTGCGCTCGAGGCGGCGGAACGGGATGCAGCCCGAGTCGAGAAGCATTCTGCGGTTGAGCCGGAAATGCAGGTGTTGGGAATGAAGATGCTTGATCAGTCGGCCCGAGGGGGCCGCTTCGCACCCCGGGCTACTACTTCTCAACAAGGGATCAGCTGCGCAGCCTGTGGGGGGCGAAACCATTTGGCGAATGCGTGTAAATTTATTAATTATGTATGTAGTAAATGTGGACGGGGGTCTCGGACGTTTCACTGGGGTAAGGCGACAAGGCGCCGCGCCGGTATTCTGCCGCGCGCGGCCGCTGCCGTACGCGTTGCGCGAGCGCGTGGACGCGGAGCTGGACGCTATGCTGCGCGCCGGCGTCATCGAGCCCGTGGACGCGTCCGACTGGGCCACACCGCTCGTCATTGTCAACAAGCCGGACGGATCACTACGCTTGTGTGCCGACTATAAGGTTACCCTTAATCGAGTTTTATTAGTGGATAAGTATCCGTTGCCAAAAATAGACGACTTATTAGCGAAAATTGGAGACAGTAAATGTTTTAGTAAGATAGATCAGTCACAGGCGTATAATCAGGTCGAACTTGATGACACAAAAGTCTTTACCGTAATCAATACCCATAGGGGATTGTTTAGGTATAACCGATTGGTATATGGCCTCTCTTCAAGTCCCGGTATTTTTCAAAGGTTAATGACCGAAACCTTGAAAGGTATATCCAATATCGTAACATTTTTAGATGACGTTTTGATTGCTACGGATACAAGGGAAAAACATTTGGAAGTACTAAATGAAGTACTGTCTCGGTTGGAGAAGTTTGGTTTAAAAATTAAAAGGCAAAAATGTGAATTTTTTGTTCAGAAGGTAACATATTTGGGTTTTGTCATCGGCCAAGACGGAATAAGCCCCGATACGGACAAGGTCAAGGCTATATTGAACATGTCGGAACCCAAAGATATTACAGAATTAAGGTCGTTCTTAGGTATGGTGAATTTTTATAGTCGATTTATAAAAAATATTAGTAACTATTTACATCCATTGTATAAACTACTTAGAAAGGATATTCCTTGGGCTTGGGGGTTAGAACAGGGAAAAGCGTTTAAAGATACGAAACAGTTATTGGCAAGGAGCACGGTATTGAGTCACTATTCGCCGGAGGCCGAGCTAGTGGTGACGTGCGATGCGAGCGCGCACGGGGTGGGCGCCGTGCTGGCACAGCGCGGCGGCGGCGGCGGCGGCGGCGAGCGGCCCGTCATGTTCGCGTCGCGCGCGCTCACCGCACCCGAGCGCCAGTACAGCCAGATCCACAAGGAGGCACTCGCTATAGTATTTGCAATCAAAAAATTTCATCAATATTTATACGGCCGAAAGTTTACGCTACGTACAGACCACAAACCGTTGGTTAGTATATTTAGTCCAAATCAAGGGGTGCCAAATATGACGGCCAGTCGTTTGCAAAGGTGGGCGATAATATTATCGGCATATGACTTTGAAATCGAATATGTGAGGTCGGCGGACAATGTGGCGGATGCTTTGTCTCGCATGATATGTGCATACAAAGAGGAAAACGATAAAGAAAGCGTCGGATTGCCGGAACAAACATATTTGCATTTCGCGTCTGAAGCATTATTATTGGATTATAAAATTTTAAAAGCGGAGGCCGCTAAGGATCCAATATTAAGTAGAGTGTTAAGTTACATAAGGGACGGATGGCCTCCTACCGGGGTTCCGATTCGTGAGTTACAACCGTACTTTAACAGACGTTCGGAACTCTACGAAGAATTAGGGTGCTTATTATGGGGCTACAGAGTTGTAATTCCTAACGCTTGTGTCGACAAAGTGCTTAAGGAGCTACACGATTCGTTTACATCCTGCCGCCGCTGCCTAAATTGATACCTTTCTGCTAAAACTGACGGTGCCGGCTGAAGATGATCCCTGATGAGCGAGACCGCTTCATCCAAAATTAACGTCTGAGGCTTCCTTGGACTTGAAAGTGTAGACAGCAGCTCGTACGCAGCTTCACCCATAGCTGCGATTAAAGTCGGAAGTTTGACCTCGTCTTTGTCAGCATTGACCAGAAAGAAGCTTTCTAACCGCTCCACATACGCAGTCCAATTCCCGGACTTTATGTCGAATTCCCGGATTTGCCCGATCGACATATTTATATATTCCTGCACGCACTGAACACCCAATATTTTTTTTATGGTAACAGAATCCGAAATTATCCTCGTCGCCACTGTAAAATACGGAGCAAAAGGAAAGGCAAAATTTATTTATTGTAACGCAAAACATTGCGAATATTTATAAAAATTTCGACGACCTCCAAGTTACCTTATCATTATTGAGCTTTGAAGTTGATATTCTCGTTCTTACCGAATGTAGAATAAACCCAGATAAACAAATACCATTGTTAAATAATTACACCTCCTACCAATCGACTAAACTTTTAAATCAGAACGATGGTGTAGTCGTCTATATCAAAAACAACCATCAAGCTAAAGTCACTGAACTAAGCCTCTCGGATGCTACTGGGCTACAAATAGAGATTGCTAGCTATATCTTCATAGGTATATACCGATCCCCCTCATTTCTGGACGCGGATAGTTTTGTTAGGTGCCTTGACTTACACCTGGAAACTCTTAGTCATCACAAAAACGTGTCTATTATTGGTGACATAAACATAAACCTGCTTCCCACGGCTACTGAGAGGCCTCAGCACCGACGTAATAGACACAGTTACCTGGATGTATTATCCATACATGGCCTCTTACCTAGTCACACTCTACCTACGAGAAAGAGCTCGTGCCTTGATCACGTTATGATAAAACTTGATACCAACCTAAATGAAGCCTTTGTTGCCGTTTTAAACACGACTGTCACCGACCATAATCTTGTGTTATTTCAGCTGTCCACTTCATCTGCTCCTAATGCTGTCACTAAGTCCAAACTAGTTACAAATTTTGACGGGGCCTATAACACTCTTTTATCAACTGTCATTCCCTCTTTCGATATACTTAATAATAATTACCCTGAAAATTATGCCAACTCTTTTGTTAACATAATTAAGTCAGCCATTCAACAAAACTCAAAATTAATCCACTTTTCTAGCAATAAAAGGATTTTAAAACCTTGGATGACCTCTGGAGTTCTGAGGTACATAAGATTAAGAAATAATATGCAACTTGATATAATTTAAAGATCTTACCAGAGTCCTATCTTTAAATCGCAGAGCACAGGTAGTTACGAAATAATATACTAACACACTTTTATATAAATTAGAATTATTTGCGCGGATGTTTTAGAATTTTATTATGGAAATCACAGTTTTCGATATTTTGTTTACTTCACGAACTGACAGATATATCTTTCCATATTAATTGCTATAGCGACGTGTCACTGCTGTCTATGTATTTGTTTACTTTTTTTATGTTAAAGAGTTTCTATGTCTGTTAACTTCAACACTTTCCCTAAACATTTATATAGTACACAATCCTAGCGCCTGGCGTAGAACTGCGTATGACAGACGAGGTAGTGCTTTGGTGAGGATGTCTGCGACTTGATCCTTTGTTCCGCTCCTTATAACGTTGCAGATACCCTCAGTCACCAATAGGGTAGTTGACTCATATCAAAATTTATTAAAATATTGTTTATTTCTAACAGTATTTGGCATAAGGTTCCACAATATACCGATTTTAATAAATAACAATGAATGATTGCTGTAAAATTTTAATTTGAAAATGCTAGTAGGTATGTGAAAACTAGTGTAAGAATAAAAATAATTAACTACATTGCTAGTCGTTAATATGCTTGAGATCCTATACCTACCTTTGGAGCTGATCATCAAGAAGGCGAAACCAGTACAGTCATCTTGACCTCGGCGAGCTCTTTTAAATGAGTCCAAACACGACAGTTCTACGTAATACAGTGGTTGAGATCCTGTATCTATCTTCGGAGCTGATCACCAGGAAAGCAAAACCAGTACAGTCATCTTGGTCTCGGTGAGCTCTTTTAAATGAGTCCAACCACGACAGTTCTACGTAATACAGTGGTTGAGATCCTGTACCTACCTTTGGATCTGATCATCAGAAGACAAAATCATCATAGCTATCTTGATCTAAGTCAGCCCCCGTATTATGAATTCTTATTTCCATTCGGTTTACGGGCAACAAAAACTGTGTGTAAGTTATGAACTTTATTAGCAAGGTATTAGAGTTCATTACGAAATAAAAAATAGCCAGTCATTAAACTGCATGGAGATAATACTTCACAATACGGTTCCTGCTCTTTCAAATGAGGCCAAACACGATAATTTTACGTAATACAGTGGTTGAGATCCTTACCATAACTTCAGGGCTCATTATGATAAATATTTGAAAGAGAAATAAATTTTAACCTTTTCATAATATCTAAATGTAACTTCTTACCAATAATTTTGGAGAGCTCGACCACGAGCCACTAGACTTTTACTTTTATGCTTAGGTATTATTACCTAATCTGAACTAATTTCACTCTATGACAACTACTTATAACAAATACTAAATAAAAACTTATTAAATACATTTACAAGCTAATTATTGTCCTTAATATTACTTATTTTAATTATTAACACTATCTACAATCCGATTTAATTTAAAAGTCATTCAAAATTTGTCACTTTTCGTAATGATGACGAAAAAAAAAACACACGTACAGTCCACCCGTTACGAGAGTCAAGAACGCACTAGATTCTCGTATCAAGTATTGCTGTCCGGGCGTTGCGGTGCCTGGCGCGGGGTTCTTATATTATTTTAGGTTTTTCTTTATTATTTAAAAGAACTTTGAAGTTATTTAAAATCTGATCAATACGATTTATAAAAGACATCGTTACCTTTTTATTGATGCAAAATTCATGCATTAGTAATAAGCCGTTACTGAGAGAATTTGTAAATAAGTTTAAAATTGGCGACTTTTCTAATTTGTTTTTAAAACAACTGGGTATAAGTAACTAAAATTTTAATCAATACGATCTATACTTCGTGACCTTGCGTATAACATATATTTTTTTTATAACTCTTGCTCAATAGGGTTCTTCTACAATCATCTTCAAACATGCAGTATTTTTTAAGTTTATGCGAGGTAATCCCCTTAACACTAAAAACTGCTATAAGCACTACGGACACACTGTAAAACGTTACTAAGCACTGAACACACAGAATTCTTCACTATGAAGTGCTTCCAAGTCACTTTGTATCGCTTGATCCGCTCGTTTCGCTCTCTTGAAAATGAACTGTTCGGCTGCATTCGCCTACGCGCTTATATAGTAGGGCCGACGAACATTCGGGGCATTCGAGAATGTTCCATTCTCGAATATTCCGTACCCAATCGAAACGGGTTCTATCAGTTAAAAATGAAAAGAAGAGTTCTTATGTTTTGCAACGCAAACTAGCTTTATTTTACAACTGCACAAAGCTTTACTTAACATTTGTAAACTTTAACTTCAAAAAAAAAAAAAATCCGCTGTCAAACTGTGTACACCACTGTCATAATCTCCGGCGAAATCAAGTAAAATAAAATAGTTTGAGCTATCTTTGGATATTAGCTTCGTTTAGAAACAATAGAAGATACATTGTGAAGTGTATACAAATGACCAGTTTCCATAATTATTGGAGTTGACTAAATATATAAAAGCACAAAATCCGCAATAATTGGAGGTAAGAAAATAAAACTACCGAACACAAATCAAAGTAGGACAATTAGAAAAGGAAATCGAGTACCTCAACCGGGGACAGAGAAATAATAATATTATAGTATTCGGCTTAGAGGAAAAAGAAGCATCCACTTTTGATCTCATCCAAAGATTAAAGGAAAATTTTAAACAAGACCTAAAAATCAATATTGAAGACTCCGAATTAGACAAAATCCATCGTTTAGGCTATAAAAAACCAGATCAAAATAAGCCAAGGCCGGTACTATGTTCGTTTGTAAACAATTGGAAAAAGAACGAAATAATCAAAAATAAAAAGAATCTAACAAAAATTTACATCACAGAGGATTACTCAAAGGAAGTGCTGGAAAAAAGGAAAGAGCTACAAGCAGAGTTAGTCGAAGAGAGGAAAAAGGGCAATATTGCCTATCTTAAATATGATAAACTTATAGTTAAAGAAATTAATACCAACCAAGAGAAAAGGAAAAGGGAGACCTCTGCTTCACCATCCTCTTATAATAGCCAGCCGAAAAAGCAACAGGCTCTATATTCAGCCAAGTCAAACAGGGCAGTTGCTTTTGATATGATGCGGTCAAGATCCAACTCTCTTTCTAATATATCCACTATTAAAAAACAATAGCAACCAAGAAACGGCAAACGGAATTTAAAACCAATCAAAGAAATTGATAATATAGAAATTAAAAACCACCAAACTCCTCCAAGCCAACTGGTCATCGTGGGGGAAAAAGACCACAACCTTCCAACAATAATAGATCAAAAAAGTCATAAACCTCAAAAATCAAAAATCTATGTCGCAGCCTTGAATGTACGTACCCTGAAAGAAGAAGAAAATCTTACAGAACTAATATATGCGTTAAAACTAATCAAATGGGACATTTTAGGACTGAGTGAAGTGAGGAGAATGGGAGAAGATATTGTTGCACATCCAGCTTTCTTACTCTATCATATAGGGGAGACCCCGGGCCAATATGGGGTGGGATTTATTATTAAAAAACATATAATTAAATACGTAGAAGGATTTGTAGGAATCTCCGAACGCATTGCAATAATGAATCTAAAATTACCAGGATACAAAGCTTCCTGGTCTATTGTACAAATATACTCACCTACAGAACAAGCAAAAGAGGAAACATTAAATAAATTTTACCTTGATCTGAACACAGCGATCAAAGAGCACTGCCATAAAAACCTAATAGTAATGGGAGACTGCAATGGTCAAATTGGAGAAAGACTCTCCGGAGAAGACAAACTAATAGGACGTTTCATATATAGCAAGAAAAAGAGAAGTAAGAATGGAGAAAGAATCACTCACTTCGCACTAGAAAACAACTTAGCCATCTTAATGCTTTTCTTATACATAGTATATGTATAAGAAAAGCAAGAAAAATATGTGGACTTGGATCTCACCTGACGGGAGAACAAAAAACGAAATTGACTTCATAATGACTAACAGAAACAGTTACTTTACTAACTTTGCCGTTATCAAAAAATTAAATTTTAACACGAATCATAAATTAATACGAGCAGAATTAACTGCAAAACAACCAAAAAACACTAGGCCAAGACAAGACACAGGTTACGTAAAACTCAAAAATCATGACATACAACAAATAATAACTGTTCTGAGAGATAAATTTTTAAACTACAAGTCCGTAACTAAGGATCTACAAACACAAGAAAAATATAATTGGATAGAGAATATTCTTAAAACACAAGTGACGTCAACTGCAAGCTTAAAAGTAGAATCAAATAAAAAAATATTAACAATGAATACAGTAAATCTATTAGAAGAAAGATAACAATTAATTAGTACAAGAGATACACCAGATAGAAGGAAACACTTAACGAAAATTAGTAAAGAAATAAAAAATAGCATTAGAAGAGACAGGAAACAAAGCAGAATGAAAACTATAGAAAAGTATATAAGTAAAACGGGTGGAATAAAAAAAGCGTACAAAGAACTGAAGAATTCCAAAGATTGGATTGTAAAAATTAAAAATGATAGGGGAAAATGGAATCATTGCAGGTCAGACATACTAAGTACAGCTACTGCTTATTACAAGAAACTCTACGCAAGTGATACTATAAGAGATGAAGGTGAGCTAAAAAAAATCTCGGACATTCCTAGCATTCTCACTGATGAAGTCAAAATAGCTATCGAAACTCAAAGGGAAGATAAAGCACCAGGGCCGGACGGCATAGGCAATGAAATCTTAAGACAAGGTAAGGATGTGCTGACACCTGTCTTCACAGATATCTTTAACGATATCATAAACACCGAAATTATTCCAGACCAATGGACAGAATCTAACATTATATTGCTATTCAAGAAAGGAGATAAACATGATATCGGGAATTATCGACCTATCAGCCTTATGTC
Organism: Schoenobius gigantellus; assembly: GCA_963935595.1. Classification (NCBI taxonomy): domain Eukaryota; kingdom Metazoa; phylum Arthropoda; class Insecta; order Lepidoptera; family Crambidae; genus Schoenobius; species Schoenobius gigantellus. The sequence continues at coordinate 23,704,500 of OZ012547.1, forward strand.
AAACATGTATAAGATTTTTGCCAAACTAATTCTAAAACGGATAGAAAAAACACTGGATGAACACCAACCCATTGAGCAGGCAGGATTTCGGAAAGGCTATTCAGTAATCGACCATATTCACGTAGTAATTTTGGAAAAGTACAACGAATATCAACTTACATACTATATTGCATTTATCGATTACAGTAAAGCGTTTGATTCCTTGCTACATGAAAAAATATGGGAGGCACTAAAGGCACAAGGAATCGAGCACAAATACATTCGATTAATAAAAAATGTATATAGTCATAGCACAGCAAGAATACAATTAGAAAAGAAAAGCGTTCCATTCAGAGTAGAAAGAGGCGTTAGACAGGGAGACCCCCTATCCCCAAAACTATTTTCAGCGGTACTGGAACAAATTTTCAGAAAATTCCATTGGGTGATGAGGTTACTATAGTTCTCTATGGCTACGATGCACAGAGGGACACGCTCCATACAAGGGCGGTCATAAATAGTTAAAGTCCTGTTACTATCAATACATTGTATTATTTTAGTGACTTATAGTTGTAAAAGTGTTTTAGGAACATTAAAATGAAAGAAGTACATGTATTTACGGAATAAAAAACGTTTACTTCAGTAAAAAACAAATATAAACAATAACATACTTTTACCTAAATTTATCATGAACAAACACTTAAAAATTGGAATGTAAAACATATATTTTAAATAAAATAAGAGTCAAAACATTGATAACATTATTTAATTATAATAAAATAATAGAAATAAATAAATTAAAATTAATTAAATACAAAAAAAACAAAACAACTAACAAAATACAAATAAATTATTCTTATTCTAACAATATTAAACATGTAACAATTCTATTACACTTTGTGACAGAGTATTTTTCTTTTTAGGGGGAAGTTTCCGAAGACTTGTAATATAAGGATCTGAATGTAATGTCGTTGTATTAAATCTTGATTGGTAACTTCACGTGACATTTTTCGAGTGTGACTTCGTCTATAAATTTTGATATACTTATTTGTCGCTTCAGCAGCTTCTTCGGAAAGTTCTCCTATAGATAACAATGCATAACTTATAATATCTGATCCATGTACGAGCACCTTGTGGACAGAAGCAGGAAGACTATACCACGGATATTCCTCGACCAGGCTGTATGCTGTTTGTAATGCATAGTCTTTAAACTTGCATTCATTAATTTTATGTCCAGAAGATAACGTTTGTAATATTACACAACAACGATCTATGAGATCCTTATTCAAACCTGTAATTTCAGCAGATACAGCTGATTCCAAAAAAAACTTCCTGGCCGTGTTTCCGTCGTTAGACGTCCCGCTTCCACCACTACGCGGCTTGTCAACTATTAAACCTAATCGTTCCCTAAACTGGGACTGTACATATTGTTTTTTATTTGATAACAATTGTTTATCACTATCTAGCCTAACTTGCCATTTTTTTATGTCTAATCTATATGAAAGATGAATAAAATATTCGAAGAAACGTATCCAAGAATGTAGTGGTGATAATCCAAATTGGTATCTACTCTCTATTACAGGTTTTTGTAAACATTCGTCTATTTTATTCATCTCTTTAGGGGTAGCATTACATATATAACATCTACTTGTAGATGTTTCACTTAAAGCACTACAAATTTTACCATCTACCATTGAAAGCTGCAACTTATGAGAAACGACCAATTCACGATTGTCGATCTGAATAAAAGTAGGTTGCAAACTTTCAATTTTATCCTTAAAATAAGCTTCCTCTTGCTGCTGCACTGCTGTGCTTTCTTTCAAAAATTGAAATCGAATAGGACGGCAGTACCTAGTGGAAGAGGGTCGAGGATTTTTCCATAAAATTTTACAATTATCTTCAGCTAATTTTACAATAATTTGAAGGGGTACATAAGATGTTACAAACAAACTACTATCTTCTAAAGTTGAATCTGAAAAAAATTGTTTGTATTCACTATGTCCAGTGCTGCCATCGAATCCCCATTTCCCAAGTAAAGAGATATTAGACAAACAATCATCAGGAATCTGATCTAAGACCTCTTTTTGAGATTCAAGGATTCGAGAAGCTGTGTGATCAAAAAGACTTTGTAATTCAACTTCAGCTGAAGACTCGGAAACAGTTATATTAGAAGGGTAACATCTCTGTTTCGCTTTAGTAATTTGTTGGTAACATGGTAATACATTAGGAGAAATCTTACTATTAACAAAGTTTTTAATTAATAAATACTGATGTTTTGTCAACTGAGCATCAGTCACAAGTGACAAGACATCATCAGTGCTAACTCTAGATATACACGAATCGAATGAACAGTCTGAAACATCAAGCAATGCACTCACAGTAGAATCATCAGACTTTGACAAATCAGCTACTCTCCGACGTTTAGTCCTTTTACTACATTGCGTAAAAGGTTTTCGAGGACGACCACGTGAATGACACGGCGACGTTTCAGACGGAGTACATTGCTTATTGTTTTTCACAAGTTGAATTTTTTCAATAACATTAAACCAATCGGAATTCTTATATAAAAGCTTGGTTTTATCCCTATTACATTTTTTCCAGAATCGAGCAATAGCTTTACATAAATTATTAACAATTTTCTCTAAATAATGAATATCAATGTTCTCAGCATCGTCGTTCAGAGTAGTCAACAAACTTTGTAGGACTTGACGACACTTTTCCGAGTCATTATCGGTATTGACAGTTAGCCATATTTCAAGAATATGCATTCTTGAAAACGAGCATATATATAAATTACCTAAAACAAAAAAAAAACGGTTAAAATTCAGTCACAAAACCTACACAAAGCACTAAGACTAAATAAACTAATTTCGTAGCAAATGCTACGAGATAATCTGGCAACCGTAGCACCCTTGTCATCGCCAAAAGGGCAGATAAGGGCAGCCAAGTTTTAATTTTCCTAAGATAAGAAAGTCTAAAGATTATGGTGCAATATACCTCCATAGTCGGAGCGAGTGGGAACATATTTAAAAGTTTATTCAAACTTTGAATATTAAAATATAATACTCCAAGAAAAGTCGCCTCGTAGCAATGACATACTAAAGAAAATATATACTAAGATACAATTAAAATAAAAATATTAATTATTACATACCCTGTTCTTGGATATCCATTTCAGAAAAAACTCACACAGCACTCACAGGTCCCGCAATGACAACAAATGACGTCACGCTTTTTAATGACTCACTGATAACAGTATTTACGATTGGCGATGCGCTCTCTTTGAATGCACAATAGATAATGAAGGCGCACTCTAATTACTGACCTATTTATAGTTTCAGAAGGTACCGCAACTATCCAATGTAACGACAAGGAATAAAATGTAAAACAAGAAAGCAGGTTTTTAAGATTTATGACCTATGGATGTCCCACAGTGCGATGGTGACATAAAGTTGTAACAGTGTCTATTATGATTTATTGTTATGTCAGTTAATTTAAAAAATATATGAAGATGGTGTTTCAACAGAATAATTGATTTTATTTATAGAATATTGGAATATGTTTACTAGTATAAATAATTAGCATTCTAACAGGTTATGGGCCGCCCCATATTCCATGTTCTGTGATTCTTTTTGGAAACATTAATATGTAAAATTCGTGAAATATGGCTACTACGAAAATAAATGAAGTGATTCCTCGGTTGGAAAATGGAAATAATTTTCATAACTGGAAATTCAGAATAGCATTATTAATGGAAGAAAATGGTCTTAGTGAGATAATGAAATGTGATGATGTAAAGGAAGAAGACAAAAAGAAAGATGCAAAAGCAAAGTTATTAATTGTGCAATGCATAGGCGATAATTTATTGGAAATTATTAAGGGATGCAAAAGTTCAAAAACAATGATGGATGCTTTAGAAAATATTTTTACAAGGAAAAGTGTCATGAATAAATATCATTTAAAGAAAAAGTTGATAGAGTTGAAATGTGACAGCGAAGAAAGACTGGAAGAATTCTTTTTGAAATTTGACAAGCTTATTAATGACATTGAAATTATCTCAAAAATGGATGAATCCGATAAAGTTATACATCTTTTGCTTGCATTGCCAGAAAAATATAATCATGTTACAGCAGCTTTGGAAGCGATGAACGAAGGATTAACTGTTAACAAAATTAAAACAACATTATTAGATGCAGAAATAAGATTGAAAGAAAGAAAACAAGTGTTTACAACACATCAAGACAACGCATTTAACATCGAATGCTGGAACTGCAATGAGAAAGGGCATAAAGCTATATATTGCCGAAAAGTTGTTCAAAATAGGCAATATTATGCTAACCAACGTGGAGTATCATTACGAGGTGGTGAGTTTTATAGACGTGGTCGTGGAAGAATGCTGGGTCGTGGAAGAGGAGCAACAAGCAGAGCTACTACTTCGAGGGACGGAGCAGTCGTAGGAAATGATGAAATAAACGATGAAATGGGATGTTTGGTAGATGAAGATTTCAGCTTAACTTGTAAGATATTTAATAGAATAATTTCGTTTGTAGTAGATTCTGGTGCATCACAAAATTTTATATCTGATTATTATATACAACATATGACAAATATTAAAAGGTTAGTCCATCCAATAAAAATAAACACTGCTAATGGAGAACAGTTGATTGCCTATCAAAGTGGAAATTTACATGTAAAATGCCAAAATGTTAGAATTACTGTTGAAGGACTTATAGTTCAGAACTTAGCATATAATTTGTTATCTGTAAGGAAACTACTAGAAAAACCAAACGTGATTATATTTCGAAGTCAATATGCAAAAATATGTTTTAGTAATGGTTCTATTGTATGGGCGTATAACAACGGTAAACTTTATGTTTTACAGGGTGAAATTATAATAGCAGATGAAGCGGCAGCTATACATTCAGTGGATGGCATGTTTTGGCATAGACGATTAGGTCATACCAGCTCAAAAACATTACAAAGGTTACAGCTTCCACTTAAGGACAATATATGTAACGCGTGTATGAAAGGTAAGGCAACTAGATTACCGTTTAAAAATTTTGAGCGACCAAGATCACGTCAAGTATTAGAACTAATACACAGCGATATAGCGGGCCCATCTAATACTCCAACTATACAGGGTGAAATTTATTTTCAAACAATTATCGACGATTACTCACACTTTTGCGTGGTCTTCTTGCTAAAGCGAAAAGCAGAAGCTGTCGAAAATATCATTAACTATATTAATAGATATGAAAATGAGTTCGAAAAATCGGTTAAACGAATAAGGTGTGATAACGGAGGTGAATACACCTGCAATAAACTTCGTCAATTTTGTAATGAGAAGGGTATAGTGTTGGAATATAGTCTGCCATATTCACCAGCTAGCAATGGTGTCGCAGAAAGGATGAATAGAAGTTTATATAATAAGGCAAGGACTATGCTCTTAGAAACTAATTTACCAAAGAATTTGTGGGGTGAAGCAGTGAAATGTGCAGCTTATCAGCTAAACCGGTGCACGTCTATGGCTATAAATTTTAAGACTCCATGTGAGGTATTATACGGGACAAGAGATTTGAAAAAACTTCGTGCTTTTGGTGCAAAAGCATGGGCATGTATTTTACCAAAGCCAAATAAATTTTTGGAAAGAGCACGCGAAAGTAGAATGGTAGGATATAGCAGGACAGGATATAGTTTATGGGATCCTAAAGAAAACAATATTTTTGTATCACGAGATGTCAGATTTGACGAAAATGATATTGTTTTCAATGACAGCAATCAATGCCCAAACGAGAGTAACGAAAATGAGTGGCAAAGGGTAAGAGCGACAGAAATTAGTGAACAAAATAATGAGCCGATTGTCGAACCACCACATAATATTGAGATCAGAGGAGAGACTACTATCGATAATACTAATGTTGAGGAAGAAATTATAGAACCAGAAGAAATATTTCAAAACATGAATAACAGTAGAGAAGTTATAAATGAAAACCTGATAAAAACAAGAAGTGGTAGAGTAATAAAACCTCCAAAAATATTAGAAGATTATGAGACTTATTTAGCTTACTGTTTGTGTACGGGTGATCCATATTCTTATAAAGAGGCAGTCGAAAGAGGTCAAGAGTGGCAAGTTGCGATAGAAAAAGAATTGAACTCCCTCAAATCTTTGGAAACTTGGGAAGAGTCAGAATTGCCCAAAGATAAAAAGGCCATTGATACAAAATGGGTCTTCACAACTAAGAAAGACGGTACAAAAAAGGCCAGATTAGTGGCGAAAGGATTTCAAGAGGAAACATTGTTCAATGTATATTCTCCAGAAGCGCGTATGCCCACAATTCGTATGATGCTATGTCAAGCTGTACAAAATAACATGTATATGAAACAACTTGATGTTCCAACGGCCTTTTTAAACGGATATTTAAAAGAAGATATTTATATAAAACCACCTTTAGGAGTCTCAGCTAGAAAAGGTGTAGTCTTAAAACTTAAAAGATCACTCTATGGACTAAAACAAGCACCCAAATGCTGGAATGAAAGACTACATGGTTTCTTAGTAAGTAAAGGATTTATTCAATCAAAACATGACTTTTGTCTATATGTTTTAGAAAATGTATTTTTATTGGTTTATGTCGATGATATAATTTTAATGTCTAAAAGTGAGATTAATTTACATAAAGCACATGAGCTATTGAAAACAGAGTTTAACGTGAAGGATCTCGGTGAGGTAAATGCTTATTTGGGGTTAAATATAAAAAGAACACCAGAAATGGTTACTATTAGTCAAGAACCGGCAATAGATAGATTACTTGAAAAACTTGAAAAACATGGCTGAATGCATTGGAGCCGAGACACCAATGGAAGTAAATTTCACAATAAATGTCAGTGAAGCGATCAACTTGGATATGCCGTATCGTGAGCTTATAGGTTGTTTGCTATATTTGGCTACTTCCAGCGGGCCGTAGTCGCCACAGTGCAGTTAATTATTGCAGTATGTTAAGTGGGTATGTTAGGTTGCAGAAGGTCAACGTTACATTTTTATTAATAAAAATTATCCTTTTTTTTGTTATAAGTAACGTAAAATTATGCGTGTTATAGAAGACAAATATGTTACCACCTATTACCATTTGTAATGTGGCAATAGGTGATGAGTTGAAATAAAATGTTGTTAGCCACAGACTTTTTTCGTAGATATATTAATTTGGCAATTAATATTTTTCTTTTTCTTAGCTAATATTTACCAAATTCATACTTTTTACCCAAGAAATTAAATTATTTTGCTATTTATAATTTGAACTTGATAATTTTGCTTTAGGACACTATATGTATTTGACGTGGAGGTAAGTGATAAACAATAAACAACTAGTTTCCCAAACATGAGTAATATCTGAGACACAAGTGTGCTCGAAGTATTATAATAAAACTGCCCATATTATGGGCGGTTTTTTGAAAGCTTTTTGAATTGCTACTCTAAAACCTCGACATTTGAGCTTGGTTTTCTACACAAAATATCGATTATAGTCTGACCAAGATTTTTTTTGTGACACGTAGATGACATTGATAGGAGGGCGTTGTATGTTTTTTCTTAAAAAAGAACTCCTTTAAGCACAACCCCTCTGGCACTACTACGTATCACATTAGGTATGTTTTTAATTTAGATTAAAATAAATCACAGAAAACTGTTAACCTCACAGAAAGTGATCGTACAAGATGTCTTGCTTGTACTGTAAATAAACAGAACCACAGATTATATTTGACATTTTGGATAAAAAATTTCAAATATTATCTGTTCTTTTGATGTTTTGTGTAGACAAACAGGCGCAGAAGACACGGCTTTGAAGACATCATTCTTAAAGTGTGTGTATTGTTCACCTGGGGCTCTACCATGATCGATTATAACAAGGTCAATACAATATTGAAACAGAGACACCGCTCTTGCTGTGTGGGTATAGCGGCATCCCGCTCTCAGTGCGGTTTTAATATTGTTTTGAGCGATCATGGTTAGGACTAGGAGGCAGTACATGTGAGCCCAATGAGCTATCACAAATTCACACATGCGCTAGAAACTCAGCGTGACCTTATTTGGCTGCTATCTTCTGTGAGGTGGTGATTTTACTCAAGCCATGAACGCTGTGCCTTACCTCTCCTGGCTAATTTCAATTAGCTATACATTAATGTTAGTATCAATAAAAAAAGCCTAGGTAGTGGGTATATTAAATAAAGCATCTGCAATTTGTGTGTTATTTAAAATTCATTGAAATTTAATTGTCTCTGGGTCAATATTTTTCTTTTTTTTACAGTCTGTTCGTTGTCTTCATCTTCGTCTTCACTCAATTCCCCATGATATAATTTGTTTACTTTAGGAGAAGGAATTCTCGTTGTTGCAAAATAATTTTCTTTATCATTTTCGTTATCATTTACTTTTTGAACATTACTATTATCTTTAGTATTGGCCTATCTTTTTAGATTTTTACTACTAATTGTTACAGTTGGTTCCCTAATCGGCATATTTCTTGGAAATCTTGGGTCGATTAATTCCGGCAATAAGCAGTTTATATAAAATGTTTTTATCTTGTTTTTTATTGCGTCCCATAATTCGTCATCTCTTAAAATAAAATCAGTTTTTAAGGGAAATTTTTCTCCCAACCAAAGCCCAAAAAGAGCTTTTGATTTTTTTGTTATTTGTAATTGGCCTTGTATTTGGTAATACCAATTATGGTTCTTGTTGATTGTTACTTCTCCACTTTTATTTTTTTTATAAAACGGTAATTTATTTTTATTAATTGCTGTGTCAAATGACATGTTATATGCCGAAGAAGGGCACTTTATTTCAACTGTCATTTCTCCGTCCTCCGTAATGCCATCTGGAGTTGCTCCAAGAAAAGGCATTACGGAGTCTATAAAAAGTCCACATGGTAGAATCCGTTTATTTATTTGGCGTGATAACTGCTCCAGAGCAATCTTTTCATTGTCAATACCATGTCTGATGGACTTTATATGGCTAAGATTATCTTTGTACAATATATTTTTTACAAGATTTGCGCAGCCAGTACCCGCGCGTCTTTTAACAATACGACCGAAATTCGATGCTGTTATTAGGTTTCTTCTTAACTCCATCCATTCGCTGGACGCACTCTACAATATTGTTGCCTCTTGTATTTTATCTCTCTCTTCTTGAGATTTTTCTAAATTTTTCAAAAAAGTTTCTTGGCTTAAGGCCATCATTTCATTGCTTATGTCTTCCTTCTCGCAATGTTCACCGTAGTTGGTATCTGGCTTAGCTGCTGCAATTTTTCTTTTTTTTCTATTATATTTTTTTGACAGAGATAGCTGGCTTATCCGCTGTACTTCTAACCTCTTTACTTTTCCCCTCGGGCTGTGGCCTATACAGTGTTTATACGTATTAGATAAAACTTTATGGGTGTTAAATGAAACAACAGCACCATAACATCTAGTTCGATACGACCTTTTCAAGCTGTAGTTTACTCGTTTTCCGCCTATCAATTTTGCTATCATGCTATTAAAGCGCTCCACAGAGTTTGTGTCAACGTCATGTATCAAACTAGGAGCATGAGAAGCCACGCTTGACATGATCAGGCAAATTCTACTCCAAAGGCTAGATAAAAAGAATTCTGTTTCTGGGCTGTCTTCTTTTTTTGAACAAAAATAGGATCTACATTGCGTGTGATTTCCAAATGCGTGTAAATGTGATTTTAAAATGTCATTATATAATGGCTCAATATTTGATTTCTTTTCATTTTCATTTTCACTTTTATAGTAATTGATTGTTTTTCTTATCGTCATTATTTTATTATCCGTTATATATTTTCTAAAGCGGATTAGATATTTTGTATCACTTTTTAACTGTACTAATTTATTGCACAAATTTCTTAGTACATGATTCCTGCATTCAATTTTTTGTACTGTTACATGTGTATATGGTCGAGCTTGTAACACTCTTGAATATGTTGCGGAGTCTCCGTCCGAAATCATCCTTCCATAAACGAGTCCATGCATTTCAACTGAGTTCTTAAATCCTTCTACAAGTATGGTGGATTCCATTCCAGATGACGGTCCGGTATAATTTTTGTAGCAAATGTGTTCACAAACAGCAATTCCTTTATTTAGAGCCTGAGCGCAAATACAACAATATTTATTTTTCACTCCGATGTAAAGGATCAATCCGGTACGCTTTCCTATTATAGCAGCAGTGCCAGAAAGTGCAGAATAATTTTTCTTGTAGGTACGCTTGCTCCAACAGCCATCAACTATAACATCAATGATTGGAATCCCTGATGGATCGACCCGTCCGTCTGCCAACGCTAGGTTTCTCTCTTTTCTTGCGGCATCATTCATTGTGTTTAGGGATACTTTGTCCCATATATCTGAGATTAGTTCATGACTATTACGATAAATTTGTTTTGATATTATTGGTAAATCCAATGCGGCAGAAAACTCTTCTAGTTGCGAATGACCACATCCTATAACAATCGTTCCAGCTACAGCAGCATTGTTTACATTGATTTCGCTACCTTCATCACTATCGAGATAAAATTTCATATTACACATTTTGCACTTCAGTGTGAATTTACTCTGAAGTCCATATTGCTTTTCCGATATTATTTCTACTGACTCTAAACCACAATCAAGAACACCGTGGGCTGATATTGCTTGAATTTTCTTGTAAAAATATTTCATATTAATAATGCGACGTCCATTAATGCATAATTCTTCAGTTTGAATACTTTCAGGATTTTTTTCAGCCTGTAATTAAAATTTAAGATTAAATAATTGTTAAATTATTATTTGCTTGTGTGAATGATAACAAAAAGAAACTCACAATTTCTAAAACACCATCCATATTGTTTGCGTTTTTATTTTCAGTGGTAGTAGAGATAATAACCGCTGAGCCCTAGAATTAAATCAATTCTAACTAACTCATTCACTAATATATATTGTGCTTGTTAAAAATTATACTATTAGAGACCTATTTAACTCACAGTATTCAACTCTTGATCCTTTTCAGTTGCACATTGAGTTTTAGCATAAGCGCCAGTTGTAGGGTTCTGTAGTAAGAGAGATGAGAAGTAATGAATAAAACAAGGAACAAAATAAAGTAGATGAAAATGATATTATAATATTCTATACTGTAAGCAGGTAACTCTATCGTGGCTTAATGCACCGAGCGATACTGAGCGGCTGTAGGTACAAAATTTCAAGGAGAGGCCGAGTCAATATACTGTATACCGTGGTTATAGGGACCTTAGATATGCAGGCAATCGATTTGATTTACTGGTTTCATGTTGACTTACAAATTACCGTTCGGTAATATTCGTCCGTTTGTCCGGAAATTTAACTGTAAGTATTATATTGAAAATGTAAGATAAAAAATAAAAAACTAAGAAAAATAATAATGATATTGACGAAACATAATAGAGTGATAGCATAGGAAAGTCGCACAAGTGCGTGTATCACCAAAGAGTGCGCAGTCACAAACAGCGTTATTATTATTCTTGAATCGTTCAGTCCGAACCACCCCGAGTCACAGTCACAGAATAGTGCCCGAGTCCCCGATATCGCTGTACGCGCCCGCAATGCTGTATTTAAAAAAAACGTCGCCCCACACTAGGATTTTCTCCTGTGTCGTGGGTGCAGTTAGAAACAGAATATCACATGCAAATACACCCAGACCGGAACAAATTTCTGTAGGCCACACAAAATATTTATTCCGTACGGGAATCGAACCCGCGACCCGTTGCGCAGTAGGCATATACTTGTACGTGTCCGAAGGCCTGTTTCCGCCTGATGTAGGCAGCCAACTCTCTGCGTATTTACTTTGTTTTTATTCATACTTGTGTGAATAAAAACGAGGGATCTTATAGGAATCATATGTATGTAATATATGACTGAATCTATACTATAATCATGTTGATACCAAGACGCCAATGTGCCTGTTTGCCAACTTAGTTGTATAAAAAAAAACTTGCCTCAGGCTGTTCCGAGTGCGGGATTTCTTGATTGTCATTATCACTCGTATAATATAATATAATTATGGTCAAACATCACAAAGGTAAGTTTGTTTAACCATACATTATAACGCATAACGCTTATTATAAGTTTATCTTTTGAAAAATTGTATTTACTATATCTAGCGTTTTGTCTCGCGAGAATAAAAAACGAAACAGCCATCGTTGGACACATTGCTTATTAACATCAATCATTGAGAAATTTTATATTACGTAATTAGCAGTTATACCATAAAATACACGTCAAAAATATATCTTGCTAGTGGTTGACAAGGACTCATTATAATAAATCATCAAATCACCTTAATCGCATTGTATTATACGTGTGCGCGAAATGACCGACACTTTTCAAGAATCAAAAAATCATTTTAAATTAAGCAATTCAATGCCGTCTAAGTAAGTTGATTTATCTTTTACCTGGATTTTGTTCTCGCCTTAAAAATTAAAGAACATTGTTATTTTCGTATTTTCTGGACAGTAATTACCACTAAACCAATTTAGATTGATCACCCGGTATAGTGTTATTGAATATTATACATTATATCAACCATTAAATTAAACTAATAAAAAAAATAACACACATTCGATAACTATTTTCAACCATATCGAATAATAAATTAAATTGATAGTAAAAAAAAATAGAAACTGTCAATGTAAAAAAAATATAAACTAATATAGTTTTGTAATTGTACACTTCTTCCCGCAATTTTTAACCTCTCGTACACCTGCTAACGATGGCTGGTAGAGATCTTTTAAAGAGATAAGCTCGCCTTTGTACGTTACGGTATATAAAAAAATGTATGGCAATTTGTGTACAATAAAGAATATATAATAATGTTAAAAACAAGCTTTTATTTTAATGCCCTAAAAAGAGGAAAATCAATTTTAATTTATTATGTACATGATACAAAAAGCATCCATCATCATTGACTCCTATTATAAATTACTCCATTTCTTCCATGATCCCATCCCTGCTCTTGTAGTTACCGATTTTTAACATGAAACAAATACTTTGTATTTTTTATAAAAAGTTTTTAAGAAAACCGAAAGTTAAATTACAAAATTACAAATTTATTACTAAGTATCAAAATCATCATGTTCAACTCAACTACAAAGGGACGTTGTATCAGTGTAGCAACTCGAAAAAAGTCAGGTCCAGCTTTCATTAGCCAGACTCTAATGATGGAATTATACAAAAAGCACGCCTAAAAAGTCTAAATGCTTATTAAAAATTCAGAATAGTTCTTAGTAAACTGAAAACTCAAAACAGTGTTCACTTAACCCAAAATCGTGTCCAAAAACATTCAAAACAGTTTCCACAATTAAATACGTCTTTGTCAATTAAAAACACAATAAAATATATACGTTTGCACGAGGTGAAATATCTACAACTGAGAAAAATGTCGAAGTACTTACAACCTTTGATTATATACATGTATACATGGGAGATGAAAGGAAATTACCTTAAATATCGTAGATAGGATATTTTGCTGAAAGAAGACTTTATGTTATTTTTAAAAGTTAGTAATACTGCATTCAAAGATTTTCTAAAAATTACTCGCTTCGCCTGGGAATCGAACCGGCATAAATGTGTAAAAAAAACACCCGTATTTTTATGATGCCTATCGAAAGAATGGACAAAAAACAATAAGTCCTCTTAAGTAACATAGCATTTGCTCGAAGATTCAGATTTTTTGGATAATATTATTTGGACAGATGAATCTAACTTTAGTAATAACGGTATGTACAACCGCCGCAATAACTGTATTTGGTCTAAAGAAAATCCCCTACGAGTCCCCGAAACGAATAACCAAGTGCGTTTTTCATTCAACTGTTAGTGCGGAATTTTAAAAACCGGGTTTTCTTAATCCATTTTTACCAAGGAACCTTGAACACAGAAAAGTATTTAGAAATACTTCAAATTTTTAGAGACGAGATAAGAAATCTCTCCCTGGCGGTGCAACAAAACTTAATTTTTCAACAAGATGGTGCTCCGGCTCATAATAGTCGGAGAGCAGCCAGAGTTATGGAGGAATGTTTTCCTACTTGGATTATGGTAGGTACAAATGGACCGATCAGATGGCCGGCAAGATCCCCAGATCTAACACCGTTACCCCTCGTTTTCACCAAGGTATATTAGATGTATTTTACAAGTTTTATGCAATGTTTTCGTTTATTGTTTACACTCGTATACATGTATAAAACTTGTTGAATACAAAACATGTATGAAACTTGTTGTATGAAATTGTTTGTGAACTACTAGTTGTCTACATGTTTATGATGTCACGTTTTATACTTATTGTAGCTAAACTTGTAGAATATTACACGCCAGTCCGGTTTCGTTAATATTTTCTACTTAATTGACTGTTGACAATGGAAAGTAAAGATGCTGAGGAACTTTACTTCATGAGTGCAGTATACTTGTTTACACTGTTATTTTTTTATCACCCTGGAAAATTTTTGGCACGCTTCCTTCAGGATACATCAATTATTATAAATAAAATAAAAACAATGAATTAAAATTTTTTTTTTAATAAAAAAAATTCTAAAAATGCTGCTCTCACTCAACTAGTGCAGCATTTTTTGTATTTTTTTGAAAATTAATATAAAATTAAGTGAGTAATAATAATTTATTATGATCTTTATTTGCCTTCTTTCTTAAATATATATTTTTTACAATATAAATATAAAAAATATAAATATTATAAAAAAACCTACATCTAGCGGGTCCATCGGCAGCGAGTTAATGCCCAAACTACCGGTGGTTAGGGCTGCAGGGTGAGGAACCTCCTGACAATTCGTGCCGTGCCAAGAATTACCGCCTTCTGTATCAGGCCCTTGATCCATCCGCCTAACGAGAGTCTCTCAAGATGTTGGTCAAGACTCTTCGCTATTAGACCATTCACAGACACCACTATCGGGACAATAACAGTCGAGTCCACATCCCACATGGCGGTAACCTCGTGAGCCAAGTCAAGGTACTTGCTGAACTTGTCCTTCTCAGCTTTCACGAGGTTCGCGTCATGGGGGATGGTGACAACGACTATCATTACCCGGCGTTGGGTCCGGTCTATTAGCACGATATCAGGCTTATTGGCTGCAATAAACCTGTCCGTGATGATAGAGCGGTCCCAGTAGATCAAGGCACGACCATTCTCAAGAACTGGCGCTGGTGTGTATTTATAATACGGCACTTCAGTCTCAACAAGGGCGTATCGGAGAGCAAGTTGCTGGTGAATGATCCTGGCTACTTGGTTATGCCTGTGCAAATACTCACTGTTAGCAAGATGCGAACAACCAGAGACTACATGTCGGAGGGACTCCCCAGGGCGGTGGCATGCCCGACAGATGTCGACGGTTCCGTCCTTCATGATGTATTTTCTGTAGTTGTTCGTCTTGATAACTTCATCTGCACAGGCAAACCTCTCGGTTTCTCCAAAGAGGTCCCCAAAGCGTAGCCAGTTCACTGACGCCAGCTGGTCCACATCAGACCCAGTGAGGGAATGATAGAACCGGCCGTGCAGCTCCTTGCTCTTCCATAAGTCCTTCCGGTCATCAGTGCTTAGCACCGATGGTTTGCGCCAGTTCTCATTCACCATGGAGAGAGGCGTGAGGCCTTTATCAACTGCTACTACCTCTCCGTGCACACCATTCTCGTTGTTACGGAAATACTCCCTGAGACTATACACCTCGCGGTTATGGAGGTTCTTGGCGTTTAGAAAGCCACGACTCCCCAGCTTCCGCGGGATGTACAGTCTCATAACAGACGATCGTGGATGAAGCATGCGATGAGATGTTAGCAGTTGACGAACCTTTCTGTCCAGAGCGTCTAACTCAGTATGCCAAAGGAGTATATCAGTAGAGGCATCACCCATCCGTTGAAAGCACGCGTTTTATTGCCTCCTGACAAAAGACTGTTAAGAACCTTTGTCAGACGCCAATAAAAGCGCTCCTACAGAGACTTCTTGATATCAACTTCCGATATACCCAGAGACTGTGACATACCGAGGTACTTGTAGGTCTCGATCTCGGAGAGGGATTTGATCGTTATTGTCTCTGAAAGTTGTAAATTTTCAGAGTTTACAACTTTCCCTCGCTGTACATGCATGACCGCACATTTATCCACACCGAACTCCATCTTGATAGCATTGCTAAAAACCTCTGTTGTTTTTAACAATTCTATTAGATCTTGGC
The DNA here is from genome assembly GCA_963935595.1 of Schoenobius gigantellus. Classification (NCBI taxonomy): domain Eukaryota; kingdom Metazoa; phylum Arthropoda; class Insecta; order Lepidoptera; family Crambidae; genus Schoenobius; species Schoenobius gigantellus. The sequence continues at coordinate 23,720,693 of OZ012547.1, forward strand.
GATTATGTGCAAATAACTTAAGGTCATCCATAAAAAGTAGGTGAGATATGATCTCACCCCCTCACCACCTCTATGGAATCGATAGCCTAATCCTGACTCCTTCAGCAACGTGCTGAGAGGGTTCAGAGCCAGGCGAAACCACAAAGGACTCAGACTGTCGCCCTGGAAGATGCCGCGCTCAATCCTAATCAAGTCCTGCGGGTCAGAGGGGCCCGTTGCATCGCCTGGTTGACAAAGGATTGTGGCCCACTGGCTCATACACGTGCATAGAAAAGATTTTAAGCCTGCATTTATTTTATATAGATCAAAAATCCTCTCCAGCCATGAATGAGGCACCGAGTCATAAGCCTTTTTGTAGTCAATCCAAGCAGTACAGAGCTTGTCCCCTCTCCTCCGAGGCCCCTCTCCTCTGCCGGACTTGTTGACTAATGGTCATGTCTATGAGGAGGAGCTCCTTAGTACCACGGGACCCAACCCTACACCCATTTTGAGTATCGGCCAAAATATTGTTTACAACTAAGTGTGCATAAATTTTTTGCCTCAAAATGGATGTAAGGAGCTTATAAATGGTTGGTAAGCACGTGACGGGTCTATAGTTTTTTGCTTCTATGGTACTACCAAACATATGGAGCAGGAAGGTCATACCAGCGGTAAGAAGACTGGGGAGAGAACCCACCTCCAGGGCTTCTTGGAACTGCGCTGCCAAGCGGGGGTGAGAACCTCGGAACCATTTTATCCAAAAGTTGTGCAATCCATCCGGCCCAGGACTTTTCCAGTTCTGTGCCACACGTATTGCACAACTAACGTCATGAGGAACTATAATAATTGGTTCCATCGGCTCGATTTGTTCGCACTCCCGCACGACAGCACAGATCCAATCTCCCTCCGTGTGTTCAGCAGGCGCCGACCAGATGCCGCGCCAGAAATCATTCATGATATCAGCATCCGGCCGCCGCCCACCACTTCCACGCTGGTCGGTTCCCTCCCAATCTCGGTATACCGTCCTTTGATCGCTGTGAAAGAGACGATTTTGCCAATATCTATTGACACGTTCTCTGTAGCGACGAATACGGTTAGCCCACGCATACACTTTCTGCTTCAGGTAATCAATGCGTTCCGTGGCATTGGCATAGTATTGCTGAGTTCTGATACCAGTTCCAGCAAATGCCTGTGTCACGAAACGCATTATTCGAGGGCGTCTGTTCCCTCGTCTGAAGCAGATTAGCTTTGCAATGAGAGTCCTAAACGTGTTAATACGACGCTCTATCCGCTCTTGCCATGCAGGTGCGGTCCCGGTATCCCGCTTTACACGTTCTGAGTCCGGGAACCGGACACATGCCACGCGACATACCGCGATCGCACCACAGTACATGATAGAGTGCGTATCAACTAAATCTTCGCTATCCTGTAAATATGGGGACAGCAAAGCGTTCACGACTCCCATTAGCGCTATATTTCGTTTATGGGTGGGCAAACGAGGTAATCGAGGCCTAGATTCCGGTGCAAATCGATATTGGGAAATCGCATCCTCCAAAGCCCCCCTCAGTTGCTCTCTTACCTGGTCAGTTATACTATCGTTTATCCGACCACTCGCATCGATGTCAGAATCCACAGGGCCCGCAGGTGTCTCGCTCAACTCCATTATAGGAGCAGGCAATGCAGCCGGTGGGTTCCGCAACGAGGCAGGGCTCGGGCAAGCAGCTAGTATCTCCAGGCGTAGCCGCTCAAGTGCAGAGTCATCCAGAAGCCTAAGCCGTTGAATTACTCGCACCTGCCCCCCTAGACAAGACGTTTTTCGATAATTACTAACGCAATCGCTAGAAGGAAAAGGTATGCGATTTGACATAAGCTATCGCTTAGCTTTCGAGCGCAATTGTCAAATCTCATACATTGTCCATTCAGCGATTGCGTTAGCGATTATCGAAAGGCATCTTGTCTAGGGGGTCAGATCCGATAGCCGTTGTGTGGTCACGTTGACGGTTGGTTCAAGAGCCTGGAACAAAGTCAGCATCCTAACACGGTAAGCCGTCAGGTTAATTCCCCCCCTGTAGCCCCATAGTATGCTCGCATGCAGTTCTCGTTCATTACTTGAGACCATCGCATGCGGCGCACTACACCACCGGTAGCGGGAGCGGATTGCGGGGCAGAAGGCCCCGCCAGCCCCAAGCGTGCCGACAGTGGGGGACGTCCTCGTCGCGCAGGTGGTCGTGGCGGCGGCGTCCAGGGTCCACTGTCATCACTCGACGAACTGCGTGCACTCGGTTCGTTATCTTCACTAGGCACTGCGCTCGGAGACGATGACGGGGGGACGGGTGATGGTGGTTGTGCGCTCCTTGGTTCCGCTCTTACTCGTGTCGTCGATGTTTTTGATCTTGTGATCATTTTATTATATTCAAATTTCGTTTATGCGAGGTTTTTCCAAAATTGGTGACATGTTGACATTTTTATTATATTATTATAATAATAATAATTTATTATATTATTATAATAATAATAATTTGTTAGGATGACACCAGTAAATTTCGAGAATTTGCTTCAAAAGTTGCATGCATCTTTTTTTTCTGACGATCTTTATAAAGTTCATTTTTCACATTCCACAGGCATTCTTCTACATGCAAGAGCTCAATGAGATCTATAGTTTGTTTCTTTGACCACTCCATTCTTCTTCTTCTCTTCCCCCCGTAAAATAATACGGTCCGTCCGGTAAAAGTTTAAAACTTTATCCAACAAGCATGGATAGAGTTTAAAACATGTTTTAAATCAGTATGATACATAAATTTCAGTGAAATAAACAAAACTTGTTAAAAACACGATTGCTTTTTGTAAACTGTGTGAACGCTGTCAATGTATCAGACTAGTTTGAATATGTCATAGATCTAAGTGTAAACGCAGGTGTGGTTTATACTTGTTTAGAGACTTGTTGGCAACACAGTATGAACGAAAGAATGTTTGAGACAGTCGCAATACATGTTTAGAACAAATAATTATGTTTTGACAAGTATTCTACAAGTATTGTATGAAACTAGTATTTTATTTGTTTCTTGGTGTAAACGAGAGGTTAGATTACTTCTTATGGGGGATACATGAAAAATTTGCTATACAAAAAGCAATACGACAACGTGGGCGAATTACAAACAGAATTGAGCTACATCATGTTGAGTATTCACCACAATATGATAAGAAAATCAACAGGCAGTGAACATGTTAAAAGATTGACGATCTGCATAAGACAAGAAGGATCACATTTTGAGCATTTTATTAATTAACTAGCTGTGCCCGCGAACTACGTTTCGCCATCAAAATACTTAACACAGTGTTTAGTTTTTTCCTCCATTTTATTCCATAATGATTCAACTTTATTCTGCCTTTCTTGAGCATCGGCCATTTCGAAATTAGGACAATTTTCGTAGGTTCGTAATGCTCTTTTTCTAACAGTCCACAAAATTAAATACATTACATATTACTATAAACACTAAGTATAATTATTGTTTTAGAGACATTATTGATATTAATAAATTCTTCTTCAGTAGAAAGAACTACACAGTTACAAGAATAATCTTTATCGTATTCATGTCTCAAATTAAAATAAACAATTGTTAATAAATTAGAACTGTATACGAATAAAGTTTAGATTTTATAATGGGTGTTGGTAACACCAACAAAATATATTTTTTGGATATGACAACTTGGCCAATTTTGACTGGTCGTACAGTAAGCTCCTTGTCAAGCTATACTGTTTGATCTTTGAACCGTTCTTATATCGCTCGTAATACTGGCGGTTTTCGTAGAGTTAATGTATAGCATGAATGGGGGGGTTACTGTACAAATACGTTTTCCGTATTCAATATCCGATCACGGAATACAGACACGGAGTTTCGTGAACGTAGCGCAGACGTTCGTTTCTTCTCATTCAGGATTTCTACCATTCTACCTAAACGTACATACAGAACGTGTTCCGTTCGTAATAAAAACGAACGTGTGCGGCAGTCAATGAGTATTTTGTATAGATTTGATGCATCCGATGCCCGCATTCAGAAAACGAATGCGAAAAAACGTATTTATGCGGTTAGCCTTAAAATGTATTGAGACTTCCGTTTTTGTGACGTGTACTGTGCGATATAGTGTTGCTGGCATAGTTCGGTTAGCAAACTCGCCGTGATGACTAACATCCAACACACAAACTTGGAGTTATCGTTAGTTAGTTCACGATCGTTGCATTATCACGGTCTCGAAGGACACTAAACACAGGTAACATCGAACATCCAATAGGCCCCGGAACGGTTCTCAAACTTTTTTGGTGACGGAACCCTTTTGGAAAGCGAAATACTTGACGGAACCCTAAAATAAAACAATAGTTTTTAAAAGTGTATTCTTTATTAATAAGCATAATAAAAGTACGACCAGAGAGGGTGTTTTGATTTTTCTAAATTATTGCGGAACCCTTATAAGGGTATTGTGGAGCCCTAGGGTTCCGCGGAACACACGTAGAGCATGGCTGCTCTAGGTACCCTTCAGGGCCTACTTTCATTTAATACCCCTATTGCTGGGTTTGAAAAACAACTGTTATCCGTCTTTTTTGAGCGGCGGCCATGTTGAATTTACGTCAATGTTGCTACGTTCATAGTGCTCTACTGATCAAGGCCTTTCATTTGATACCCATATTGCTGGGCTTAGAAACGAATTTTTAACAGGTTTTTTTGAGCAGCGGCCATATTGAATTTTGTACTATTTTCCTAGGTTCATAGTGCTCTACTCTTCAAGGCCTTTCATTTGATACCTATATTGCTAGGTTTGGAAACGAACTTTTATCCACCTTTTTTGAGCGGTGAACATGTCGAATTTACGTCAATATTGCTAGGTCCATAGTGCTCTACTCTTGAAGACCTTTCATTTGATACCTATATTCCTAGATTAAAAAGCGAACTTTTATCCACCTTTATTGAGCGGCGGCCATGTTGAATTTATTTATGTGTTGCTAGGTTCATAGTGCTCTACTCATCAAGGCCTTTCATTTGAGACCCATATTGCTGGGTTTGGAAACGAACTATTATCCATTTTTTGAGCGGCGGCCATGTTGAATTTATAGCAATTTTCCTAAGTTCATAATGCTCTACTCTTTTAGGCTTTTCATTTGATACCCATATTGCTAGGTTTGGAAACGAACTTTTATCCTTTTTTTTTGAGCGGCGGCCATGTTGAATTTAGGTCGATTTTGCTAGGTTCCTAATGCTCTACTCTTCAAGGCCTTTCATTTGATACCCATATTGCTAGGTTTGGAAACGAACTTTTATCTATCTTTTTTGAGCGGCGGCCATGTTGAATTTATGTCAATGTTGCTAGGTTCATAGTGCACTCATCAAAGCCTATTATTTGATACCCATATTGCTGGGTTTGAAAACGAACTTTTATCCATTTTTTGAGCGGCGGCCATGTTTAATTTAGGGCAATTTTCCTTAGTTCATTATGCTCTACTCTTTTAGGTCTTTCAGTTGATACCCATATTGCTAGGTTTGGAAACGAACTATTATTCTTCTTTTTAGAGCGGCGGCTATGTTGAATTTATGTCAATGTTGCTAGGTTCATAGTGCTCTACTCATCAGGGCCTTTTATTTGATACCCATATTGCTGGGTTTGGAAACGAACTTTTATTCGTTTTATTTGAGCGGCGGCCTGTTGAATTTAGGGCGATTTTCCTATGTTCATAGTGCTCTACTCATCAAGGCCTTTCATTTGATATGCATATCGCTGGGTTTGGAAACGAACTTTATCGGCACTCATGTCAAATTAAGTCAACGTGGCTAGGTTCAATGTGTTCTACTCTTTAGGTTATTCGTTCGATATCCATGTTCCTTGGGTGGATCCAAAAAAATGTGATCCGTCATTTTAGACATTAGGATCAAGAGTCCCGTCCCGTCCCTCTACGCGTAACCCAGAACATTGCAGTCAGATATTTTTTTTAATTATCAATATTAATCTATTACTTTTAATAGTTTTAAATGGATGAAAGAGTTTGATTGCTTAGTCCTAATGTAAAAACATATAACATCTTTCAAAATACCTTGAAAAGAGTATCTTCATTTTTCAACATTTCAAATATTTCAAAAATTGTACCGATTTTGTGAAAATTAGTCAAGAATTAAACCAATCTACAAATTTTATGGTCACTCGATAAGTATTATCATAAAAAATGCTTTATACATTGGTTGTATGGCTTGATCTTTTTGCCTTACCACCACGGTACGACATAAGAAAAAAAAATTTGGTTGGCGAAATCCAGTTGGGCACAGCCATTAACAGAAAATATTAAATTTTATTTGTACTATGTGAAACACTTCATTCCTGCCTTTCAATTTTCGAAATCCAATTACTTAAGATCAGGCTGTATGGCGTAGTTCCATTGTCTTTCCTTCGTGGAAGAAAATACCTTCTCTCTGTACTATGTGACAGACTTGTCAAAACAATTTCACGTGCGCCATGTTGTTTTTCTACCTAAAGCCAATTCGAAAATTTTATATGGTATTTTTTTACTAAAAATAAAAAGTTAATTTAAACAAACGAAATTATGCCTAAATGTTCTTCCGGAAAATTCTAAGCATTGTGGTGTAAGCCATATCAAATTCTGTCCAGTAGCTGTCGGAGATCTTTCCGGACAAACAGACAAACAAACAAACAAACAAACAAATTTTTTTTTTTAAAACTATTCTATCGTGTTCTGCTAATGATTTTAAGGCGACCTGTGTATTTTTTTCTTAATATTTCGCAATTACAGATTTTTGTAACCCTACGATTTTATTACACACGGTTATTTTTTTATCACCCTGGTTATTTTAAGGGTGGCTTTAGGACACGGTAGAAGAATTATTTAACCATTAATAATAAAATTTACTCACCTGTTTAATTAGATATTTATTATCAAAAATATCCAAAAAATACTGCACTGGTATGGACACTGAGTGAAGTTGTAGGCAAAACATTGAATGAACGCGAACTGGCAACAACGTCGCCGATTCAAAGTCATCGCAACCACACCAAAAATGCATGTTTGCAACTCTCTTCTGCCGCGTGACAATCTTGACAAGTACACTTGTAACCTGTTCTTCATTATAACAGTATTGAAACTGTACTTATATTGTTTAGAGCGATACACAAAGAATCTCCTGACCATCAATCTGTCGATTTTCGGAAGATTTGTACTATCTGCTCTCACAAATCCAACATCAATGGTTGATTTTGCTATTAATACAAATAATTTACGATATTTACACATATAATAACGGAGACTTGGACGATTTTTTGCCAGTTATAGGAAAGAATAGTGCAAATCGACGAGTTGTTGAATCAAATTTGACATTTCTTTGTTTACTATATGAGTGACGTCACGGCCCTGACCACAGATTATCAAAGCGGCGTGAGATAAAAAAGATTATTTCTAGCATTTTCAAATTAAAATTTTACAGTAATCATTCATTGTTATTTATTAAAATCGGTATATTGTGGAACCTTATGCCAAATACTGTTAGAAATAAACAATATTTTAATAAATTTTGATATGAGTCAACTACCCTATTAGACAGTATTAACGATCAGGTGGCGTTTCCTTAATAAACTTGGTATTGGCAAGACAAAAAATAGTTCCTCACTAGAAGATCTTGATATCATCTCATTTAATTCTTATTTTTCTTCATCAAATGCTATGGACAGCAACATTTAGCCTAACGATTTTTTAAATTCAAATATTTCCATGAGTGAGTGGCGTAAATCACAGCGCGTTCGTGTACCTTTTCTACACACTAATCAGTGTCGCGCTTGCGCTTGTCGAGTGCGTACGTGCGCGCGTTTGGCCAGGGTAAGTAAAAATATTTCGCCAGCGGTCTCCGTGACCGCACGTAGGTGGTTGGGCTTTTGTGCGTTTATTTATTTATTCTGTTTTAGTTTCAAAATGAACAAAAATTACGAAAATATTGAAAGATGGCTTCAGCAAGAGATCTCAGATGACGAAAACATTTCTGACGAGAATTGCAGCGACGTCGAAACTGATATAACGACTCGAGTGCAGACTGAAGAGTGTGAATCCGAATCTGAAATTGAAGGTGACGATGATCAAAATAGCTTGCCGGAATCAACAGCCTCTTCAAGGTCACAATCTCCATCCAGCTCTCCAGAAGAAAACGACTCGTTGGAAGATAATATTCCGCCGAAAAGTGCCAATTTGTTTGGAGTGCTCGAAAAAAATGTGCTGTAACTGCCGCAAAAAATGTAAAAGTTTAGGCATTGCAATTTTGTTTAATTTTTAATATTTTGTAAATTTTTTTTAATATTTTTTTATTTCTAGTTTATTGAAATTATTAGAAATAAGAAAAAGAAGTTAAAAATTTAAGCTCCTAATGATAAAGTTCTCGATTTCTTACTATAGTTATTTTTAATGCCTTAATTGATATTTCTTAAATATTTTAAAATTTATATAAAACTGTTATATAAATGTTGCTAATTTGTGGTGCAAAAATAAAGGGATTGAGACATGCATTTTATTTCACTGAACTTAAATTTGGTATGATAGATCCCAAAATAAACGCAATAATCCATCAGAGGTCTCTGCGACCGCACGTAGGTGGTTAAAGGACAAAAATAGGTGCTAGGTGGTTAGGGGTTAACAGACTTAATTTAGGCTCGTTGCCGCCAATAGTTTTTGACGGAGTACACATACCATACCAAGATGTAGTAAAAAACTTGGGCATTTATATTGACAGTCGTATTTCTTGGGACAGGCAGGTTTCTGAGATGCGTAGAAGGGGGTTTGGAGTGCACAGTTTGCTGAAGCGTCTGAAAAATCTCCTGCCGACCAAAACCAAAGTTTTACTCGCACATTCCGTTCTCTTTCCCATACTTGACTATGCTGATGCTTGCTATACTGATCTAGGTGTCGCTTTATTACACAAAATGCAACGTCTTCAAAATGTAGCCGTAAGGTTCATTTTTGGTCTGCGAAAGTTCGAGCATGTCTCCAAATATCGTGTTTAACTTCCCGGCGGAGAGATTATCATATCCTGTCTCTCCTATACTGAATCCTTTTTAATCCTAATGCACCAACCTACCTTAAGAGTCATTTTGAGTATAACTCCTCTATAAACATCCGAAACCTGCGATTCTCCCATAACTTATCCCTTTATCTTCCTGCACATTCCTCGTATTGTTCAAAGTCTTATACTAAGACAGCTTTTATGCTGTGGAACTCTATACCTGAGGCCATAAGGCGAGCACCCTCCCAAAATATATTTAAATCTAAATTGGAAAAATATTCTCTTGAGCTGGAGTATGGGTAATAAATTGTATTAACTGTCCTTAAAATATCCTTATTGTGCAAGATATTGTTTATTATAGTTTATAAAATATGTACATGTTTGATAATTATGTATATACTAGCTTTTGCCCGCGTCTTCATCCGCGTGGATATAAAAATAAATCTATGACGTTCCGGTGCAAAGCCTTAACTTGCAACATAATGCCGTTACAAAGTTTGGGTGGCTTTAAATTTCTTAATAACAGGTGCACCCACACGTAAAACAAGTCTATCATATGGCACACTCGGTATGTTCAAAGTGTTTAAGAACTCTACTGGATAATTAACGGGCATCGTCAGTGCTTATCACAATATGTATTGACTTATAAACAATATGTTGTCCTTCAAAGGAGTTCATTAATATGTTATTAATGGCCACTGCTTGGTTGTTCTTTGGAATCAGTATAGCTTTTTCGCATAACCACTCGTATGCGATGATTAAGCGTCGATTCAATCGAATCCAACTCCTCAATATCAGGGTCTGACCCGAAGAGATCCGGTGACTTGGGACATGGCGACAGTGGCGGCGGTAGTTCCGAGTGGGCGACTTTCTGGATTTTTGCATAGTAGGACAGCATTTTGGCTCGTTTGAGCCGCCGAGCCCGCGCCGCCGTCTCCTCCCCGCAGATCTCGCAGTAGCTCCACTCAGGATCAATCGCCGCCTCGCAGTTGTGACACCGTCCTCTTCTTCGAAGCCAGTTTGCCTTGCAATGCGGGCAAGTAGCTGAAAACGATTACAAAATGCTATTAGCATTATACCAAAGAATAAACTAAACTAAACACTAGAAAACGTAACATTACCGTATTGAACATGCAACATGGCAAACAAGCAAACTGCCCACCTGACGGTAAGTGGTAACAGTCACTTAGAATACATGTGGCTCTTGTGAGATTCGCATCAAAACTGGAACCCCCACAAGAACCGTGTACGTTGCCAACGGAAAGAAGATTAACAAATAATAAACTAAAATTTTCAGATATAACGGCCCACTATCTCTTAATTACATAAGAATTATTCGAATATTTCTGATTACTGTCGCGGGATGGCCTGCCCAAGCAATGGGGGAGGGGCGGCTGATAGTTTTCTCCTGTTATGGGCGCATTTTTTATGCATCGATGCCTTTCCTTTGTCTCTTCGGAGGAATATTGTTTCTTATACAGAACTTCAGATCACTTCCTTTCATTATAATAGGAGATGTATACATAACTTTATTTCTTAGCGTTGTAACTATGGTGAGTTGCAAATATACCTTTTGTTTGTTCCGAATATACCTAAATATTTAAACAGTGCAGTGTTTCAAATGGGCTTTTTGTTATTTTTCAGTACAGAAATTTTATACCCACCATGAAAATGTATGGAGTAATAAGCAAATACTTTCTGATGCAGTTTCACTTGTATAATTTTCGGCATAAAGGAGGTTATTTTGTAACGGTTTGTATAATGCATTACTCATTATTAAACAAGTTAAACTCAAGGAAATGTCTTTGGTAGAGAGAGAGAGAGAGAGTTGAAACACAGGTCTCTCCAGACCAAGATATCTTATTCGGCCTGTATGGTACCTACTCATAATTATCATCATTGAGCTACACTTGTCCAGTGCTGGACATAGGTCTCCCCTAATGCACGCCACTGCTCCCGATCTTCACCCAGCCCACTCTAACGAGCCTACGTATATCGTCATCCCATTTTGTCGCAGGGCGTCCCACACTACGTTTTCCGAGTCTGGGTCGAGGTGTCGACGGAGGCAAAAGCTTTCTCATAGTCCACAAACGCCATGCACGGGGGTTGGTTATACTCATTGGTATTCTGTATAACCTGCCTTACTGTGTGAATGTGGTTTTATTGTGCGATAACTCCGTCGGAACACGGCCAGAGCTTCGAATAAGACGGTTCGAGATGACTCTTGAACACAAATAATAGACATGGTTCAGGAGTAAAAGTCTTTGTCTCCTTTCTTAAAGAACAATACGACCAAGCTCCCGTGCCATGCCTTGGGAGTTCTCCTGTAGAAAAGAACACAGTTAAATATACGCTGGAGCTCCTTCGGTATTGGCTTACCAGTAGCAGAAGCTCCGTTGTGACGCCATCCTCTGCCGGGGCTTTTCCATTTTAAGTTGTCGAAGAGCCGCCTTGATTTCGTCTAGGCTGATGTCGAGGAGATCCTCCGTCGCATGGTGGGTTAAGGTGGCTCTTGGATCCTTCTCATCCGCCGTGGGATAGGGCGTGTGGTGCGACTGGCTGTAGAAGCTAGCTAGCTAGCTTCCGAAAGAATCTCCGGTTTCGAAGCGACGATTTCTTCTTTTGCTTTGATCAGCTTCATCAGGTGGTTTCTTTCAAGCTGTTGTATGAATACCTTGGATCCCCGGTTCTGCTCAATTGCTCTCTGTATTAAAAGTGTATTGGAGCGTTGGAGGTCACGTTTTACCAGCTTGGAGATGGACTTGTTCAGGGATCGTTGTTCTGACGGAGTGAATGTCGGATCGTTTTCCCGCTAATCCATTAGATCCAGCGTCTCTTTTGAAAGACCTTTTGGCCGTACGTCACAAATCGCAAAATTTCCATTTTTACCACTTGGTTGAGTTCCTTGTCGATGTAAACCTCGATTCTGGTTTCCAAGGCAGCGAATCGATTTTCCAGTTTCAGCAAAATGCGTAAGAACAGAACCAATATAATAATAATTTGTTTATTTACTCATCACCGAACAGTTACAATGTGTGGAGGTATACAATAAAATTATCAAAACAAAATGTTACGTGAGAATCTGATGCCTGAGGTATCCAGAACGAACCTGTAGTATAGGTCACCAGGCCCTCCCGCCACGGCGATGTGCACTATCCATTGATGGTTTATGGTTTTAATAAAATGTGCCAAATTCAAAAGAAAACACGCGAAGGAAACGATTAGATATGGAAATAGCAGTGATGAAGCAGAATAGATAGGACTGTATTTGTATCTGTATCTGTATACAGGGTCCGGTCCAATTTTGAGGTACCGGCAACCTCGCAAGATTAGATAGCTGACATCATAAACTCATAAATTACGTTTGTTTTACGAGTTTTAAGATAACTCAATAAATTGAACAAAAATCAATTTTCAAGTTTTTATTGCACTGTCGTCACATTGATAAGTCTATGTTTCATTTATAAGGGCGACAACGCTACTCGGGCGTTGTCGAATAATAATGATAAAACTTCAGACTAAATAGATACTTACGTACCTAGTAGTGCTACTTACGTACCACTTCGGCTATACTTTGAATGTTATTACACCCCATTTCTCTAATTTGGTGGCTAGTTTTATAATACGGAAGGAATTAGCTTTTTTCTAAATAGCGGAAAAAAGCTGATTCCTCCCGTATTATCTACGGGACCTCTATCAAATTTGGTGGGTGTCAGTTTTTATACCCAGTAAACCCACCTACACTGCTAAATTTCGAAATTTCCGTAGAACAAAAATTTTTATTTTCGATTATACGGAATTTGTGAAATTCCGCTAAAACGTTCCCCCCGGGGATTATTTCTCTTATATTAAAAAAACTATGTGTCTTAAAATTCTGGTGAAAATCTCATTGTGTTCCTAATTCTATCTATCGAACTGTTTTAACAGAACCCGCGCGCCTCCCACCCTTGGGGTTGTTCCCGACCCTCAAACTTTGTATTCACACTTTTATTAGTGAAAACTAACCTATTTGTCTTTCCGGCGCTCCTGCTCCTGTTCCTGGCGTCGTCGTACGGCGACGCTTGATACTCCTCTAGGCTCGGGTTGGCGTCAGGAACCCGGGGCCGTCTTCGGTTTTGCTCCAGCTACCTCGGATCCTGGCCCTCGTGGGCTAGTGCAAGAGGCTAGAAGATGTCCCTCTTCCTTCGGGACCCGTTTTCGTCCGCTAACCCTGAGTGGATTCCGGGCGCTCGGGTATTGGTTTGTAGGGGAAAGTTCCTGCTTACGATGGTAATTTTTCCTTGGTGGGGTTTCGCTGTCTTTCTTGAGATATCGGCTGCGGAAGTTTGGGATTTTTTTTTCTGTACACGTAAAACTCTCCCGTGCCTCTCCCGGCCGGCCGATCAGGACGTTGGATATGTCGATCTTCCTGCCTCGGTTGTTGCCGTCTCCCTGCACCCTCAGATCCCTTCCACGAAGCGCAATTCCAGGACCTGGTGGTTTCCGCGCTCCCAGTTTTTGCCAGATTTCTCCCTGGTTTCTCAAGAGAAAAATCCGAAACTTTGTTGAAGGCTGAGGGGCATCGAGGCGCGTCGAACGACACCACCAATGTTTTAAGTTAATTTTATAAATTCTATGTGTTATTATGATTATAATTTAGGTGTATAATGACAATTGGAATAATATATCGCGAATTTATTGATATTGAATTGATTTGTATGTAATTAATGATTAACTATGACATTTTGTAATTCTAATTTTAATTTCTATGACATTGATATTATAATATTGTTAATATCTTGACTATTGTACAACATATATTATATTACTGAGAAACAATCATTTGTAAAGCCTGACGAAAACATTTTGCACGTTGACGACTTCGACAGAGTATGTAGAGCCATTAAACCTTATGAACTTGTGTCACCATATTCTAGCAAATAAAGATATCTTTCTTTCTTTCTTTTCTTTCTTTCCACTTTCGGGGTGGGGTCACAGATCGTTCTAGAGCAACGCACGCACTTTTATCCTTCACAAGCACTGTTTTGTTGGAAAACCACTGCAATCCATCAGGAAAACAACTCTGGAGACCAGAGCTCCTCACAGATCGTCCCGAAACTTTACTAGCACACGCGAATTTGTGACATACACTAACTTACACTTTACCAGGCTTTGGACTAGCTACATTAAACAATTAAAAACGAATCCTTAGGTAGGTAGGTATCTAAACCACCAAAATATGTGAAAACGATTAACGGAATATTTATTTTACGTTTTCTAAAGTTACACTGAACTCAATATCAGAGATTTGTTGATAGCTATATACCAATTATTCACTTATCATTTTTACAGTAAGGTACGTACGATAGATAGATCGATAAGGTGCGGAAGATTTTGGCACACAAGGACATGTGACGCGCGCACGCGCGCGCATCAAAGCCGCCGACTGGCCACAAACGACTGGCGGGCGGCCGTAGAAAAGTAGGTCAAGTAAAGTCAAGGATGCTAGCGTTGCCCCGCTCGCATACTCGCACAGGTAATTCTGGTGATGCGTGGTTATGCACGTAGAATTACGAACATTCTAGAGGTAAATACAGGGTTAATTTCGAGGTACCGGCAACCTCGTAGGATTAGATAGCTAGCATCAATAACTACATTTGTTCTACGACTTGAAAATTGATAACAAAAATAAATATTAATTTAATATACCTCTAGAATGTTTATAACTCTACGCGCACAGTGCGCGAGCGTAGCGTTGTCTTCCGTCGTCGTTTATAAATGAAACAAAGACTTATCAATGTCACGACAGTGCAATAAAAAGTTGAAAATTGATTTTTGTTCAATGTACTGAGTTATCTTAAAACTCGTAAAACAAACGTTGTAGTTAATGATGTTAGCTATCTAATCCTGCGAGGTTGCCGTTACCTCCAAATTTATCCTGTATAGTTTATTTTTTAATTACCAAAAAAAATTGGGTGCTTGTTCAGACAAGCAAACTGAACAACTTTCACTATGGGACCAACTTTGAAATCGCAAACAAAAATCAGCTGTTCCATACAAATGTTCAAGTCACTGAACCTAGATGTATGGAACAGCTGATTTTTTTTGCGATTTCAAAGTTGGTCCCATAGTGAAAGATGTTCAGTTTGCTTGTCTGAACAAGTACACCCCCGTTATCTATTATTTGCAGATGATATAAAAATCTACAGGAAAGTCAAATCATTGAACGATTGTCTGCTTTTACAACAAGATCTCGACGGGCTGCATAGTTATTGTCTCGTTAATAAACTAAACTTGAACGTATCTAAATGTAATTGCATTATATTTAGTAGAAGCCGAAACACATTGTGTTTCGATTACGAATTAAACGAGCAATCACTCCAGCGCGTCGAATACATAAAAGATCTAGGTATAATTCTCGATCCAAAGCTCCTATTTGACTTGCATGTTGACAACATAACATCTAAAGCTACGAAAACCTTAGGCTTTATCATGAGGAGTAACAAAAACTTTCGTACTGTAAAATCTTTGTAAATTCTGTACAGTTCACTAGTCAGAAGTCAATTAGAGTATGCGAGTCAGGTATGGTTGGAGCCCCCAATATAATGTCTAACATAGATAAAATAGAAACAATTTCTAAGATACGTAAATTTTAAATACAAAATAAATTCTAAATCAACTTATATCGCAAATTGCCAACATCATCATATTTTACCATTGGGTCTCAGGTGAGAGGTGGCAGGCTTAAAACTCTTACTGAATATTGTTACCAATAAAATTGACTGCAGTGAACTTCTGTCGAAAATTAATAAGCAATTACCTCAAACTTCACACCGATGCACGTACACATTATAGAAAAAATTGCTACTTAAATAGATTCTCTATTAATTTCAATCGCAAACATTCTATGCATGTTGACCTTTTTATGGCAAATTCTAAAATTATTACCCAATTTTTTGAAAAGTAGATATAACGTGAGTATGGCTTCCTTTTGCATGGATATTACATAAAATAATCTTTTTACCTTACCTAAGCACAATAATTACCTATATAAAATTTAATAAATAGTAGAATAAAATCGCTTGGATTAAGCACCATTTTTATTTAGTTTTACATTTATATGTACGAGTATATTTTACCGATAATTGTATGCTGTTTGTTTTCCATGAAAATAAAATAAAATAAAATGTTATGCATTAATAATAATTTATTTCTATGTCACCAGAGCGATGTGTGATGTATAAAGGTGTTTGTGTGTGTGTGTGTGTGTGTTAAAGTAGGAAGAGTGAGTAGGGGGTGCGATGTCAGGCAACCTCCTTGGGTGCACCCTGGGCAACCCGGCAGTTTCTCTGCCGCGGGCTAATAGTCTGACGAGAGGCCCCCCAATGAAAGGGGGGCGTGGGATGGCCGGGTTCAACCCGGCGGGCCCCTTCATGTGGCCAACCGCTTCATGCGGTGAAGGGCGAAGTCCCCTCTTCTTTTTTGTTAAGAAGAGATGTGGCTTTTGCCGGAAGCCGGTTACAGGCGCTTACCTTTGTTGGTGGCAGTAGTGGGGTGAGTTTCTCGCCATGGCGCTTAGCGCCTGCCGGGGATTTCCCCGAGTGTCGGCTCACCTGCGCGGCGATGGATCCAATGGGTTCTGCCGTCGGGCAACCCGTTACCTGCACTGAGCGGGCCGGGGGTCCGGCGCACTGGGCGTCGATCCGCGTGGAAGACAACCACAATAAAAAAATCACCCCAACCCCAAGGTGGCGTCTCCGTGCCGAGGGGGTGCGTGGCTGGTGGGAGACCAGTCCCAAGCGGGCAAAGGGAATGCATCCCAAAATGCAAACTATGGAACTCGGCAAGAAGGAAAAATGTGCCCAGGGGGTATCAGTCTCCCCCCCCGTAAGATCGCGCGAGGCGGCTGCGGGCAGGCAGTCATATCTGAGGCTGGCTAACCCGAGTTCCACCCTTCCTACATGCGAACCCGTTGAGAGCGGGCCACCATCGGTATCCGGGCCGACTGGTGGAAATACCATCAATGCGACCGAGGCGGCAGGTGAGATTCAACCCCCGACGGCGGTTCCCGGGTCGTCGAGGGGTAAAAATGCGATCGGACGATACGGAGTAAGGAGAAAAAGCGTCAGGATCTCCAATTTAATGCTGGACTACGACGCGCCAGACATGTTCCCGATTTCAGCAGAGTCGGACATAATGTCCGAGGCCTCGCTGATGAGCACGGACAGCGGCGCGAGTGCCCTTTCCATACGTCGGAAGAGAAATAGGGAGGTAAGATGCGAGGAAGACATCGACGAGCCTTCGTCTGAAGATGATCCGCTGGCTTCCTCTAGAATACCTCAGCCGAAAGGCAAAAGAGGACGAGGCCGCCCACTAACCACTGGTGAATACGTGGGGCTGGCCAAAGCAAAGGCGGTGTACCTGAGGCAGGAGCGCCTAGAACTCCAACTGCAAGCAGAGAGGGAACTCCTGCAGATGCCAATGGAGCCCCGGAGCACTCGACGCACAGCTCCCACACCAACACCATCGTTGGTTGTGCTATCCCCTTCGGAGGAGAGTGAAAGCGACGACCCTACGCTCACTGTCACCGAGCGCATGGGTCGCGCAATTGAAGTAATTAACTTCGTTGCGGAAAGGTCCTCTAATCTAAACGGGGCCTTTGTAAAAAAGCTGAAGACGGCGGCGGCACACCTCCGCGAGGACGCCAAATTGTTGGCGGTGCGCACCGTCTCGGACGAGACGGAGCACCTGCAGCAGGCGAAGCGCCGCCTTGAAGAAGATCTCAAGGCCCAGAAAGCCAAAATCATTGAGTTAGAGGCGAAGGTGAAGGACCTCTTGGGGAGGAGCCCACCACCACCACATCTTCCCCCAGCAAACACGGACGGGACTCTAGCTCCTCACAACATCGAAGAGCTAGAAAACAGGCTGATGGGGCGCATGGTTGCGCGACTCAACGCCAGGCTTGTTGGGTTAGATCCGCGGCTGAACCCCGAGCCGCACCTGCGGCTGCGGCAAATGATGGAGATACCCGCTGTGCCCACAGCCCGGAAGCCCGCGAAAAAAAGCGCTCCCTCTGCGCCAGATACCGCGGCTCCAACCAAAAAAGGACTCAGAAATGGGAATTCAAAAGGCGAAAGCCACTGCGGAGAAATCGTCAGCGGAGGATCCACGCTCACTAGTCTCACTACCTCTTGCCCCTTCCAATATGGAGGAGACCTGGACCATGAAGCGCGGCCAATGGAGAAGACAGAGAGAGGATGGCATACCGGCAACCACCATCATGCCGAAGCAGCCTCCTCCACCCCTGAAAAAGACGGCCCTTCCTCGGCAACCTAAACTGCGCACGCCGAAGACGGCAGCAGTAGTACTGACACTGCAGCCGGGAGCTGAGGAGCAGGGCCATTCGTACGTCAGGGTGATTGCGGCCGCCAGAGCCAAGGTGAACCTCACGGATTTGGACATAGAGGGTGTTCAGTTCCGTAGGTCTTTAACTGGGGCACCCGTAACCGTTACAGGCGATAAGAAGGAGGCGAGTGCGGCCGACCTAACCGTCGCCCTCAAAACGGTGGTCGACCCGACCGTTGCGCGGTTCACTATCCAAACCAAAACTGTGGAGATGCTGGTCTCCGGACTGGACGAGTCCGTCCAGCCAGAGGAGCTGAAAGAGGCACTCGCTAAGACCGGCGAGTGCCAGGTCGAGGAAGTCCGGGTGGGAGAAATCCGCCAGTGCCGCTACACTATAGGCACGGCGTGGGTGTGCTGTCCGGCGGAGGCAGCTAAGAGAATAGCCTCTGCCAAGAGGCTGCTGGTGGGTTGGTCCGCCGCAAAGACGAAGATCCTCCAGCCCCGCGAAATGAGATGTTTCAGGTGCCTCGAATCGGGGCACCTGAGGATCGACTGCAAGGCGGAAGTGGACCGGAGCACGCTGTGCTACCGCTGCGGGGAGGCTGGGCACAGGGCGTCGACGTACTCGTCGATGCCAAATGCCCATTGTGCACGGTGGCCGGGAAACCGGCAGACCATCGCCTTGGGGGTAAGACCTGCTCTGCCCCCAGGGTACCCATCAGCAGGAGAAGGAGGAGGGCAGCGCTAAACCGGCCACCCGAGACCTCAGGCGGGATGGAGATGGAGGTCACCGAGGACGTCATCGGGGCCCCCATCATCCAGAAGGAGGCGACCGCGGGAAGAGATATTCCCCGCAATAAAAATGGTCCCCAGCCCCAGGGCACCTAATGCCGGGACGCTTCCTGGGTGCAAAGCGGCGCAAAACACCTGCGCCGCTCACAAAGCAGCCGAGCCACGCGCCTTTGGCGTTGCGCGAGTCCGGCAACGGATTATCCACAGACAGGGGGTCAGCTGGAACAAGGCATCGCTGTTGTCCCCTTCCCCCTGTCTTGTGATGGACGGAGGAGCTGCTGGGAGGTTTTTAGTGGGTAGGCCTGGACCGATATGGCCAGGAGAGTCCCACATACCCTCGTGGTTTGGCTCGACCACGAGGTATGCGTAGAATCATTTTCCCCCTACAAAAAAAAGGAAGAGTGAGTAGAATAAATGTGATATCTGTGAGCGAAGTTTCATCAATATGCGATCATAATGAGCAGATTTAGTCGGAATGTGGACTTCATCAATCAGTCAGGAGCATTCAAGCTTAAAATCGATATTCAGAGAGTGTCTCTCAAGAGTCGGTGATCACTTCCGGTTTTCAACCTATTGATCACTAAGACATCTCTGAATATGCTCTTTTTGACCGATATGATGTAGTCGAGCTCATGTTTGCTCACAGAATTGGGGCTCACGTGAATTTCCTCTGGGGCTGTTTTTTAAGGAACGAATTCACTAAGAAAAGCCCCTCGCGTTCCTGCAAACTTACTAGCATTTGCTCCCTATGGTTTCTGCTCCCGTCGACGTATGATCCTAGCATCGATTCTCTGCAAGTCTGTAATCCCTCTTTACCGTTTAAGTCCACAAGGTTGAAGTCAGAGATTTAAATCTCTGGTTGAAGTGAGTCTTGGTGGTGGTGTGTAAGGCTCGAGAGATGCCCTCGTACATTTTGATCATGACATACGCAACCCTCGCCGACACACTGGAGATTTGAATAACGTTGTCAGTGACGACTTTATTGACTAGGAGCCCGATGCCGCCTTGTTACGGATTATCCCGTCAGAGTCAGAGTATTCTCGCCCTCTCTACTGACTTCGCTTATCCCCAGAACATGTCATCTTAAGTGCCTCAGCTCGTCCTCGAGTTGGGCCAAATGAGTATCAAGCCGTAGCTTGCGACCATTGTACGTCACCAAGTTCAGTTTGGTTCTGCGGCCTTCCGTGACCCGGAGATTATTGGCACCCCCTGTCCTGTCGTAACGGCCGACTGGCCAGATATGTTAGCTTTTTATTAAGAAATTTATATTATAAATGGAACATAAGGCGACAGTAATTTTTTTCAACGATTTGTTTCTGTTTCCCGCTAATACTGGATGTGTTATTGGTTCGAGCCATGGACTTAATTATAAATCCATGGTTCGAGCTCAGTCCGAGGAGAAATTTAAAAGTTTATAAATTCGATAAATTCTCAATTTTATTAGTAAACGTTATTGTTTTCGTGTCAGTAATAGACACCTTTTTAGGGTTTCCTTGTAAACAAGGAACCCTTATAGTTTCGCCATGTCTGTCTGTCTGTCCGCGGTAAGCTGTAATTTTGCCAAAAAAATGGTAGAAAAAATATTGAAAGAAAAATTTTTTTAGGGTATATTTTTTTAGGCTCACATACAAGTAAAGTGGGATTCTTTTTTTTTCCTCGACTAATCCCTCGTGTTGAATAGGTCTTTAAAAATTATGTAAGGGTTAGGGCACTACTTTTCGATTTAGGGATCCGTTTCTGAAATATTTGGTTTTAAAAGTAAGTGCAAATTTTTGTTAGAGAGATAGTGTCTATATGCTAAACGGTAATATATGGACACGTGGAAAAAATTACAACAGTAGTATATATAACGAAGTTTAAAGGGTTTAAAAGTACTAAGAACAAACTAAAAAGTTATAGACGACCAACTTATAAAATGCACTCGGAAAAGTAAAATTTCATTGAAAATTAGTACTGAATATAAATTTACGAACCACGTGAAGTTAAGAAAATATAAAATCACTACAGCTTTAATAATAATAATAATAATGCCTAATTTAATAGCAACGTGTTGTGAGGTGTGAGTGTGAACTCAAAGTTGGCATTTGCAACTACGGAACCCTTTTTTTACGGTGGAAAATGCATTACGCACACCCGCGCTTGGGAGGGCGCGGGGTTATGTCGGACTCTCCGCGCCCCTGGGGGCAGAGTGCCAGCCAGGAACCGCGGCCTACAAACTAAAACCCACCAATGAACCTGTTCACATATGCGCAAGTCAATGCGTCGGCCGCGCACTTGTCTTGTGGGTTCGGCTGCCATCCGAGCCGCCCCTCAACAGCTATGTGGACCGAGGCCGAGCCACTGTGTGAACCTTGTGGGAGGTGGTTCAGTGACGATGTCCTGGCGCGCCGCTGGTAGTCAGTCACGTCCTCTGGCCGTCCCACGTACAGTTGTCAGGTCGCGGGTTCGTAGTATAGAGAGGGGAACTGGATGCCACAATGATAATAACTATTACAGGTATTCACACGTTTATTCGGTCAATAAATATACAGCTTATGTACACAGTTCTAGCCGGCGTTCACGCGGCACATACAAGAATGTGAAATGCTACACATTTATGGCGGCCTCACTATGCCGCTACTAGGTTATTACAGTTATTTTTAGTGCTACCCCAATATTCACAACACAACAGCTCCGTTATGGCTTTAGAGTATCTTAACTCGGTTATTTACAAAGAATAACTTAATATGGCGCGACGCGATACATTAATTGTGTGTGCCTTGCACAGCGGTCGACGGGGAACGTAGCGGCGTCCATGCTCGCTAGTGACGTGACACCAAAACAGTAATGTGCTCAAAGGGTGGATTTTGCATGAACATTCCCAGGGGGCCCAGCAACGAGGTTGGGAAACCTAGTCCTCACTTACAGGTAACTTAACTAGCTTAACTACTGGCCTAACAAGTTCGCCAGATTGGGTTCTTAACCTTACAGATCTAATAACATTATCCCTACCCTTATGTAACTCTAACACCCTACCTAGCTTCCAGTGTAGTGGTGGAGTATTTTCATCCTTGATGAAAACTAAATCGTTAACCATTAAGTTGTCAACATCATTATACCATTTATTCCGCGAACGTAGCGGCGTCCATGCCCGCTAGTGACGTGACACCAAAACAGTAATGTGCTCAAAGGGTGGATTTTGCATGAACATTCCCAGGGGGCCCAGCAACGAGGTTGGGAAACCTAGTCCTCACTTACAGGTAACTTAACTAGCTTAACTACTGGCCTAACAAGTTCGCCAGATTGGGTTCTTAACCTTACAGATCTAATAACATTATCCCTACCCTTATGTAACTCTAACACCCTACCTAGCTTCCAGTGTAGTGGTGGAGTATTTTCATCCTTGATGAAAACTAAATCGTTAACCATTAAGTTGTCAACATCATTATACCATTTATTCCGCGACTGTAAGGTGCTCAGGTACTCGATATGCCAACGTGACGTGGTGCAGCTTCTGCAGCATCTGAAAACGAGATAAACGTGACATATTAGTGTCCGACCAATTACGTTCAGGCACTGCTCCCAGCGGCTGACCGATAAGAAAATGTCCTGGCGTCAGAACTTCTAAATCCCCAGGATCTTCAGACATCGGTACCAGAGGCCTGGAATTCAAGATAGCTATTATAATTATCTTACACAACACCGTCGATAGTTCCTCATATGTTAATATAGTACCACCTATTTCTCTCCTCAAAAGTTTCATTACGCTTTTGACTGCAGCTTGATTTTACCAGAAATGGTCTAGCGAAGTCTGTGGCGACTCCGTCGAAAGGCCGTGCGCGCCGAACTCGGTCTGCGGGGAGGTCTGCCATGCGGGGAGGTCTGCCATACGGGGAGGTTGCTCTGCCGCAGAAAACCGAAAACACCTCTTGCATCGTCGTATAGTCCGCGCAGCCTGCTTTCGGACCGACGTTATCCAATATTCCCTGCGAAGTATAGCAATCAAACCATTAGCTCCAATGTGACAATAAGTTTTGTGATAATGCTCCATTAACAATTGGACAAATCTAGTATCCTTAGGTAACAACACTGGGTGCCTTGCCCCATAAGCAAGTTCCGAATGTCTGAGTCGACCTCTGACTCTAATGACTCCCTCGGAGTCTAAAAACACACTTAGCTTCTGAAGTGATGTTATTACTCGTTTATGTTGCTTCAACAAGTCTATCTCCTTGCTGTATTCCAATTCTTGGATTCTCTTAATCCAATACTTGACTGCATTGCGCGTCTCTGGAAGTGAGAGTATACAACTCTCGGGTCGACCTGATCTATCTGTCCTCAGATTTCTGATAAATCTCAACACGTAGCCTGTGGTATCGATTAGTTTGGTAAAACTGCTTACCTTTCCCAATAGTCTGATGTCCCATGGTTCTTCCTGAACGACATTGGTGGTAACTACTTTCTTATACCCTGGTAGTTCCGTAGGTCTTACATACTTGCTAGGCCACTTAGCTTCCTTGGTTCTCAACCATGGTACTGTCCACCATAACTCATGGTGAATCAGTTGTTCTTCCGCTGTCACGCCACGTGATGCGCAGTCTACCGGATTCCAATCTGATGGTACATGTCTCCAATTCAGTTTCCTTGGTGAATTTTGTACATACTGTACTCGGTTACACTCGAATGTCTGCAAACAGTGTGGCTGCGTCTCCACCCATGCTAGGACAATAGAACTATCTGACCAAGCATACATGCTATCGATATTTATCGATTTTTCATAACCATCTGCTACATGATTAAGTAGTTGACAAACCAAATACGCTGCGCTAAGTTCCAACTTCGGAATCGTTTGTCGTGTCTTCACAGGTGCCACCCTTTGAAACGGAAACCAGAGGCTCAGGAAAACGATTGAATTAATAACGTATGGTTTTTAATAAAATATAACTATAAAAACAACGACATTTTCTATTACATATTTACAAGTGACAAATTATAACAGAACAAAATAGCAACTCGACAAGTACTCTGACCATAATGTTAAAATTAATTTAAAGAGGTTTTCCAACATCCTCCCACCGCGAAAAAAAAGGAAATTAAAAACCAAAATTAAATTTCTAAAGGATAAATTCTTTGTATTGGACGCACCAGTTCACCCTTGGCCGTTTTAAGATGTGCCACTCTTACTCTGCCGTCCCTACCTGACTTTAAACGTATCACTCGCGCTAAGGGCCAGCAAAGTCGCTTAGATTGGTCGTCACCCACTAGCACTATGTCTCCAATCTTTATTTCAGTGATAGAATTTAATTGGGTGTGCTGAGTTTGTAACGCACCTAAATATTCAATCCGAAACCTACACCTAAGATTGTCTCTTATACTTGCTAGTCGACGATAAGCTTTCGACAGATTTTGAGGCAAACTGACATCAGGACTAACATTAGGTAACGGAAGTAAGAAATCTGAGGGAGCCAACGGTTTCAACTCATTCGGGTGGGTGATTTTGTAACCCATCGGCAATCGGCCATCGTATAGATTTGATAATTCTGTTTGATTTAAAACCGATTTTTAATATGTTTAACATTCTGTAACATCTTTGTCTGAGTGTTCTTGGTGTATTTGTTGAGTTGAAACCAACCAATACCTAAAGCTAATACACATAATTTCGCTTCTTTTCACTAAGTGATTCAGTTTGATATCGATTGCCGATCAATCGATGAGTTACAAAATCACCACCCGGATCTTCACTTGAATATGTTATTGGTCTTGAATTCACAATGGCTTCACACTCACACAAAACCGTACTCATTTCTTCCTGACATATGGACGCGTTTCGAAGTACTTTACGAAGAATATCCTTAACAACGCGAATCAACCTTTCAAAAAATCCGCCCCACCATGGGGCACTGGGAGGATTAAAATGCCAATCAATTGACGGGAAAAGTTTACTACCAGAAACAAAATTGCCACCATTGTCACTGTATACTACGTCAGGAGTGCCTCTACGGGCTATAAAAGGAAACCAAGAAATGCCAATGAGAAACTTTAATAATTTAGACAAATAAAAAATAAGATATGTATACTTATAAACATTTAAAAAAAAAACATGAGGGAAAAAATAAATCAAGGAGTTAGAGCTTCACTTACAGTTCGTTATCAAAAACTTAGCAGTTGGAGAAGCGTTAAACAAGCATGCTGCTTTTCCTATGCCCAATGACTATTGTACATACATATGACTATGTAATTTAGAGCTAAAGAAAGTACAAATTTTTAGGACTTACATAAATACAATGTACATTTAACTAAAATAGAACATATACCGCTGACACATCAAAATTGAAAGTAATTCTGCTCCTATAGGAATAAATTAACTTACTAGATAGTACAGACAAAGCTTGCATATGTGTACATACATACAGTATTTACTTAGATCCGTAGCTTAAATAACTACCTTATATGACTAACTCTGGGTAGACCTCAAGGTGATCATGAACTGGACTTACAATCTTGGTAATTTTATGTCTAACGTGGATTCAGAATGTAGGGGAGCAGGAACAAGGTATAATGGTTAAAGGCCTGACCTGTGGTGATGTTTGTATATGTACTGCTGTTGTCAAAATTGACTCATCACATGGCATACTTCCTTCTCCGCTCACGGACTCCAGTACCGCCCCAAACTAAAAACTGAAACCAAACAATTCAAGCATAAACATCAAACGTAAACCCAAACGAGCCTATCCAAATCTTCAATAGAACTACTTACCCCTATCCAAGGGTAAAAGATATACGTAGTGCGACCTCAGTGCTCCAAAACGCAGGCGGCTAACAGCGACCTAGACTTTCGGTAGTAAAATTAACACAATTTCATTAATTTCTTGTACAAAAATCCTTAAATTCCTTGACTTGGCTATAACTAGGCTTACCTTCACGTGACCTAGTGCGTCTTCGCTACGTGTAGGTATATACACGCTGCGTATCCTGCCTCGGAAGCATCCCCAAAACCGTGCAGTGTATAGGACACTGCATTTGGCAATGCGACACACCTCGGTATCTTTAGGCGTTCTATGTTATATATATATCCTGAATCATATGTATACTTCCATTTTTCAACTGTCTGCTCTGGCACTGCCTCGTCCCAGTGTAAGCCGTTCATAAACAATTCCTGTAACAGATTTTTAAACCTTATTATGACCGGTGTACAGTAGCCACACGGATCGTATAGCCTCGCTATAGTGCTGAGTATTGACCGCTTCGTCACTGCCTTCTCAGAAGGCATATTAAACCGATAGGATACCGTATCCGATATCGGCTCCCATTGTATATCCAATACCTTGATGAAACTTCTGAGGTCATTTGTGTCAAACTCCCTAGGTTGCTCACAATGGTCCCCCGGTATGTCTCTTCACAGCTGTGGTTCGTTTGTAGACCACTTTCGTAGTTCGTAGCCTGCGCTGCGCATTAGCTCAATGAGTTCTGCCTTCAGAACTTCGGCTTCCTCTATGGAGTCCGCTCCGGTCAAAATATCGTCGACAAATACGGCATCCCTAACAACATCCGCTGCTTTCGAGTCAGGGTGGGCTTTTCTCCACTGCTCTGCCAACTCGAGCAGAGTCCGTATCGCTACATACGGGCTAGACCTTAATCCATAGGTATTCAATTCATATACCTTGAGCTCCTGCGACGGATCACTCCTCCAGAGTATGAGTTGATTTCTCCTGTCTTCAGGGTGTATCCAGGTCATGCGGAACATCTGCTTGACGTCCGTAGTGAACACAAATTGATGTCGCCTAAAATTCATCAAGATTTTGGTAATATCAGCGATAATAATATCAGAAATTGCAGCGCTTCGCCAGAGTGTAAACATTGGTTTAACGACACTCCTGTACTGGTTTTACAACTACTATCAAATACTACACGGATCTTATCCGAGTCCTTCTTAAAAATACCATGATGTGGAATCACATAATGTTCAGAATCGAACTGAAACCATAGTCATCCATAAATTCTCTATATTTTTGAGCAAATAATGGATGCCGCTCCATTTTCCTTTCGAGTGTATAAAAACGTTTTGTTGCCGTATCCAAAGAATTTTCCAGCTCCGGTCGATCAGATAATAAAGGCAAACGTACCATAAACTTCCCATCAGCTTGCCTCACTGTGGTTTCCTCATAAAGCCGCTCACATTCCTTGTGACGGGGATCCTTGGCTGGTAACGTCGCGCGTCGGTGGCTCCTCCGATGTCCAGAAGCGCGTGACGGCTTCCGTCAGCGTTGTAGTGAAGACTGACTGCGGCTCTTCAGTCTCGTACCCGTTCACAGGTCCCATGACAGCATGCCCAAAGCATGTTCCGTAGGCTGCAACGCCACCTCAGGTCTTCAAACTGGGCTTGCGCCTGTTGGTAGCGAGCACCATACGGGCGGCGGCCTGGCTCCAGGCCGTAGGGTTGCAGCGGCTCCTGCTCCGGAGCGCGTTGCTGCGTCGCTGACCTCGGCTGCTCCACGGGGCTGTCGCGGCGCGGAGGCGACCTAGCGTGCGGCGGAGTGCGAGACGGCGGTGGCGACCGTGGAGGCGGCCTCACACACGGCGCTGCTCTCCCCGTCTGCTGTTGTGTGTTGCGCTTCGGAGCCTCTTCTCCTGCAGTGCACAACAAACTATGGTGATATCGAGAACCACATCCCTTGCACCCCTTTGCGTTCTGTTACACCCGGGTTCTGTCAGTAAATATGCTGACCATCAGAACTGCTACATCAGCAGTTTGCCTTAGTGCTCGAACTGGCTTCGACGCGAGTTCAGTCTGTCAGATTCATCATTCGGGCGCGGTTGCCTCGGGGTCCCCATATACTTATATTCAGTTCTAGTGCAATAAATTAATTAATCCTTTTTTTTAAAACGCCTTTTCATTGGGACCCCATAACATTTGGTGGCAGCGGTGGGATCGGAAATCCCCAGTGCATAAGAAGAAAACTAACGCAACTATAGACTCCGTTAGCGCCGTGCTGTGAAAATAAGAAAACATCCGACTTTGTGAAATCTTTCTATATCCTGAGCATCAGACAAATTCAAAGTGAAATTCCAGTGAATCTAATAAAAGTGTCCTGAAAATCATCAATAAAGTGTCCCGCGAAGATCATCATTAAAGTTCCTGTTTCTTACAACGCCAAATTTATAAGTGCAAAAAAAAAATCTTGCAAGATTATCCTGAGTGTCCGAGAATACCAGAATATAAAAAATATACATTGAGTGCAAGCGATTTCATTGAAACTCATTAGCATCACCGTCGCCGTGTCTTATCGCTCCGGAATGCAGACGGAGCGTCTGCGCATCGTATTCCCAGTAATCGCAGCTGTATCTATGTGAGTCGTCTTTGGTCATTATTTTGTCTAACTCAATAAACGTCATAGTGCATATCAAGGTCCAGTACGTTTATGTTTATTGTAAAATTTAAATTCATAATATTGTTTGAAATTATTCGTGTTCTTTTTTTACCATTTCTTATCACTTATACATTTAAATAATAAGTTGTATGTGAATACTTCTAAACGTCTAGTATGCCAAAAGCCCAAAAATGTGACGACCGATTGATTGCAGAGACCAAGGGCTTAGAAGATATTAAAACACTACTATTAGATATATGCTCGCACAAGCTCTTTTGATTCCCATACTAGACTATGCAGATGTTTGTTATTTGGACTTGAACGAGGATCTGCTCGATAAACTTGAACGCCTTCAAAATCTGGCGATACGTTTCATTTTTAGACTAAAGAAATATGATCGCATTTCCCAATATCGGAATGAATTAAAATGGCTTCCAATACGTGTGCGTCGTAATGTCCACATCCTTACAACATTATTTAAAATCCTCAGAGATCCCAATGTCCCGTCTTATCTCAGTTCCCGTTTCAACTTGTTACCTCTTCCCTCTCGTCCTATGCGCTCCAACTATACTAGAAAGCTCGATCTCCCCATATGCAACACCAACTTCCTTCTCCACTCCTTTTCCTTACGTGCCGCCCAACTGTGAAATCATTTACCGGGTACTTTACATCTATGCTCTTCAGTGGAGTCATTTCGGCGTAAACTGAAGCAGCACTTTCTTTCGGAGCATAAAGTATGAACCTAATTTGTTATCATCATCATTTCATTTTTATTTATTTAGTTATTTATGATTATATATCTATGGTGTATGTATATATATATACAGGATGTCCCAGAAGCCGACGTCAAGCCGAAAGCAGGCGGTAGACTAACTCATATATGTTATCAGAAAAATATAAAAAAAAATCTAAGTCACCTATTTAAAAAAAATCGAAATAATTTTTACTCTGTGACGATTTTTTTACTCTTGTTGCTACAAATCTTGACTTTTCTAAACATTTTCTTTTGTTTTGTAATCCTGAATAATGTTTCTGTATACTCTAATCTAAAATTTAAAGCCAGCTGCTCCAAATTAGAAGAATATGCCATTTTTATCTAAATTAAATATTCAAAATTAATTTTTCGCATAGCTTTATCAAGCTGTACTGAAAATAAAAGTACTATGCGACTTTGGCAAGTAACTGCAAAAGTTGGCGCATTCAATAAGGATTCCAAAATGGTATGATACTTGGTAGATAATTTCTACGATTGCAGACAATTTTTTTTCCAAAAACAGGCAGTTTTGAACAAATTTTTCTTACGTAAGGTAAAAGACCCATTACTCGTCAGGTTTTGAACTTTGCTGACTTTGGAGCTGTGTTACAGTAAACCTTGTCGACTTAATAATCTAAAACTTCGATAGCTTGCTAAAATATTTATTGTAGTTTTCAGAGGTAAAAGTGGTTTTTAAATAAACTAAATAAATAATTTATTGTAATATAAAAAAGTAAAAAGGAGCCAATTGTACCAGTAGTCGGCAGGTTTGCCCTAGTAACCGTCATGTTGACCCAAAAGTCGTCAATGTTTCACGCAACCTTAAACTTTATTGTTATACGTTAAAGCTTACATTATAATCATTACGAAAAGAATATATATGTTCATTTTATTAATAACATATGATAACATATGATGAAACATATGATAAGAATATATATGTTCATGTTATTTTTATAAAGTACGTTATAGTAAAATAATGTAATATTTATTTGTTTATTTATACATATTATAGGTAGTCATAAAGAATGCAGATCCCAGACTAATAATTTATTATAAATTAATTGCGAAAACCAAAGAGTATATTCAATATAAAAGTTCAATAAAAATTCAATTCAATATAGACATTTTCTTTTAAGAGTTTGACAAACTGATTATTGTTTCGAAAATCATATGTCGACCAATCCGCGCTGGACCAGCGTGGTTGAGTAAGGCCTACACACCCTAACTTAGGGTAGGCTCGAGCCCCTCGGCGGGAACGTATATGAGCTGTTATGACGAATCATATACGGCCGTCTTCCATATTTGTTTTAAAGGCCGAAAAACTTCCACATCCAACCGTTGTAGTATTTGCAGCGGAGCGGGCCCGGGAGGAGGACTCTCAAGCCGCCCCGCTCCGTAGTAGGCGGTTGGGTAGGGGGAGGCGCGCCTTCTTAGGTGCGCACTTACTTCCCTAAGCAGCCAGGAAGCATTTAGGCCCAACCGACTGACAATCGGCTGGGAGATATTACGTTTCTTACCTGGTCGTCCGTCTGCGGGATCACAAGCGAGCAACCTGGTCACCCCTTCCTTGGCGAGTCCAAGCTCGTTTATACTGCTGGGCCTGTTCCTAAGGGGTGTATTCGGGGAATGACCAGTTTAATCCCGAGCGTACCTCCACCGGAGGTGGAAAGGTACCGGAGGCCTGTTTAGCCGGGCATGGGGTTTTTACCCGAGCCCTACGGCATATCCAAGGGACAGCCTTGACAGCTACAGTCCCTTGTGAATTATAAAGAGATTCCCCCGCCGCAAAAAATTCGAAAAACGAAACATTAGTAGGTACATGGCAGGATCGATCCACGGACCTACGGATTAGCAGGCCCTCGCCGAGTCCATATCGTCACCGATGCTCGATATAACTGCTTTCTAAACATTGTACTAATCGAGTTGGATACATCATTTACCTCTCTCTGGAAGTTGAACTTACCGAGCTGGACTATTTGCCCCAGGTATACATATTTGTTAACAACTTCTGATGTCGAGTATCCAACCTTCAAAGGAGTGGGCACCTACTAGATGGGAATTCGACACGTTTTAAATCTTGTTCACATTCATTTTAAGTTCCACTTGATGGAAATCTACAGAGGTCTTAATGACTACGAAATAATCAACTTAACGAATGTGAGTCATGATCTCGCCGTTTATTTTGGTTCCGAATCTTCTCCAGTCCAAAAGCTTGAATTCATACTCCAATGCATATGTGAATAGTTTCGACGATATAACGTTGCCCTGTCTCTAACCTCGCTAAAGTCGCATTTGTTTCAAGTTTTGGTCCTGAAGGCAGACTGACATAGTGATGTTTTCGTTTCAGCAGCTTTCAGCTTTAGTTTCCAGCAGCTTACCCAGAGCTTCTGGCGCCGCTGGCACCTTGAATACTTACACATTTTGCAACAGCGCGTTAAGTGGTCAGATAAGACAAACCCACAGAGGGTTGGAGACCTCGTGTTAGTGAAGGCCCCAAACCTGCCACCCTTACGTTGGCGTCGCGGACGCATTGTTCAACTTACTCTAGGGTCTGATGGTGTGCCCAGGTTTGCCGAGGTCCTAGTTGGGGATTCTGTTTTGAAGCGCGCGGTCGCTACTCTTTCTCGCCTCCCCTTAGACTGATTTGGCGGACAGTCCGGGACTGTCCGGAGCGGGGGGATGTTTACGCTCGAGGATGAGCGAGTGGCAACACTGCATTATAGTCTGTGCAGTGAGATATAGCCTGTGGCGGCCGGCCGCATGTAACATGTCAGTCGAGTCGAATACGGAATGACATTGAAATAGGTTATGAGCGGGCGGTGATTTTTCGTTTCAATAAAACATATAACAAATAGTATTGCGCGGCGCACCAAGTGATTGTTGGTGCGAGGTTCCGCCAAGTTTTAGTGTCGGTGAATAGTGGCAAAGTTTTAGTGTCGGCGAAGTTCGGGTATTGGTGGCCTAATAGGCCTATGTAGTGCTCCGGTCTCCATCGTTGGATTAACACCAACCCTTCAGGAGCCGCGACTTCCTTCGAGCTAGCTCAGGAAGTCCACCGGCTACATACGGAGACCAATCGGATCCAAGGTAAGTAATACCAATTTTCTAAGAGCTGGTAGTCGGTGAATAAAATTCAGCAACATAAGTCGGCGAAACGCCGACGTGGTGGAGTCTACTTTGGGCACCACCAATGACTACAGGACTTGGGTGTACAGATCAGTCCATTTCGACACTTCTGGAGTAACCTAAGCGCGGCCCAAGTCTCGACAGAATTGAAGGCTTTCGCATAGTCCACAAACGCCAAGTATAGAGGCAGATCATACTCCTCGGTCTTCTGTATAACCTGCAGCAGCGAATGAATGTGGTCTATTGTACTATTGCCTTTGCGGAATCCGGCTTGTTCGGGAGGCTTGTTGTTCATGAACTGCTTGAGAGCCAAACAATCTTGTATAGACAGGTTCAATAAAAACTACTAGTTTGATATATAATATATCATATCATAGACTCCACTGGAATTAGTAGTGAATCTTACCAAACTTCCTGAGTGCTACTTCCACCCCACCAGCCCGTACTGGGCCAGCGTGGCGGGAAAAAGGCCCAAAACCTCCCCAAAAATGGATCGAACTACCCAACTACCCAAAGGCCCCAAGTGCCCGGCGGTCCCGGAGGCCGTGTCGGCAGTGACTGTCGTCGACCTGGCGCTAGGACCTGGGGTGCAGACCTAGGGTGAAGAATCCCCGGGCGGCGAAAACCTCCCGTCAAACGACCTTGGCCCTGGCAACATATAACGCGCGTACATTGCGGACCGAGGAGAAGCTGCTGGAACTAGAGGAGGAATTGAGCAGGATTCATTGAAGTATTCTGGGACTATCCGTAGTTCGAGAAGAGGGTGAAAACATGATGGTCCTTAAATCCAGCAACCCGCTCTATTTTCGGGAGGCCGAAGACCTGTCCCAAGGTGGTGTCGGGTTCATTCTCCATAAGTCTCTAGTGAACTACGTGGTACAAGTCGGAAGTGTGTCGAATAGGGTGGCATACCTTATATTCAGAATCACCAAACGGTATTCGCTAAAGGTCATACAGGTCTACGCTACGACCTCTACGACCTCGATCCACCCCGACGAGGAAGTGCTCGGACAATACACCCTTCCAAGACTCACTACACCGTTTTCATGGGAGACTTCAACGCAAGGCTAGGCAAGCGGGGCGATAATGAGTTGAAAGTGGGGCATTTTGGAGCTGGAATCCGGAATTATCGAGGTCAAATGCTAGCCGATTACATGTAGAGAAAAGGACGCTATAATAATGAACTTTTTCTTCAAAAAGCGGCTGCATCGAAAATTTACCTAGAAAAGTCCGGATGGCATGACAAAAATGAGATTGACTTCATCATGTTGACTAAGACCCAATATTTAATGACGTCTCAATGATCAATTCGTTTAACACAGGAAGCGATCACCAAACGGTAAGAGGCGCATTGAATTTTAACATAAAAGAGGAACGGTATCGCATGGTGAAGTCTACGCTCCGTCCCTAAGCAATCCAGATCCAAAACCCTGAGCGCTTTTAACTCGAATTGCAAAATCGCTTTGATTGCCTGGAGGACTGCACGGATGTAGACATTTATAATGACATGGTTCTGGAAGCTGTCCTTACGGAAGGTGCAAAGTTTTGCAAACCCAGCCGTACTAAGCAAACAAGTAACGGAGCCGACAGATAAGCTGACGGAGAAATGGCGTGGAATGGGTCTGCAGTCTTCTTAAGGTTTTCGTCGGCAACTTAACAAACAGTTCTCTAAGTGTCTGATTCGCGACATACGCTGTTTTAATACGGAACGTTTTAAAGAGGCCATCGAGCAGAACAATGGCTCCGAAGTGTTCGCAAGTGATCTGTCACCCGGTCAGAGTCTGCTGACGAAGCTGAAGATAGAGGACGGCATTACATCCCGACCTGAGGTTATGGCCGAGATCGAACGCTTCTATGGACAGTTTTACACTACAAGAGCCAAATTGACCCGGCATTACACCAAAGACATCCCGGACGTCAGCCTATACGAGATTAGTGTGGCTCTCAAACAGCTTAAAAACAACAAGGCGCCAGGTGATGATGGAGATACAGCCGAACTCCTCAAAGCGGGTGGACTACCAATCTGGGAAGCGCTGCAGCGGCTATTCAACTCCGTCAACTCGAAAGCAAAACGCCTAAAGCATGGCACAGGGGCGTGGTGGCACTGTTCTTCAAAAAAGGTGAAGAACTATAGACCCATCACGCTTCTGAGTCATGTTTACAAGCTATTCTCGAGGGCCATCACGAATCGTCTCGCACGAAGGTTCGACGACTTCCAGCCTTCCGAACATACCGGATTTCGAAATGGCTATATTACCATAGACCACATCCATACGCTGCGGCAGGTTATACAGAAGACCGAGGAGTATAATCTGCCACTATGCTTGGCGTTTGTAGACTATGAGAAAGTCTTCGATTCTATCGAGACGTTGCAGTCATTATACGAAAACACCACCATGCCAGTCCGCCTTCAGGACCAAAACTCGAAACCAGTACCAGTACCAGTGTGAGACAGGGTGACGTTATATCGCCGAAACTGTTGACGCTGCATTGGAGGCTGTATTTAAGATTTTGAACTGGAGAGGACTCGGCATCAACATAAACGACTCAAGTACAAGACTCAATTTCGTTTAGCTGATGATATCGTAGTCATGGCTGAGACCGTGGAGGATCTAGGCACAATGGTCGAAGACCTCTGTAGAGTTTCCCAATAAGTGGGTCTTAAAATGAACACGGACAAGACTAAAATAATATTCCTGTGCATGTTGGAGACTCTACGCTGGAAGCTGTTGACGAATATGTTTACCTGAGGTAAATAGTCCAGCTCGGTAAGTCTAACTTCCGGAAAGAGGTAAGTCGACGAATCCAACTCGGCTGGGCAGCGTTCGGGAAGCTACGCAGCATATTCTCGATCCATCTGCCGTAGTTTCTCAAGACGAAAGTCTTCAATTCGTACGTGTTGCCAGTGATGACGTACGGAAATGAGAAGTGGCTGCTTACAATAGGTCTCATACGAGGCTCAAAGTAACTCAAAGGGCAATGGAGCAAGCTATGCTTGGGTTTTCTCTACGTGATCACATCAGAAATAATGAAATCCGTAGAAGAACTAGAGTTACCGAAATAATCCAAAGAATTTCAAACTTTAAATAGCAGTGGCGGGATACATTGCTCGCAGGACTGACGGCCGTTAGGGCGGAAACCGGACGGTACCGGATGTATAAGGATCTCCATAGCAATCGGTATGGAGATCTTTGGAGAAGGCCTATGTCCAACAGTGGGCGTCTCATGGCTGAAATGATGATGATGATGAACCAAAATGCTTATCTCACGAGTCATGGATCTTTAATTTAAGTAAGTTTGAATTCTAATATTTATACATACTGGAATTTTAATACGATCTAGCATTTATAGATTGCTTTTCAATATGAGACCAACCTCGAAATGAAGAAAAAATCATCTGTTTCATAGAAAAGTTCATAACATGCTCGATCAAAATGTATGAAACAGTTAATTATTTTTTGTAATTTAAAAGTAGGTCCCATAAAAAAGGATGTATTTAAATGTTACTGAACCATATAAAAATGTAATCATAATAATGAAACTATTATACTAATATAACTAATACAAAATCTCAAGAAATTATTGGAATTTAAAAAAAGCTGAACATATAGAGATACCTACTTTTTATCTAATAATAAAACAAATTGATTCAAACGAATATCGTACATAATTCAAGGTAATAAGAGCGCTATGATGGGCTTAGGTACAATTGTAAGGAACGTCCCCTTATCCGTCGTTATCTAAGTATAAGATTTTCTATAATGCCAATAGAAAATGAAACTTAAGAGGATTGTGAAGCTGTAAATTTTCATACAAAAAGCGATAACGCTTTTCTCCCACAAAACATAGTCCAATTTTCATAATTTTTGGAAATGTTGTAGATATAATGAAGATCTAGGTTTGTACGTTTTGATTTTGAAGAAATATTGCTCAGAATATAAATTATTAGCATCTAAATATCTATATTTTAGACTTAAAAACTACCTCGAGCATTTTTATCTTTTTTGACTAAATTTTACTGAATTACAAAAAAATCAAAACGTACAAACATAGCTTAAGGTATACTGAATCGAATGAGACCAAAAGTGTCTAATTTCATAAAGGTTTAGGGGGGTAAAACAGTTATCGCCCGCAACAATATTTCAAACAGGAATTGTAGGCAATTTCGACCAGTTCTTGCAACTCTCTCTATCGCACGATACGGGTCGGGGGCAGGGGTATAATGGGGCATAATGTAGTGATGTGACATAATGTTATCGTAGTTATTGTTGCCTAGGGAGGAGAAAGTAATATCGATATATCGATTAATACTGAAAGGTATTACTCAAGTCAGAACTATTAATCTACACAAATACCTTCTACATGAAAAAGTAAATGTCTTTTCGAATACGTTTATTGATTTTAGTGTTAGATTTTAAGGGTGTTATTTCAATACAAACCTTATTTAAGGGTAAGCAGCATGTAGCCTGTTAATTAACTGTAAATTTCCAAAATCATAATAAGAAAATAAATTGAAAGTATGTAGTTGTTTGTTATAATAGATATGTGCCACAAAGACACAAACTACAAAGAAATTCGTTTTTTGTTTCTTGTGATAGGTATTTGTTATGCATTGTATGGTCGTTATCGTATTCTAAGTTGCTCACAAACTATTTTTCGTATAACCAAGTTGGAGCTGCTAAAAAACGTGTAACAAACTATATGCAAGTAGCGTTATTTTCAATATTATTTTATTTGTACTCGCGTTATGGAATCTACGAATGTATAAAAAATACAAACTACAAAGTAAATAATATATGTAGGGTAGGCAGGCATATATGTGGAGAAGGCACCCTTCGTACGGTTTTGACGATTTTTTTTCATTTTAGCAATATAATTTAAAGCAGCTGATTACATATAATCCTACTAATAGGTTTTTTTTTCATACGACAGGGAAGCTCTTGGCCTTATATCGGAACACAGCAATGCTATTAACATGTTATTATGGCGAAAAACTTAGGTAAGACGGTGGTAGCTAGCCAGGTGGGCTTAGAAGCCCTACCACCAAACAAACCGAGCAGAAAAGCTTCTGTCCCTGTGGGGAATCGAACCCCGGACCTCCCGATCAATACCCGGTGGCCTCAACCACTAGACCACGGAGGTGGTAAAAATTTTAATTCTAAAACTATTAGTGTAAAAATGAGGTCGTGCTGTGTGCACGAAATACGCCATGATGCGGCAAGAAGTAATGTGGGTCACCGAATTTAGTCACTAGTCATGTGACCTAATTCCTCATATTCGTGAATAAATTGTTGATAAAGTTGTTTATATGCGGGATTAGTGTATAAAAATGAGAGGTATTTTATATTTGTTACATAATTATGACTTAACTCTCAATTGCCATTCGTACGAATCTACCCCACACATGGGGTACTTTCATACAGTATTATTGCTGTATTTCTGACAGCATAGACTTTTCATCGACTGATTGACTACAAATTCTTTGGTTAATAACTTTGTACAATGTTTCTGAAAAAAGTTATTTACTCAATAAAACGTCCTTGACCTTACGCTGACGTGTAAGATCCTATGCTGCGTTTTTTAATTGTGGATATGTCAGTCCAGTCTACTTTTTTAATGTCATCTAGCCACCTTTTCCTTAAGGCGGCCAATACCGCCATGGTAGAAGAAAAGGCTTAGGTGATGAATAATATTTTTTTAATAATTATATGATTATTTTTGTTGGTGTTCACCTTAATTGCTTTAATAATAAGCCAAAAAATAATCATATAATTATTTAAAAATATTTGTCATCATCTAAGCCTTTTCTTCTACCATGACGGTATAGGCCTCCTTCAACTTTCTTCATTCCGTTCTATTTTGGGCTACTCTACTCTAATCCAGTTCGTGCCCACCATCTTGACGATGTCGTCCTTCTACCGCATCTGTGGTCTCTCGTTGGGTCTTTTACGATTCCATGGCCTCCACTATAAGACAGTTCTGCATCACGAGTTCGGCTTTTTGGCTATTATGTCCAGCCCATTGCCACTTGAGCTTTGCTACGCGGTGTGTAATGTCCGAGACCTGACTCCGTTTTCGGAGCCAACTATTCGTTTTCCTGTCCCGGAGTTTTACTCCTACCAATTTTCTTACCATTGCTCTTTGTGCCACCTCTAGTTTGTGGACGATGGCCTTAGTTGTTACTCATGTCTCGGCTCCATACGTAAGCACTGGTAGGACACACTGGTTGAAAATCCGCGCTTTCTGTTTTATGCTAATATCTACTCATATTAAAAGCAAAGCCAAGTTTTGCAAAACCTGCAAAAAATATTTTTATTATTTATTATTACTTTTTATTTTTGTATCCCTGTTCCTATTTAGTTTGTATGTATAAAAGTATTTTTATATGTTTAGTGTTTTTTTTTTCTGAAAAGATTCACATCTCAAATGCAAATCATTTTAATTCAGTATAACACTCATCTTAAAAAATGGCATTTTCCTTAGACAGGTAAATGTAGGATACATACTTTCATAACAAATAGTCCTCACCCTCAATCCTATAAGGTATAGGGATACCAAGTAAGTGCCTTCACAATAAATTTCAATACAGAAATAATTTACGAAATGTAAATAATTTCTGTATTCCGAAACTTATCTACTAAAATATTATGAAGAAAGAAGATTAAGTACGTTTGTATTTTTGTTTGTAATGAATAAACTCAAAAACTACCAGACTGATTTTAAAAATTCTTTGGCTAATAGAATGCTTCATACTGTACACTGAGTAATTATAGGCTATAAAATTATTTTTCCTATGTGAAAACATAAAATTCCCACACGAAAAACGAAAGTAACGATGGCGAAGTTGCGAGCGGAAAGGGAGTCAGAAATATAAGCAACGCAAAACATTACGAACGATAGAATAATAATCTCGAGCTCTCGCGCCGGCCGCCGCCGCCGAGTATCGTGGCCGAGTCGCGCGCTGCTATCGTTGTGTGCGTGAAAATTTGCGCATGTTGTATTTGTGGTGTAAACGCCAGACCGGAGGCGGAGCGGTGTGAAACAGATAGCATTTTAGAAAATACCTACTCGCGCCGCGCACGATTACTTTACGCTTTTCTCCCACTAAACATAGTCCAATTTTCATAATTTTTGGAAATGTTGTAGATATAATGAAGATCTAGGTTTGTACGTTTTGATTTTGAAGAAATATTGCTCAGAATACAAATTATTAGCATTTAAATATCTATATTTTAGACTTAAAAACTACCTTGAGCATTTTTATCTTTTTTTGACTAAATTTTACTGAATTACGAAAAAAGCAAAACGTACAAACATCGTTTAAGGTATGCTGAATAGAATGAGACCAAAAGTGTCTAATTTCGTAAAGGTTTAGGGGGGTAAAACAGTTATCGCCCGAAACAATATTTCAAACAGGAATTGTAGGCAATTTCGACCAGTTCTTGCAACTCTCTCTATCGCACGATACGGGTCGGGGGCAGGGGTATAATGGGGCAAAATCTACTAGTGATGTGACATAATGTTATCGTAGTTATTGTCGACTAGGGAGGAGAAAGTAATATCGATATATCGATCAATACTGAAAGGTATTACTCAAGTCTACACAAATACCTTCTACATCAAAAAGTAAATGTCTTTTCGAATACGTTTATTGATTTTAGTGTTTTATTTTAAGGATATTATTTCAATACAAACCTTATTTAAGGGTAAGCAGCCTGTAGCCTGTTAACTAACTGTAAATTCCCAAAATCAAATAAGAAAATAATTTGTAAGTAAGTATGTAGTTGTTTGATAACCGACTTCGAAAAAAGGAGGTTACTCAATTCGACCGTATACCTATATGCTTTTTTTATGTTTGTTCGCGGATACCTTCGTCGTTTATGAACCGATTTTGATGATTCTTTTTGTATTCGATAGGATACTCCAAGGCTGGTCCCATGGTCATCAAAGTTAGGATCTGATAATGGGATCCCATAAAAATCGAGAAAAACCATTAAATTTTTACGTGTGTCCAACGTGTTTTGTATATATGTTACGCGATTACTCCGCCAATTGTTGACCGATTTTCAAAATTATTTTTGTATTCGATAGAGTATGGTGATGATGGGATCCCATGAAAATCGAGGGAAACCCTAATTTCTCTCTCTCTCTCTCTCTCTCTGGTGCCTCTCCACTACTGGAGGTTGGCCGTCAGCTCCGCGAACTTTTCCCGGTCTTGCGCCATGCGAAAAAGCTCTTCGACGCCGGCAATATTGGTCCACTCCCGGATGTTACGTAGCCATGATTTCCTTTTACGTCCAGCGCGCCGTTTACCTTCAATTTTGCCCATTATTATTAATTGGAGGAGGCTGTACTTTTGATGACGCAACACGTGACCGAGGTACGCCATCTTCCTCTTTTTGATGGTTTGTAATAATTCTTGGACTTTACCGACACGCTGGAGTACTTTTGCATTCGAGACTTTTTGGGTCCAGCTGATCCGCAGCATTCTACGATAACACCACATCTCAAAAGATTCCAAGAATTTATGCGTGTTAGCTTTAAGAGTCCATGCTTCACAACCGTACAATACCACGGGCCAAACGTAACACTGGAGCATTCTTACCCTGAGCTTAATGGACAATTTGCGGCTGCACAAATTTTTTTCCATCTTTTTAAGGGTGGCTCGGGCAATTTCTATTCGGGTACGAATTTCTTGTTCACTGTCCCATACTTCATTGACCCAAGCACCAAGGTACTTGTACTTCCGCACACGCTCTAGATCTAAACCTGCTATATTGAGTCTTGGGTTGAAGTTGTTATTGGATATGACCAGGTATTTAGTTTTAGACACATTCATACACAACCCTGCCCGCTCACTGCATTCATTCACTCTATCCAGCAGTATTTGCAAGTCTTGTTCAGTCGATGCTATAAGTACGGTGTCGTCGGCATAACGTAGATTATTTATCACTTTGCCGTTTACTTTGACTCCGACTTCCAGTCCCTCTAGAGCCTCAGATATTATCGCTTCAGAGTAAAGATTGAAAAGCAGAGGCGACAAAATACATCCCTGTCTGACTCCCCGGCAGATTTGCACTGCGCCGGTCTCTGAATGTTCAACTCTCACTGTTGCTTGCTGGTTCCAATACAAGTTTTTGATGATTCTGATGTCCTTGCCATCCAGACCGGCATCACGCAAGTGCTCCAATAGAATGTCATGCTTTACGCGGTCAAATGCCTTCTCGTAATCAATGAAGCATAAGATTACATCGGTTTGCATATCCCTGCACTTTTGCACTAAAACATTAAGGGCGAACAACGCTTCGCGTGTCCCCATTCCTGATCTAAACCCAAACTGACTCTCTCCTAATTGCTCATCACATTGCGGACGTATTCTGTTGTGAATGATGGATAAGAATACTTTGAGAACGTGACTCATAAGACTAATTGTGCGGTACTCAGTGCATTTCTTAGCTTTAGCCTTTTTTGGCAGGGTGATAAAAGTGGATTTGAGCCAGTCCTTAGGGAGGGTCCCGGAGTCGTAGATCTTATTGAAAAAATGAGTCAAGGCATCCACATAGCCATCCTCAAGGAGCATTATCACCTCGACAGGTATGTTGTCCGGACCAAGTGCTTTACCTGTTCTTGCCATTCTTAAAGCTTGCTTTACCTCTGATGTTAATATGGGTGGGCCAGACTCATCTGTGACATAACCACTCTCACATCTGGAGAGATCGGCAAACATCTGGGTTATGTAATTGCTCCAAGCCCTTTTTCTGCTATCCAAATCTAAAAGGAGTCTTCCCTGATCATCACACAAGATATTGGAACCAGGTTTTTTGTTCAGACCAGCTAGTTCCTTTACCTCTTTATGAAGATTGAAACTATCATGCTTCTGTAACAGCTCTTCTAAACGATTGCACTTGCCCTCGTAGAACTTATCCCTGGTATATCTGATTGTTTTGTTGATGAGTTTGTCTAATTCTGCATATTTGTCTGGTTTCGTGTTTTTATAGGCTCTGCGTTGTTCCATCAGGTCTAAAATTTCATCTGTCATCCACTGCTGCCTCTTGACAACATGGTTGGTCTTCAGCAGTGACTGGCATATGCCACTGACAGTCTCTTTTAGTGATGACCACGTCTCCAGAATTGTAGATGTTTTACTCAGCTCCTGTTCCGCCCAATGATTTATTTTGCTTGAAACACATGCTTTTGCAACCCTAATTTAATACTAGGGTATTATATTAGGGTTTCTTTCACTAAAAAGACTTCATTCACTAAAAAGTTAAAAATAAAAAATATTTTCCAAAAAATAAAAACCGTCTTCAAAAACACTGAAAAGTTACCGGCACCGACTTCAATATAAAAGTGTGATGTTGTCTGTACCTATTCTTATAATTATTTTTAACTTTTCAGTGTTTTTGAACTCGGTTTTTATTTTTTATAATAGATATGTGCCACAAAGACACACAGTCAAAAGAAATTCGTTTTTTGTTTCTTGTGATAGGTATTTGTTATGCATTGTATGTTCGTTATCGTATTCTAAGTTGCTGACAAACTATTTTTCGTATAACCAAGTTGGAGCAGCTAAAAAACGTGTAACAAACTATATGCAAGTAGCGTCATTTTCAATATTATTTTATTTGTACTCGCGTTATGCAATCTACGAATGTATAACAAATACAAACGACAAAGTAAATAATATATGTAGGTTAGGCAGGGTAGGCATATATTTGGAGAAGGCACCCTTCGTACGGTTTT
Organism: Schoenobius gigantellus; assembly: GCA_963935595.1. Lineage (NCBI taxonomy): Eukaryota > Metazoa > Arthropoda > Insecta > Lepidoptera > Crambidae > Schoenobius > Schoenobius gigantellus. The sequence continues at coordinate 23,763,796 of OZ012547.1, forward strand.
GACGTTTTTTTTTTCATTTTAACAATATAATTTAAAGCACCTGATTACATATAATCCTACTAATAGGTTTTTTTTTTTTATATCGGAACACAGCAATGCTATTAACATGTTATTATGGCGACAAACTTAGGTAAGACGGTGGTAGCTAGCCAGGTGGGCTTAGAAGCCCTACCACTAACCAAACCGATCAGAAAAGCTTCTGTCCCCAATGGGAATCGAACCCGGACCTCCCCATCAATAACCGGTGGCCTCAACCACTAGACCACGGAGGTGGAAAAAAATAAATTCTAAAACTATTAGTATAACTAGTTATTTACTTAATAAAACGCCTGCGTTTTTTAATTGTGGATGTCAGTCCAGTCTACTTTTTTAATGTCATCTAGCCACCTTTTCCTTTGGTATTCCGGGCTTTTCGAGGAATCTTGGGTTTGAGGATCAATTATGGAAACTCATAGAGGGATCAGTCACAGAGCCCTGTTGTTAACCCTGATTCCACCGACGCACATTATTTTTGTTTTGCTGCTGACTAATTTCAAAGATGGATGGAGATGGAGCTAGTTGCAGATGATGTTACGTTTGGCTTATTAATAAAGAAATTGAGGTGAACATCACCAACAAAAATAATAATATAATTATTAAAAAATATTATTCATCATCTAAGCCTTTTCTTCTACCATGGCGGTATAGGCCTCCTTCAACTTTCTCCATTCCGTTCTATTTTGAGCTACTCTAATCCAGTTTGTGCCCACCATCTTGACGATGTCGTCCTTCTACCGCATCTGTGGTCTCCCGTTGGGACTTTGATGGTTCCATGGCCTCCACTCTAAGATAGTTCTGCACCACGAGTCCGGCTTTCTGGCTATATGTCCAGCCCATTGCCACTTGAGCTTTGCTACGTGGTGTGTAATGTCCGAGACCTGACGCCGTTTTCGGAACCAACTATTCGTTTTCGTGTCCCGGAGTGTTACTCCTACTAATTTTCTTACCATTGCTCTTTGTGCCACCTCTAGTTTGTGGACGATGGCCTTAGTTGTTATCCATATCTCGGCTCCATAAGTAAGCACTGGTAGGACACACTAGTTGAAGATCCGCGCTTTCTGTTTTATGCTAATGCTCATATTAAAAGCAAAGCCAAGTTCTGCAAAAGCTGCCCAGCCCAATCAAAAAAATATTATTATTATTTATTATTACTTTTTATTTTTGTATCCCTGTTCCTATTTAGTTTGTATGTAAAAGTATTATTATATGTTTAATGTTTTATTTTCAGAAAAGATTCACATCTCAAATGCAAGTTATTTTAATTCAGTATAACACTCATCTTAAAAAATGGCATTTTCCTTAGACAGGTAAATATAGGATACATACTTTCCTGACAAAAAGTCCTCACCCTCAATCCTATAAGTTACCTATAGGGATACCAAATAAGTGCCTTCACAATAAATTTCAATACAGAAATGTAAATAAATTCTGTATTCCGAACCTCATCTACTAAAATATTATGAAGAAAGAAGATTAAGTACGTTTGTATTTTTGTTTGTAATGAATAAACTCAAACACTACCAGACTGATTTTAAAAATTCTTTGGCTAATAGAATGCTACATTATCACTGAGTAATATAGGCTATAAAATTATTTTTCTGTGTGAAAACATAAAATTCCCACACGAAAAATGAAAGTAACGATGGCGAAGTTGCGAGCGGAAAGGGAGTCAGAAATATAAGCAACGCAAAACATTACGAACGATAGAATAATAATTTCGAGCTCTCGCGCCGGCCGCAGCCGCCGAGTATCGTGGCCGAGTCGCGCGCTGCTGTGTCGTAGTGTGCGTGAAAATTTGCGCATGTTGTATTTGTGGTGTAAACGCCAGACCGGAGGCCGAGCGATGTGAAACAGATAGCATTTTAGAAAATACCTACTCGCGCCGCGCACGATTACTTCACAATCCTCTTAATACCGACAAATAAGGTAAGAATGACGGGTTAAGGTACTTTTGGTAATGCTCGCTCCAGTATCCGTCAAAACTACATACATTTTGACGAGTATTGGGCAAAACAGGAATAAGCGAGCACCAATTAATGTCACATGCAATAAAAAAATAAATTCTCACGATATAGCACAGATTAATAGGTATTAGAAAATGTATTGTACTATCTTTAAAAAATAAACACACTTACCGTATAAATATCCCAAGCGGAATATTATGTAAAAAATAGGAGCCGGTTGTTGCTCAGTTTAGTTGCCGAACTATACCTTTTCCACATTTTTTTCTGAGCACACACTTTTAGCACCTCGAACTTTAGACGCAATTACAATTTTAATGCAGTGTTGCAAATATAATAGAACATTATATTACTGTGATTGTATTTCAATAACAATTCTTTCATTTACGGTTGGTAGAAATATTATAAGCCCCTTTTAAAGTGTAGGTATAGGTACCTGACGAGTATTGGGACACTGACGAGTATACCAGCGTTTACCTTACTTAAAATTTATTCTAATGTACCCATGGTTTGCTTTAAGGCTGTAACTTTAACATTCTAGTTTGAGTGAGACCGGGAGAGTCATTTTACGAAGTGTGAGAGAGACAGATAGTGACGCTAACGTGACAGAGACGGCAAGTCTCACATCCACTTCGTAAAATGACTATTTTACGAAGTGGAAGTGAGACAGATAGTGAATGCTACAAAAACACAGAGAAGATCCGCGATTCTTCCAAAAAATTTTGTGGTCAGATGAGTCGACATTTAAAAAAGATGGTTACATGAACCTACACAACTTACACGAGTGGCATATCGAAAATCCTCATTTGATGAGGCAAGATAGATCACAATATCGATTTAAAGTGAATATGTGGACCGGAATTTTAAATGGACAAATAATAGGTCCTTTTGAGCTGTCAGACGCCTTGACTGGTGAAGTTTATTTACATTTTTTACAAAATGATTTACCAAATCTACTGGAAGATGTGCCACTTAACATTCTAAGAGATATGTGGTTTCAACAAGATGGTTGCCCAGCTCACTATGCCAGCTCAGTAAGAGAATATCTCGATGAGGAATACCCAGGCAGATGGATAGGACGATCTGGTACTATCTCGTGGCCAGCCCGTTCCCCAGATTTAAATCCATTAGATTTCTTTTACTGGGGAGCGGTGAAAGAAAAAGTTTACGCAAAGCCAATCGAAACTGTGACTGACCTACGTCAAAGAATAATAGAAGCAAATGATTTTGTTAATAATGGAAGATTCGCCCGCTTGATAGCCCGATCTTTTTTAAGAAGATGTCGAGCCTGCATTAGAGCTGAAGGAAGACAATTTGAACACCTGTTGTAAATCTTGACATTTAAATAAATTATGTTAAACAATTTTTGTGTATTTAATTTATTTCACTATCTGTCTCTCTCACACTTCGTAAAATGACTCTCCAGGTCTCACTCAAACTAGAATGTTAAAGTTACGGCCTTAAAGCAAACCATGGGTACATTAGAATAAATTTTAAGTAAGTACGTAAGAAAAATTTGTTCAAAACTGCGTGTTTTTGGAAAAAAAAAAATATTGTCTGCAATCGTAGAAATTATCTACCAAGTATCATACCATTTTGGAATCCTTATTGAATGCGCCAACTTTTGCAGTTACTTGCCAAACTCGCATAGTAAATTTTTTTTCAGTACAGCTTGTTAAAGCTATGCGAAAAATTAATTTTGAATATTTAATTTAGATAAAAATGGCATATTCTTCTAATTTGGAGCAGCTGGCTTTAAATTTTAGATTAGAGTATACAGAAACATTATTCAGGATTACAAAACAAAAGAAAATGTTTAGAAAAGTCAGGAATTGTAGCAACAACAGTGTCACAGGGTGTAAATTTTATCCATTTTTTTTTAATTCTAGATTTTTTTATATATTTTTCTGATAACATATATGAGTTAGTCTATCACCTGCTTTCAGCTTGACGTCGGCTTCTGGGACACCCTGTATATATATAATATATATTAGTTTATATATACCTATATATATATTTATCTTTTTAATATCAATAATTATGTTTATTTTATCTTGGTGTCTCCCATTAATAAAATGGAATCTCCCACCCAATTGCAGGTTGGCTGGTAGAGATCTCTTTAGAGATAAGTCCACCATTGCATCTTCTGTTTTTACTTGTGTTTCCCCATGTGTGTTTTTTGCAGTAAAGAGTATATGAAAACACCAATTAGCTCACCTGTCCACATCACTAAAATAAACACAAGATCACAAATAATGTCAGAAATGGATTTAGAAAGAAGAAAGAAAGAAAGAAACCATACAATAATGACAGAGAAACGTTAAACTCATTTATTTTAAATTGTGACAAGGCACTAGAATTAGCAGCAGATTTCCAAAAAGGGATATTGTTTAAATATATTGTTTGCCAGCTGCAGGGCAGAGCAGAGACTGCTTGCTCGATAAAAGAATACCATAATTGGGACCAGTTAAAAGACTTCCTAAAGACCCAATTCAGTGAGCGCAAGCATTACGCTCACCTTTTAATAGATCTGCAGGAAAGCAGACAAGGGTCTACTGAAAACGTCACACAATATTCTCTTAGGGTGAAAACTTGCTTATCACAACTCCTCACTGAAATTTCCTTGTCGATCACAAAACAGAGGGAGCTTCCAGGTAGAACAGCAGCAATGGAGGACCTAGCCCTCCACCATTTTCTCATGGGGCTTCACCCCAGACTATCTAACATTATCAGGTGTCGCGCACCCAAAACACTCAACGAAGCCATCAATCTGGCCGTTTCAGAGGAGAGGATACAACTCTCTTTATACAAAAGAACCTCGCCAACTGAAATAAAAGCTAGTACTAATTTTAATACTAACAGGCGGTTCCAACCACCAAAACCTGTACCTCATTTTCAACCTCAACCATCCACTAGCACACATTCTCAGGGCATGCATCCTCTATTTTGTAGATATTGTAAAAACCCTGGACACGACATCAAAGATTGTAGAAAGAGGGAGTATTATAATAATAGAAACCAAGACCAAGAACTTAATCAAAGGCAACCGAGTCAAAGTTACTCATCACATTCTTCACCAAGGCGTCCTATCAATCATGTTCAGGAAATCCAAGAATCTCCCATTGAAGGGGATGAAGTAGACTATGACAAGGAAAATAATTTAAACGAGTAGAGGGATCGCGTCGGTGTCTCGTGAGATCTAAAACATTATCAAAACTAAAACTTCATTCGGCCAATGGCACCAATCAAATCCATCCATTCAATGTCAGGGACCACACGGGTAACCAGCCCCAAGCAAGCGTCCATCGTCTTTCAGTCTTTCACACAGGGACCACACGGGTAACCAGCCCCAAATAAGCGCCCATCCTATCACATACAGGGACCATATGGGTAACCAGCCCCAAATAAGAGCCCATTCTCTCACACATAGGGACCACACGGGTAACCAGCCCCAAATAAGAGCCCATTCTCTTACACATAGGGACCACACGGGTAACCAGCCCCAAGCAAGCGCCCATTCTCTCACACATAGGGACCATACGGGTAACCAGCCCCAAGCAAGCGTCCATCGTCTTTCACACAGGGACCACACGGGTAACCAGCCCCAAATAAGTGCCCATTCTATTTCGCAAAGCATTCACTCATCCACATCTGTTAATTTTGTTTTTGGTACATCTACCACAGTTGCTCTTTGCACCAGCCAAAGGTTGACTGGTAGAAGTCCGCATTAAGTCCGCCGTTGTACACAATGTACATAAAGTGTTAATAAATTAAAAAAAAAATGTAATAATATAAAAGTTTATGAAATTAATATAGATACTACAAAAAAGTTATTACCTCATATAGTGATCCATACTCTAATATCAGATGTACCTATAACACTACTCGTTGACTCAGGATCTGATATATCATTAATTAAAAAATCATCCTTCGTCAAGCATCCTATTTTCATAAAAGAGGTAATCAACCTAAAAGGCATCAACCCAGGAAACGAAACAACTCCAACAATGGGCCATTTCAAACTAAAATTAAAATTCAGTTCAAATAAGAGTGTCGCCATAAGTTCCATGTAATAAAAGATATCAACTTACCTTATGATGGAATCATAGGAACAGACTTCTTCACAACATTCGGATGCAGCATTGATTATACGAAAGACATTCTACAAATAAAAGACAACGATGTGAAACTCCAGTTTTATAATCCAACCTATCTAATTCCACCCCGTTCTGAAGCAGTTATTGAATGCACAATTCATAATCCAGATTCAATAGACGAGGGCATAATTCTAGACCAACACTTATCCGATTCCTTATTAGTTGCCAACTGTATCGTTAAGGTAAAACAAAATAAAAGAATAAATATTACAGTTGCAAATATTTCAGAATCTCCTATCAAAATAAATGCTAATCAACATTTCAAATTAATGCCTTTAAATTCCTTTGCTATTCAAGTGTCTACTTACCCAAAGAATGCCCCTGATCGAGCTCATCTGATCGACTTTCTCATTTAAATATTGAACAATCCTCGGCAATAACTGAGCTTTGCCGCCAGTACGCTGATATTTTCTATGTTCCCAATGATCAGTTGATATTTACTACTGCCCTCGATCACAAAATCAATACTAATACCGATATTCCTATTCATACTAAGTTTTATCGCTTTCCCGAGTGTCACAAAAGGGAAGTAGAAACCCAGATACAAAAAATGCTCGACCAGAAGGTAATAGAGCCTTCTTCATCTCCATGGAGCTCACCAATTTGGATACCTACCTAAAAAGTTAGATTCTAGTGGTCAAAGAAAATGGCGGATCGTGATTGATTACCGCAAGTTAAATAATATAAGATCGGAGAAACATATCGAATCCCTCAAATTTCCGAAATCCTTGACCAACTGGGCAACAGCAAGTATTTTAGTACATTAGATCTCACTTCATAGACATCATGTGAGTAGTGCCACACGTAAGATTAGCTCTGAAAGTTTTTAATAATTAAAAATAGTTTGAGAGTAAAAACATCGTTAATAATTAGTGGAACGTGATTATAAGTGTTAAATAAGTGCATTGCAATTGTTATCTAAACATAAAATTATAAGTGAAAAGTGTTAAAATCAATAACAAATCAGTGCCTACACAGATAAATTCGAAACCCAAAAACAACAAATCTGGACACGTATTTTTGAATCATTAATTCATTTCTGAATCTCGAATTCGAACACGAATACAAATCATATGCGAAATTATTTTCTACTGTTTCCAATTTTAAAGATTTTTGAATCACTCGAATTCAGTATTTATTTTACCTTTTATAGGTATTTATTTTACCTACCTTCGAATAAAAATTTTAAACCGTACTCTAGCGTTAGATACCACAATGCTTACATCAAAATGATCTTCGCAACAGTACAAAATACTTTTGCTTGCAAGAGGAGTTTTATCGTCTCTCCTCATTATTTTACACTATTATTTTTTGCTTATCTTTGCATCTCTCGGAACAGAAAAAAATAGTTTATTGGGTGTAGTAACGGTATTATTTTTGCATTTTGGCACAAAACAATATTTGTATAATGACATTATAATCAAATAAACTAAATACGAACGGCAATAACGCGTAAAAATCAAATATTCCGGCCGACTGCGCTGCCGTTCAAACCGCACTGTGAACCGATCATAACAGATGACGTCACAGCGAGTCGCTTCATTCTCGGGCGCGTTTCTAAAACTTATGCACTAAAGTTGCTGTATCTTCGTCATTTTTAGTCCGATTTAAATAATTTTTTCACAGTATTTACTAGTTTTTTGTCGCCATAAGTCTGCATACCCCACAAAAAACATGACTGATCCTCATTGTCCACTTAACAGCTACCTTACTGACTAAAACTTACAGTTTATAAAAAATCTTGTAGCACACGATGCGGCCGCATTGCAGTCCTATCTGCCCAGCAACACGCACTGCACAACACTGCACCAACACCGCGTTCACCCGACACAATAGTGTCGGGGTCGCCACTCAACACTGCACCGGGAGCGCCGACACCACTCGATCGTTCACCGCAACGATGATGACGACAAATTCCGGCCCGGCGGGCTCGGCACGGGCGTGCCCGGGCAAGGGTGTGCCCGGTCACACTTGGGTCACGCCTCGGTAACGGTTGTTACCGGTCACGCCTCGGTCACACTTGGGTCACGCCTCGGTAACGGTTGTTACCGGTCCGGCTTCGGTCACGGGTGTGACCGGTCACGGTCACACTTCGGTAAAGGGTGTTACCGGTCACACTTCGGTAACGGGTGTTACCGGTCACACTTCGGTAACAGGTGTTACCGGTCACGCTTCGGTCACGGCTGACATTCGCATGGAACCAACGGAGCGACTCAATGGGCGCGTGTGCTCTCGACGGCGGTCAGAGCGCGAATTTCCCTTCTGGCCTACACAACCCTGGTTTCCTTTATTCCAAGAGCTTCTTTGTTGAAAGACTACAATTACAGCCCTTCAGATAACGTTTTGTTGTCTGTTTCTAACAGCTCACATTGATAGCAGGGAAGTTATCCGAAAGGCACTTCTGAAGAGTAGCGTACCACCGTCATCCTTAGACATCATGATGGCTTCCCTGTCAAAAAATTTCATCAAAGAAATACGCTCCTCCTTGCGTCAAAGAAATACGTAGCTGGGTAAATTTTTGTACCAAAAAAAAATGTTGACGTGTATGAAGCATCAACTTTCTCCGCAGGTTATTTATTTTCTTACACTATTTTATTCGGGTTTACAATATGTAATGGATGATTAAAATAATAGTCATCGCTCTGCTCTATATTTGATCTTGGGATCGAAAGTAAGGTCAAATGACCGCATTACAAGACTGTTTAAGGGGTTTTTTCAGACTTCGTCCTCCAGCCCCTAAATATGACATTACCTGGAATCCTTCTCTAGTTTTAGATTACCTGTCAAAAGCTTAGCTAAATACCACGTTGAGTTTAGAGCAATTGTCAAAGATTGCAACACTTCTTGTACTCGTAACAGCACACAGAGTACAGACGATTGCAAAAATAAAATTAGATAACATAAATAATAGAGATCAAGTAATTATTATTAAAATTAAAGATTTGATTAAAACATCACGTCCAGGATAAGTCAACCAAATTTGTGTATACCATTTTACAAAGACCGCCCACAGATTTATTTAATCTTTATTGCACTTAAAAAACAGTACAAAGGGCGGACTTAACTAGCGGAGTTGATATTTCAATATTTTCTGCCCACTCCACCAGACATGCAGCTACCTCAACGGCGCATAGGGCAGGTGTCATTATTGACACAATACACAGGACTGCAGGGGGGAGTGGCAGCCAATGTGTTTGCTAATTATTACTATAGAAATATTCGACCAAATGAATCAAATAGTTTTGCATTGTCTATCCTTAATAGCTAACATTATGCCAATAAATAATTGATATTATTTGTTGTTGCGTTGAATTTGATTTTTTTGGTTACAGAATGAATATCATAATATATTTTAATTATTACTTGGTTTTAATATTTCACTTGCTTTCAAAATCTACAATTATTACCTAATCTCAAAGGACGAAGCAACGAATGTATAATTAGTGATTAAACGAACTTACCTGAAGTGAAGTTCTATCATAATTATATATACAAGTTGCTTCGTCCGAAGAGATTAGGTCCCTCCCTCCCAATATGCCCCCTTTAAAGTGAAATATATAGGTTTTGCGGGACTTTCAACTAAATGAGCGACTATATGGTTGGTGTCTCTAGGAAGGTTTGTGTACCACTATCAAAAAAAAAGTGTGTATACTTACCTACTTTTAACTTAGTGGATGAAAGGCGACATGATACGTGTTACTACAATTATTACCTAATCTCTTCGGACGAAGCAACTCGTATAATTATGATAGAACTTCACTTCAGGTAAGTTCGTTTAATCACTAAGTATATACAGTAAGGTGAACTCGGCTCCTTTTTGAAAATACCTACGGCCGCTCGGCAACGCTTGGTGTGTGGCCCGCGATAGGGCTGCTCGCTTACCGACCGTGCGCCCCGTTTGACTCGTGCGTATGCCCTGCGGTGAACTGCATTCATAACAGCCCTTGTAACTATGCGATCCAAGTGCGATCCAGATCGACGCGCGTAGGCATAGCGCGTGTTTCGACCGTTTCTATGGAAGTCATTCTACTGTATATGTTACGCTCAAAGAACGATAACGCTTATTGAGCGAAAAAATAGCTCACAACGCGTTGTGGTCACAGTAAAACATCCACATGGCGAAATTCGTGTTAAGGCTCTAATGAAAATGATCACGAGTCACGACGCGTTGTGGCAATCACCGAAAGACCACATATCGAAATTCGTGTCGTGGCTGACATGATATTCGACCTCGACGCGTTGTGGCAATGAAGAAAAGCCATGAGGCGTATGGAACCATATTTGATTACGACGCACAGTGCTTTGCGATATGGGTCCTACAAGTCTCGAAACGTTATGGTAGATGTCCTTAGGAAATATTTATTATCCTGCAACAGGTACTAGACAGACAATCTACTTTAATGTCCTTTCTGCAGTCAAAAAATTAAAATCACTGCATAACGTATTTGTTATGAATATTAATTGAATAATGATTAAATATAATACAAAAAAAATGTATCATTAAAATAAAAGGAAATTTGTTAAGGGATTACTTTATATTAAAAAAAACTACTTATTAAGTAATAAAATATTGAACACAAACTATTAATCATTGGTAAAATAATTATAATATAGGTACTTAAAATAATAAGGGACTTAAGTTTTTTTGTGAATTTTAAGTTTTGTTTATTAGTCAACAGTAAACAACAACAATGTACTTAAATTAATTAGTTATATTACACATTACTATAATTGTAAAAAAATTGGTTTTTGCTTTCTATTTATTTTTAACAGGAACTATTACTCTGTTCCGAACGCCTCATGGCTCTTCTTCATTGCCATAACGCGTCGTGGTCGTATAGCATGCCAGCCACGACACGAATTTTGCTATGTGGTCTTCTGTGACTGCCACAACGCGTTGTGAGCGTTTTCATTAGAGCCATAATACGAATTTCGCCATGTGGATGTATTACTGTGACCACAACGCGTTGTGAGCTATTTTTTCGCTCAATGAGCGTTATCGGTCTTTGAGCGTAACATATACTATTACCGAGGTTTTGCTGTGGCTCCGCTCCGAGCCGAACACGAGGTGGGCAACGCCTGTACTGGACGAACCTACGTCACGTGTTTTCTGGTTTCAACCGGTTTGCTGGCTGCTTCGCTCGCTAATTACCTAGCGCCCTGCGCACCTAGGTTTCGATGCCAGCTTTCTCGCTGCTTCGCGTAGATGATGACGAAATCCTCTTCGTTATTATTAGTGGCTTCTTCCGTTGCCTCGCGTAGATTCCGACGAAGTCTTTTTCGTTGTCAATGGCTCCTTCCGCTGCCTCACGTAGATTCCCCTCATGGGCCACCAAAAAATGTTCACATATGCGCAAGTCAATTCGTCGGCCGCGCACTTGTGGGTTCGGCTGCCGTCCGAGCCGCCCCTCAACAGCTATGTGGACCGAGGCCGAGCCACTGTGTGAACCTTGTGGGAGGTGGTTCAGTGACGATGTCCTGGCGCGCCGCTGGTAGTCAGTCACGTCCTCTGGCCGTCCCACGTACAGTTGTCAGGTCGCGGGTTCGTAGTATAGAGAGTGGAACTGGATGCCACAATGATAATAACTATTACAGTTATTCACACGTTTATTCAGTCACTATATATACAGCTTATGTACACAGTTCTAGCCGGCGTCCACGCAGCACATACAAGAATATGAAATGCTACACTTTTATGGCGGCCTCACTAAGCCGCTACTAGGTTATTACAGTTATTTTTAGTGCTACACCAATATTCACAACACAACAGCTCCGTTATGGCTTTAGAGCAGCGGTCGGCAAGTAGTTTTAAGTGGGGTCCGGATAGTGTAGAAAATTTTTATCGAGGTCCAGAAAAAAAACTGATTATGATTATTAAGTACTGTTTTTTATTTGGGTTTCAAAGTTGTTATATAAATATCAGTATTTTTATTGCCATAGAATTTACAAAAAAATTTAAAAAACATTTAAAATAGCAATAACAATGTTAACAGCCCGGGTGAGCTATAGATTTTTAATATTACAAACATAACACAATACTCGTATCTGGTCAAAGCCAAGGGCTCCGCAGTTATAAAAGGCGCGGAGTGGAGTGAAACGCTCCCGCAAAATTTGCGTAATTTTGGAATTGTGTTCAGTGTATGGATGTTGAATATGTATTTATTAAAATATTTTTTTTATTATATAGGTATATTTTATAATATATCGCGGCCCAGGGTTTGACCTTCCGCGGTCCGGATGCGGACCGCGGTCCGCCTGTTGCCGACCGCTGCTTTAGAGTATCTTAACTCGGTTATTTACAAAGAATAACTAAATATGGCGCGGCGCGATACATTAATTGTGTGTGCCTTGCTAAACTAATCTAAACTATCTACAAGTACCTAATAATTATTCTAATAATAATTAACACACACAAATATTACACAAATAATTGACAGTAGGTATTAGGTCGCGTCGACCACGAACTTATAAAATAAAATAAACAATGAACCTTAATTAATCGCCGCGATTATTTCACAAACCTTATTTATAAGTTACAATTTATCAGCAAACTCGATATAGACATAAAAAACAACTCAAAAAAACATGCATTCCATTTCAAAATGGCTATCCGTATTCTTTAACACAATCTCATGTGCGCGATATTACGAATCGCGGCACACGTACCTACCGGACGAAGCTCGTCCGTAATAAAATGGAAAACTAAACCTTATCGCGTCAACTTAAGGTTTTCCCACATAAACAATAAAATGTCTAACTTACGTTTTATGCATCCGAAATACATATAACAGTCAAACTGCACTTATAGTCCACCAAATTCTTAAATGTCGCTACGCACAAACTAAAAACAGCGGTCGACGGGGAACAGAACGTAGCGGCGTCCATGCTTGCTAGTGACGTGACACTAAAACAGTGATGTGCTCAAAGGGTCGATTTTGCATGAACAGAATCTCACATACGCCTTGGCGCGAGCACGTCTATCATCGCCGCATCCTCCTCGTCATCGGACGTAGAGGACACGCCGAGGAGGGCCGCGTCGCTGTCTGACAAGGTCATGGGGACACATCCACGACCTCGTCGGCGTCTGCTACCCCCCCCCCCCCCAAAGGGGGAGGCCAGTGATCCCCTGGGGCATCCAGGGGATCAGCGACTGGCGGCAACCGATGCAATGCAGGGCCCGGGCTTCTCAACCCAGGGCTCCGCTGGTTGCCGTCAGGAGGAAGAAGGCGGGCGTAGTTCCGCCTCCTCCGCCCCGTCCTTCTACGGCGGCACGGATCGGCCGTGGGATCCTTCTCCCTGGCCCTCTCCACCGACTCCTTCTGCGCCATTACGTCCACGCAGAAGGAGTTTACCGCGTCCCACGTCCCCTCTCCCTCCAACATGGCACAGACCACCTTCTGGAGGGAGAGGTCATAGCCAATGACGGCGACCAACTCACGGCGCTCCGAGGAGAAGGCATACCGCTAATGTGTGCTGCGCGGAGGGGTCCTAAGACGGACCCCTGTGGGACACCGCGGGACATTACGTGGCGGCCGGCCAAATCACCTTGTCCAGCGAAAAGTATCTCCCTGTTCTCCAGATAGTACCGGATTACAAGGAGGAGTTATTGGGGGACCCCATGGTAGAGCCCCTCCAAAATTACTCCAAACGTTTGACTGTTGAAGGTGTTGGCGATATCGAGTGACACCGCCAACACCCTCTCACTCCTCTCCGTCGCCTCGCTCACTAACTCTCCGAGTCCAGTGAGGGCGTCTATGGTCGACCGACCTGTTCGGAACCCAAATTGCGAGTGCAAGAGGTTGGGACTAACTTCACACAAGTGCTGGGTGTGGCGGCAGGCTATGATTTTCTCAAAAATCTTACCAACCGGGATCCAGGGATTCCTCATTATTCATGCATTTTTCTGCGAATGGGGTATTCAATGGGGTAGCACCTAGATCGCTGCGTTATTCAGTTCTTTGAACGCCATCTGCAAATTATATTATTTTATTTCATCGTCCGTTGCTTATTTGGACTGGGCAATTAGTTATTTTCTTTCGTCATGTTCCTTGTGCTGCCCATAAAAATAGTTAAAGCTTTGTGTTGTAATTTCTTGATGGAACTCCATGGTATCTTGTTATTAAAACACTAATTTCACAAATTCCACTTGAATCTTTATTATACTTCAATTATTGCGACCGGTTTCGATACACTGATTGCCTGATACTTCAATGATTGCCTGACGATGATGTATCGAAACCGGTCGCAATAATTGAAGTATAATAAAGATTCAAGTGGAACTTGTGAAATTAGTGTTTTAATAACAAGACTGCCCATAAAAGTACATGTCTCCGTATGCATGGAAATTGCCACTACAGCGTAAGGGACACTGTCATGGACCGGGTTTTTTGGTTCTCTGCCTCTTAGCACTATCACCTTACGGTATGTCAGTCCCTGAGCCTCATGTGTCGTCAGTAGTCTGGAATTCTCTTCAGTACCATACCCTTTCGTTTCGAACGCCTCCTTTTCCTCTTGGGTGAAGGCATGGACCATCTACTTGGTGAAGTACCATGGGTGAAGTATCACTTCACCATGGGTGAAGGTCAAGAATAGCGTTTCCGGGTCAGTCTTTCAGGACACTGCTTCTGATACCATAGTGGGAGTTAGGGATGATCTCAGTGCCTCCCTGGACGTGACGTGTATATGCCCCCGTACACCTCCTTCAGGGCGTATACTACAACGTCTAATAGCACAGATAAAGGAAAAATTTCAAAACCGTAAATTTTTAGTTACTTTCATCATAATAAAAAAAAATTATAACTTTTGTACGGAACCCTCGGTGCGCGAGTCCGACTCGCACTTGGCCGGTTTTTAACCCTTACTGATTCCGTAGCCCCGTGCCATGTACTGCTGGCGTACAGCATTATAGGCTCTACGACCGCAACATTTGTTCTGATGATCTCACCGTTCAGACCCCAATAGACTCTCGCTGCACGTGCTATTTGCTTATACAGGTCAGTTACCTTTCTGCATTATTCTGACAAATGCTCAACGAAATTCAGGTGTCTGTCTATGGTGAGGCCGAGTACTTTGATCGCGTGTGCCACTTCAATATATTGTCCGGACATCATCATAATGGGTTGGTCATAAGTACTTTATTTTTTTTGATATCACCATTGCTTTGGTCTTGTGTGGTGCAAAATTAAGTTTGTTATGACTTCCCCATTTGAGCACCCCGTCCACTATCTCGTTTGCGGTATCTTCTATTTGTTGCGCTGTTTCGCCGTCGAATACCAGGACTTCATCCTTAGCAAAAGCCTGGCAGTGCACTTTCATTCCCTCCATCCACATAAGCAGGGATAACATTCCAGAATGTGGGGCCCCCAATCGAGCCTTGAACGCATCCTTTACTTGTTTCTTTTCCTGCTTTTTCTCTTGCGTAATTGACCTCTACTTTCCGATCATTTAGATAAAATTCGATCATGTAGTAGAGGTTTCTGTGATATTTCTTATTTAACAGTTGTTACCCTCTATATCTAGCGATATATATACAGGGTATCTAGCGAAGAAGCGTCGATGGCGTAGAAGCGTCGATGGCGTTGTGCGTAAGGCCGTCGCCTACCAATCGGGAGGTAGTGGTTCGAATCCCGCCACGTACCAATGTGTTTTCAAATTTTGAAATCATATGTACGTTTATTCGACGCTTTTACGGTGAAGGAAAACATCGTGAGGAAACCTGCACACACCTGTGAAGAAAGAATTTCTTCACAGTTGTGAAGTCGACCAACCCGCACTTGGCCAGCGTGGTTGACTAAGGCCTAATCGCCCTAGTTTAGGGTAAGCTCGAGCCCCTCGGTGGGGATGTATATGAGCTGTTGATGATGATGATGATGATATCTAGCGACACCATTAGTACCAATTTTTTTCCTGAATTTTCCTCCTAGTATGTCCAACTAAGTCATAGATCGAACCACGCAGCGTGCGGGGAACGCAGAAATAGGTACTTAAGTAAAACGTAAAATTTCTTCACCACTAAGTAATTATATTATTGGCACTCAACCAATACACAAAACACAAAACATGTTAAAACTCAAATCAGATTAATTAAATCAAGTATAAAACTTGCAAATTATTCAACATGGCCCTTACCATTACGGAGAGTAGAGAGAGCAAGGACAAGAGTAAACCAGACAGTGAACCTGCTTTTCTTATTTAATAAAATGTCAATTTATTGCATAGCACTAAGGCTTTTTGTCTCTCTAATAGTATTAACCGTTTTCTTTTCAGATGTGCAGAATAATCGATAAAATTTCATACTATTACGTTCTCTTTATGACAGCAATGATGTGTCTTGGAATGATATTGTTCAACTTGGCTCCTATGTACAATAACTACAAAAACGGCGTATTTACAAAAAACAGAGTTGAGAACTACACACTTCAGTTTTCGGTGAACTACGTAATCCCTGGATATGATGCTGAAGATCATTTCATAATTTTTACATCCCTTAATTGTTGCATTTCCTACGGCTGTTCAGTTTTTGTATGTTTCATAGATCTGTTACTATCTATGATGGTCTTTCAAATTATCGGTCACATTAAAGTGTTAAAATACAATTTAGAACATTTTCCTGTGCCCAAGAGTAACAACAGTTATATTTTACAAGATAATACCATAAAAGTATATATGTACGACGCACAAGAAAATAAGTTGGTGCATGAAATAATTTGCGACTGTGTTCGCCACCACTTACTGATAGTGGAGTAAGTATATAGTAAGATAATTATAGATGACTTTGAATAAAGTAGATTAGAAGTTATTTATATTTATAAACCGACTTAAAAAAAAACATATTCATCGAATTAAGAACCTCCTCCTTTTTTGAAGTCGGTTAAAAAACTCTCAATTCGATGCGTATGTTTTTTTTGTGTATATGTTACGCTATTACGCCGCCAATTGTGGCCCGTATTTTAAAAATTCTTTTTGTATTTGATAGAGAATACTCCAAGGGTGGTCCCATGGTCACCAAAGTTAGGATCCCTATCGCTCATTTTAAAACAGATGAAACAGTATCATCTTTAAACAGTGTCTAAAAAACAGCACTTAAAAACTTTTTGTAGTAAGACCGATAAATTTTAAGGTGTGTCCAACGTGTTTTGTGTGTATGTTCCGCGATTACTCCGCCAATTGTAGACCGATTTTCAAAATTCTTTTTGTATTCGATAGAGTATACTCCTGGGGTGGTCCCAAGGTCACAAATTCGGGATCTGATTATGCGATCCCATGAAAATCGAGGGAAACGCTAATTTCGGTGAGCTGGTATTAAATTAGGGTTTCTTGCGCTAAAAAGATTTCATTCACTAAAAAGTTAAAAATAAAAAATATTTTACAAAAAAAACCGACTTCAAAAACACTGAAAGGTTAAAAATAATAAAAAAAGGGTACAGACAACATCAAACATCAATTTTAAGTTGAATCGTATTTGTTATTTGATTATTATTAACTTAAATAAACAACTAATATTAAAATAATCAATTTCCTTTCCATTACTGGAAACTTATAAATCGCATCGCTAATATCGATAAAAAGCAAAATACTGCCAATGCTTTGTTAAAATTATGTGATGACCCCAGCATGTCAGTTAATACCGTGAACTCGTTCTTCGCTAGTATTGGAATTGCTCTAGCTTCTAAATTCAACTCAAACACTTCGGCTTATGAACTTTCTAACCATTCTTCTGTTTCCTCACTTCATGATGTCCCCGTGACCTCGATGGTGCTACTTGATGTCGATAACGCAGAGGTAGAAAACGTAATTTTGGGTTTAAGGGATAAATGTGCGCTTGGATGGGACGGTATTTCTACTACCCTTATCAAAGCTGCTAAACATATCCTTATTCCTATTTTAGTTCATATTTTCAACCTTTCACTTTCTCATGGGATTTTTCCGCGTGCCTTTAAAAGGGCTATTGTACATCCTATTTTCAAGAGTGGTGATAGAGATAGTGTCACTAATTACAGGCCCATTTCAGTCTTAACAGTTTTGTCCAAAATCTTTGAAAAAATTTTAAATGTAAAATTATTAAACTTCATAAATGCTAAGAATATACTGTCTGCAAATCAATATGGTTTTCGAAAATCTAAATCTGCAGAAGACGCGGTCTTGGAACTATCCGATCACATTATTAAAAACTTTGACAAACGACTCAAATCCGCAGGAGTGTTCCTTGATCTGTCAAAGGCATTTGACACTGTTTCTATCCCCATTCTTATATCAAAACTTCACTCTATTGGCGTTAGAGGCATCGCCCTTGATTTATTTAACAGTTACCTCACAAATCGTTCGCAAATTGTTGTTATAGATAAATTTGAGAGTGAGGAGGAATCACTTAGCTTTGGCGTCCCGCAGGGAAGCGTTCTTGGCCCCACTTTATTCTTAATATACATAAATGAACTCTGCAACATGTCACTTCCCAACACCAAAATTATCACCTATGCTGACGACACAGCACTTCTTGTTCATGGTCGAAACTGGGACGAAGTTCGTGTTTACACAGAAAATGCCCTGCGATCTATTATGAGCTGGCTTAGTGCAAATCTTCTCACTCTCAATTTATCTAAGACCATAGTTATAGGTTTCGCTCCCACAGCAGCCTCACAAAATCCTCCATCGTTCTCCGTTCGAGCTCATGTTTGTCCTTATGTGAATGGTTCGGTACCCTGTAATTGTACATCATTGAAAGTTGTCTCATCTTCTAAATATCTGGGAGTCATGATTGATAGCGCTATGAATTGGAAGCAACACATCGAATACACAGTGTCGAGAGTGCGTAAATTAATTTATACCTTTAAGAGTCTCCGATCGGTTGTTGACTTCAAATATTTAAAAACCATTTATTTTGCTCTCGCCCAATCAGTGCTATCGTACTGCATTACATCTTGGGGAGGATCAGCAAAGACTCATATGTTGCGCTTGGAAAGAACTCAGAGAGCAACTCTTAAAGTACTTTCGAAGAAACCTATTCGCTTCCGGACTTCTGACTTATACTCTCTTTGCCGGGTCCTTACAGTTAGACAACTTTTTATTCTTTACACAGTATTAAAGAAACACAGTGAAATTGATTTTGACCCTCAAACTGTATACTCGAAACGTCGATCCGATATAGTTTGTTTCACTGAACGTCACCGTACGGCTCTGGCAGCTCGACATTATTGCTATTTGAGCCCAAAACTATATAATAAAATTAACAAACAGTTACATATTTATCCACTCTCTTCATTTAAATGCAAAACAAAATGTATCCAATGGCTGCTATCACTGTCATATGATTAGACTGAAGACCTGCTAAAAATTATATCATAAACGCATACTCACACACCCACGCACACACACACACACACTCACGCATATACACACACACACACACACACACACACACACACACACACACACACATACCTACATATTCATATATTCTGATAGTCTAATCACTCTTTGCTTTTGTTATTTAAGTATTATTGTAATTATTTTAAAATTTTCTTGAT
Organism: Schoenobius gigantellus; assembly: GCA_963935595.1. Taxonomy (NCBI): domain Eukaryota; kingdom Metazoa; phylum Arthropoda; class Insecta; order Lepidoptera; family Crambidae; genus Schoenobius; species Schoenobius gigantellus. The sequence continues at coordinate 23,783,476 of OZ012547.1, forward strand.
TGATTGATTGCTACTGTTTCGGAGGAGGGCGTTGATGCACGCGACACAGTGTTATACACTATTGCGGGTATCATCGTTTTTCTTATTATAATGTAAATGTCGTTAGTGTTAATAATATTAAATAAATAAATAAATAAATTACTTACCTTATGGTTAAATATACAGAAGTTATGGACATTTTGAGGTCTTCTTAATAATCAACAAAATATTAATATGCAGCATTTAAAATCAAATAACTTTTCCTCACTCGCTGCAAAAGCCGTTTGAGATTATTTACTTACGAGTATATGTATTTTAACGTAAAATATATAAGGGATGTCGCTGTATAAAATCTTTGAAATAAGTATCATACAAGACATAAAAATTATTTGCTCATAACCAGTTACGAAAGGATAACCGCGGTTTCGTAAGAGTACAAAAAAAGTCTTTAATTACAACTGGTTTCGAACAAATACTTACAAAAAAGTTTTTTACCGAAACTGGTTACGAACTTTCGGTTTCGTACGCGGCCGAAGGGACTTTTCTATACGACCACCTACGCGAATCAACATAAATATCTTTGTCATAAAGGGGGACAAGGATAAAATCTTACATTTTGAAATTAATTGTTTTTTATTTTTTAGAATATCATATTCAATTGGATAACATTGCTATTGAACTTAATACAATAGTCGCGTTCCTTTACTTATCAGCTGTTAAAATGCCATTTAATTTAGACTGTTTAATATTATATATAAATCTATTAACATAGGCCATTGTTGTTTGTAATCTACTAAAATTAGAAAATCGTTCAAATTGAATAAGGGGTTCTGAAATAATCCATCCAAATGTTCCGTTGTAACTTTTAGTAGCAAAACAGTCAATATTTTGTCTCTTTATAAACTGAAAGGCACAAAGTTACAAAGGTTATCTGAAATGCGAGACCTTGGAATTCACCATGACTCTAAACTTCTTTTTGACGGGCATCTTGATAGAATTATTAATAAGGCTTCTCAGGCACTGCGGTTTGTTATGAGTTCTTCGGCTAGCTTTAATGACATCAAAACAATCAAAATATTATACTGCACCTTTGTAAGAAGCGTCCAAGAATATGGGTCAGAGATCTGGAATCCGCGCTATAATAAATATATTGATCGCATTGAGCAATTGCAGAAAAAATTCGTTCAATTTTTGTTACCGACTCAAGTTGCCTTACAATTCTAGAAACTATCTTAAACTCTGTTCGAGGTTTCACTTTCTTCTTTTGCAAAAGCGAAGAGAAATGTCAGATATTGTATTTTTGCTAAAGATAACAAAATTGATTCACCTGAGCTTCTTTCCAAAATTTACTTTGATATTCCATCAATATCAATAAGATATTACATTCCGATATAATTCATCTGCCGGCAGTTTCAACAAATTACTGTCAAAACGCATTTCTGTGGCGAGCAAGCAAACGCCTAAACGAGTTTTGCAAAACATATTAGGGTAAAACACCCAATAGTCAGCCTTTTAGTGAGAATTAAAATTTGATTCAACTGTATTTTAGAGATTAAACACTACGAATCAAAACAGTAATTATTAACCATAAGTTTGTTTATTAAATTTACTAAATAAATTAGCAAAACATTAAATTTACAATAGGATTATATAAAAAATCATCATTAAATGAATTATGGCACTTTTTACCAGTAGTCAGCCTCATTTCTCTACAAGTCAGCCATGCCTAACCCTGTAGTCAGCCTCTCACTTATTCTTTTATATTTTGCATAGAAATTCTTTGTTATATATATATTTTTATATACCTATCTATGTACCCAGCGAATTCATTAAAATGATACCAAGCAGAGCAGTTGTTACATCCAATATTCTTTGAACCTTTCTTCTTCTGCCTTTGCCTTAAGCTTCAAAGCTTTTAATTTGTTTAAACAACATTTCATTCTATAATTGTGCCTTCACTTCTTTTTTGTTTCTCAAATCGTCTCCACTCTTCAGATGAAATAGCTTCAATTGTATTGATCGATTTTATATTTTTTGTGGCATTAGTAAGATACACCAGGGAAGGTCAAATGGTTATTTAAAATGGGTGATAGATTTCTTCCGGCATCCCTTGCGGGAAGCTAAAAAACACGACTTTCTTCCCAGCCAGGCTGCTTTTAATTGCACTTGCTGCTGTAGAATGCAAGTCCAAAATCACCTTAGAGTGCACGAAGGCCTTGAATCTATCGGGAATTAGGAACTCTGTAATGATTGGCTGGGTTCCGAGTCACTCCATTATCAGAGGCAATGAAATTGCCGATAAACAGGTGAAGGCTGGCTCCGAAAACGCTCACATTAGACCACAACCAGCGTGTGGCAATTCCGAGGAGGATCAAAAAGTGGGACCCTCTTTTTGATCCCCTTCGGTAATAAGGTAAGGGGTACAAGCACAAGCCAGACTTCAGTGGGCTTAGTGTCCAAAGACTATTGCATGACTCATTAGGGAGTTTTTGCCCAGGGTCGCAATGCGAAACCTCCAGCTGAGCACAGGCCAACTAAGAATTCACTAAAACCCTAACTGGTCACTGCAAACTCTACAAACATCTGCACAGAATGTGCTTGACACATTGCGCTTGTGCTGCCCACGTGCAGATTCTGTAGTGAGGATAATGAGACACGAATTCACATACTTTGTGAGTGCCACGCTCTCATCCATAACTAGGACTCGAGCTCTGGGTGAACCTCGTTTGCCACCCCATGATGCGGAGGCTCTGTCTCCAACGGTTACTGATTATATTACCGCTGCGGACCTATTTGGAGACCTTTAAAAGGAGAGGTCGGCCACAATAGATCTGTACATGTTGCAGTGGTCCGCTGGGGGACGCTCTTCGGCCGCCCACAATCCCCCGTGGAATACAGATATATAAATAGATAGACTGGCTTCCCTAATCTTCATCCCATTCCTAACAGCAGCCATAGCTTCTGTTAATTGTTTATCTTTAAATTGGTAAATTGGTCTTTTGACATGATGGAATTCTTAAACAAAATATTATTTTCATGCTACAATGATCGTGGATAAATACCTATTAACGGCTGGCTACTGGATTTTGTAGATCCATTGGTCGGCCCCTAACATACAATTAGGCGCATAACACATTGCACCGGACACCGCTCCGGTGTGCGGCGCTGCCGTTTTTAATGTTGACTGAAGAATCTTAATTTGTATACAAAAACCGCAGGGTATAACACACTCACACCGCATGGCCGTGCGGTTGTGCGGCGCGCGCGACGGCACAACACTCCCGGACGGTGATGGGGTGCGATCCGCGGGGTATGCCACACTATGCCGCAGTATCGTACGGATTTTTGCGAAGAAAGGACGTGCGTCGTGCATACGCGTAATAGATCTCGACATATATAATGCGGTGATGCGGGGCGTCGTCGTGCACCGCAGCTCCGGACGGTGATACGGAGCAAACCGTACGGTGGCACGGTTCCGTGCCGCCGCAGCCGCATGCGGTTTTCGTCCCACCGTACACCGCAGCGGGATGCGGCGGCAATGTGTTAAGCGCCTTACATTTGTAGGCGGCTGACTACTGGTAAATTGCACTTTTCCTCTTATAAGAGTTAGGCCCAAAGTAATGAAGAAAATCGGGACTATTTGCTCCGTTAATTTCAAATTGCATATAAAGAAATCACGAAAAAACTAGTAGTCAGCCACTTATGGCTGAGTACTGGATTTACCTTAAAAATTCGAAACCCATTAGTCGGCCACCTAAATTACGACATAATAAACAAATTAAATGCATGTAAAAATAATGTTCAACACAAAATAAACATTTTATTATAGCACTGTATTACAATCTACCACAAATTACATAAAATACACTTAAAAACTTACCAAAAACTCGAACACGTTTCGTTAAGAAAAAAATTGCAATGGCGGCGCTTTTAGCCATGTCTTTGCCAGCTGTGCTAATGAACGAATGTAGCTCGGCAAGCTTGAAAGGTGAGAATCAGAGATTAAAACTAACTACAGAGTGAACTGATCACTGAAGCTTGTTAAAAAAATGAAAACCGACTTTAAAAACACTGAAAATAATAAAGGAATAGGTACAGACAACTTCACACTTTTATATTGAAGTCGGTGCCAAACGATGATATCCTAGAAAGTCTTAAAATTTGGCACATAAATTATTCTTCTATTATATCGTTTTCTTCAGCTCACGCAAAAAAATAAATAAAAGAACAGAAGCAGAACTAAAGCCAAACCAAATATATACAAAAAAAATCATAAAAATCGGTCAAGCAGTTTCGGATGAGTTCGATAACAAGCACTGTGACACGAGATTTTTATACGAGATTAGATTAAAAAATCTGCTCTTGTTAAAACAATACCTACTGTTTCGTGGTGAATACTAGGCATTCCGAGTAATTATGATGGGGGTACATTTGATAAAATATTGAAGTCATCCGTTGCCGCGAACATACTCCCCCCGTGGAAGATTTAGCTCTTCCACACTAATCATATTCTTCGAATAATAAGGGGCAAAGTCGAACAAGCGGTCGTCGGTATTTTCCATTCCTAGTTTTCAACATGTGCCACGCGGGCGTTGCCATCTAGTCCAGGATACAGCTTGAATAATCGTCCAGTGCGCCAGCATAACAGAGGAAGAGAATCTTCACTGAGAAGAACTAAATCACCAATCATCAGTTTTCTTGAGTTAGTTCTCAATTTTGGATCGTCTCTGTAACTCGCTGATATATTCCCGTTGCCATCGATGCCAGAAATGCTTTCTTATTTGTTCAAGACGCATAAACCGTTGTAATCTAGTTTGATTGTGATTTTCCAAAGCGGGTGCTGGTAGCACGTTAAGAGGTCTTCCGATGGGAAAGTGCCCCGGTGACAGGAAAAGATAATATTTAGGAGACAATGACATAAAGGTCAGCTGTTTAATATAGATTCGACTTGCGCAAACAGAGTTGTTATCTCCTCAAAGGTTAAGTGAGAATTGAATTGCCGATCACCCGCCTAATATGAAATTTTGCTGATTTTAATCCGGCCTCCCAAATGCCGCCGAAGTGTGGACCATAAGATGGTGTGAAAATAAATTTTATATTTTCTTGAGCTGCAAAGTCAATGAGCGCATGGTTCTGTTCTTTTAAAAAAATACTTAAATCTTTAGCAGCACCTACGAAATTTCGCCCATTGTCGAAAAATATTTCCGATGGCTTGCCTCGTCGTACACAAAACCTAAGCAAAGTCATAATGAATGCGTCTTTTGTAACATCACTTAAGGCCTCTAAGTGTACACACTTAAAGCGAAGACATAAAAATGCATAAATAGCTCTTTATTAACCTAGCACCGCGCCCTTTATGGTTTTACCCTGTACGCTTCGGCATTGCACACAATTTCGTACAACTTTTCTAGCTACATATCGACCCTTGATTGGCGAAATAAATTGTCTAACAGAGGCCAACAATATTGAGGACCAGCGTGCATATTGCGGATATGCCCTTATTTAAATATTAATTTACTAAAATAACGAGTAGCGTTTAAAAGAATGGGATGTCTTTTCTCTCTGATTATAAGGATAGTTATAAGAATCGATTCGGTCACCCACTCTAATTAATTTATCCTTGTCTTTGTCTATAAAGGGCAATAATGATTGAATGATGAATATGAATTAGGTTTCATCTGATTCTTGTCTGATAGTATTTTATATTCAGACGGATAACTCTGCCTTTGAGCCAAATGACATAATAAAGTAAAAGAATCATTCAAATCATCTGTAGTTAATGGTTCCGTTAATTTTAGTCTGAGGATTTTTCGTATTATTTACAAAACGCCTAACATAAGCCATTGCTCTTTTTAGTCTATTTACATTAGAGAATCGCTCAAAGTTAGTAACAGATTCTGGCATTATTATTGTAGAAAACGCCTTCACTTCAGGTAAAGCATCATAGGTTATATTCCCTAGAGGTGGTGGTTGTGGTGGGTCATACAATACAAACCCAGGTGTGGATATTTGCGATAGATTGAAGACCGTCAATAAATGTTGTCCACATTAGTTACTTGCCACATCAATTTTTTGGAAGAAAATACCACGATAACTGCACCGTATACGTAATAATTTTAGTACCAAAGTGTGAGTATGAACTTCGTCCCGTACACAGTCAATCTCGATCGTAATCATTAAGCTTTGATCGCGATCTTGGATCACAGATCTATGCAATATTCCATCAATCTGCTTCGTACATTATCAATCTGGATCGTGATTATTGATTTAGATCGCGGATCGCGATCGAGATTGACTGTGTACGGGACGCCCATAGTGAGTGGTGCGATGGTAAAAAGTGGCCGTTGGCATGATATCGAACAATTCCTCAGAACTATTGATGAGCAGTGACTGTTTTTGAAATTGAACTCAAGCTTTGTGTGATCCAACCAAATTAAAGAAATTAATAGCTGTATCGACTAAAAATTCTTCTGATTGTTCATCATCACAGCCCATACACGTCCCCACCGAGGGGCTCGAGCCTACCCTATATTAGGGTGATTAGGCCTTAGTCAACCACGCTGGCCCAGTGCGGATTGGTCGACTTCACATACATCATTGAATTTCTTCGCAGATGTATGCAGGTTGCCTCACGATGTTTTCCTTCACCGTAGGAGCGTTAGACAAATGTACATATGAAATTCGAAACGAAAAACACATTGGTACATGGCGGGTCTCGAACCCCGACCCCCCGATTGGAAGGCAAGTGCCGAGTCCACTGCGCCACCGACGCTCTGATTGTTATAAAAATATAATTCAGCGAATGTAAAAATATTGGTTTCTACTAGGGATGCATCGATACGCCTTTTTGCCGATACGATACCGATACAGATACTCTTATAAAAATATCGTCGATACCGATACCGATACAAACGCTTAGTGATTTAAAATTAAATTAAGGTAAAATTTAATTTTAAATCACTAAGCGTTTGTATTGTTTGAATTATCATGTGTGGAAATTTCAAAATGATTCCATATAGCACTTTTGTGTTTTGAAGTTGACATGATCTTGCTGTTTATTTAATTCAACCAATGAGTTATAAAATAAATGATACACACACAAACTCATTAGTTACTACGATATGTAATTCTGTATTTTATTTAGTATTCAAAAAAATATTACGCGCGATAGCAGTTAAAAGCCAACAAATGTGTCTAGCGAAATGGGATACGAGGGGGCAAAGCGGGTGAGAGAGACAACACTGAAAAAAACGCGGGGATTCCCCGAGCATAGATAGTCCGTGCCGTGCCTCGTTTGCAACGAACCAGATCAAACAAGATGCGCGTTTACATTACTTTTTTAAAGCGCGAAATTTAAAAGTGTCATTGTATCGGCAATAAAAATATCGCCGATGCCGATATATCGGCAAACACAAAATATCGCCGATATATCGGCATCGGTATCGGTATCGGATGCAGCCCTAGTTTCTACATTGCACAAGCACAACATAGTTTGAAAGTCCAGAAGGGTTTTTTATGAAAAAGCAGAATTAGTAGCTTTAAAAAAAAAACAAAAAGTACCAGTTAACCAACTTCAAATTAATTCAAACAACATTACATTTCAATATTGAAGACGGTGCTAAATTGTAAGACTCTAGAAGATCATCGTTTGGCACCGATTTCAATATAGAAATGTAATGTTGTCTGTATTCTTATATTATTTTTAACTTTTAACCCCCTTACTAATAAAACTTACACTCCCGTTGAATACTTGTTTAATGACATTTTCTATAGAAATGTAATAAAACAGGTGTTTAATGGGAGTGTAACTCTCATTAATAAGACTATTAAGGTTGGTGTTTTTGAAGGCGCTTTTTATTTTGTGTAAAATATGTATTTTTTATTTTTATCTTTTTAGTGAATTTAATACCAGTTCATCGAAGTAACTTGAAAGAATACGACAAACCTCCTTTTTTTTGAAGTCGGTTAAAAACTAACCTCTAACACCTAAAAGATAAGGATCCTTCCTCAGCTCAGTTCATGACTACCAGACGCAAATACTTGAGCTTTGGCAATAACATTAAATACGTTGGACGTATCAGATCATCATCAGATCCTGACTTTGGTGACAATAGAACCACCGCAGGAGTATTCTATCGAAAAAAAAAGAATTTAGAAAATCGGTTCACAATTTGGAGTAATCACGTAACATACACACACAAAAACATACGCATCGAATTTGGAACCATCGTAACAAATGCTCTGAAACACAACAACATTAAAATGCACCACACTCCGTATAACGCAGTACAACACAACTTAAAACGCATTACAGTTCGTACTTAGCAGTAGATCGCACTTATTGTCACTCTACTTTTCTATTAGGTCCCGGAACATTCCAGTAGGTTCGGAAACTTTATAAACGTTCGATGCCTTTCTAAAACTTTCTAGAAGTCCCAAGATTTCACTGGAATTTTCGAGAACTTTTAACGACGTCATTCACGTAATGGGCTAGATGACAAAATTTTTTTTTTTTGCTTTAATAGAAGCTTATTCATATAATAAACAGAAAGAAAAATTCGGTTTTCGAATAACTATAAAAACAACCAAGATATAAGGAATTAAAGATTTTTCTCCATCTCTTTCTAGCAAAACGGCAATTTACAAGGAGTTTATATGGCCGTACTCAACGATGACGTCACGGTTGATTTCGGATCTCTCTCTGTCTAATCGCCTTCAAATGAACAATTTAAAATGCTTGTATCTAATGTATTTCTAAGCCGATTTTAATTCTAATTTCACAGGACTGCATCTTTTTCCACGCTATTTTAATATTTAATGACGAGAAGTAAAAATTAGAATTCAGTCATCAATGATTGGGATGATGACTCATCATCCCAATTCTACGGCTCGGAGCGTGAAAACGAATGTGGTTGGTTATACGCGCGTTAGATTTTGACGTGAATATGTGCTTATGAAGGCCTTTGTCTACAGCCATCCATGGCCGAAGTTCAGCCATTGGTGGAAGTAGGTTAACTCCTTTTCAGCCTTTACAAACCTTCATTCTAAAGGCCTCGGCATACATAACGTGTTTTTACTCGGACGGAACGGGACGGGAAATTTTGGAAATATCGTTTTATAGAAAATGTATCCGATAGTGTATACGGCACGAGCGCATGGACGGGACGGGAACGTGGCGCCCACGTGACGGGAAAAATATCGTCGGCGACGATGTATAACACGTCCCGCCCCGTACGTGCCCCGTCCCGTCCGTGGTTTCGCTGCGTATGCACACTCACTCCGCTCGCTTCAGATACCTATATAGTGATGCCACAAGAATTGAAAATGGACGACGAAAAACTAACCGAGTGTGTACGTTCATATCTAGCTTTGTATAATTTTGCAGACGCAAAGTATTTCGACACGAATCACACGAAGCATAAAAATTTTCTGTGGCGTAAAATTGCAGTCGAATTATCACTCACTGTAAACGATAAGTTTCATTTAAATTTTTTACTGCATTCATAACTTTATTTATAATATTTTCGCACCTACCTACTCAAGATTGATAAATTCTAGGTCATGTAAACTCAATGTGAAGTAACTCATTTCAAGCCTCTAAAAAACAGGGATATATTATTATACTGAATTTCATTTTGTCTCCAGTACTTAATTAAATTAATTTCTATCTGGAACACAAAAAATACTTTAATTTTAATAGAAACCCATCTTTTATTGTTAAGCGAAAAAAATAATGATTCAGATTCGACAACATATACTCAAAAAGTGAAATTCTTCTTGTAAGATATGTAAGATGTTGTAACGGTACGCTTTGAATATTGAAGCATTTATCTCTATATATAATAAAAAAAAAAATCGTAGGGGTACAAAAATCTGTAATTGCAAAATATTAAGAAAAAAAATACACAGGTCGCCTTAAAATCATTAGCAGAACACGATAGAATAGTTTTTTTAAAAATTGTTTGTTTGTTTGTTTGTTGGTTTGTTTGTTTGTTTGTTTGTTTGTTTGTCTGTTTGTCCGGAAGGATCTCCGAAACTACTGGACAGAATTTGATATGGCTTATACCACAATGCTTAGAATTTTCCGGAAGAACATTTAGGCATAATTTCGTTTGTTTAAATTCACATTTTATTTTTAGTGAAAAAATACCATATAAAATTTTCGAATTGGCTTTATGTAGAAAAACAACATGGCGCACGTGAAATTATTTTGACAAGTCTGTCACATAGTACAGAGAGAAGGTATTTTCTTCCACGAAGGAAAAGCAATGGAACTACGCCATACAGCCTGATCTTAAGTAATTGGATTTCGAAAATTGAAAGGCAGGAATGAAGTGTTTCACATAGTAGAAATAAAATTTAATATTTTCTGTTAATGGCTGTGCCCAACTGGATTTCGCCAACCAAATTGTCTTTTTCTTATGTCGTACCGTGGTGGTAAGGCAAAAAGATGAAGCCATACAACCAATGTATAAAGCATTTTTTATGATAATACTTATCGAGTGACCATAAAATTTGTAGATTGGTTTAATTCTTGACTAATTTTCACAAAATCGGTACAATTTTTGAAATATTTGAAATGTTGAAAAATGAAGATACTCTTTTCAAGGTATTTTGAAAGGTGTTATATGTTTTTACATTAGGACTAAGGAATCAAACTCTTTCATCCATTTAAAACTATTAAAAGTAATAGATTAATATTGATAATTAAAAAAAAATATCTGACTGCAATGTTCTGGGTTCCGCGTAGAGGGACGGGACGGGACTCTTGATCCTAATGTCTAAAATGACGGATCACATTTTTTTGGATCCACCCAAGGAACATGGATATCGAACGAAGAACCTAAAGAGTAGAACACATTGAACCTAGCCACGTTGATTAAATTTGACATGACTGCCGATAAAGTTCGTTTCCAAACCCAGCAATATGCATAGCAAATGAAAGGCCTTGATGAGTAGAGCACTATGAACATAGGAAAATCGCCCTAAATTCAACATGGCCGCCGCTCAAATAAAACGGATAAAAGTTCGTTTCCAAACCCAGCAATATGGGTATCAAATGAAAGGCATTGATGAGTAGAGCATTATGAACCTAGCAACATTGACATAAATTCAACATGGCCGCCGCTCAAAAAAGGTGGAATAAAGTTAGTTTCCAAACCTAGCAATATGGGTATCAAATGAAAGGACTTGAAGAGTAGAGCACTATGAACCTAGCAACATTGACATAAATTTAACATGGCCGCCGCTCAAAAAAGGTGGATAAAAGTTAGTTTCCAAGCCTAGCAATATGGGTATCAAATGAAAGGCCTTGATGAGTAGAGCATTAGGTACCTAGGAAAATCGACCTAAATTCAACATGGCCGCCGCTCAAAAAAAAAGGATAAAAGTTCGTTTTCAAACCTAGCAATATGGGTATCAAATGAAAGCCCCTGATGAGTAGAGCACTATGAACCTAGCAGCATTGACATAAATTCAACATAGCCGCCGCTCTAAAAAGAAGAATAATAGTTCGTTTCCAAACCTAGCAATATGGATATCAACTGAAAGGCCCAAAAGAGTAGAGCATTATGAACTAAGGAAAATTGCCCTAAAATAAACATGGCCGCCGCTCAAAAAATGGATAAAAGTTCGTTTTCAAACCCAGCAATATGGGTATCAAATAAAAGGCTTTGATAGGTAGAGCACTATGAACCTAGCAACATTGACATAAATTCAACATGGCCGCCGCTCAAAAAGATAGATAAAAGTTCGTTTCCAAACCTAGCAATATGGGTATCAAATGAAAGGCCTTGAAGAGTAGAGCATTAGGAACCTAGCAAAATCGACCTAAATTCAACATGGCCGCCGCTCAAAAAATGGATAATAGTTCGTTTCCAAACCCAGCAATATGGGTCTCAAATGAAAGGCCTTGATGAGTAGAGCACTATGAACCTAGCAACACATAAATAAATTCAACATGGCCGCCGCTCAATAAAGGTGGATAAAAGTTCGCTTTTTAATCTAGGAATATAGGTATCAAATGAAAGGTCTTCAAGAGTAGAGCACTATGGACCTAGCAATATTGACGTAAATTCGACATGTTCACCGCTCAAAAAAGGTGGATAAAAGTTCGTTTCCAAACCTAGCAATATAGGTATCAAATGAAAGGCCTTGAAGAGTAGAGCACTATGAACCTAGGAAAATAGTACAAAATTCAATATGGCCGCTGCTCAAAAAAACCTGTTAAAAATTCGTTTCTAAGCCCAGCAATATGGGTATCAAATGAAAGGCCTTGATCAGTAGAGCACTATGAACGTAGCAACATTGACGTAAATTCAACATGGCCGCCGCTCAAAAAAGACGGATAACAGTTGTTTTTCAAACCCAGCAATAGGGGTATTAAATGAAAGTAGGCCCTGAAGGGCACCTAGAGCAGCCATGCTCTACGTATGTTCCGCGGAACCCTAGGGCTCCACAATACCCTTATAAGGGTTCCGCAATAATTTAGAAAAATCAAAACACCCTCTCTGGTCGTACTTTTATTATGCTTATTAATAAAGAATACACTTTTAAAAACTATTGTTTTATTTTAGGGCTCCGTCAAGTATTTCGCTTTCCAAAAGGGTTCCGTCACCAAAAAAGTTTGAGAACCGCTTTGGGGCCTATAGGATGTTCGATGTTACCTGTGTTTAGTGTCCTTCGAGACCGTGATAATGCAACGATCGTGAACTTACTAACGATAACTCCAAGTTTGTGTGTTGGATGTTAGTCATCACGGCGAGTTTGCTAACCGAACTATGCCAGCAACACTATATCGCACAGTACACGTTACAAAAACGGAAGTGTCAATACATTTTAAGGCTAACCGCAAAAATACGTTTTTTGCATTCGTTTTCTGAATGCGGGCATCCGAATGCATCAAATCTATACAAAATACTCATTGACTGCCACACACGTTCGTTTTTATTACGAACGGAACACGTTCTGTACGTACGTTTAGGTAGAATGGTAGAAATCCCGAATGAGAAGAATCGAACGTCTGCGCTACGTTCACGAAACTCCGTGTCTCTATTCCGTGATCGGATATCGAATACGGAAAACGTATTTGTACAGTAACCCCCATTCATGCTATACATTAACTCTACGAAAACCGCCAGTATTACGAGCTACATAAGAACGGTTCAAAGGTCAAACAGTATAGCTTGACAAGGAGCTTACTGTACGACCAGTCAAAATTGGCCAAGTTGTCATATCCAAAAAATATATTTTGTTGGTGTTACCAACACCCATTATAAAATCTAAACTTTATTCGTATACAGTTCTAATTTATTAACAATTGTTTATTTTAATTCGAAACATGAATACGATAAAGATTATTCTTGCAACTGTGTAGTTCTTTCTGAAGAGGAATTAATATCAATAATATCTCAAAAAAATAATAATACTTAGTGTTTATAGTAATATGTAATGTATTTAATTTTGTGGACTGTTAGAAAAAGAGCATTTACGAACCTACGAAAATTGTCCTAATTTCGCAATGGCCGATGCTCAAGAAAGGCAGAATAAAGTTGAATCATTATGGAATAAAATGGAGGAAAAAACTAAACACTGTGTTAAGTATTTTGATAGCGAAACGTAGTTCGCGGGCACAGCTAGTTACTAATAAAGAATAAAATATTTTATATAACATATACAGTAAAACTATATTTAACGTTAGAACAATTAGAAAAGTAAAAATTCAAAGAAATAATATTTTAATAAGATTTTTAACAAAAAAAAAAGAGATAAAAATTTGTGAATAAATAATCAGAATAGAGCATCAAAGTAATAATTAAAATCTTAGATTGGCCCTCATAATTTGATACATTTGTTTGATACGAGTCACTCGACTCCTACGGCAAGCTAGCGTCGTCGACGGGAAACACTAGTTAGGCGAGCGAGGCGGTTTTGAGGAACGGCGCGAGATTGACAGGATTGACAAGCTCGGGCAGGGCATAAGAGGTTCTAGTTAGGCGAGCGAGGCGGTTTTGAGGAACGGCGCGAAATCGACAGGATTGACAAGCTCGGGCGGGTCATAGGAGGTTATAAAAGGCATGGGAGCCATTTCAGAGGATTCATTCATCGTTGAGCTTCTGATAGCAAACTAGTGTCCGTGATACCTTGAGTTTTGTGTAAGATTTAACTTCAATTTGTGTTTCTTAAGATTTAATTGGTTTTCATTTCAAGGTTTTCAATTATTTAAATAGTAAAATCTAACTCTAAAGTTTTGCAAGTTAAAATTAATTTTGTGTTAAATTTTATCGTTGATTAAATTCAAAAGTTTGCTATTGAGGGTATTAGAGGTGGTTGTTCACGTCGATGTGGCGTGGGGTGATGGGAAGTGGATACTTAACGGTGCCAACGAAGCTTGCCATTACTTTTAACCAATTGGGCTTGAGGATGCCTGATCGACGTTCTTTACCAACATAACGTCGCTTCACTCCTAGTTTGTCTGCTTTCGGTGTGTGAGAGTGAGGGTCTCGTCGAAGTGAAACCATGCAGGGTTACCAGCACTCATTTCTCATACATTCGGGGTTTTCAGACTAGTCCCCTGTATTTATATATTCACATAAATATTTCCCTACACGTACTAGCCACGATCTCTAGACTTCGGTCGCGTTGGTGATGTACAAGCACACATGGCTTAGGTCAGGTACACGAGACGCCATCTCAAACATTAGCTAGCATAGCTTAGAATTCCTGCTGCACTTCAGGTCTGCAAAGATTCTGATATTACAGGAATTACATCGTCCCACACGTTTAATAGTAAATGTAAGGTGAAAACCTTTAGTTTGCATTCCTCTCTTAGTGTTTAGACTAGGACTATAAAGTAGGCATGGATATAGGTTTTAGGAAGGATATAGGGAGAAGATTTAGGTTCGGTATTTGAAATGTAGGGATAAAATAATACAACATATCTAGGAAACAAAAGCTTTAATTGACATAGGATGATTAGGTGCTTAGGTTGATTCCTTTGGTTAGGATAGGTTAGGTAGGAACTTAGGTATTCTATTTTGGGATCTTCAATCCATTAAATAGCTGAGTTTTCTTGATGCTTCTTCTCAGCGAATAGGTTTCCGAAGCATCAGTAGAGTCATTTTGTTATTAATAATAATATCTAATAAGAAGGTATGCAATATATTGGAAGTTTGGAATTATTAATAATTGAAATATTTCTTCAATGTCCTTAATGAAAATAATAAAGGACAATATAATTATAATTACATGAACTAATTAAAGTAAATTAATTCTTTTAGATTGACATCCAGAGCTAATATATCTATTGTGAGATCAAGTTTTGTAATGGGTCTAAAAATTAACCCAAGATTTGCTATTAAGATGGCAGATTGAAACAGTGTTACTCTGGTGAGCCAAAGGCAGCCTACAACAAAGACTCAGAAAAGAAAAGGGTGTATGTTGTTAGGAGTTAACCTGTATTTAATATTCCTGTGATTACTTGACAAAAGTAGCAGTATTAATTTACTGTTGTATGAGATAAATATAACTACCTATACTAATTTGAGCCACATGAAGTGTTGGTTTTGGATGTGAATTTGGATTTATAAACAAAATATTGTAAGAAATTTACATATTATAAAAAAATGAATTTCAAGGAATTGAAATTAAATCAGAATTTAAGAAACTAAAATTAAACTAAAAAGTTATAATATGGAGGGGAGAGTAAAGCTTGGATGTCTCTCACTGGTAGAAGCGTGGATGGAGCTTCCACCTTAACCATATTTTTTTTATTGTATTCCATTTCAACCTTATTCATTACATTTTTGTATTAGCCATATTTTCAATATTTGGTATTGGATGTCATCTCAACAATATTTTCACCATTTTGTATTGGATGTCAATTTAGGCATAGTTTTACATCTTGTATGAGCTGAACAATATCTGAAATAAGTAAATATCATCAGTTATATCAAAATATCAGTGTTTTGTAGGTCAATTTTAGATATTACTCTTGCTGACTAATTCCAAGCTTTCAATTGTTTATTAGGGTTATTCTATTATTGATGTAAGGTTGTTGTTGAATGTGAAACAAAGATTAGGTAGTAATGTTATCAGTATTTAAAATAAATTGATTTAATAGGTAGGTTAAGGGTTAGTTGTATCATTCTTGTTTTCTAAAAGAACTAAGGTTATCTGCAGCATGACGAAGGGTTCAAAATAGCCACTAGATGATCACAAGGCCAAATTATTTAGAATAAAATTATAAGTAAAGAGATAGGAATAATTATTAAAGATAGATAGGTGAACACTTGACAAAGTTGAGCATAGATTAAATAGGTAGATGTATAGGTGGTAGGGTTCTACTTATTAGGAGCCGAGTTTAGTCTTTTAGAATTATTTTCTTTTTAAAAAACAATAGTTATTTAATAACATAGTTTAGGTTAGGTTGCGTCTATCGTCTTCCGTATGAGACGAATCGAAACGAACTGTTACAATGTACAGAAAATCTCCTTTTTCTCTTGGCAGCCATAGCTTCCCCCCCCCCCAACGATATTTGAATAGATGTCTTTCGATTATACGGTGGCGCCGTTGCTCCTTATAATCGAAAGACCTTCTAATCAGGAGGCCCGGGGTTCGATCCTGCCATGTACCAATGTGTTTTTATTTTTCGAATTTCATATGTAGGTACATGTATTTCATCCGAAGCTCTTACGGCGAATGACATAATCGTGAGGCAACTTGCATACACCAGCACTGGACCAGCGTGGTTGACTATAAGGCCGAAATACCCTAACTTAGGGCAGGCTCGAGCCCCTCAGTGGGGGCGTATATAACGTGTTAATTAAATCGTGCAAAACCTAAATATAGTTTTTTAAGAATCGATATTTCTGTAACCAACTAACAAATGGTCTTTCATTTTTTTGTTGTACAGTTAACTTTTATCCCTAACTGGGACAAATGATATTTTTGAAATAATTGCAATCTAGGTATAAAATAAAAATATTTGAAGTGTGTTTCTTCTGATTCATATAGCGACTCATATAGCGATTCATATAGAAAAATGACCAGACTAAAGTCTGTATGCATGGTGAGTTATGCATGATTGTAGGCAAAATCCTGATTCATCTGTGCCTGATTCACATGGTCAAAACACCATAACATGAAGTATAAAATATTAGGTCCTTACATATGAAATTGGCGTTTTGTATGGGAGGAACATAAAGTCGATTTTTTTAAATATAATATATTTATTCAATCAAAGTATGTACCATTGCTATCTATGCAAAAATCTAAATTCTTTGAAGGTGGTTTGGACTGCCCCATCGGAGTTGATTTTTTTTCCTTCCAAGAAGTTATCCAAATTTCGAAAAAAATGGTAATCTGTTGGATCAAGGTCCGGAGAGTACGGTGGATGTCTTAAACATTCCA
Organism: Schoenobius gigantellus; assembly: GCA_963935595.1. Classification (NCBI taxonomy): domain Eukaryota; kingdom Metazoa; phylum Arthropoda; class Insecta; order Lepidoptera; family Crambidae; genus Schoenobius; species Schoenobius gigantellus. The sequence goes on from OZ012547.1 coordinate 23,800,864, forward strand.
ATTGAAGCTCCTCTAATTTGGTAGCCGTCTGTTGTGCAGTGTGTGGTCTAGCGTTATCATGAAGCAGCAGTGGCCTAGAGCGATTGACCAGCCTCGGTCGTTTAGCAGCTGACTTTTCCATCATGGTTTGCAGTTGCTGACAATAGACATCTGCCGTAAACGTCTGCACGGAGAGAAAATTCTAGTTTGGGTAACCAGAATATAGTTAAGTTGACTAGATAACCTTGTAATATATACGACAGCTATATGTTTTGTCAAGTATACTAGAAAAATCTGGTAAAAGCTTACAATAATATCTAGCACAGTTTATTTATTTATTTATTTATTTGGAAAATCAAAAGCTTTATCTTATAAGATACAATAATTACAAATAGTAAAATACAGTTACAAGTAAAGCCTTTACAGATTCTCACTTAATTTATAATTAGCATAGATGCGTAACTTAATAGACATGCTATACATTCCTACTGTTTTTAACATCTTTCTGTGTATGCCTGTGTGTGTGTGTGTGGTGTGTGGTGTGTGTGTGGTGTGTATGTGCATCCGTGTATGTGGTGTATTGTTAATGGATACATTGAATACATTAAATAAAAACCTTGTTACCTATCCATGTACTGTTTTTGTGTATTCATTCATACCCTCTGCAGTTTACGGGCTATATTTAATATAAAACATTTTTTTGTCACAGTAAAAGGATCAATATCACCAAATTCTGTGTTATATTTTTTGGCCATGCGTGGTATTGAGGAGTTACGGGCGTAATTTGTAGTGTGTCGTGGAATGTGAATCATTACAGTGTGTCGTGTTCTCTTGTGTGGAACTTTAAAGCCAACCTGTGAGACTAGATCTATGCATTCTATTTGTGAGTTCAAAATGTCGTATAAGAAGGACATATCTAGTAAATCATGACGTTGTGATAGAGAAAGCATTCTGTGATGTCTGCAACTGTCGCTGTAATCATTGATATAAGTGTGTGTTTTATAGTTTAAAAATTTTATGAATATCTTTTGTATATTCTCAATTCTACTTATATATTTATTGTAAATAGGATACCAAATAACACTAGCGTATTCGAGAATGCTGCGTATATATGCGTAGTAAACAGACTTAAGGCAGGAGGGGTCCCTGAATAGTTGACATGATCGTTTTAGAAACCCTAGGCCCTTATATGCTTTGTCAACTATAATGTCAATATGATGATCCATAAGCAGCTTGGAATCTAAGTTAATTCTCAAGTCTCTAATGTACGTGGTTCTGCTTATAGCGTAGTTGTTTATATTATACAAGAACGGGACATGTACTTGGCGGCGCGAAAAAGATATAACTTTGCACTTGCTAATATAAACAGATATTCTATTTAATTCATAATATTTACTTAAGCGAGTAAGATCTTCTTGAAGTTTAACGCAGTCTTCAACGCCGTTTACATCAAGGAAAATTTTTGTATCATCAGCGTACATTAAATACTTAGAGTTAACAATGCAAGTGTTCACATCATATAGATAAGCATTGTATAATAAAGGACCTAAATGGGATCCTTGAGGGACACCCGATGGTATTGTAATAAGATCTGATCTATAGCCCCCAATTATCACTGCCTGAGAACGATTTTTTAAATATGATGTTATCCACCTCAGTAGGTCTCCATATATTCCAATATGTTCCAGTTTACGCAGCAGAATGACGTGGTCCACACGGTCGAAGGTTTTTTTCGAAATTCGTGTAGATCACGTCAATCTGCTTCCTTTTTTCAATCAGAGCTAGTAAAAAAATTATAAAAAGTGACAAATTAGTGACGGTTGAGCGTCCCTTATGGAAACCGTGCTGTTCTGCTGGAATCGCATTATATATAATTTTGTATATATGGTTGTAAACGAGTTTTTCAAAGATTTTATCAAAAACATTCAAAATTGATATTGGTCTATAATTCTCAACATTTGTTTTAAGACCTTTTTTATGTATTGGTATTATATTGGCTTCTTTCCACTGTTTTGGAAAAACTCCATCTTTTAAAGATTTGTTGAATATTGTGGTTAAAAGCTGAGCCAGCTCAGATGCACATTTTTTGATGTAAATAGGTGGTATGTTATCTGCTCCTGCGCCTTTTGAATCATCTAGTTGTTCGATAACCTTTAGACTTCTTCTTTGGTGAATTGTAGAGAGCTAATCAAAGAATTATTATTAATGAAAGGAGGAGCTAAAGAAGTAGTAGGGTAAACGTCCGCCGCGGGTTGAAATACAGATTGAAAAAAGTTGTTAAAAGCGTTACAAATTTTGCTGCCCGTAAATTGTTTTTCATTATATGTAACAGTCTTTGGGTAATTAGAAGAACATTTACGACGTGATTTGATGAAGGACCATAACTGCTTGGGATCTTTAACAATTAAATTTTGAATATTATATATATAGTTTTGATAGCAAGCAGTTTCCATATTATGTAGTCTAGATCGTAAATAAGAAAAGGTCTGATAGTCTAATGGATTCCTAAATCGTTTCCATTTCCGGTGAGCTTTCATCTTTTCACGAGCAATTCGAATTAATGCCGAAGTGTACCAGATCGGGTATAAATTTCTATTTGTGGTTTTAAAGGGAACAAATAGTTTAATAGTATTGTATATTTGATTGTAAAGTATTGATACAGCATCATCAACGGTAGCTTGCTGTAATAAATCATCCCACGGTATCATGTTAAGGTGTTCTGTAATACTTTTGTAGTCGCCTTTGTGAAATTTGTACCTCGGTAAATTTTTAATTTTAAGAGGACATACAGTAATGTCTGAGCCGTCAATTAAAAATGGTGGATGGTATTTATCAATATTCATCAGAGGACTATCTGTTGCTCGAATGTCTAGGTTAAGGTTACTGAAGACCAGGTCAAGAGTGTTGCCACTGCAATTAATTAAATTATTATATTGATTTAAAGCCAATGAACTAAATTTTTCAATGAGTAAGACGGAAGCATCTTGTACCTTGGTGGAATTTTTTTTTATAAATGATGGATTGCCATTATTCCAAGAAACACAACTAAGATTAAAATCTCCAGCAATCAAAAAACAGTCATTCAAATTGTCTGTCACAACACTGTTGACCAAATTTGAGAAAGATAAAATATCTTCAGCTTGAGAAGGAGAGTTGCTTTCACCTGGTATGTATACAGCCGCTATGTGAAGGTCCTGGGTAAACGACTTATTGCAGACCCTTGGTATGCTGATCCATATGAGTTCTAGGCCAGAGTTGGCCCATTCCACATGCACGTGCGCGTTAAGTGAAGATTTTACCAAAATCATAACACCACCGCCCATTTTTTTTGTTTGTTTGTGGTTGAAAAATCTCGGTCATGTCGAAAAACATCATATGAACTGTCACAGAATTCCGAATCCGAAATTTCGGCGCATAGCCATGTTTCCGTTAATATTATTACCTCATAATTGTTGGGTAAAATGTTGCGATATAAATCAGAGCACTTCATTCTAAGACCCCGAACATTTTGATAATAAATAGTGAAATTAGTTTTTTTACGTTTTTTACCAACATAAAAAAAAAGTCGAGGAATATATATTTTTTACACTTTATTAACTATTTTGTGTTTATTACCTGCGTGTGGTTAGCCCTTATCACATCATATGGTTGAGCTTACATAATGTGAATGTAATATTGTTAAGTTTACTATATTTCTAGTAATTATGGTAATTTACTATAGTTCCGTTTACTATGTTTTTAGTAATTACAACAATTTACTATCGTTTAGTTTTCTATATTTTTTTTAGTAATTACAGCAATGTTATTCTTTTTGCTCCACATTGTTTAGTAGGTGATTGGGTCTTTATAAATATGTACATAGGTAGGTAACGAGTTGTTAAGAACAAGTTGAAATCTTATAACTTTCGTGACGAAACTGAGAGCAACTTTTACTTATGTAGGTACATATTTTTTAAACCCAATCATATCCTAACTAAACAATGTAAAGCAAAAAATATTACATTGCTGGTAATTACTAAAGCAAAAAACAAGCTACGAATGAACATCAATATTCTATAAGTATTATGAAGGCATTATCAACAACAGTTTTAAATAAAACAAAACATAAATAACGTTTGTAGGCTTTTTTATTTATTATTATATAATTCAATGAAAACAATCATCTTACATGTCAAGGCCACTAAATGTACATTTATGCTTTCTGTCTTTGTGATTTTTTGTATGTTTCATTGTAATTATAAAGCACAAGATCATGACAAATGATATACCAGAGGGGTGGCCCTTACCCAGCAGTGAGAAACATTACAGGCTAAAATAATATTAATTCTGTTTTCCACCACTTTCTTTGCCGTCCCCGAGTCTCCTCTCTTCAAAATTTTTACTACGCTTCTATGTATAATCGGTGATATAGTTTTGTATGGAGAAGATTAAGTAATATATTCTACCTATAGCAAACAATTTTTGTCAATTTTGATATCTATAGGTTCTAATATTATTATAAAGAGGAAAGATTTGTATGTATGTTTGTATGTATGAGTAGGCTCAAAAACGACTGGACTAATATTAAAAATCCTTTCACCATTAATATGCTTCTTTTTCCTATGTTACTGCAGTTTTCCCAAGGATCACAATAATTTTTCAGCCAATTTTTATCTTCATTATCTCCTGAAAAGTAATTAAAAATGTGAATACATAAATAGCAACATCTTTGATCCAGTTTTTCATTATGAGGTGCGGGGACGGGGACCAAAATTATTTAAATTGCTCACTGAATCGAGCATTATCTATCACCACACACAATCCACAACATGAAGTTAATTATTAGAATGATTTTAATTTTGTTTTTTTTTTTAATGTTTTATTTAAATAAATAATAAAAAACACTAAACTACACTAATAAATATATTTAATGTACAAAATTAATCTAAGACACCGTTGCCGATGGGTAACGTTCCCAAAATGCTGGCAGCATTGCCACGTTGTATGGCAAAGCTTATTCTTTGCCCAAAATAAAAGCCAGCATTTTGGTCACGTGTTGCCTCGACCAGACGTGCCGACAGATCCTTATATAATCTATGGGCTCCCTGTCCCCATGGCCCAAGTGTTTCGACCCCAAAAGGCTCAAATATATAACCACTATCAAGCGTGCTATATTTGCGCCTTTTGAGGCTCTCAATTGATTCAGCCGCCGTACCAGCCCTATTTTGAGTTCCAGGAAGGTGAGATGGCGCTAAGGTGTCGACACAGGAAGCGTCCCACACCAAAGGTCGACCCATCTTCCATGGAACAAGTGTCATCCCATCAGGTCTTTTACCATCGTCACGCATGAGACCATTGGGTTCTAAGATGGCCGCACAGTTGGCGGAGGCAAAAGCCCGACGTATGATATCATTAAGGCTGGAATGGCGGGGAATCCTTCCAGCACTCCTACTGCACGACAGGCCATGGTGACCGAGTCGGTCGACAGCAGTACCGCAATGGCAACGGTGTAAAACACAGCACGATATGCCCAGGCGCAGCGATACTGCAAGCCTGAAGGAATTTCGGTCCATTACAGTACCTGTGTTGTGTGATGGTAGAGCCTGGAGCCACAGACCCGATTCCCATTCTGCAACGGCCAAAAGACGGGCACGATCTGCGGGACTATTGCAATGTTCTAACAGTTGCTTCCGCACTAGCTCGCAGAGCGGCCCATCCCATTGTCGCTGCAAAAAGGTTTGTTTAGGAGCATCTAATTCTGGGCAAGCTGCACACCACGCACTTCTGGCCTCGTTCATGTTATATATCTCTAAGTCTAGAGAATTATTGCAGACAGGCGCCAAAATTTTAGTTATCAAATTTTGTGTGCTATGTACGGAGGACAAAAATGCGGGAAGAGCCACGACTGAAATGGATCTAATTCCCAGACCTCCAAATCTAACTGGAAGTGAAGCCTGTAACCACGACCATTCATTTAAATTAATGTTCAAAATATTTGTAAGTGTACTTTTTATGACATTGTCTATGTTCCGTGTAAGAACAGTATGCTTCCAGAATTGGCAACATCGTAAAAGTACATAAACTTTGGAACGAAAAGGGAATACTTCATGATAGAAAAAGCCATGTGGGGATTAATTTTAGCTAAACGATCTGAACACTGTACAAAATTTTGAATTTTTTTTTCAACAAAAGTAGGGAAAGATTCGTCAAAAATAGGGGAGCCCAAGAGACACAACGAAAATTTGACAACAATGTTGATATTTGGAGCCAATGAATTAAATTTTTCATATGTTAAATTTTTGGAAGGGCAATGATCGGAAATAAAAAGTTCGCATTTCGAGAAATTTAGCTCCAATCCGATATGACGAAACTCTTGAATTAAATACTGCAGATCGTCGTATACGGTAGTAACATCGCCGCCAACGGTCCCATCATCCAAATACCATACGTTTAATTTTGATTGAATACGTTGGATAACGGGATGGATGGCAAGACTAAAAATTGCGGGCCCGAGTGGGTCACCTTGTTGGCAGCCAACCGCAGATATAATTTCATTACCCAAATATGTCAATTTTGTAGGAGAACTATAACATTGCCAAATATAGTTGTAGATGTTTGGAATTTTGTCCTTAACTTGTGTTAAAAGGGCTCCTCTATCAACAGAGTTAAAGGCATTCTTGACATCCACCTTCAGCAACACCTCCCCACAGTTCTTACTTAAAAAAGTTCTTACAGAGTGAACCGCCGCTTCACAGCCACCGCGTGATCCAAAACCAAGCTGCAGAGGTTGAAAAATATCAACCAAATGTGGTGCTATTTTCCTGCAGCATATTTTGGCTGCTAAGCGGCGATAGGTCATACCAACAGCGATTGGCCGAATTCCCCCGTCCTTTTTTTTTAATGCACAGATATTTGCACCATAGAGTGTTTCTATGATATCCTTACAGACTCGGCCTGAAAGCATTAAATTTATCAATGCCGTTAAATCTCTGAGGAGAGCCTGTCTAGGTTCGCCAATGCTGCTGCACAAAAGATCTTTTAAATGTTGTGGCGAAAGGCCATCTAGGCCTCCTGCAGAACCACTTCGAAAAGACGCGACGGCCTCAGAGACTTCATCAAAAGAAACATCAACTATGTCTATACAGTCTTTGGGAGCCTCAGGAAGACAGAGATTAGCTGCAGGGGGTGGATGTTTCCCTATAAGAGCCAAAAGTGTTTCATTATTAGTTGGTGCTATCGTGTCACTGGAAAATAATAAATTTGCGGCACCTTTTATGTCCCCATCACCCAGTCTGCTCTCCACACGTCTGTAGATAGCAGTCTCGGGGGCAAGTTTTTGGAATTTTGAATTTAGACCAGATTCCGAATTGCTATCCAAAAATGATTCATTTTCTTCCATTACATTATACTTTACACAGTTTTCTTTTATTCTTGTTGTTAAAGATTTTTTGTTATTTTGGTCGAAACTGACGTATAGCACAGCATAGGGAAAAAATAACAAATGTTCCCAGGCGCGCTTCGAGTTATGTTGTATAGCATACTTGAGAGACTGAGATAAAGCTTTAGCAACACAGATGCGGGCACCGCGGGGAATCCGTTTTAGAATTGGTTTTGACTTTTTTGATTCTGAAAGAATTTTCCAAAAAGGTGAGGCAGAGTTATTGTTAAAAGTATTTTGAATTTGTTCAAAGTTGGACGCCGAAAGTGGTAGGTTCTTGCGACATTTGCTTTTGTGAATTCTAAGACCTCTCTGGCTCTTGAAAAGGCGCACCTGAGAACATTCATTGCATTCAATAAGATCTTCCAGTGACACGATGTGCTGATTACAGGTTTCACTCGCCAGAGCAGATTGTGGCATTCCTGAATGTCATAATAATACTAAATGACTTAAAATATACTTACAAATATAATTATATGTAAACTAAATACTATCACAAAATCAAAAACCAAATACAAAAATCTTCTTTACGAGGTATGTGCATTGTTCTGTTTGAGCCTTCAATTTCACAAAGATAATGATTCTCTCACATTTTCTTCATATTTTCCAGGTACATTAGTATCTTTTTTATAGTACAATCTATTAGAAATGCGTCTTGGGATCGTGAGATGTATCTATTATAGCTGTGCGTAGGAATATCGGTGACAGCTAGAAGTCAGCTCCAAGGCAACAGCTGGTTGTCAACCAAAAGCAACTTGTAGGCTATAGGCGCTTCAAAATGAACAATAATAACTCTAATAATTTGCATAACATTTTGGTTATTCTCACCGAGCTGGATGTTACATGTAACCGCTCCATAGTAACAGCAAATACAGCATTTACTCAAATGTGGAAAGTTACAGCCACGAGGTGCTGACACCGCATTCCAGCGTGGCCTCAATTTCGTCGAGTTACGTGGAAGCATCGAGCTGCACTTTTTGTTCAACCATCGAACTAATTAGTCATATTTTAATTATATTGTATTTTTAATAAATTAGTTTTAAAGTAAATTGGTTTTTTTTGCGCTCTTCGGCCGTAGAATCTATATTTGGCGCAGTCGGTAGGATACTCGCGGTCGATATTTAGTCTTCATAGGGAAGATTTCGGGAAGAAGATTCCACGTGTCGTCCGCGTGGCTATCAAGTCACGTTTTCGAGTATCCAGAACCTGCGGTCGAGGACTATCCAGACATCGATACAGAGTGCAGAGAAGCCATATAATGTTAATGTGAGTACCTCTATATCTTACTAGAAGTGCTTTCCTTATTTTTTTATAATTTTTCCTATTTAAATTTTCCAAGATTTTCCATCCCAGGCAATCGAGGACTACTAGGTTAGATAGCAATAGTAGATATATAGCCATAGATTCACATAGAAATTTAGACTCAGTTAGCGAAAGTCAGGAATCGAACCCGGACTCAAGCATGGCTGACGCAATGATCGAGCAAATATATAAGGCGCTACGCCTTGTTCCCGAATTTGACGGCAATTCAAATGTGCTGACACGTTTTATTAACTTATGTGATCAGTTAGTGGCACAATACATGAGATCGGAAAATGGGTATGAATTAAGCAACTTGTCATTGTTAAATGGTATTTTAAATAAGGTTACTGGCGCAGCCGCGCGAACTATTAATTCGAACGGTATCCCGGAGAACTGGAATGGCATACGTAGTGCTCTCATAAATAACTTCGCTGATCATCGCGATGAGACCTCGCTTTACAACGATTTGTCACTACTTACCCAGGGCTCATCCACTCCACAGGAATTCTATGAACAGTGTCAAAATTTATTTAGTATTATAATGACGTATATATCTTTGCATGAAACGGTACATTCAACTATTGAATCTAAGCGATCGTTATATAAAAAGTTAACACTTCAATCATACTTACGTGGCCTCCGCGACCCCCTAGGTTCCCGTGTTAGGTGCATGCGACCGGATAGCATCGAGAAGGCGCTAGAGTTCGTCCATGATGAGATGAACACATTATATTTACAGCAGCGGAATGGTAACGTCTCCGAGTCGAAGTTGCAGTCTACGTCTTCATTTAATCAACCTAAATTTTCTTACAGCTTACCGCCCCCAGTTGCATTGCCACCCTCGCGACCTTTTAATTTTCAACCCCAACGTCCGTTTAATATTCCCGGCCCTTCTAGGCCTATGATCGCGCAACCACAGAGGCCAATGACAGGTTGGAAGCCCCAGCCGCCTCAATTCCGTGGTCCATCACGTACACAGCAAATATTTGCTGCACCACCACCTAATTATAGACCCCAAAGTAATGTTTTTAAATTACCACAAAGACAAGGATTTCAACCCCCACATAACGCACCTTATCAACCTATGAGCGGTGTCACCCCTTATGTAGCTAAGCAGCTCCCTTTAAAAACACCCCATGACTGGACTAAGTTCGGAAACCCACCACCATCGAATTATTTTAAAACTAGAGAGTTAAATTTCAATGAGTCATACGACCAACCTTTACAGTACGACTACTACGATGACTATTATAATTATTATGACTGTCACGATTACGACTATAATGAACAGTATAATTCACCGTACACTTATTATTATGAACAGCCGAATTATTGCTCCGAAAATAATTCAATTTCTGTCGAAGAGACACACGATGATGCTCCTTCGCCTGAACACGAGGATTTTCAGAAACCCTCGAAATCAGAAAAACTAAAATAGAAATAAATCTCCAAACACAACGGCACTTACCATATATTAAAATATCGAATCCACCTCTTAAACTATTGATTGATACCGGAGCCAATCAATCTTTTATCAGCCCCGAAGCAGTAGATAAATTTTTCTCAGATATGCCGTGTAATTATGACCCTTTTGAAGTTACAAATATTCATGCAACTACGCGAAATAATTATTCTATAACTCTACCTTGTTTTAAAGAATTCAACGAGACAAAAGACATTACACTTTTCATATATAAATTTCACGAGTACTTTGACGGCTTAATTGGTTATGATCTTTTAGAAAAATTAGAATCAAGCATTGACTTAAAAAATAAAATCTTAATTACACGACAATCTAGTATTCCTTTATTAATGTACGACTCTAAAAATTGTAATTTATACGAAGAAATAATACCTGCTAACTCATCAAAATTAATACGCATTCCAATTAACTTTCATGACGGTGACGTAATTATCAATGAGCAAACAATAGCAAATTGTCTTATTAAAGAATGTATTACATCTGTAAAAAATAATCGTGGTTTTGTAGAAGTATTAAACCCCACTCGATATGACTTTGTTTTTTCAATGGACAGACCTGTAAGCGCAGAGTTGTTTAATATTCAGTGCACTCGCACCGAACATCACACTGATCGCGCATCTAATGTACTATCTCGCCTCCGCACCGACCATTTGAATCCTGAAGAACGAATAAATTTAGAGTCACTTTGTTCACAATATGCTGATGTCTTCTATATTGAAGGTGAACCACTTACCTTTACCAACCAGATAAAGCATAGTATACGTACCACCGATGAAGTCCCCGTTTACACCAAAAGCTATCGCTACCCGTTCATACATAGGCAGGAAGTTCAAGATCAAATTCAAAAAATGTTACAGCAAGGAATAATTCGACCTTCACAATCAGCTTGGAGCTCCCCCATCTGGGTTGTTCCAAAAAAGGCTGATGCGTCTGGAAAAACCAAATGGCGCATTGTTGTAGATTTTCGAAAAGTCAATGAAAAAACCATCGACGACAAATACCCTATCCCGAACATTACTGATGTTCTGGACAAGTTAGGCAACTGTCATTATTTTACCACCCTTGACCTTGCAAGTGGGTTCTACCAGGTGGAAATGGACCCTCAGGATATTCACAAGACAGCATTTAACGTAGAGCATGGGCACTTTGAATTCTTGCGCATGCCCATGGGACTTAAAAATTCTCCATCAACTTTTCAACGAGTGATGGATAATGTGCTTAGAGACCTGCAAAACGTTATTTGCCTCGGTTATTTAGATGACATCATCGTTTTTAGTGTTTCGTTACAAGAGCACATGGTAAATTTAGAAAAAGTTTTTAAAAGATTGCGAGAATCGAACTTCAAAATTCAAATGGACAAGTCCGAGTTTTTAAAATTAGAGACGGCATACTTAGGACATATTATTAGTAAAGATGGGATTAAGCCGAACCCAGATAAGATCATAGCAATTCAAAAATTCCCCTTACCTAAGACAGCAACTGAAATAAAAAGATTTTTAGGATTATTAGGCTATTATAGGAAATTTATACCTGACTTTGCTCGTATAACAAAACCGATGACTCAGTGTTTAAAAAAGGGTTCTAAGATAACATTCGATGACGTAAAATATATTAACTGCTTTGAGATCTGCAAAAAATTACTGACAAACGACCCTATACTTCAGTACCCCGACTTTAACAAAGACTTCGTACTTACAACTGACGCATCCAACTACGCAATTGGCGCTATTCTCTCCCAAGGCCCCATAGGTAATGACAAACCAATAGCTTATGCGTCTAGAACATTAAATTCAAGCGAGATCAACTATAGTACCATCGAGAAAGAACTTTTGGCAATAGTTTGGGCTACCAAATACTTTCGACCGTATCTGTTTGGTAGAAATTTTAAAATTGTCACAGATCATAAGCCCTTACAATGGGTTATGAATCTAAAAGAGCCAAACTCGCGACTAACACGTTGGAGACTAAAATTGAGCGAATTTAACTTCACTACAGTTTATAAGCCAGGCAAAAAGAACACCAATGCCGATGCCCTGTCTCGAATTGAACTTAATAATGAAGAGATTAGTTCAATCGCAGTAAACGTTTCAGAAAATCAACCGTCAGATGATGGTTCAGCCACTGTAACAGCTCATACCAGTGCTGAGCATCCTATATTAGAGATTCCAATAACTGACAACCCTCTCAATAAATATAACCGACAGATATGCTTTGTAGTAGTAGGCGACATAAAAAAACGACCAACAGTGACTAAACCATTTGAGACACACAAGAACGACTATCCAATTATCAGAATCCAATCTCGAGGAAGACGTTTTTAACGCAATCAAAGAGTATGTAAATCCCAAAGTCCAGACAGGCCTTGTTATTCAACCACCTTTAGCCATGTATAACATCATCCCTATCATACAAGAAAAATTTAAAAGCTCTGCTATGAAATTAGTGTTAACAAAAATTGAATTAGAGAATGTAAAAGAATATCTAAAACAGCAAGAAATCATACAGAAATATCACGAAGGTAAAACAAACCATCGCGGTATTAATGAATGCTTCTTAGCTTTATCTGCTAAATACTATTGGCCAAAGATGAGAGAACACATTACTAAATACATAAACGAGTGCAATACTTGTGGTCAAGCCAAATATGACCGAAATCCAATCAAGCAGAGATTCTCCACTGTTCCCCCTCCTACAAAACCTTTCGAAATTATTCATCTTGATCTTTTTACTGCACAAAACGAGAAGTATCTCACACTCGTTGATGCCTTTTCAAAATATGCTCAAGCATATCATCTTAGAGATGGAACGGCCTTAAGTGTCGTCCAAGCCCTTCTACAGTTTTGTACCCACCATGGTGTCCCTTTCACAATAGTTACGGACCAAGGCCCAGAATTGACAAATCAAATATTTTCTGAGTTTACAAGACTCCATAAAATCAACCACCACAAGACACTTGCCCATAGTCCCAATGACAATGGCATAGTCGAGCGATTCCACTCTACCATCCTTGAACATCTTAGATTATTAAAATTAGAAAAACGTTCCGAGCCTGTAATAATTCTTATGCCTTATGCAGTATTAGCTTATAACAGCTCCATTCACAGCTTCACAAAGTGTCGACCCTTAGACCTAATTACTGGACATTTTGACCCACGTGACCCCTTAGATATTAATATGTCAGAACATTTACTTCAACAATATTCTCTAGAACACAAAAAGCAAATGACTCAAGTATACGACATAATAAATGAAACTTCATTACACCATAGGACGTAACTCACTGAAAATAGAAATAAAGACCGTGAACCTGAACAAGAATACCTTCCAGACCAACAAGTTTTTGTAAAGAACCCTATGGCAAATAGACAGAAATTAGCTCCTAGATACACCCAGGACACAGTTCTTGCAGACCTTCCCATTCACATCTATACTAAAAAGAAGCGTGGTCCCGTTGCCAAGTCAAGGCTTAAACGTAGCCCTAAAGATCCCACATTGTTACAGGATACTTTTGCTCACGTCCCTGCTACATCTGACGAGAGGTCAAGATGTAACGATTGATGCATTGGACAACGGACCAGGATTACTCCCCTTCAAATTAGGCTCTACTAAAATTATTAATCACTATCATTCCTTTGTGCACATTGTTGATCTTAATGAGATATATTCACAGATTGAATTAGTTAAGTCACAGTTAATTGATCTTAAACCTACGTTAAATAATAAAACTATATCTTTGTATAATCCTCATATAGAACACCTTAATGCTAAGCTAGACGATATCTTAAGTCAATTATATACGTTTGAACCAAATCGTAGTAAAAGAGGCCTCATTGATGGATTAGGTTCAGTAATTAAAAGCATTTCTGGCAATCTTGATTATACCGATGCTATTAAATATAATAATGCCATTAAAGTCCTCCAAGATAACGAATCTAAGCTGGAATCTGAAATAAATCATCATATTAGTCTAAGTACTCAATGGGTTACACAGACATCAAAAACATTAGATAAAATAGTACAGAACCAAAATAACATTAGTAATTATTTAAATATAATAGTAGAAAGTGATGCACAAAGAGATACTGATTTAATAAAATATGCCCATTTGGCTCAGCATCTTATTATCTTAGGAGATAATATAGAGAGCTTATCTCAAGAGCTCCTTAAGCTAGAGAATACTTTAGCTTTTATTCGTGCATCGAGCACTCCTCATTTTATTATAAGTTTAGATAATCTTAAAAGTATGATAAGTAAAATAAGAATTTTATATTTAAAAGATGAAATTCTTAACTTAGATTATAGAGATTTTTATGATATAATTAAACTAGGTTACTTTTATACTGAAAAGCGTATTAACATTATTCTTAAAGTGCCGATTGCCTATCCCTTAACATATGACCTATATAAACTAAGTATTGTTCCTAACAAATATAATTTGACCCTTATACCTCCCTTACCTTACATTGCACTTTCTAGCAAAGATTATATGTACATGGAGACTGAATGTCCGAAGGTAGATTCATGGTTTCTCTGCCAAACAACATCAAACCTCGAGATACATAAAGAATCCGATTGCATTCAGCATCTGATCACCGACCAGACCATTCACCAATCCTGCAAGTATACTTCTGTAACGCTGATGAAAGAAGCTCTCGAACAACTCGATGACCGACATTACACTATGTCTTTTCCTGTACCTACTAAAATTAAGATATCCTGTAGCCAAGAGCAATATCGCACTCTGAAAGGAAGTTATTTAGCCACTATTCCCTACAACTGTTACCTGAAGGCACCCGAATTTACAATTGCTAATACCAACGAACATGTCAAAGGTTATGCAGTGAAAATAATGGAAATGCCTCCGATTATCGAGTCGAGGCCCGATGAGCATCCATCCTTAACCTTAAGTTCGATCAATTTAGAAAAATTGCATTCTATTAATACTCAGATCTCTATGCAGCCTCCGGTACATCTGCAACAACTTACCGAGCAATCTTTATATCACACTACAATACCAGTCTACACTATATTGATGATCGCCACCGTAATAATAGTCGTCGTAGCAAGCCAACGACTACGAAAACGATGTCTACGAAATAAGAACACATGCACTGAACAGCGCCGTAGCATTGGACAATGTCGTAGCACTCATCGCATATATGCAATACCGAACACTACGAGTATTAACCCAAGTGAAATTAAGGTGGATCATAGAAATATCTCAGCAACCATCTCTAGCACAGCCTCCGAATAGTTGCTGATCTGCGGGGGGAGGTGTTACATGTAACCGCTCCATAGTAACAGCAAATACAGCATTTACTCAAATGTGGAAAGTTACAGCCACGAGGTGCTGACACCGCATTCCAGCGTGGCCTCAATTTCGTCGAGTTACGTGGAAGCATCGAGCTGCACTTTTTGTTCAACCATCGAACTAATTAGTCATATTTTAATTATATTGTATTTTTAATAAATTAGTTTTAAAGTAAATTGGTTTTTTTTTGCGCTCTTCGGCCGTAGAATCTATATTTTGGAAGCATTATATGTGACGAAAAATTTTGTGTTTTTAAAATCCAGGGACCACTTTTTGTATTTATAAAATACTAAATTGTTCAAGAAGCAGTTGACAACCGTTGACTTTTCACTGTTTTTTATTATTAGAATTATATCATCAAAATTGGTAATGAACTAGTAACTAATGTACAGATACTCTAGTTTAACTATATTATTTTATGAATGAATATATGGATAAGGATATAATTAAGTTAAATGAATGATGGAGTGAAACTATCCTGTTGGGTCCTGGTTACCATGAGTACCAAATATGTATATTTTCATATTTTGATAGACTTGGATGTCTCAATTTTGCAACAAAGTTGTCACAGCCCTGTTTAAATAGTAATGGTATAGGGTTATTTTATACAATGTATTTTAAGTCATTATTAAAATAATGTTTCATTTGCGATGTATCTAGGTAGTAACAATAAATTGTATGGTAGATTGAGTTAAAAATAAAGTCTCCCAACACGTGTTATTACAAGAAGAACTCGAGAGAAACTCCTGAACATATCTTTTGGTTCACTTTCACCTTATCCACACTCATAATTTACTTTTCAAGTCTCCACTGGACGTAATAACTATATAATCTATGACCTACTAATGCAATATAAAACCTTGGTACTTACCGGCAACTTGAGTATGTACTCGGCCGACTGCCAGGATTCTAATAATTTCTCTATATCCTTGTCCATTTGTCCAATATTTCCACTTTTTAAAACGTTTAAACAGTCCAAAGAAACTATGTACAATTTGTGATTTTCACAAGCGCGCGATAACTGCTTTGCTCAGTGTAACGAAATGTGAAATGAACGAACATGGCGACCAATGGAACCAACCATACAATATATTCGGCAAACGTAAACAACGTTTCGTTTGTTAAACGATTCTTATGTTACACAAAACATTATTTATGATAACGATAAAAAAAACGTTTTTTTATGTAACCAATAATCTGGTAAATAGTTCTATTTAAATCTAGTATAGTAAACAAATAAACAATTTGTTGTTACTCGCGTTCTTTTAGAGTTAACATAAATATTGTATTGTCGAATTGACATCTAGTAACAACTAACACACAAAAAAGGTATACTATACAATGAATAAAATTTTCTCTTTACAATAATAAAATGTATTTATAAATAATTTAAAGATGTGTTTACTAGAACATTCTGGCATTTATTAAAATACAATTATTTGTTGTTAAAAGTCAATCTGGTAAATTGTAACTTAATTCAGTTTCCATAATTAGAATGTTAATTACCATACGTTCTGTTAATATTGTTAAAATAATTTCTATCCGTGTGGCCAGATTTAAGAAAGCTGTAGTGAACGACACCAGCACTAGTCCACCAAACGCTCACAAGTAACTTTGCTGGAGTCAATTTTCGCTTGGGGCATGGCTTGGCTGGTTCGGCAGGGTTCAGCCATTGCGATGAGCGCTCTTCTGATTATCGTACAGGACCCACTTTTCATCACAAGTAATGATTCGATTTAAATACCTTCATTATTGTGCCGGTTGAGTAATGCTACGCAACAGTCAACGCGGGTTTGTTGATTTGCTTCACTCAATTCATGAGGTACCCACTTTTCAAGCTTTTTCACCCTCCCAATTTGCTTCAAGTAGATTAAAACAGTTTTATCACTAACACCGCAGCTTGCAGCTAACTCAGACGTGGCTTGCGATGGATCCGCTTCCACAATAGCCTTCAATTCTTTATTACCAACTTTGGTCTCAGGCCGTCCATGGAGCTTGTTCTGCAGGTTGAAATATCCAGAACGAAAACATTGGAACCAAAAACGCACTGTGTTTTCTTTTGCGGCACCGTCGCCATACACACCATTAATCCTTCGAGTCGTTTCTGCAGCACTGGTGCCACGGTGGAACTCGCACTCGTAAATAACGCGATATTTCAAATTTTCCATTTTGTAAACTAAGTGACGCAAAGAAAAAAAAACAATTGAGGAAGAAACAAGTGGATTATAATTTTCGAAACACAAATACATGACTAAATTGCTGTACAAATTTGAATTTGAAATTCCTAACCATAGAGGAGATATTTGAGATCCAAGTGGCCAGTACGGCAAAACGCCAATTTCATATGTAAGGACCTAATATCAGTAGTTCCGATCTTGGGCAGCCCGCATCTATCCACTGCCAGCAAGATGGCTGGCACTCCTGGCAGCTTTAAGTCGTCGGTGCATCATGCCGCAGGGCGTTTGCCTAGTCTTGGTCTCCACTCTAATACGTGTCTGCTCCATCGACCATCAGTCCGTCTGCAGATATGGCCAGCCTACTTTCACTTCAGCGTGCTGTCTCTGCAAGCAATATCAGTAACTTTAGTCCGCTGGCAGATGGCTTAATTGCGAATTTATCCGCCAATAACACCCCGAACATAGGTTCTCTCCATCGCACGCTGAACTACCTTCTATTTGTGGACTAAGCCAACGTGAAGTGTCCAAGTTTCGGCTCCGTAATACGGGTAAGGACGCACATGTTGAAAACCCTGGTTTTTAGGGGTTGTGGGATCGACGATTCAAATATACGAATCCTTTTAGACGCTTCCTTCTCGAAATTATGTCGCCCCAGTTGTATCTATAATTTGTCTAACTCTATTCTTGCACAGCCTCGAGAGTAGCACCATTTACAACAACAGGTCTTAGGGGAAACACGGTCATTGTGCATGACTTTGGTTTTATTTATGTTTATCCCGAGACCCACTCATCTTGAGAAATCCCATAGGCCGTTTAGCATAGTCTCCAGCTCCTGCAGAGATTATGTCATAATGACGATGTCCTCTGCGAATCTTAGATGTGAGATGTACTGGCCGTAAATGTTTATGTCACGTTCTTTCCAATTAAGCGTCCTTAACATATCCTCTAACGCGTTGATTAATGTTTTGGGAGAAGTTATGTGTCCTTATCATACTCCTCTATGCAGTGGGATTAGTTTCGTTCTATCTTCTTGTACTTGGAACGTCATCGTTGTGACCCCGTACAAACACCTCAACACCTCGACATATCGACAGTCAATCAATGAGACATCTCTACCATAGCCCAGATCTCGACGGTGTCAAAAGCTTTTTCGTAGTCCACATACGCTAGAGGCTGGTTGTATTCTGCCGTTTGCCGTTTCTCAATAATCTACCTGCAAGTATGTATGTAGCCCACGGTGCTGTAGCCCTTTCGAAACCCGGCCTGCTCCGGCCTCCTGAAAAAAAATCTGCTGTTCCATACAATTGTTCAACATTCACTGAGCCTAGATGTCTGGAACAGCTGTTTTTTCGTCTATCAAGGAAGAGCTACAGGCACATAATGACAATGGGACATGGGAATTAGTAGAAAAACCTTTAGATGCGGGAGTGTTAGGATGTAAATGGATATTTCGAGTAAAGGATGAACCAACAGGACAAAGGTACAAGTCAAGGCTATGTGCTAAAGGATTTTCTCAGAAAAGTGGTATTGACTACACTGAAACATTTTCACCGACTGTCAGGTATGACTCGATTCGTCTATTACTATCTATCGCAGTAGAGAAAAATATGAACTAACGAGTAATGCAATTTGACATTAAAACAGCTTTCTTATATGGTGAATTGAGAGAACATACACACATCAAAAAAAGTTTGAGATCACTTTGATAATACGACCTCGTTGTTGTTACGTTAGAATAAAATGTTTTTTCTTTTTTTTCTAAGATTCTTCATTTTAAAATCAAATCTTTTAATGACAAAAGAATTTAAAACATCAATTGTTTTTCTGTTTAAAAAGATATCAAATCCTTGTTTACACTCATTCAGAAATCCGACCAACTTGATTCAAGCGTTTTTTCTGACTTTTCAAAGAACGAGTTCATTCCTAAAGATGCCGAGAGGATTATCAGAAGTTTTACGAGCAAGAATTGTTACTTTGGGGGAAGAGGGACATTCTACGAGAGAAATAGCACGTAGAGTGGCTGTATCCCAATCCTGTGTCGTGAACACGTTACGGAGGTATCGCGGCATGGGTAACTTTACTGATCGACCTCGCAGTGGTCGCCCAACTGTGCTTACTGCTGCTCCGAAGCGTTACATCAGATTGCTGACTGCTCGAGACCCAACAATCAATGCCACTAAAATAAAATCGGAATTGCGGGCTGCTACTGGACTAGAAATAAGTACTCAGACCGTCAGGAATTGCTTACACCAGGTTGGATTACGAGCGAGGAGATCCTGGCGAGCACCCCTGAACACACAGCAACGACAGCGACGCAGATTGCAGTGGGCTAGACTCCGCCAAAATGAAGAAAACGACGAGGAAAACATTTGGAGAAATTGTCTCTTCGTTGACGAGTCCAGAATCAGCACTCATCCAGACAACCGACGTATTCGTGTCTGGAGAAG
Organism: Schoenobius gigantellus; assembly: GCA_963935595.1. Taxonomy (NCBI): domain Eukaryota; kingdom Metazoa; phylum Arthropoda; class Insecta; order Lepidoptera; family Crambidae; genus Schoenobius; species Schoenobius gigantellus. Next base: position 23,820,980 of record OZ012547.1, read on the forward strand.
ACCTGGGGACGCTGAAAGACAAAGAACTGCCACCGGCACTGTTCAACAAGGCGGGAAATCGGTATCCTTTTGGGGCGGTATAATGATTGGTGCTAGAACGCCGTTGATCCCGTATCGTGGCTCGATGACTGCAGCTTTGTACCAAACCATTGCTATTGATGGAATTGTCAGGTCATTTAGAATAAACCATGGCCCTCGATTCGTAATGGTTGACGATAATGCACCCGCACATCGAGCCCAACGAATCAACGCTGCTCTGCGTGAACACGACATTACCAGGTTAGACTGGCCTGCCGGCTCACCTGACTTAAACCCGATTGAGCACGCGTGGGATGCTGTCAAGCGAGCTGTTTGGAACCGTCAGCCAACTCCCCAGACAGTGTCAGAGATCAGGGAAGCCGTTATTCAAGAATGGGACAGGTTACCGCAAGAAATGCTGGATAACTTAATTCTTAGCATGCCAAGAAGGATTGCCGCATGTGTTCGAGCCAGGGGAGGAGTTATCTTGTATTAAATAAAAACAATTTCATAATAAATGTTGACCATATTTAGTTAAATCCTCCATTTCTTTCAATTATTTGTTAGTCGAAATTGCATTAAGACCTTTAAATTCAATTTTTGTTAATAAAAAATAAAAAAATCATTTATTTTTTATTTCAAATAGTGTATCTTTCTTATAAAAAAGATGTTACGTAAAGAACATTCCTTTGAAAAGCAAAATTTTAACAATATTCCATCTTTTGCTAGTGATCTCAAACTTTTTTTGATGTGTGTATTTACATGACGCCGCCAGAGGGCCTTAGAGTTCAACAAAACATGATTTGCAAGCTTAAAAAATCATTATATGGCTTGAAACAAGCACCCCGGTGCTGGAATGAAAAATTTAACTCTGTTTTGAAGAAATATGGCTTTGTGAACAGTCATGCTGATAGATGTGTGTATATAAGCTGCAAAAAAGGAACCAAAGTATATTTATTGTTATAAGTTGACGATGACATTACTCTCAACTAATGCCACTGTGTTAACAGAAGTACTGAATGATTTGAAAAAGGAATTTAATGTGAAGATATGTCAGACTTCCATCTTTATAGGATTGCAAATTGAAAAATTTAAAGACTGTATTTTCATTCATCATAGAAAATATATCGAGGAATCATGTATGCTGTGAGCACAGCAAGCCGTTTCTTCAACGGTTATGATCAAACACAATGGAATGCAGTGAAGCGCATTTTTAAATACTTAAAAGAAACAAAACATTTTGGAGTCTGTTTCCGGTCAAACTTGAGTAGCGAGGTGGAATGTTACTCAGATGCCGACTATGCCAACGATCCAGTCACAAGACGGTCTATCACAGGATACGTCTTCTTGAAGAATGGGGCATCTGTGACATGGTGCAGCCAACGGCAACCAACTGTTACCCTGTCAACAACCGAGGCTGAGTTTGTGGCATCCTGCTGCGCTACTAATGAAGCTCTCTGGGTTAGACAGTTATTGTTAGATTTACGAGAGTATCAACAAGACTGTATCGATCTTAATATAGATAATCAGAGCGCTATTTGTTTAATTAAAAACACTGAATGTAAGCATATTGATGTGAAATACAATTTTGTAAAAGAAAAATATGCACAAAAAATCATAGATCTCAAATATGTATATTCTAATGATCAAGTAGCATATTTTTACAAAAGCTTTGTGTAAAACTAAATTTGAAAATCTCAGAAAGAAACTTAGTGTAATTGATTATAATCAATTAACATTTAGTTCAGAGCACTTAAGTAATTAAATAATTAAGTACTTTTAGTTTACATTTCTCACCTGTTTTGTTCTAAGTTAAATATTTATTGTATTAGCAACCTTGCTTTATTTTATTAATAAGGCTAAAACTAAGAGGGAGTGTTAGATTTTGACGCCTTATTAGTAATGACATTTCTATTATAGTATCTGTGATCTTTTTTTAACCTCTCTCTCGTCCGCGTTTAATACGAAGTTCCACGTTCTATTTTTAGATTATTTTTGTAGTCTCATTAAAACTATCAATATTTATCTTATAGTGTTATAATTTCATCAGATTGATTTCGTGATATGGCTCCTCAATCCATACGCACATACTATACCCCCCGGTGTTCTCCCTGCCCTTATGTGCGCGCTATAGGTAAGGGCCACACTGCAACTCCACAACCCAACTCATAGCGATCACTCGCTTTCTATTGTTCTAATGTCATCTGTGACATTTGAACTATTGTTCTAATCACAGGGGATAACTGTATTGCACCTGTATTATCAATAAATTAAACACACTTCACATTACTGTTATTGACATCACTATTTAGCCCTTTCATATATAACAAATCACATGCACTGGTAAGATTTAAATCGAATAATTTTCCCAAATTTTTCAGTTAAATGCCTACGATCCAAAAAAAAAATTTCACTTGCATCGTGGTTTCATAAAACCACACCCCTTTGGGAAAGTGGCCGAAGGGGTGTGGTTGGCTTGTAGTTTTGTATTGAAAATCTAAATTGGATTGCCATGTTGACCTGTCGCGTACTGTAGTAGGTACCTGAATTAATAAAATAATAATGCTAATAGGTTTTTTTTTCTTGTACTTGAATTATTTTCGTAAAGAGTTCCTGTTAAAATGTAGTAATGACTTTTTAAATATTGTTTATGTAAGTGGCCAATTCCGGAAACTTTTAGTGTGACCTATGTAGGTAGTAGGAACCAAGCCAAATATCTCTAGATCTGGACTGATTGGCTGTCAAATAAAAGATTAAAAATAAAAGTGGCACTCGGGGACCGCCGCCGCTGTAAATCATATTTTTATCATTTTTAACCGACTTCAAAAAAGGAGGAGGTTCTCAATTCGATGCGTATGTTTTTTTTTGCCGCCGCCAGTTGTGGACCGATTTTCAAAATTCTTTTTGTGTTCGATAGAGTATACTCCAAGGGTGGTCCCATGGTTACCAAAGTCAGGATCTGATGATGGGATCCTATGAAAATCGAGGAAAACCCTTAAATTTTAAGGTGTTTCCAACGTGTTTTGTGTGTATGTTACGCGATTACTCCGCCAATTGTGGACCGATTTTCAATTTTTTTTTGTATTCGATAGAGTATACTCCTAGGGTGGTCCCAAGGTCACCAAAGTCAGGATTTGATGATGGGATCCCATGGGAATCGAGGGAAATTTTAAGACTTTCTAGGAGATCATCGTTTGGCACCGACGTCAATATAGAATTGTGATGTCTGTACCTATTCTTATATAATTTTTAACTTTTCAGTGTTTTTGAAGTCTGTTTTTATTTTTTTATATATATATTACCGTATTATACCGTATATATTACTATGATAGATACCTATACACCTATATACTTTCTCACAAACAGCTGCTTACGTATTCGTCCGATTTCGGAGCAGCTCGTCTCGATCCGTGCGAGCTTCGTACAGTCGTACCATATACATACACGTTAAGCCCGTCACAGACAAAGCTATACTATAATATATATTAATATATCGAGATATATATTATATTATGGCAAATTACCACAGACGGGAGCTATAATATAATACTCGTATATATTTTGCCCTCACTCGGTCTGCGGTACTAATATGCCAAAATATACCGAGATATATTTGTCGACATATTTTGGTGACGCCATAGAAATATATATTATAGCTGCGTGTGCGGTCACTCGAAAATTTATATTGAAAATATGTTGTAATATGTCTTGCTATGATTCATATTAATATATATTATAGCTACAGGGAAGTAGCGAGTTATTCCCAATACAAGTGTCTTTAGAATACTTGAAGGGAAAACTCTACAAGAATCTGTAATATTACTTTTGAAATAAAGGATTTTATTATTATTATAGTTACGTCTGTGACGGGCTTTTAAGGTTCAACTAGTCGTGGGCTCGAACCACAGAACTCACTCGTGGACGCACACAAACACCGTGCCGAAGTCTGCCGAACTGAAACGACGTTAGACGATGCATGGTTTTTAACGCCGCACCGCTGTGCCGGTCGGAGTGGGGGGTGTTAGGTTTATTTTCGTTACGGAATCTCTTGATTCGGTCACCGCGCTCAAAGCCCGCGATAAAAGCTATGCAATAGCTTGAAATATACAAATAAAAATGTTTTTTATAGTTTTACAGGTCAAATTTCAATTTTTTTTGGACATATGCTAGCATTGAACTATCTCTTCCACTTCGTTACTTGCTCAATATTGCTTCTGGAATGTTCGCAAATGGTTGGTATCACAATTTTTTCACAATAACTGAATTTCAGCAAGTTAAGGCTAATTAATAATATGGATCGACCATAACTTGATGAATATCATGTAAGTACGGGTTTGAGTGACAGCAAACAGAGTCCACGTTCATATTCCTTTACTCAAATCCACAGAATAGTATTTTTAACTTAGGGAGCGGGAAATACTCGTATTATCATGTCAATCTTATAGTATAGACAATAAATGGAAAAAAATATATGATATATTTTAATATTTTTCTTTAACAGTTAAGAATAATGTTGGTGAAATTATTATTTTTATGATTTTCTATGTGAAATGTTTGCACGAAACACATACCTACTGTTTGTGTTTTAAATTTTAATTTGCACTTGAAGAAAGTATAACGGAGAAATTTGCTATTTAGCCAAGTCAAGGTGGTCTAGATTCACGAAACAATGTATTACTATTGATAATAATAACTTAATTCAGAAGCTTGAAACATAACATACTTCAATCTTTTCAGCAAGTGGATGCCATAGTGCGATACGGTCCGCTCACTATAATTGTATTTGGTCAACTCATTCAATCCTCAGTTATATTTGAGTTTGTCAGATCACAGGTATATAATACCTTATTTTATTCGCAAACGGAGATTAGCTAGAGCGTACAGAAATACATTCGCCATTACCTTGAAACTGTAAAAATGTTGTATTTCAGAGCGAGGCATTGATAGATGCGGTGTATTCAGTGCCCTGGGAGTGTATGGACACGAGAAATCGACGATCGATATGCATTCTCTTAAGCCGCATCCAGACGCCCATCACTGTGACGGCCATGGGAATGGTCTCTGTGGGCGTGCAGACCATGCTCGCGGTATCTATCTTGTATGGATAATATATTGTCCATTTAAAACTCAATTGGAAATTTATTAAAAATAATGGCCTAATTGATGACTTGCAAAGCGTTTTTGAGTTGAGATTTCAGCCAGTAATAAAAATATTTGCGTAACAGATAGATGCACACTTGTAAGACTAAGGTTAAAAGCGAGCTGTCCTATATTTCGTTCTTGTTTCAATGATTTTTATATTTGTTTCAGATTTTAAAGACAACGTTTTCATATTTTGCATTTTTACAGACACTCAATAATTAATAAAACAGTTAATATAAGGCAAAAAATCGAGACACGACCAGAAACAATTCTTCAAAGTAATTTGAATTTCGTATTATTATATTTCACTGATAAGTATTTTATTTTTCCAACTTCTTAGCTTTGCACTAAATTGTACAAATAACTATATTTGATGCAAATAAATGATTTAGACAACATTTTCGTTCACTTTTCTTGCTATGAATTAAAATTTAAAATAATCCCCTACTCAGAAAACCTACAAAAAAGAAAAAATAAAATATGTTGGCCCACCCTTTAACTTTGATGTATCAAACTAACGCTTATTTTTGGTTCGCGATTTTTGTACTTTAGTTAATATAACTAAGTGGAAATGTTTTCTTTTCCTTTCACAATTATGTCAATAGTTAGTTCGATATCTACTGGAATGTGTCTAAAACTTTCATAAAGTCATCATTCTTGGTTGTTAAAGAAATAAGAATAACGTTAGTATGAATTTTGAATGTATGAAGTATGAATTAGAATGAATTATGAGTATGAATTGTTACCCCAGGGGTGAAAGTAACTTATTTAGCCCCGAGACGGTGTTTGGCGCCCGAGCATAGCGAGGGCACCAATAGTTCGAGGGACTAAATAAGTCTTTAACCCGAGGTAAACACTGTGCTTTTCATTAAGAATACAAGGAAAGTAAAAATAAAACAATGAATTAGCTAAAGAAAAAAAGTGTAAATTTTATTTTACATACTTAAATCAACAACTTCTGCTTTAGCCCGCTTTTTCTTATAAAATCAGGCGTTAACTCCATACCTGAATCAGATGAACTCATTGTGTAAATTATTAACACAATTTTAAACAAATATAATTAACAGTTAATACAAATCTTTGCTATACGGACATTAACTTTTCATATAATGACATTGCATTAGAATGTGTACCATCATTTACATTGCTAGGCATAGTAATTGACTCAAACTTAAATTGGAAATTTCATATCCAAAAAATTAAAACAAAACTCTCTCAATTTACATATGCGTTAAGAGAACTCAAAAAATCTACAAATTTAAATATTGCTCTCACTGCTTACTATGCATATGCTCAGGCGTGGCTCAACTATGGCGTGATCTTATGGGGAACTAGCACAGCTAAGCACGACCTGTTTATTCTCCAAAAAAAATGTATCAGGATCCTTACGAACATCCAACAAACTGACAGCTGTAAGCCGCATTTTTCGGAATTGTCCATACTTTCCCTTCCATGTATGTATATTCTGGAAATGTGCAAGTTTGTACGAACATACTCACATTTATATGTCAAGGAGAGCGATATCCCCCACCATAATATTCAGCGCTACAAAAATAATCTAAGGTAAATATTATGTAAACTAGCCCTACAAAGATCAGGCACGTATTCTATGTCTAATAAAAATATACAATAAATTACCCGAACATATAAAAAACGAAAAAAGTAAGTTTTTAAAAATGGTAAAGCAATTACTCCTTGGAAAAATGTATTACACTATAGAAGAATATCTTAGTGATAAATTTAATAAGCCTTAATTTCAATAAATAATTCATGTTGACTTATATACAAAATACTTTTTTGATTTAATTTAGTTTAATTATTTGAAATTAATGTAATTTTAATCCGTTATTGACAAATTGACATTACATATAATTTATTGACATTTCATTTAATTTATTGACAATTCATTTTAATTTTAATTCGATATTGACACATGGACATTACATATAATTTATTGAAATTTCATTTAATTTATTGACATTCCATTTAATCAACTGACATCCTGTTAATTTGATTGACATTTAATAATTCATTTGGGTATAATATTAATTTTTATTTACTGACGTCCAATCTGCTTCATAAAAATTTTACTCAATCTGTTAGTATCACGTTTTCGAAATTAATCTAATAATTCGATTGACTTATATATTTTATGAACGACTTAATTAGATTTAATCTAGTTTAATTAATTTGATACAATTTAATTTAATTTGATTTTAATACATTGACATTTCATTTTATCCTTTGGCATTCCAATTAATCTATTGACATTTCGTTTAATTCATTCATATTAATATTATTTATTGACGCTTATTTAATTTATTAAAATTTATTCAATTTGTTTATTTTCCATGTAATTAGGCACTTTACAATATCACGTCTTCATAATTATGTAATTAAATAATTCCTAGTTAGTAAAACTAAATGTCTGCCCTTCTCTATTCATATTTAATTGTAACGCCTTAACAAGGTACAATGTGTAACTTCATCTCACATTTGTAATGCAATATACAGGGTGTAACTGAATACCCCAAAAGCATTTAAGGGGCATATAAGTTAGATACTAAATGGACCTTCGGTGCTTGTCTGAGACCTAAAAACCCAATATTTTCAGAGTTATTTGATTTTAAACTGAAAGCAAAAACTTTCAAGTGGCAACCATAATCAGCTCTTAACTCAAAAGAAATTTAAACATAAAGTGAAGAAATAAGGTACAGAAAGGACACTTAAACATAGTATTTTAATGCCTAATTTCAACTAACCTCTTTGAGTCATTGAAATGTAAATCAAGTATCATTTAATCTAATTACAAATAATAAGGTTACCTCATGTAATAAGTAAGAAGTTATGATTACCAATTACTTTTTGGTTTGATACAATAATGTTACTTTTGCTATGCTTTTAAAAGCTTATAACGAAATAAAAAGAAAAAGGAATAATTTTAAAATATTAAATTTAGAGCAATGATGCTACATTCCTAGTGATCATTCCTTAAGTAGTTTTATTCGATACCCATATTACTGAGATTGAAAACAAGATGTGGTTCGCCTTTTTCAACGGCGGCCATACCTACTCAATCCCGTCCGACAGGTACTCCGCTAATCCGCTAGTGTCCGCCGAGGTGAGATGGTAAGGTCGAGTTCGCATAATTTAGGTTTTTTCGCCCATCAGGGTCACGACGACGGTTAATGTTACTAAACTTTAGCAATCATCATACCAAACGCACGAACAACTACGCCACCGAGCTTCTCCACAGATGTCTAGTCAAGAAGCCTACCCGGTTTTCCATTTAAGCATCACCATTTTTTCACGCTAACATCAATATTAAACATGATTTGCGTTTCTTTTAAGAAATTTTATCATTTTTAGCCGCATTATTTTTCACAAAGGGAACCTAACCTAAACATCAAGATATTGTTTAAATGGAGCGCATTACGTTAACATATGATGCTAGCCCTGCTAGCTACAAGAGCTAATGAAACGCGATGATGCTAAAAATGTTGAAAATGCTGCAAATCATTGCTTAAATGGAACGCGCCTCTAGACACAGTAACAATTCAAAAACGATAAAAAAGTTCGAAAAGAATAAAATGAATAGGAATGATTCCACATCGCAACACATCGCAAATTATTACATACATTGCCATTCGATATAAACGTGTAACGTAAATAAAATAAACGCGAATGTTAATTTGTTAATTCAAAATGGATAACGAAGTCAGAAAAGAACAAATTGTATGAACAAATTGTTACTTTTGTCTAGGTCCTCTGATAATGTATAATCTTTGTAAACGTCATGCAGACCGCGTGGACTTCATTCATCTTTGCGTACTCTGGTTAATGAACACGATAGCTGATTGGTCAAAAGACGATGATTTGAATTTCCATAAGCGGCCAATCAAAACGGCGTTCGGTCCCGCCCCATTTTCTTGCGGCGCCGGCGTTTGAGCAGGGCAGCATCGATTGATAAGCCGCGTGGGAATGATCGATCTTAGGAAATCATCGATGTCATATCGATGTGTTACGGAGCAAAAAACATTCTTTTTTATTTATTATGTATTTATTATTCACGAAAATTAGCAATTAATTTGCATTCAAAGTAAAGTTATTTACATACTTGTGTTTATTAATTTTAAAAAATATTAAAGATATTACGAAGAATGCAAATCTTTTTTGATTGATGCTAAGAACCCGTAAAAATATCAATGTTTTCATCTAACAGGTATTACAGCTAGATGTCTAACGATGAATAGGAGTATTTCGATCAAGTTTGGTTACACATTTAGGTGGATCAAAAGTAAATCTAAGGGGCTACTTTTCACCGACTCGAAAAAAGTTCGAATTCGATTTTTTTTTTCTCAGGCTATATTCACAACTCAGCGGCCCTACCGCCTATCTCAAAGCGTCCACTCACTATCGCTTTCGTGACATAAGAACAATAGTTTTAATGACACGAAAGCGATAGCGAGTGATCGCTATGAGTAAGGCGGTAGCGTCAGTTTTTGAAAGATCGTCGCTTGACTTGTCTCGAGTAGTAGCATCGGCTTTTCACATCTTTATCTTTTTATGTAATAATTATTTATTTTAGATTAAACCTTTAATAAATAAATTGAATGAATATTCTTTTCTGTGTTTATTTAAACAAACAAATTGATAAATTAAAATTACATTACAAATAAAAAATAATAGAAAATAAAAAAAGAAAGAAATAGAAATAAAAACCACACTTCAAATTTGGTATTGACGTTTCGACTACACCCACGCACTAGAGTCAACACAAGTGATATTAAATAAAAAATGGCGAAGCTCGATATACTTTTTTACGAATTTTGGAAGAATCAATCCCCTTCTCGTTTGTTGATATAAATATTACCCTACTTTTCAAGTCTTTTCGAAGTTGGCAAAGTTGCTGTGCAGCACAAATATTTAATTGCTGCTTTCAGCAACTTTGGATAGGTAGATCCCAGCACTTGCCATAAAAGTAATAGGTTTGGTTTTAAATTAAAAAAAGTAACCTTGTAACACTCCCTTCCGCTTCACATTAACAACAGGAAATTATTACGTCATGGAATTCATTGAAGTTGACAAGTTTTTTAATCCCTTTAGTTTAAGAAATGCAAAGGAATAACTTCGTTCAGCTTAGTTCGGTTACATTTGTTTATTCTCAACCGAGCCACACATTTAAAAAGGTGGAGTCTGCTACATTTACTTGCGGGTGAACTAAGCAAAGTGAACAATGTGCAGTGAATACTATTTTTTTTTTTCACTTTATTCAGGTCAACAATACTATCAACAACATTAGTCAGCATCACCTAATTCAGATTAGATTGCCGAGCTAGACTAGGTATAATATCAACGTTCCGTATGATATTATGATGATTTAATATCGATTTCAAAAAAAAAAGATTTTTGCTAAAAATCGATGTTTTCATTAATCGATTGATATCGATCATCCCTAATGCAGCGGCTGCGGCCGAGGGGCGGGGGCACCTTTGGGCTTTGAGTCGGCTTCGGCTCGTCTCTGTCTGTCCGTGTCCATCAGTTGCTCGCGAAAACTTTTGGTGTGTGTCGTGATCTCGTAGCAACAATGTCTCGTCGTGGTAGTGAAATTTATTCAAATAGTGAATTTTACGAAATGGTTTTATGTGTTGGTGCGTGTGACGGAAACATTAGTGGTGCTCGTGAGTTATACCGGTAAAGATTTGTTGCAAATAGACCACTTGCTGAGCAGCGACGGTTGCCTTCTTACTCATGTTTCCGAAGCATGTGTATACGATTACACGGGACATTTCGTGCACCGCTTAATGAAGGTCGGTCAAGAAACGCAGCACGTTCGCAGTTGGAGACTGCGATACTGCAGCACTTTGAGCGCAACCCGCGAACCAGTACTGCAGCGGAAATGGAGAGCCGGCTTATTGCAGCCTTTCAGTCTGTTACTCGACAGATGTTGCAGAATGTAAGAGAGTTGATGCTTCGACGAACGGCTGCCTGCATAGAGCAGGGTGGTAGACATATTGAGCCGTTTTTATGATTGAACTCTCGTTCGATGCAAAAAGGTCAAAAAACGGTCGTTTGAAATGAAGACTTCAATAGTAGGTATTTCGGCCCAAATTCAACCTCATGCAGTGTTTATTTTCAGCCAATAACTAACTGGCCCGGGTGAAAAAAGTGTGCGATTTTTGTCTGAGTCATTAAATGCTTCGTGCGATAAGTGTTTGTGAAAAACATTAATCAATTAACTTGTCAACTAAGTGTAACATATTGGACGCTGCCATGACGCTGCTTTAACATAGGTAAGTTAACTTAACGCAATAATATCATAGTTATTATCTTTTCCTGTAATACCTACTTGATTTTGCGCCCGGGCACAAGCCGTAGGTGCGTCTCCTTGCGATGGCGCTCGATAGTTGTGAATGAAGGCACGTGATAGACGTGAGCGTAGTCACGGCGTAGTATTCCTCGTACGCTTACGTAGGGCTGTCAGCACTTAAGACCAAAAAATATTTTATTTAGTTTGTATGGAAAAAAAAGTAGTTTTATTAGCCCTAATATTTTTCCTACAGAATCTCCACTTCTGATGGATACATACCCTTAAATCTTATTGGGGTTCTACGTTACACTCTGTATAAATAAATAAATTAACAAAACTCATTGATTTAGTACCAAACGTTTACACTCGTAAGATTCTTAACTTGTTTCAAGATGTGTCAAGTCAACATACGGATCTTTCGAAATTCTACAATATGCAATAAGTATTTCCAGCTAAGGTTATAAGTTTGGTTGAAAAACAAAACGTAATGTAAAATTAACCATAAACAAACTGTGAATGCTTTCCAAATTCTATTCGACGAAACCATAATTATATGATCAGTAGCTTTAAGTGTATTTTAATATAATATGTCTTTAAAAATGATCAAAACAAACGGTCTAAATGTCAAATTCCGAATTTTGAGAAAATCAACCCACCTAAAGGGAAGCACGGGATTTTGGGCGAAAAAAAAAACTATCTTTGTAAATAAGGCCAGGATAAACGCGAGATTTATTTTGTTTATGCAAAAATTGAATAATGACCAAAGATAATTGCAAATGTCACTGACGTGACGTGAAACGACGTTGACGTTGACACTTGACATTGATATTGAGAAATTAATTGACAAAGTTATTGTAATTATGATTTTAGTTGTGAAATTTGTGTTAGAACTACAGTGAAACCAAAGTGTTTTTGCAAAATTAGTGTTTTATGAAATTTTAAGAAAAAACGGTGTAACAGTATCCCCCCAACCACGATAGAATTCACATAGGGAATTAGTAGACTGTAGTGTCAGGACTGACGCCGAGATGGCGTTGTTAAATAAGTATATCTTGACACTAACAGAGTATAGCAAGTAATGTCAACAACCACCGGTAGATGTCGTCATTACAGACATTTTGACTCTAATCGTCAAATAATAAGTAAAAAAAAGTAAAAAAGGAAATAAAAAAAAATGAGTTGCATGTGTCGTTGCCCCTGGTCGTCGATATTGATTCTCCTACGTTTCCAGCTAGATGTAACTTCCTCCATTATAAGAATGTAGCAAAGGCTTATTTCTAGAGTTGCAAACCGCTCCTGTGAGGAATTCAAAATTAATTTTGTTGATTAGAATAGAATACATATAAAAATAATGAACAAGACACGTTTATACTTGTGATCTTGAGCTAAATGCATCTATCTAACCACATAACAGTTAAAATAAGTACATACTTATTCTTTAATTCTGTTAGCAGATATTAAAGAAGTAATATCCATTTTATATAATGGTAGTAATAATATATTTATTTATTTATTATCATGAATAAGACACGTATAATATTTGTGTTTTAGATCTTAATGTACTTATGTAATGGTAATATCAATTTTGAAGATGTTAGGTATATGGAAACTCAAGTATCAAGGCAAATAAAAATCGAACGACAAATACAGACACATGCAAAAACGCCGCCAGATGTTGTATGACGCGTTATCCTACACTCGGGTTCTACGAGACGCCAGGAAAAATGGCGGGGTGGGTATTCTGTGACCGCCGCACCTGCGGTGCCTAAATATTAAATGCTTATAAAAATATGGCTATTTTCATAAGAGTATAGAAATGAAAATTAAATAGGTATTATGTTACTAGGTATGTAATTTAGTCACTCGAAGTATCTAAATTTTTAAAATTTTTTATGTGCCACTTTCCTATTTATTTTCCGTTCTCGTCTTCGAACTCATAGACGAGGCGAGAAAGCTTACGTATAATTTTACAACGTTCATATTTAGGGGCAAGTTTAGCAGTAAAATATTTATTAGCAGAACTCTGCTTGTACGTACGCTTCCACACAAAATCACCTACATTAAATGAGATATCTCTGCATTTGTTGTTGTAGTATTTTATATTCCTTTCATGGGCCTTACGCAACGACTCTCGGACTTTAATAAAAATGTCACCGAGGTGGCCAATATTAGCCGCATGAGTATCGCGCGGTACCACAACCAACTCTTGAAGATCTTCGAAACCACGGTAAATACTACCATCTGTGACAGCTTCCCTACCGTGTACTAGCATGAAAGGAGTAGGTATAAGAAGTAGACTCATTTACTGAGGTGTTCATGGCAAACTGTATTTTATGTATGTTAATATCCCACGTTCTATGATCGTTCTCAACAAGTGAGGAAACTGCAGTGATTATTGTGCGGTTATAACGTTCCACCGTATTAACTTGTGGACAATATACTGGACCCAAATGTACTTGCGGAATATTGTATTTTTCATATAATGCCTGAACCTCATGACTTATAAATTGCGAGCCATTATCAGACATCACAGTCTGTGGTATTCCGTGAACCAGAAATACATGGTCTTCTAACCTTTGCGCTATAACTTTGCCCGTTGCACGCCGTATAGGAAATAATAAACAATATTTTGTAAAACAACACACAACTCTACTAATAAAAAGGTGTTTTGCTGTCGAGGCATCGGCAGTGGACCAACCAGATCAATGCTGATGCACTGGAATGGTCGACAGCAGACCTTAATAAAGCCAGGTGGCGCTAGTGAGCTATGTTTATATGAGTTGCAAGTGGCACAATTTTTAATAAATTCCTCGGTATCTTCATGCATACCGGGCCAAAAATACCGTAATTTTAATCTTTTATATGTTTTAAGTGCGCAGCAATTGGTTCAGAATGGTTACTTGTAATAATATCCTCCCTAAGCTCCTTTGGTACAACCTCTTTCCACTGGTAGTCACCACAGAGTTTGTTAGTGTTTTTTGTAAATCTAAAAAGCCTACCATCAATAATTTAAAAATTGGGACACGCGCGCGGTCTATCCGTGCAACGTTTTAATATATTGTTATACCAAGCATCGCTGGATGTAAATGCGTGATAGTGCATCCGGTACGACGTTTTGAGATCCACTTCGATGCTCAATAATAAAATTATAAGGCGACAATCTACACCCCCAACGCGCTAGTCGTCCTGTTGGATTCTTGAGGTTTAAAAACCACTTTAGACTAGCATGATCGGTAATAATTTTAAATGGTCGACCACCTTCAAGATAAGGGCGGAAGTGTTCAACGACATGTACCACGGCCAATGCTTCTCGCTCTGTAGCGGAATAGTTACGTTCGGCGGGTATTAGTGAACGGCTACAGTACGCAACAGGATGTTCTTGTCCGTCTACAACCTGGGTCAAGGTACCTCCTAACCCGAAATCAGAAGCGTCACAGTGGACAGGACCTAGCCTTAATTTTGTCAGGATCCAGACCATATTCGTCAACCACATGACCCAAGAATTTCAGCTGTCTCCTGAAGAACTGGCATTTACTCATGTTGACAGTAAGGTTGGCTAGTTTGTCTCTCCTTTACCCTAAGTAGGAGCTGGAGGTGATCCTGGAAGGCCATTGGGCCTTCAGGAGTAAGTAAAATTAAATCATCAACATATACGAACACCTTATTGTCAAACTCGGGCCCAAAGAGGCGGTCCATCAACCACTGCTTCGTAGCTGGAGCTGCAGTAAGTCCAAAGCACATGACCTTAAAGTGAAACAAGCCTCTGCAGGGAAAAGTAAAAGCAGTTTTCTCACTGGACTCAATAGAGTCCAAAGGAACTTGGTAATATGAAGACTTAAGGTCAATAGAAGATAAGTACTTAGCATTTTTGAGCTGGTCCAGAATAGGGGTAATATAAGGCATAGGGTAAGCGTCATGCTTTGATATGGCGTTAAGTTTTCGGCTGTCCAAGCAGAAACGTGATGACCCATCTGATTTAACCGCCAAAGTAACGGGGTTGTTCCATGCACTGCCGCTAGGCTCCACAACATCATCCTTCAGCATTTGGTCTAGGTGTTTATTTAATTCTGCCAGTTTAGCGGGTGAGACTACATAATACCGTTGCTTAATAGGTGGGTGGTCACCGGTATCAATTTTATGACTCACTAAGTGTGTCCTACCTAGGCCTTTCTTTTCTGCGGAAATGTCATCAAATTGCTTTATGACGTCATTGACCAGCCTACGCTCAAGCTTAGATAAAGTTTCAAGATCATGTAAAGCACGGCTGCCTGACATAACTGTGTACACCTGATTATTATTTTTATATAAATGTCCGCTATCCTCTAACAATGATAAAATATCTGGCGCAATATTAAATTCCTTCCAGAAGCAATAACAACTCTGTAGCAACTCCAGGGACGACGTAAAATTTTTACGAGTTTTATTCTCTATTGATACAGGTAAAAATAAATACCCAGTTACTCGTGAAGTAGAACCATTTGCAGTTTTTATAAAGTCTAAGTCCTCAGACTTATGTAAAGTAGCGAAATCTTTAACATATTTGAAAGCTTGCCCTCCAACAATGGAAATCAGTGATCCTGAATCTAGTAATCCTCTGATAAAACCAAAAATATTAATCTTCAGATATGCTCTGGTATTATTATAGGTGGCGTTAGTAGTAGCGTGAACCGATGTAACCTTACCTTTATGCATGTTTACGTTATGTGTACTAGCTTTACTTACATAGAATTCATTGTATTTCTGCCTTGATTGTTCAGAATTACAATGTTTATTATTAAATATACTGTTTTATGCTATCGGTTTACTGCTTGGCGTTTTTTGGAATCTCTGCGGTTGAAGGTTTTGAAGAAGTGCACTTTGGACAATTATTTGCATTGAACCCCTTTTCTCCACAACGATAACAAATAAGTACCCAAGGCGCCTTGCAATACCTCAAGCTGTGACCATTTTTACGACAGCGGACACAAAAAAGATTATTTTGTGTATTATTCACTGGCTGTATTGAAGAGACTTTTGGTGACGCCTTGCTAGTGCTGCTACTACTATTACTATTTTTATAACACAAATCGGAAGCCAGAGAAGATGTGGTGACCCTAGGAGGTTCACTGAAATGCACCGATCGCTCCTTTGCACCTTCTAATAACCTAAATTTTTTCTTTAGATCAGTCCAAGATTCCACTGGGGCTAGAGCAAGCTGAGTAGTATAAAATGGTCTATATTTAAACATGACTATGTTCAATTTATCATCATCAGAGATTGGTTTTGATAAACGAGTAAAATAATTTTGCATAATGCTGAGATAATTCACAATGCTTTCATCGGGGCCCTGAGTACGACTTCTAATTTCCTGCATCAAGCGATGGTCATAATCAGATGGAAGATATTCCTCGAGAAGCAATATCTTCAGCTCAGACCAATTGTGAACGTCCGACTTTACTCCTCGATACCAGCACAGCGCTTCATCAGTAAAAAGTTCAGCCGCAGAGCAGAAAAGCTTTGAATCCGAGCAGAAAAGCTTTGAATTTACTTTTATAACGCCAATTTATTATTATACACAACTGTCGAAATAAATCTCAAATAGTCGACAGCCTATTAACCTCAAATAAAAAATAAAAAGCTGAAGCACCTGGTCATTTACTTACGTTATTTAACTTTATTAATAAAACACTGAATAGACTTCTAAAAAGACTGTATTGATGCCAAAAAACACATTTCACTAAGCACTTTATTACCGTAAGCATCAAGATTACAATTTTGAAATAGGTACATAATAGCGTTGGCGGCAAAGTTTAAACTATGAAAACAATACAACGGAATATCGTTTGTGCACATTAAGGAACAAATTGTAGAAACATTCTTTATTTTTAATAATGCCGCGTAATTTTTTCAAATAAAAGAATTTAGTTCGCTGTGTATTCGCTGGCAGCGTTAGTGTTCTTGTTTTACTCTGCTTTTTATTCGTCTTTAGAGATAGTTAATGGTGGCCGTAAAAAAAAAAATAATAATAATAATTTTCTTTATTCAGGTAAAAAGGCTACCCACACATTTTACACGTCACAACACAAATATACTAAAAATAAAACTCAATTATACAACAAAAGTGCAAAATTAACCTAAATTATTTGATATAGAAATATCACAGTTATTTACGATTCGCACTCTGGTGCACTTCTCGCCACGTTTTGTAAATCGGACTGTCAAAATATTCATTAAAGCACTGCAGGATACTATTACGCGAGCTTCTCAGTCCATCCCAATAGGATGCCACTCTGGATCTGATGACGGCAAAGAAGTCGGGTACCCCCGTATCGGCGAACATGCCCGACGCGCTGCAGGACCGTGGCTTCCTCATAAGTATGCGATATGCATCATTATATTGCACCCTTATGGTATGGTGCGTCCTACGTTTAAAGTTCGTACACAGCTGGCAGGTGTAAAAGGAGAGACAGAAGGCTTTAAAAAGCGTTAATTTTACCTCTCTGCTACAGCTGGAGAATCTGCGCGCGATCATGTTACACCTGATAGATAAGCTCCGTCTTTCTCTTTCCATATCTGCGTCATCACACAAATCCTCCGTTAAAATGTCAAACTCAAACTCAAACTCAAAAATCTTTATTCAATATAGACCTTTACAGGCACTTATTGACGTCAAAATAAAAACATAAAAATCTTCAACCAAGAATCTAATTAACTAAATTATTTAATCCTTGTATGTACACACACCCAACCATTATTAAGATGTGTGCAAATACAAGTCAAATGAAAAAAAAAAAAATTGACTCTACACCTGTTCGGAAATTGGGAGAGCCTTCTCAAGAAGAACAGGCAAGAAACTCGGAAGGTCTTGTATTTTTTTTTGTCTCCTCTTTTAAAATGCCAACATTACAATATTATATTTCACAAACATTTTTTTAAATAATATAGAAATGCCTGTCGGTGTGAGTGGAACAGTTACTCGAATGAAATTTATCCCACTATCACAAAGTGTTAACACCCTTTAAACGTCAATTATCACATTTTTTGTCAATCCCAAGCAGTTTTATCTGTCATATAATCAGACACTTTATAATATGCTTTTTTCATAAGTGCGCCCTTGATAGCGACTTTAAATTTATTCAAGTTAAGTGCTTTAATATTATTTGGGATTTTATTGTAGAAACGTACACAAAGGCCTTTGAAAGAATTATTAATTTTTTTAAGCCTAGTATTTGGTAACGCTAACATATTCTTTTGCCTAGTATTTACTGAATGAATATCACTGTTTTTACAAAACGAATGTATATTTTTATGAACATATACTATATTCTCGTAAATATATTGCGACGCGACGGTCATTATACCAATTTCTTTAAATTTTTCTCTCAAAGAGTCTCTTATTTTAAGGTTATAAATAGCACGAATAGCCCTTTTTTGCAGCACAAAAACAGTCTGAATGTCGGCAGCATTTCCCCACAGCAAAATGCCATACGACATCACACTATGAAAATAGGCAAAGTATACAAGTCTTGCTGTATCAACATCAGTCAGCTGACGTATTTTCCATACAGCGTAGGCTGCAGAACTAAGTCTCTTCGACAATTTATCAATATGTGGGCCCCACTGAAGCTTTGAATCTAAAGTAATACCAAGAAATACTACGGTATCCACAAGGTCCACATTTTTATGCTTTATGTTAACAGTGGTGTGAACCTCTTTAACATTGGGTAAAACAAATTTTATACATTTAGTTTTCCCTTCATTGAGGCACAAGTTATTCGCATTAAACCAGTAAACTATTCTTGAGATAGAACTATTTACATCGTCATAAATTTGCAATCGTCTTTTAATTTTAAACATAAGTGAAGTATCATCTGCAAATAATACAATCTCATGCCTGTCTTGTACAAAAGCAGGCAAGTCATTTATATATATTAAAAATAGAAAAGGACCAAGAATTGAACCCTGCGGAACTCCCATTTTAACCGAGGCGCCCTGGGACCTCTCCCCGTTGACGTCTACTTTCTGAATCCTCTCAGTCAAATAGGAGACGAGTAAATCCAGAACAGTGTCGCGAAATCCATAGTAGTGTAATTTCCTGATCAGGGTGTCATGATGAACGCAATCAAACGCCTTAGACAAGTCACAAAAAACGCCCAGCGCATCATGTGAGTCCTCCCAGGCCTCATATATATTTTGTATTAACTCAACACCAGCATCAGTTGTTGAGCGACCCTTTCTAAAACCAAATTGTTTACAGTGTAGAAGATTATTTCTGTTAAAAAAGCTTTGCATTTGTTCCAACATTATTTTTTCAAAGATTTTGCTAAAAGTAGGTAGCACAGAGATAGGTCTAAAATTATTGGGGTCTGATGTGCTACCAGATTTGTGTAATGGAATAATTTTACTCAGTTTCATTAGATCAGGAAACACACCACAGTCAATGCAATCATTAAAAATATTAGCAAGTATTGGAGCTATTGTTTCTATTACAGATTGGGAAACATCTACAGAGTTGCCCCACAGATCCACGGTTTTCTTTTTATTCAGCGTTTTAAATGACTTTATTAAATCATTTGCACAAATATGGGCAAATTTAAATTTATCATCACAAGTTTTAACATAATCTTTTAGAATAGATTCGGCTACAGTGGGGGAGGAATCCAAAGATTTTGTGATTAAAACTGGAATGTCAGTAAAGAATTTTTCAAATTCTGTAGCTACCTCAATATCTACTGTAACTTTCTTATTTTCAATATTTAAACAAAAATTGTTGTTATTAGTTTTTACTCTTCCGGTTTCATTATTAATAATGTTCCATGTCGTTTTAATTTTGTCACTACTATTTTTTATTTTAGAGCTTAAATAATTGGACTTTGCAAATTTACAAACTTTTTTAAATACTTTGGAATAAGTTTTTACATACAATTTAAATTGATCACTAGTATTTAATGAACGCTCATTGTAAAGTTCATAAAGTTTTATTCTGCTTTTGTGAATACCTGGTGTGGCCCATTCACTAAAAGCTAATCTACCATTGACTGAGATGGTTTTTGGAACAAAGATATTTTTAAATTCACAACAAAATGTGTTAAAAAAGTTTTCATACAATTTATTTGGGTCTTCGTCATAATCAATATACTTTAAATTAATACCAAGATTATTATTGAAACGCTCCAAGCGGCCAGCAGTCTTTGGTACAACAGTGATATTCTTTTTCGCCATAAGCTTACATTTGTAAGGTATAGTAACAAATTGACCAGAGTGGTCAGATTCTAAGTTATTAAAAACATTTTGTGCTAATGGTTCTATGTCAGTATAAATATTATCAATGCATGTGGCAGAAAACTCAGTAATTCGTGTTGGCTCCAGAAATAAGTTTTTAAGATTATATGACTGAAACAAATTTTTAATTCTCATACATAAACTAGAGTTTTCTAATAAGTTAATATTAAAATCTCCACAGACTAATATTTGTTTGCCTTGCTTACAGACTTTATTTAAAACTTCATCCATTATATTTTCAAAGTGGTCATACAATCCCGAAGGAGGCCTGTATACGCTCACTACAATAATCTGGTCCAACTCTACACAGGCAATTTCTATTGTTCGTTCAACTGAGAGGTTCACAATATCTTTACGATCTTTATATTTAAGCTTTTTATTTAATATGATTAATGAGCCACCGCGAATTGCATTTTCTCGACTGAACGAACTACCAACCTGGTGGTTGCTAAAATTAAACATGAACTGGTAGCTTTTAAGCCAATGTTCGGTTATACAAAAAATGTCTACTTTACTACTGTTCATGAATAACTCAACTTCCAGATCTTTGCCCATCATTCCTTGCATGTTCTGGTGCACCAGGTTGATAAAATTTACATGTTTATTATATTCAAATGGGTCTTCCAGTACATTATCTAATAAACAATTTTCATTTTGTTCTTTATTTAACATTATGCAAGAGGATTTCTCTATTGTCTCAATACCTAATTTAAAGACTTACTAACTAATACATCAGTAATATTACTGACAGTCATCCTACTTCTACGTTGCTCAATAGGAGCAATTTTTGTAGCCAAGTTCTTGGCTGAGATATAAAAATAATATGATAGCGATTTTGCTATTCGTCTCTTATAATAATTTGATAGACAATATCTATTATCTTTAGTCAAATACAATCTATTTACATAATTATTGATGTCAATTAAATGAAATTTATTATTATGACATAAGGTACTTAACTTTAAATTCAATTTATATCTTACACTATTTTCCTCTTGTGACAAGTTGTTGTAATAAGGTAATGTGAACAAAATAATTTTTTGTACATTTAAATTATTTAATTTATTTAAATAATGAGTCAGGACTTTTTTGTTCATATTACCTCTATTTGCAATAAATAACAACAATGTAGTAGACTGGTTAAATTCACATTCGATCACTTTTTTTAGTATGTCACAGTACGAAGCACCAGACATGCAATAGTTCATTATTGAATGTCCCATGTTTGTTAGAAGTTGGCCCATACCTATGCCAATGTCATCACTAAACATAACAATATTGTCACTTGTGACCACTGAAGTCTGTAGTAATTGTGCATAGTCAGCTGCTGGTGGCTGAGATACCATGTTGAGAGCAGGACACGCATGATCAGGTACAACATTATAAATTATTTGGCTATCCAATGTTAAGCTATCGTTAGTGGAACTTAAGGAGTGTTTGTCCAGTAAGGCCTGATATCTGTCTTCATTAAATTGACAAAGTGTGGCTAGCTCTGTGACTGATTGGATATGCTCCTTAATTTCATTTTGAGCATTGTAATAATTTTTTGTCATGTTTGCTAAAGAATTTTGCAAGTTATTAATGACATTATTTAATTCTTGTATGTCCCTTTCATACATGTTTCTGCTCTCTCTCAATTTTGAGTCAAAAATGTCCAACGAATCTATTAAGCAAGCACGCTGCTTTCGTAATTTAATATTACTTTTAAAAGAGTTATGATTCTTAATTAATTTTTGTTTCTTCTTAATTAATTTATTAATTTTAACATATTTTTTGAGTTTATTTTTACTACTAAAATGTAAAGGTATGGACTTAACTGATGTACCTGAATACTGCTGTGTGAGATTTTGTCCACCAGGAGATTGCATTAGCTCCTCAAAAAGACTATGGGTATGTATAATTTCACTATTTTGCATAGATTGTTCAAGTTTACCGATTTTTCCATTTGCATCACTCAGCTCCCGTTCCAGTTCAGAGATTTTATTCAGTGCTGCCTCATACATACTATTGCACAGAGTAAGGTCATTGATGTGGTCTTGTAACTGGTGCCGCTCCTCTAAGACTTCTTGAAATTTGGCATCAAGCGCTGAGAGCTCACTTTTGAGAGTGGTGTTTCTGTCGATAATCTTTTTTATCTCATCTTCACTGTCATCGCGTTCCTGTAGTAGCCGTTCACGGGAATCCTTTAGGGTTTTTAATTCCAATACAGCCTGTCTGAGCTTTGCCTCAGTGTTTTGTGCAGCAGCTTTACGGGTCAACATTTTGATATTTCAGCAAAGAAAACCTAAAAATGTACAAATACGTTTAAGTTCAAGTATAAACTGTGCAAAGAAATAGGGATGCAAAAAACACAGAGAGAAATCAAGACTATTGAAAGTTAGAAAAGGAAAAAGAAAAAAAAATGACAAAAAATAACTAGGACTTTTTAGCAATAGAATCTAGGGTTAGATATAATAATGAAATCAGTTTATACTATGAAACTATGAAAAGTCACTCTTTAGCCTATTTTTAATAATTAGTTAAAATGTAACATATCAGTTCCCAGTTTGTCACAGCCGCTGAGCACTGTATACATAATCACAAATTACATTTGTAAGGTATAGTAAGTCACCGTTATCCTATTTGTATTAGAATTATTAAGAAAAAAAAAAACTTCATGAATAAACTATCTAAATCAAAGTATGATTGAAAATTATAATGGTTACCCAAAAATATAAATTATAATATATTATATGTACTATATTGTTATACTAATAAAGTTTTCAGCAGAAAAATATCTGTGCAGTGTGTAGAGGGTGCTATGTCTGAGGCTGTAGGCGTTGACAAGTCTCAACTTTAACTTCCACTTTATGTCAAGTTAAGAGAGACACAACTTAGCCAAAGTGTGATACTGGACGTGTCTCACTTTACGTGAGAATTATTGAGTTAATTTACTAAGTACTTAATAAAATTTGTTTGTAAATGTAGGTATAAAAACATTTGACCAATGTCACTATATGTCTGAACTAAAGCTGAACCCTACTTTCACTGTATGTAAAGTGAAACAATCAACGTGTAACAGAAAATTGAATGTTCTAAGGTAAAACTGGATAAATCTCAATAGCTTTTAATAAGTGTGCTGCCTATGTTGGAGAGTAAGATAGGTGCCTATGTTCTAAGATTTGCCTAAATGAGGACTGAATGTGTAATAATAAATACAATACTCCCCCGGTTTATGTATGAGTAGGTAATCCGTCAATCACCAAAACTGCCGTCACTGATTAGCTTGAAGAATTTCTTGCTAGCTCTGTACCACGGATACTTTCCACGATTTCAGTTTTTCCAAGTATTTCCTCTTGATAATCAAACGGCTTGGAATTAAAATTTTAGCCTTTTGCCGTGATCTTCGAAAATATTCGTTGGCTCGTTCAAATCCGTGACAGTAGGTGTTAACGTCGTCATAAATTTGTCGTGATAAACATAAAATAGCACCGCGAATCGCTTCACAAACAATACAACCGCGTTTCAACACAATACTAATTCTAAAAATGCATTAATTTACAGCAATTTGTCGAAAATACAATAAATTAACTTAAAATTATTACGAAGCTCTCTAATTATTACGAATTAACGAATTATTACGAATGTGGCCTAGATATCTGAATTGCCGTACGATCTTCACCGGTGAACCCCTTAAAAATACATTTGGTATCCTCTCCGGACCCCCTCCAGATCTAAACACTAACATTTCCGTTTTTGACACGTTATATATGAGTCCATGTGCGGCAGCATATGTCTCACATATTGCCAACAATTTTCTTAAGCCGCTGATTGAGGGGCTGAGGAGCACCATATCATCGGCATAGCTCAGATTGTTGACGCACACATCACCAATGTGGCATCCTATTCTGGTGCGCCTCAGCTCCTCAATCAGGCCATTCATATAGATGTTGAAGAGGTCAGGAGAAGTCAAACCACCTTGGCGTACGCCGCATTCCAGCCTGTACTCACTGGAGGTCGAGTCGCCCCACCTAACAACATTTGTTTGGTTCGCATACCAATATCTCAACAGACTCACAGCGTTACGTGGAATATCTGAATGTTTCAATTTGGCCCAGAGAATTTCATAATTAACTAGGTCAAACGCGCGACTGAGGTCCAAAAAGCAAGCATATACAGAAGTAAGTATCTCTATTGGTATAGTAATGAACTGCTTGCTTTAAGCTGTATATCGCGGAATCCGTCGAGACACCGGCACGGAAATCAAACTGCGCATCATCAATCCTAAAATTATCCACCAGTGAAGGCCGCAGCAGTCTTTCGAATAATTTACCTATCACTGTTCCTAGTGAGATGGGCCGATAATTCGCGGGATTGCTAAGATCACTAGTTTTATTCTTAATAATAGGAATAACTACAGTTTTCATCAAATTGTCAGGCAGGTATGAATACTTATAGCACAAATTAAACAAACTACTTAACTTAATAAAAATCAGGCTGCCTGCCCACTGAATGTGCTCAATGCTCAGGCCGTCGTGACCGGGAGACTTACCCCTTTTCATGTCCTTGACGGCTCGCATAACGTTATCGGGCGTAAAGACATGGGTCGGCTCGATATCGCCCGTGTCACAGGTCCAAGCATCGGGCACACTGTATTTTTCAGGTACTATTTTAAAACGTTTAGCGAATAGTTCTGCAATTTCAATCGGCTCCTGCTCGCCGGCCACCGCCACTGGTAGTGGTTTTTTGATGTTCATAGCTTTCGTAGCACTCCAAAATTTAACAAAATTTTTATCATACCTATGTTTGGCAAGTATATTCATTTTAATCCTATCCTCATTCTTTTGACACCATTTTAGCTTATTTTTAAACCTTTGTCTACTAATTCGCATTTTGTTATAAACTTCTCCCGATCGCGGCCTACCAGCGAACAGCCAGCTATGAAAATCAGTTTTTGCAATTTGATGAAGATGTTTGACGTGATAATTCCACCCGACAATCTTCTTATTTCGTTTACTATTTAGTCCACCAGAGTGCAAATCTTTACTTAAAATAGCAGCCTGTTGTAATGTGTTAATAATATTATTATATAAATCGTTAATAAAAGAATAATGACTATTTAATTCTGTACATAAAATACCTTGACTACAATTTGGACAATTAAAATTATGGTTTATCTTAGATAAATTATTAAAACAATATTCTCCATATACATTAATCTGACTTACATTTCTTTGGCCCCATTTGACACTATTTATTATACTGTTAGCTTCATTATAAGGTAATGTTTGGCTTTCGCACACACTGTCTTTATTGCACTTGATCAGTAGCGGAAAGTGGTCAGACGACAGTATGTCGGTTATAACTTCGGCTGATTGTACAGTACTGATGGCGGATTCCGTTACAATACAGTGGTCTAACCACCTACAGCTACCGTGAGCTTGATCGATAAAAGTAAACGTATTAGAGCTACGACCAAGTAATGTCATATCTATGCAGTCCCACTTCTCTTCTTTACAAAACAATAGGAGTTCTTTACCAAAGTCAGCGTCAGGGTGGGCGTTAAAATCTCCTGCCTTTAAGCTAAAATGGCGCTTTTAGCTTAAAAAGTATTTTATTAATAAAAAATAAACTGAAATGTAATTGTTTATTTTAGCTTACAGTATTAGGTAAATATTTTATAATTTTGGTAAAGAAATAATGTATTTACACAGGTAGAATGTCTATTTGTCTCTAGTGGATGCACGCTACTGCTGTATGGGCGTAGAACCTTTGCCTTCCTAAGCTGGCATCTATGCTAAATTTTCATACGAATTTTATGTTCCAAACTTAAAACACTTTAATCCCTTGGGAGTTTCATAGAACATTATATCCCTGGGGATATAATATCCTGCTTTACGTTGAAGTTATGAGGGTTATAATTGAACATTGTCGAGCAGGTGGTATGGAAAATAATTTTATAGCCTATATTACTCAGTGATAATGTAGCATCCTATTAGCCAAAGAATTTTTAAAATCAGTCTGGTAGTTTTTGAGTTTATTAATTACAAACAAAAATACAAACGTACTTAATCTTCTTTCTTCATAATATTTTAGTAGATAAGTTTCGGAATACAGAAATTATTTACATTTCGTAAATAGGATTGAGGGTGAGGACTATTTGTTATGAAATTATGTATCCTACATTTACCTGTCTAAGAAAAATGCCATTTTTTAAGATGAGTGTTATACTGAATTAAAATCATTTGCATTTGAGATGTGAATCTTTTCCGAAAAAAAAAACACTAAACATATAATAATACTTTTACATACAAACTAAATAGGAACAGGGATACAAAAATAATAAGTAATAAAAAAAATGTTTGATTGGGCTGGGCAGCTTTTGCAAAACTTGGTTTTGCTTTTAATATGAGAATTAGCATAAAACAGAAAGCGCGGATCTTCAACCAGTGTGTCCTATCACTGCTTACTTATGGAGCCGAGATATGGGTAACAACTAAGGCCATCGTCCACAAACTAGAGGTGGCACAAAGGGCAATGGTAAGAAAATTGGTAGGAGTAACACTCCGGGACAGGAAAACGAATGTTGGCTCCGAAAACGGAGTCAGGTCTCGGACATTACACACCGCGTAGCAAAGCTCAAGTGGCAATGGGCTGGACATATAGCCAAAAAGCCGAACTTTTGGTGCAGAACTGTCTTAGAGTGGAGGCCATTGAACCGTAAAAGACCCAACGGGAGACCACAGATGCGGTAGAAGGACGACATCGTCAAGATGGTGGGCACGAACTGGATTAGAGTAACCCAAAATAGAACGGAATGGAGAAAGTTGAAGGAGGCCTATACCGCCATGGTAAAATAAAAGGCTTAGATGATGAATAATATTTTTTAATAATTATATGATTATTTTTGTTGGTGTTCACTTCAATTTCTTTAATAATAAGTCAAACGTAACATCATCTGCAACTAGCTCGGTTAACTTTTTTTTTTTTCATTTATTTAACATTTAAAAAGACAATTACAATATATACAGTTTAGATAGCTTTTAAAAACCACTAGGGTTTGTACTAAAGCTAACGAGTTTGCATTTACAATTATAATTTTAAATCGATATTGATACAATAGGCGCCACATCAAGCCATACATGTGCACCACGAAAACCGCTGCTATTGCAACTGCATATGAGTTGTCCAGAGGTCAACCTGCATAGCTTGACGTGGAGCTCACCGTACTTTGGTAACATAACATTCACACAATTATTTATTTGATACATATTTAAATTAATTTTATAATAAGTTAATTAAGTAATCTTTAATCTTATGTTTAATATTTTTTCCGTAATTTCATACACGAACTCGTATGGCATGCTATTGATAAGTCGGGGCAGTAGGTACTTCACTGTGCGAGCGCCGTACGCGTTGTTTGCACTCGGCTGACATAACTGGTTTTTAGAAATCGCTCGAGTGTATACAGAATGATCAACTAGTGTTTTAAAAGACTCATTGAAAAAATGCTCCTTTAGTAAGGTGCATTGTATTTGCATATTAATTGGTAATGTGTTGCAGTATTTAAATAGGCCAGATACGTCGTCTTGAAATTTATTTTTAACTGTTTTAGGAACTATAGTTTTAAGAATTTTAATTTGTAAGTTAAAGATCTGGTCGAGATATGACTTGTAACTTCGCCCATAGCTACTCAGTCAACTTGATCTTAAATGGAATGCGACGATTTAGGATGGTAATGTTTGCTAAAAACTGTCTAAGCTTAGTACAGACACGTTCGATGCGGTAACTCCAATGAAAATTACGGTCAATAACTAGACCAAGATATGTTTGTTTGTCAACTATGTCTATTTGTAGGCAGGTGCATACAGCTATACTTTTGTAATGTAGACAATTATGATCATGCGCCACCAATTTTAAGGTTGGTGTGTATTTTATATAGGGAGATTTTATTAATAAAAGCTTAGTTTTATCAGCATTTAGGACCAGTCCAGCGTCATGACACCATTTAGCTAGAGCGTCTAGATCCGCTTGCATGAGATTACAGGCTATTTGTGGGTCTCTATGGGCTATCACTAGGCAAGTGTCGTCAGCAAACTGGTAGCATGTACTGTTGACAATACAGCTGTTCATGTCGTTGACGTAAGATAAAAAGTGCAGGGGCCCTAGTACAGAGCCCTGGGCCGTGCCCACCGTCACAGACATGGGCATACTGTAGGTGTTATCAACCTTAACAGAAAAAGACCGGTTGCTCAGGTATGCCTGACACCATTTTAGCAACGGGCCACGAATTCCACATCTCTCTAATCTGTCCACTAGCTGCTCGTGCTTCAAGGTGTCAAAAGCACGAGAAAAGTCAATAAATAAGGCCAATACATATCTTTGCTCATTTAAGTGACTATTAACTTTATCAGTAAATTTAGATAAGATACTATTTGTACCCTTACCTGATTGAAAACCAAACTGGCACAAGCTTACTACTTCATGTTTTCTATAAAATGTATGTATCTGTTCACATACGTATTTTTCTATTATTTTGTCGATCGACGACAGCAAAGTAATAGGCCGATAATTTGCGTAATCATCACGTTTACCCTTTTTATGCACCGGCCTTACACAACCCTCCTTCAATTTATCGGGATCCACACCAGTCTGGATGCTTAAATCAGATATTGTCTGGGAGATGGGTTCTGCTATTAACTTTATATCAGAAATCGCAACGTTATCGGGCCCTGGTGTCTTTTTTGAGTTTAAATTTTTAATGATTTTATGGATATTTCTAGGAGTCGCTTTTTGAAATCTAATACTCGAATTTAATGATTTAGGTGTACTGTTATTAATTAATTTTACTTTACAGTTTGGGATTATGCTTTTTACTGCATGATCGAAGCTTTTTGCAAAATTGTCTGCAATAGTTTTAATAGTAAGCCCCTGGGCATTAAAAGCTTTATGGATAGCTGCATCAATCGACAAGGTAACTCTTCCCAACGTTTGATTGACAAAATCATAGACTTTTTTTATATTTTTAAAATTATTATTTATTTCCTTAATATAATACGCATTCCTTTTAAATTCGAGAACCTTGTGTACTTTATTTTGGACTTTATTATATTCGAGTTTGAGCGTATAATTATCCTGGTGATTTCTAAATTTTCGATATAGTTTATCTCTTTTCTTACATAATTGAGTAACATTTTCGTCAATCCAAGGTACAGTGAACCGTTTTACAAATTTTTTGGTTGACTTACATGTTTGAATTTTTGTCGCAGTTTGTGTAGCCATTTGAAAAGAATCGTGTATAAAATTTAATATCTTTTCCGGGCAATTCATATCTTTTGACTTTGACCAGTCTACTTTTTTAAGTTCATTGTAAAAAATCTGATGGTCAACGAAGCATTTTGTCCCACCCTGTATACGCTTCGGCGTTATAGGTGCGTCATCGACGCACGCAAAGATAATACCTCTGTGGTCGGCTAGTACTGCATCGAGAACCGCCGAGGACGGATGAAGTGTCGGGAAGCGAGCAAAAATGTGATCTATGCACGATTTAGTGATTATGTTTTTTTGTGATTCAATTCTAGTGTACTCTGAAATCCCACACACCAATCCGTGCTCGCTAAGTGTTTCCATATATGCATCCTTGTATGACGTTTTCTTTTTCAAATCAATGTTAGTGTCACCGATCAATAGAAAATTGTGTTGTAAATCATATTTGGAATGATTTCTCAATGCGCAATGGTAAAAGTTCGTTTCCAAACCTAGCAATATGGGTATCAAATGAAAGGCCTTGATGAGTAGAGCACTATGAACCTAGCAACATTGTCATAAATTCAACATGTCCGCCGCTCAATAAAGGTGGATAAAAGTTCGTTTTCTAATCTAGCAATATAGGTATCACATGAAAGGTCTTCAAGATTAGAGCACTATGGACCTAGCAATATTGACGTAAATTTGACATGGCCACCGCTCAAAAAAGGTGGATTAAAGTTCGTTTCTAAACCTAGCAATATAGGTATCAAATGAAAGGCCTTGAAGAGTAGAGCACTATAAACCTAGGAAAATAACACAAAATTCAATATGGCCGCTGCTAAAAAAAACGGATAAAACTTCGTTTCCAAACCCAGCAATATGGGTATCAAATGAAAGTAGGCCCTGAAGAGTACCTAGAGCAGCCATGCTCTAAGTGTGTTCCGCGGAACCCTAGGGTTCCACAATACCCCTATAGGGGTGCCGCAATAATTTTGAAAAAATCAAAACACCCCTCTCTGGTCGTACTTTTATTATGCTTATTAATAAAGAATACACTTTTAAAAACTATTGTTTTATTTTAGAGACGAAACCCTAGTATTTAGCTTTCCAAAAAGGTTCCGTCACCAAAAAAGTTTGAGAACCGCTGACCTAGAGCATTACGAACCTACGAAAATTGTCCTAATTTCGAAATGGCCGATGCTCAAGAAAGGCAGAATAAAGTTGAATCATTATGGAATAAAATGGAGGAAAAAACTAAACACTGTGTTAAGTATTTTGATGGCGAAACGTAGTTCGCGGGCACAGCTAAATGTTTTGTATCAATTAAACAAACTCATCGTCTGTTGGTAGCTGTAGTGTCCAGTTATTTCAGGAGTTCAGTTATCTACTGTTAACAAATTTGTTTTTCAATTATTTGCTTTTCAAATGGTTACTAATACAAAAATATTTTGCTTGTTTACTTGGTTTGTTGACTAGTAACAAAACTGTTTGGTAATCTAAAGCAAAACTAGTTTTGTAATTGTTAACCAAAATATTAGTAGGTTTATCACTGTGTGTGTTTGTTGGCCTGTATTTTTCTACTCTTTTTATTTTGTGATTGACTTTTTATTGACAAAAGAGTAGCGCTTTTCTTAAAAAATAGCCTTCATTAAATAACAGCAGAAAAATACAGGCCAATAAACACACACAGTGGTAAACCTACTAATATCTTACTTAATGATTTCATAGTCAAATTCAAGGACAATTTAAAATAAAATTCTATTTCAAATCAAATAATAGTTTTATTTTTTTAAATTTAAGTACAGTATTAACAGGATTTTGGAGTGTCTACTTCGAAAGTTAGTTATTCGGGTTATGACAGGATTTTAGAGTGTCTACTTCGAAACTATGCAAGTGAAATAAAAAATCAACTGTCCGTAATCGTACACATTCAAAAATAACATTGTCATTGTTATATAAAAATATTTTTAATCATCATAAAAGTATTTTCACCTAGGTTTCCGATGTCTTGAATAAGAATTGTCCCGGGTTTGTAAAGTGTGCCTTTAACTTCTACCCACGCCCACGGTACCAAAGGAGATGTCCTCTTTTTGTATGGAGGCTGGGTTTTGCTAACTAAAAGAAATGAAACTATGCCTGTTATAATCCTATGCCTATGCCATCCTAGCCTGTGCACAAGAGAATCTAGATAAAGGTCGCAAAGGCTGGAATATCTACATTCTCAGTGACAGTCAAGCGACGCTCAAAGCGCTTGTGTCACATAAGGTGGAATATAGGCTGGTAATGAACGCGATTGAAGTATTAAACAAATTGGGTAAAGCCAACATGGTTCAGCTAGTCTGAATACCAGTACACAAAGGTTTCGCTGGAAATGAAAAGGCTGACCACCTGGCGAGAAAGGGATCGGAAACACAGCTTGTGGGCCCGGAACCATTCGTCGGAATTACTCTAAAAACAGTTGGAACAGGCCTAAGAGCTCAATCACAAAGGAGGCACCGAGAAGAATGGGCCAATCATAAAGGAATGACACACGCCAAGCTCTTCATGGGCATGGAGAACTGGCTTAAATTCACATTGAGCTCGAGCAGATCCCAGACTCGCTTAGTGGCAGGTGCTTTGACCGGCCATTTTAGTACTAGGATCATGCTCAACCGGATGGGACACACCAGTTCCAGAACTTGTAGGGCCCGCAAGGAAGAGCAGGAGAGCATGGAGCATCTTCTGTGCCACTGCGATGCTCTAGCCTGCGGGAGGTTAAAGCTGACGGGAATGGGATACCCCAAACCGGAGGACTACAGGGCCATGCCACCAAGGGATATAATCAGACTCATGGTCACGATTGATTGGACCGAAGGCGGTGAAGGCTTTAAGGACTAAACACGGGGAAGCACAAAAGATCCATGAAGGGTCGAAGTGCGAAGGCTTCACATACTGGGCCGCCCCTACGATAAGATAAGATGCCTGTTATAAAGGTTTCATATTTAGTGTCCTAAAACCGTGAAAATCATAGCTTTATACCCCTCCGTTTTGGAAATATTTTTATTTTTGTATATTTTAGTTATGGCAAAAGTTTTGATTAATGTTCGAAAGCTGTGTTATATTATCTGCAAAAAACATCTATTTGTAATCTGTATTTGTAAATACAATGGTGTCAATTCTGTTGGCATTAATTGGAATAGACTAAACTAAATTTAGTTTTAGTACCTACTGTCAAATCGTGTTTTTTGTTCGAAAATTTTAACTGAAAACACAATTTGACAGCACTAAAACTAAATTTAGTTTAGTTTAATCGAATTAGTGCCAACAGAATTGCCACCATTAACACTTATGCTAGTCTATGGTTGTGGTTTGGTTGTTGTCTTGTGTTGAAGTTGTTGGTGTTGCGTGAAATGTTGACGGCGTAATGACTATCAAATTAAAGGCGATCGTGATGGATTTTTTTCGTAGACAATCTGCCTATTAGGGCCTATTCTTCATTAAATCTAACAAATGAATAACATAATAATTAATAAATCATAAAGCGCCATAGCGTCAAGTCAGTGTAAAACTATCAAACTAAAATGTCAAATCTTTTTTTTCATTAAAAGCATTGAACTAGAGACTTCAGCCAACCAAATCTTTAATCAGTTGATTAAAAGATTTGTAGATTTTTCTTAAAAACACGAATAAAATGGATTGTCATATGAAAATACGTTAACATTTTAGTAATACATTGTATTTCGGAGACTATATGAAGTTAATACGGGTAAATTGGAAAGATTTAAAGCATGTGATTTCAAAACTTTCACCACAGTTTAATATAAATCGGAGGTACTTAAAAGCATATTTTATTTTTAATATGACTGAATTGCTGTTTCGATCCTCTTTCCAATGGTATATAAATTATTGCTTTTAGTTAACATAATTAATAAAAACCCACTCGTGGACATCTCCTTTAGAGAATGGTTATTTAGCTGCAGCAGGTATAAAACTTCATCACGCTTTTGTTCCGTATCTGACACTGCTGGATTGTCAAGTATGTACGAGTATATTGTATTGTACTGCCATATAAATCTTCTTTGTATCATTAAGCTTGGTCTCATCCTTTAAAAAAATAAAATTGCATTAAATAAAATTGCAATTGCATTTAATTTTAATTCATAAAAGTATATTATACTTACTGCGTTGTATGCTTCAATATTTCATTTTTAAGCATTGTCAACTGTGTCAACAGTTTGACTCTATGGCCGATTACAGGAACAAGCTCCTTAATGTCATCATTTGTCAAGATCTGAAACGTCTACAGGTCAATGTTATGTTCTGAAACATAAAAATAATACTTAGGTAACATAACATAAGCAGGTAAGTACTATGGCGACCTTTTCGTCGACCGTAGCGTCGCTTAGATCATTTAACCTATGGATGCGGTACGCGACAAATCGCAGTATAAATTTTTTTGCCACTTTTCGCGGGAGGCGAGGTAAACACGCTACGCACACTACGAAAATGTTTACGAACGCACACTATGAAAATATTACCCTACAATGAAGAAACACACACACATCGACAAATTAACGTGTATCTACGCAATCCCCACCACAAAGAATTAATGTCCCTAGTGATGTGACACAAAGAATGAGTAACTATTTGGGTCGTCGTGAGTGAATGATTGAAATGTTACAATAAATTGTATTTTAATTACTATACCCTGTTCGGCTAGAGTTGATAAAAATACAATGAAGACGGGATTTCTTAAATTGGTAGAAAGCGAGGCCTGCTTATTATTATTAAAATGCTTTAATTAGTTTTTTGTGTCAAATACAGCCATTTCACTTGCTATTTAGCTGATCGACTGAAATTTGTTTTGTTTTTTTGGTTTTTTTTCATTAAAACGTCGCCCCACACTAGGATTTTCTCCTGTGTCGTGGGTGCAGTTACAAACATAGAATATCACATGCACATACGCCCAGACCGGAACAAATTTCTGTAGGCCATACAAAACATTTGTCCCGTACGGGAATCGAACCCACGACC
Organism: Schoenobius gigantellus; assembly: GCA_963935595.1. NCBI lineage: Eukaryota > Metazoa > Arthropoda > Insecta > Lepidoptera > Crambidae > Schoenobius > Schoenobius gigantellus. The sequence continues at coordinate 23,855,952 of OZ012547.1, forward strand.
CGTTGCGCAGTAGGTGATCACTCGACCTCTGCGCTAAACGTGTGTCGTGAAATAAATATATATTTTCAGTCATAGGCGTAGGTATAATGTTTTGATTGGGGACGAATTTATATTTTCAGTTAAAGAAAGACAAAAGACAGTAAGCGCTCCGATGCGTAATAATAATTTTTATCAGCTCTCGGGGGATGCTATGTTTGATGACTATCGATCCAAGATGGCCGCCGCCACAAAATGGTGGATTACGTATTTTTTCACAACTCTCTTAATATGGGTATCAAATGAAAGGGCTTGACTAGTAGAATGGTTTATTTTAATATGTCAAGTAATTAGTCATGGTCAAAGTAAAATAAAGGTACCATGAAAAGTCAGTAAACAAATAACAGAACGACACTCCGGAGTGCAATCAAAACAATGACTAGTGTGACTTGACTTGCACCACGCTTCTATCTGAACCCGTCGAAACAAGTTAGCGCGGGGTGCAGTGGGAGGGTGGGGGGATACCGGGAATCTCTTAGATGTTTTACGTGAGAATTGTTACTACCAAGAACTAATTTCTGATTTTATTATATATCTACCTACATAGTTATAAAAATAAATAAACATGTTTAATAGGTAGGCACTTTTTCGTTTAGCTTTGCTCGTATGGTAGAAATTTCTATCTCGTGCAAGTAAAAAGCACGAGATAGCAACTTACTGCCATACAAACAAAATTAGTATTTTAGAAAACCTTTCATTTGTGATAGGGCCCAACGTGTTATAACGCTTGGGACGATATCGGGCATTTTCCTTTAAGTTGCACCAAAAAATGTGAGTTAAAGTAAGCATAAAATTCCTTGCTACACGTATGTGGCGTTAATTCTACCATTTTAGCTTAGTAGATGTTTACTACTATGTAAGTTTTTATTTACATATAGTAAGACATGTTATGTTATTCATTTGTCATAAAATGACGTTGAAAGTGTTTTTGTTTACATTGCCCGTACAAACTTCAAAGCCACTGAAATAAGAAGAAAAAGCTTTATTGTATGATTTTAATAATGATGTTGCATTATTAAAATTTTATCTGACGACGACGATGACGACAATCACTTGCTTTGTGCTCTTTACTGATGTCCCCAACAACTTGCTGCATAAAGCAGGTGGCATGAAATCGCAATGCAACTCGGAAACGAAACGAAAACGCGGTTAACGGTGACGGCAAACAATAGTTTTTCTATTTTCTATGCTGTCTGGCAGTCAACGTGTAAAATTAAATAGAAGTACAGTTGAATAAAATATACTTGAAAGTTTATGAACATTTTGCATCTTTTCAGGCTGAAAAGATTCAAACAAAAAACTAAAAGTACAAAAAAAAAAATATTGTACTTATGACCTCAACTACAACATAAAATTTTATATGACATGACGTTATATGACATTTTTCTATCTGGAGTAAACACGAGTAATGATGCCGATGACTTAACCATGAGGTGTACGGCCATTAAATAAAGAAAAAAAGTATATCGTATAGAAAAAGATTTTTTAAACTACAAAGCAAAGTTGAGCAATATAATAAGTAATAATATAATATTTTCTTGATATTTTTTTGTTCTATTATATAACACGTGAATTTCTATTTTAATCTTATATCTGGTTATTAAACAAACTCCGGAGTGAATAAATGATAAATAAAATTATGAATCAGCATCATTCACTCACATTGTCCCAGCACTAAGCAATAATGCCAGTGTCACAGATAATATAATTCCCGTGTATTGTGTTGAGCTACCATCGTACCATTGTATTTTTCTATCGTAACGGCATAAAAAATACTTCAAAATTGTAAACAAATGAAACACGGTAATGTATATTTTATACTTAAATGTGATAGGAAACGCCATAATCTCGAAGATTTGAGTAGCTGGATCACCTTTTGCAAGAGGAAACTGCACAATTAACCATTTTCTTGGAGCTCTTAGTGCGACACGAAAACGACACCAAATGGCTTCGGCCGCGCGTCAACTAGTTTTATATAACGTGTATGGTCATATGGTCAACGTAAATTGGCAGAGGGGTTCGCCCAGCCTTGCCGTCTCCCGTATGAATGCTCTAAGTCGCGTCGTTAATATTTCCTTAAATGATAAGTTGATTTCAATAGATTTTTGAAGCTACGCCGTAACCCCAGATCTCTACAGTATCTACCTAGGTTCAGTCCAGCACACAATAAGATAAACAGTTTGAACTTGACACTCCGACCGTTTGACCTTTGAACTAGGGTTGCCATCCGTCCGGGTTTCCCTGGATTTGTCCTAGTTTGGAGGGCGTCCGGGGTGCGTCCGGGCGGGGTTTCATCTGCAGTCCGGGTTTAAAAATTTAAAGTCTTGGGCTGCCCGCGACACACGCACTGTGCCCGCACGCCGCGATCAACCGAAGAACCGATTCGCTAAATTCACCGTCTCCATGGGGGCATGGAGACGGTGAATTTTGGGAGGGGTCCCATCGTTGTTGCTAGTGCGCACTTCGACTTCGCTGCCCGCACTCCGCAGTGACACTGACATTAAAACAATTTGTAACAAACTGTAATAAGATTCTGGTTTGTTAGGTACAACAGTGAAAACCACGCTGTTGGACTGCACATTAACCACTAGGGTGACAAGGGAATGTCCGCAGGGTAGGGGAGTTTCATCACTACTGTGGTGTTTGGTCGTTGACTGCCTTATCCAGGAGTTGAACAATGCGTATCTTTTGAATTCTCTCAGAATGCCAAATACCTTTGGATCCACCTGGATCAAAGACTAAACTGGGGTATACATGTAGGCGACATTCTCAAGAAGGCCAAAGCAGCGCTAGGTATCTACAGCAGGCTAACCAGCTCCAGGTGCCTGGACGCATATGCCACCGTATTCCAGGCAGAAATGTATGAGATTATCGACTGTGTTTACGCAAACAGGTCGAATGAGGGTTAAAACATCTTCATCCTGTCGGACAGCCAAAGCTGCTCCAAAAGCGCTTGATGCTGTAGAAATCAAGCCCAAGATCACCTTAGAGTGCACGAAGGCCTTAAATGAATTGGGGACCAGGAACTCGGTAACGACTGGCTGGGTTCCAGGTCACTCTAATATCCGAGGCAATGAAATTGCCGACAAACTGGCAAGGGCTGGTTCCGAGAGCGCTCTCATAGGACCAGAACCAGCTTGTGGCATTTCGAGGGGGATTAAAAAGAGAGTCCTCAGAGATTGAGTTATACCCGATGCTCCGATACATTTTAATTCTATCTTGATTCTATGCACGGTAGGTACCTAAACTTTTAGGTGTTGAGTTGCAAGGCTTCTATGGCGGATTTCACCAACCATTACTTAGCTTAGGTAACCCCTAAGACGTATGCTGTCACTTTTTGTCTCTAATGAAAAGAATGTGACAGCATGCTACTTAAGAGTACCCTAAGCTAAGAAGAGGTTGGTGAAAATGGCCACTAGTCTTTTTTTGGAATGCGTTCGGATTTATGTGCCGATCGGTTATTTTTAGAAGCGACCTACTTTTATTATTTTTGTCTAAATGATAAGTTGATGATATCTTTAAAAGACTTCATTTTTGTTGTTAATGATATTATGAGTTAAAACATTATTTCTTATATTTTTTATTAAATGAGGCACATCAAAAATTTAAACAATTTTGCGTTCTTCACTATAGAAAAATATTTTCCAAAAAATAAAAACCGACTTCAAAAACACTGAGTCTACAAATAGGTACAGACAACATCACACTTCTATATTGAAGTCGGTATCAAACGATGATCCAGAAAGTCTTAAAATTTGTCACCGACTTCAATATAGAAATGTGATGTTGTCTGTAATTATTCTTATATTATTTTAAACTTTTCAGTGTTTGTGAAGTCGGTTTTTATTTTTTGTAAAATATTTTTTATTTTTAACTTTTTAGTGAATGAAATCTTTTTAGTGAAAAGAACCCTAAAATAATATAAAGGAAATTTGGGATTTCCCTCGATTTTCATGAGATCCCATCATCAGATCCGGACTTTAGTGATCTTGAGGCCACCCCAGGAGTATACCTACTCTATCGAATACAAAAGGAATTTTGAAAATCGGTCAAAACACGTTGGACACACCTAAAACTTTAAGGGTATCCCTCGATCTTTATGGAATTCAATCATCAGATCCTAACCATGGGACCACCCTTGGAGTATCCTCTATCGAATACAAAAAGAATCATCAAAATCGGTTCATAAACGACGAAGTTATCCGCGAACAAACATAACAAAAGCATATATACGGTCGAATTGAGAAACCTCCTCCTTTTTAGGGTTCCGTAGTAAACAAGGAACCCTTATAGATTCGTCATGTCTGTCTGTCTGTCCGCGCTTTTACTCAGAAACTATTAGTACTAGAAAGTTGTATAGGTGATGTATATTAATCATGCCAAAAATGTGGTAGCAAAAAATATTGAAAAAAAAATTTTTTTTGGGGTGGCTACCTTACGTAGTATAGTGGGAGTAACATTTTTTTCTCGACTAACCCATCGTGTGGGGTATTGCTGAATAGGTCTTTAAAAAACAATGTACGGTTCAGAATACCATTTTTAGATTTAGGGATTCGTTTCTGAAATATTTGGTTGGCAAATTTTTCTTAGAGGTAAGTGTCCCCCCCCCTCTAACTGCTAAACGGTTATACACGGTTATTTTTTTATCACCCTGGAAAATTTTAGGGACGCTTCAGGACACATCCATTATTATATAAAAAATTAAAAAATGAAATAAAAATTTAAAAAGATAGAAAAAAATTAGATTAATCTCTAAAATGCTGCTCTTAACTAGTGCAGCATTCTTTGATTTTTTTTGGGAAATTAATATAAAATTAAGTATGGGAGTTATTTTTTTATTCATAGGTAATTTAAATCATTCTAATACCATGTCGTGAAGCGTCCCTTAAATTTTCCAGGGTGATAAAAAAATAACCGTTTATATGGACACGTGAAAAAAATTACAACAGTAGTATATGTATACAAGGTTATTTTTTAGTTATGACAAAAATGTGTGCTTATTCAGACAAGCAAACTGAACAACTTTCACTATGGGACCAACTTCGAAATCGCAAAAAAAAATCTGCTGTTTCATACATTTAGGTTCAGTGAATGTTGAACATTTGTATGAAACAGCTGATTTTTTTTTGCGATTTTTAAGTTGGTCCCATAGTGAAAGTGTTTCAGTTTGCTTGTCTGAACAAGCACACCAAATTTTTGTCATAACTAAAAAATCAACTTGTATAACGAAGTTTAAAGGAAAACTATCAGAGTTGAGTATTAAGTACAAACTAAAAAGTTATAGACGAAAAATTAGTACTGAATATAAATTTACGAACCAGGTGAAGTTAAGTAAATATAAAATCATTGGAGCTTTAATCATAATAATAATTACTAATTTAATAGCAACGTGTTGAGGTGTGATGTGAGTGTGAACTCAAAGTTGGCATTTGCAACTACGGAACCCTACACTGCGCGTGGCCCGATACGGTTTTTTTAGAAGTCGGTTAAAAAAGGGTTTATTTTTTGCCACTCCTAAATTTTTTAGTAGCTCAAAAATAAAGAAAAGAGTTTTTGTGTTTTGCAACGCGAACTTGCTTTATTTTACAACTGTTCTGCGCAAAGCTTTACTTACTATTTGCAAACTTTAACTTCTACATAAAAACGAAAGCCACTAATCACAGAACAATCATCTGTCAATACCAGGTAAAATTTAACGCTTTCTGGGGTCCACGAGAAATTCACTCGTGTCAGGCGAAAATTACTCCACTTTGCTTCTCGTACGTTATCAATTTCTTGTTCCTTAAATACCTTGTTCTCGAATGAGAGGGAATGTCTGGCAGAAAGTGTCAAAAATGTATATAGCGCCATCTATCGTGCTCTTGTATAACTACATAAATCTATGTAATCAATGCTGTGCACTCTAGGAGCGTGTGTGCTTTGTTGCTTTTAGAAATATCGACAAATTTTGGATTTGATACAGCTCGCTCCATCTATTGCTCGTGGTTATAACTAATTTTAGAAATGTTAGACATTGACAATCCTTTCTTTATATCATCCTTGCTTACTACCAAACAATAATTAACCTAGCTAGTTTTGGGTGTTTTACAAAAACAGTTTTGTATATTTTAATTAAAGTTTGTTATCTTTAACCAAAGTTTGCTTATTTCTTGAGCAACCGAACTAGTTCAGCTGATTCTTTTTTTCAGTGTATAGGTCATTGACGGGGTCCAGCAGCTGATCGTTACGTATTGTAAATCGATGGGTAGACTAAGTTCATACTTGTTATATTATTAATAATATGTTTTAAGTTTTTATAATGTTTTAAGCTTAACTTAAGATAAAATTATTGCGTGACGTATTCGTGCTTGAGAATAACAAATCCTTTTTTTTTTGTATTTTATGGATTCATTATAATATCATAATTTTAACCATAGTTATAGTGATAGTGATAATGATAATGTGACAGTGTTTATGATGAAAATTACCACCTAAGTAATTGGTTATAAAACCCTGAGTTTTTATTGTCTCGCAGATGGTATGAAAAGCAGTGTCTTCGTCTTAGGCGACTTGAGCCCCTCGCTTCACTTAGGACTTTACATAAATTTAACTCCCTCGCTACGCTCGGGAGTTAGCTCTAGAGTAGGGCTGCCATACGTCCCGGTACACCGGGACATGTCCCGGTTTGTAGCGTTATGTCCCGGTGTCCCCGGCAATAACTCATTTATCCCGGTCTGGGAGCTAGGTGGGTAAACATACCTACATGGGTTAATCACTATTAGCGCTTCAAAAAGTCGCTTCGCAAATTTCCGCAAATTTTCGACACTCGCAAGGGAATCAAAACCTACAGGGTTCTTCCCGTGAACTCAGAATCTTGAAATTTGGTACAAAGTAACGTCTTATAGCACAAATAAAGAAAAATTGCAAAAACCGTAAATGTTTACTTACATCATATAATAAAAATATTTTTAATAATTTTAAACTCATGAACGCATAGAGGTATTAAATTGAAATTCATATCAAATACTCAAGTCTATAATACCTTTAAGCTGTAACAAAATCAAATTTCTATGTCAACGCAATAAAACTTATATACCTATTACCTACAGGTTTGTTTATGTGTTCGCGGGTAACTTCGTCGTTTATAAACCGCTTTGATGATTCTGGAAAGGAGATAACGGTGCTGCTCGCCAGGTCTGTTACTTGAACTTGGCTTGACACGCTACCGCGTGTCTAGATTCCAAGGGTGCTCCCTTGATAAGGAAACCAGGATCTGATGATGGCATCCCATGAAAATCGAGGGAAACCCTTGAATTTCAAGGCACATCCAACGTGTTTTATGTTTCTTCTTAAGATATTCAGGGATTTGCATCAGGTAGTCGTCATGTCTTATTACTGAACTGATGATGGAAGTAGGGCATGGATACCGGTATACCGGTATACCGGTATACCGATATATTTTTTCGGTATTTTGATACCGGTATTTGAGGATAAAATACCGTTATTTCGGTATTTCATTAAAAAAATATTTATTTCGCAAGGGTGTTTAAAGACTATGCGGAACGCTCGATTTATATGGTTCATAGTGATGTTCATACTGCTGATGAGTTTTCATATGACAATCACGAAAAATCTCAATTATGGAAAATCATCACAAAATCAACCATGCAAGACACTGCATGCATATAGCTAGTATTTAGGTAGTATTTAATGATACTGCTTTCAGTTGTTCGTCTACTGTATTACTTCTATAAATAAATTGCTGTCAGCACTCGTGCACGTACGGACACAATACGGCGACAATCACACCAACCAACATCATATATCTTTCTCTCTCATACATTGGGCTAGTGCACGGCCACGCTGCACCCCTCCATCAGTTCTGCTGTTTTTATTGAAGCGAGAACATGTGCTGGTATATAGTGAGCTTCTTATCATGACAATACTTTAATAATAATTTTGGTGTCCATTTAAGTGTGAAAACATCGTCACCACGCACATTGTGTGAGTAGTGTTGTGTTTGTGTCCTGTACAAGTGCAAACAAATAAGCTGAGTAAGAACTTTAACTTTTCAGCGACATAACATAGATATTCGAAATTATTGTTAAATGGTTTCTTATCAATATATAATAATACTGATTTTAATACCTATTTGATTGTGATATTCTAAGACCATACCATATTTTCTTTAGTATTCTTCCTCCTACTTGAGTCGTACTCCTCAGTGTTGAGGGTCGACTGGAGGAACGTGAGGTCGTGATTCTGTATCACTTTCTCACGTACGGTCTTTCTCCATCTGTTTCTGTCTCCGGCTGTGTGGAGGGCGTTGTGGATTGTAGTGTCAAGAGCGGTGCGGATCTGGTCGGACCAACGCATTGGGCTGCATCCACGAGGCCTTAGCCCATCAACTTTGCCGGTCACGATGAGCTTCTCGACGTTGTCACCGCCTTTCTTTGCAATGTGACCGAAGTATTCTAGGATTTTGCGTAGACACTCAGATGACAGCCGCGAGAAGATTTTGAGTTCTCGCAATATGGAAGAGTTAGTCCGAAATGCTATCCATGGGATACCGAGCATCTTTATCCAGGACCACATCTCAAAGGCGTCAATGCGTTTGCGGTCTGCAGCTTTCAGTATCCACATCTTAGCGCCATACGAAAAGATCGAGAAGACTAGAGTCCGTACCAGTTTGGTTTTAGTTTTTACGAAAATGTTGCGATCTCTCCAGATTTTTTCAAGCTGAGACATGGTGCTTTTGCCCATGCCAATTCTCCTGCGCACTTTTCGCACGAGCCATCGTTACTGATGTTCGAACCCAGGTAGATGAAGTTGTCCACTATTTCTAGGTCCAGCGCGCCTGTCGAGTTCTTACTTCCCAGATTTATCTACCACCGTCTTGGTTTTGGACCTGTTGATGGAAAGTCCTATCTACTCGCTAATCCGCTCCATTCGGCCCAGAAGTGCAGACATTTCCGACTCATTTGCTGCAAGGAGGGTAGTGTCATTGGCGTTGCGCAAGTTAATGATTTTCACGCCACCAACTGTTCTCCCAATTCTCGCAGGTTCATCTCATTATTAATTCTTCATAGGCGTTGAATAGAATGGGCGACAAAATACATCCCTGGCGTACTCCTTGGTGAAATTTAAAGGGTTTTGAGGTTGTTTTATCGACTCTTACTACTCCCTGGCTTAAACCATACAGGGTGCGAAGTAGAGCGATGAGATGATTTGGTACTCCAAATTCTTGAAGGACCCTCCATGAGCAACCCCAGTTGATATATTATTAGTATTCTTAATCCTATTTTTTTAATAACTCATTTTGTAGTTTCTAGGGAGATGATAAATATTTTCAGTGTTTCTGCCATAAAGCGTAGAAAATTGCTTTAATCCCTCTCCCCAAACAAGACTTACCAATCGTTATTGAAATCTTTTAAATAGTAATTAACAGTATTTAAAAAATACCGAAATTTCGGTATAACGGTTTTTGAAATTTCAATACCGGTATCAATACCGGTATGAAAATCGTTCCGGTATTCCATGCCCTAGATGGAAGCTTTCTAAATATTTCCTTTGAAACTGTTTTGACTAAAATACGTTTTATTTTAAGTTATTCTGGTGTTTGCCTTGGCTCAAATTCTTATAGATATATTAACAAAAAAATAGTAACAGAATACATACAACATCACAGTTTTATATTGAAGTCGGTGCCAAGCAATGAGCACCTTGAAAGTCTTTTAAAAAATTTTTTTTTTTTATTGCTAACGGTGGCAGACGAGTCAGTGGCCCACCTGATGTTAAGTGGTAACCACCGCTCATGGACATCTGCAATGCCAGGGGCACAGTTCTGTCACTACCTACCTGGAGAGAAATGCTCTTCTTAAGCCTCGTTTGAAGAAGGACATATCGTAGCGCTCAGGAAACACCGCAGCTGGGAGTTCGTTCCAGAGCCTACACGTATGTGGAAGGAATGAACGCTGAAACCGAACTGTACTAGACGAGATTGGTTCCAGGTAATATGGATGAACTCTACTGCGATGGCGGGTGGTACGATGGTAAAAAGGTGAAGAGGGCACCATTGCAAACAGTTCCTCAGAGCACTCTCCGTTAAAGAGCCGATAGAGCACGCAGAGAGAACCAAAGTCTCTCCTTTGCTCCAGCGTCTCCATTGAGGCCGTGATATTGGGATCACCGACGATGCGGAATACACGCTTTTGCAGGGAGTCAAGAGGGTCGAGCTGATATTTGGGAGCTCCCGCCCAGAGGTGCGAACAGTACTCCATATGCGGCCGAATTTGTGCTTTATAGAGCATTAGCCGCTGGCTTGGAGTGAAGTACCGCTTGGCTCTGTTCAGGACGCCCAGCTTTTTGCTCGCCAGTTTGGCTTTGTCCTCCAAATGACTCCCAAACTGCACTTTAGCAGAAATTTCCACACCGAGGATTCCAATACCATCGGACATACGAAGAGTAACTCCCTGGAACTGAGGCACTACGATAAATGGGTCCTTCTTCGCAGTGAATGCGCACATTTGTGTCTTCGTGGGGTTGAACTTAACCAAGTTCTTTGCACCCCATTCGGAGACTCGCCCTAGAGAGTCTTCGACTTCAGACACAAGTTGTAACCGCCTTTCTAGCAACGAAATTCGAGGGACATTCTGGTGGTCGGTATACCGCGCATCACCCGTACTGTCATCTGCATAGCAATATATGTTCTCAATTGACAACATGTCATTGATATGCAGAATGAACAGGGTTGGGGAGAGCACCGAACCTTGTGGAACACCAGCGTTTATGGGCATGGTTTCGGAGTAGCAGCCGTCGACGACGACCTTAATGCTCCTACCATCCAGGAAGCCATTCCGTTACCATGATGGTAACGGAAGCCGTATTGTCGGTCGCTAATCAGCTGGTGTTCTTCTAGGTACCGTAGGAGGCGGGAGTTGACGACCCGCTCCATAATCTTGGAGAGCAAGGACGTTATCGCTATTGGCCTGTAATTTGACGGGTCGGATCGGTCACCCTTTTTGGGAATTGGGTGGACGTGAGCAATCTTCCACGAAGATGGAACTCTATTGTTCTGATAGGAAAGGCGGTAAAGTCACGTCTTCAGCACCATAGTAACGACAGGTCCCGATGCTCGAGACCCCGAAGGCGGCGACAACAAACTTCGCCCCTGACGAAAACGCACACCCCGGCTTTACGTAGGAATGTGTGTTCCAATTCGTAACCGGGGTATTTCAGGTACGAAATATCATCAGGGGCGCATATCTCCGTTAAGAAGAGCAAGGCAGGCTGAGCCGTCTCTAGGTGGTGGTGGACGGCATCAAGATTACTATGTAGACCCCTGATGTTGCAGAAATCCATTTTAAAAGTGGATTGGGTGTCCGCCGTGGGAGCTCGCTTCTTCTTTTTATTTACCTTCATGTTTTAATTGAGCATTTTGGGGAAGGGAATAAATGTGAGGCAGAGTCCCGGTGACAAACAAAGAAAGGGCAGAGTGTAGTACAAAGTGGGAGCGCGGGTTGTGTGAAGAGCTGACACGCGGCACGGAAGGGCCCCCGGTGCCCCCCCGCATGCACCCATCGGGATCCACTCCGGTCTCCTACTCCGGCACGATGACTGCACGACGGGATTTTCGCCGGTTGTGCAGGACAGCCTCCCAGGCAGGATAGTCCTGGGTTCGGGTCCCCTACTGACCGGCAGGTGGCCGACGGTAACCATTTCCACCGGGTCTCCCTGTACCGCGCGTCAACTCCTCACGCCCAACGAACACACTGAGACTTATAACTCTGCTAGTTTCGATTATCACCGAGACTCATCACCACAAGAGGGACGGGAAGGGGGCATGAAGGAGCGGCTGTCTCTGCCCTTCAATCGAAACGCAAGACTGCTTCACGACCGAAATAGGCAAGTGGTGGTACCAACCCGCACAGTCCCGGCATTAAGTAGGTGAATCTAATTAGTACCGGGCCTTACCACAACTGTAATGGGAGAGGGAGGGAAGGAGAAGGACATCGACACCGCGGAGATAAGAGGTAAACGGCATCGAAGGCTCGAGAAGCCGGGGTCGCGCACCCGAGTCATCTGAAAAAGCATCCGGAGAAGCTGCAATTAGATAACCTCTCTGGCTCTATATAAATATAAAAAATGAATGTAGTTACTTAAAATTTAGCACCGAATTCAATATAAAACTGTGATGTTGCATGTAGTCTTTTATTATTTATGACTTTTTGGTGTTATTGAAGTGGGTTCTATATTTTGCAAAAAAATCTAAAAAATGTCCCGGTCGATGGTTCAGAACTTATGGCAGCCCTACTCTAGAGTCCCTCGTTACCATTGATTTAGTAGTAAATCAATGCTCGTTACGCTCGGGGTTCAATATGGCGCCCGTGACGTTAGACACTGCTTTAAGTTTAATCTCTTGGTGCATAATTTACTATTTGCTATGTGAGAACATAAAATTCCCACACGAAAAACGAAAGTAACGATGGCAAAGTTGCGATTGGAAAGGGAGTCAGAAATTTAGGCAACGCAACACATTACGAACGATAGAATAATAATCTCGAGCTCTCGCGCCGCGCCGGCCGCCGAGTATTGAGGCCGAGTCGCGCGCTGAGTGTCGTCGTAGTGTGCGTGAAAATTTGCGCATGTTGTAGGTACCTATTTGTGGTGTATACGCCAGACCGGAGGCAGAGCGGTGTGAAACAGATAGCATTTTTAAAAATACCTACACGCGCCGCGCACGGTTACTTCACAATCCTCTTAATATACAGTGTGTCCCCGGATACGGTGCACAAACGAAAATGGGTGAAACTAGACTACAATTTAGCGACTGAAATAAAGATTTTTTTTAAATTGTAGGTATTTAATATTGATTTTTTATTTTTTTATTCTGTTTTTAAGACCTTTTGTGTTTGGACATCTTTTGGACACCTTTTGGAATCTTTTGGCATCATTATTGTTTTTATTTGAACAAAATCCACGCAGTGGTTACAATGTTACAACTTTACAAACACAAAAGGTCTTAAAAAGAGAATAAAAAATAAAAAATCAATATTAAATACAATTTAATTTTAAAAAAATCCCCTTTTTTATCGATAAATTGTACTCTAGTTTCACCCATTTTCGTTTGTGCACCTTATCCGGGGACACACTGTATGTCAATGACAAAACACAGAAAGAGGTGTTCTCATGTGACTCCTACGCTATTGCACTAATCCGGCATCCGAGCGAAACTAAACGAAATTGGTCGACGAACGTCCGATCAGGAAATCTCGGCACACGCACACAATAACACCACAATATAGATAATTATCTATATTGTGATAACACTAGGTAAGACCGCACTAGGCGGAACTGGCACTGCAGCGGAGCGACGCGACGCGACACGGTCAAATTTCTTTGTATGAAATTGTATGATGGGACACACTACGCGGTACGCGGCAGCGGAACTACGCGGCGCGCCAAAGTTGACCAACTATGCAAATATGTCGCGCGGTGTCGCGACGCGCAGTTCCGTTGCCGTAAGGCTATCTTTTTTTATGTATGTTCACCAATTACTCCGCCATTTATAGGCCGATTTTGAAAATTCTTTTTATAATCGATATAGTATACTCCTGAGATAGTCCCATTATCACCATGTCATGATCTGGTGATGGAATCCCAGGCAAATCGAGGGAAACCCTTGAATTTCATAGGCACGTCAAACGTGTTTCATGATTTATCTTAAGATATTCAGATGTTTGGGTCTGGTAGTCATCATGTCATGCTACTGAGCTGATGATGGAAGGTTTCTGGTAGATTAGGAGTTCGGAAATAATTCTTTTGAAAATGTTTAGAGCGAAAGACGTTTAATTTTAAGTTATTTCAGTGTTTGCCTTGGCTCAAATTTTAAAATAGCATGTATTAACTTAACTAAAAACAGCTGTTCCATACATTTAGGTTCAGTGAATGTTGAACATTTGTATGGAACAGCTGATTTTTTTGCGATTTCGAAGTTGGTCCCATAGTAAAAGTTGTTCAGTTTGCTTGTCTGAACAAGCACACAAAATTTTTGTAATAACTGAAAAATTTACTTGTATAAGTTGTTACTTAAAATATGGCACCGACTTTAATACAAAACTGTGATGTTGTATATTTTCTTATAATATTTATGAGTTTTCGGTGTTTTTGAAGTCGGTTTTATTTTTTTGTAAAAAGTTTTATTAGTTAGTAACTATCCAAGCTATACGATTTATAATATGTAGGTATATCTACTATACCTACTTAATACTAGAAAAAATAACGATTTTGGAATGTCATGAACTCATGGTCTTAGTTTTTTTCTCTCGCATAGTGGCACTATGACCGCGTCTACATCAATTTCATCCATCACGTTTAGCTCTTGCCGAACGACTAACAAACAAAACTGTCGCGCCGCTGCAGTTTCAGTGCGATACTCATATATCGAACTTCATCTAGTACTGCCGCGTCGCTCCGCTGCAGTGCAGTTTCGCCTAGTGCGATCTTACCTTAACGCTTAATACAGCAGTATACGAGTAGGTATTTACTTACCTACCAATTTTAGGTGGCCCACCCTTTTAGGCCACCTTCCCAGAAAACATAGACAAATTATTACAACGGGAAAATTTTAGGTCCATATCCGTTTGCATAAATGGCGGTATTTAATCCTAAACTTACCCGTATAAGGTACGGGAGTTTACGAGAGGGAGATTCTGTACCAGAGTCTTGCTTGGGTAGGTACCCCAGGGCCGCGCCGCCCCTGTGTGCGAAGTGTGCGGCGCACACAGGCGCCAAGAAGCTAGGGGCGCCAGATGACAAAGCGGGCGCCGGATGACGAAGAGGATCCTCTTGTCGCACCGCTCCGCCGTGAGTCCCAGTGAAAAAGACGTGCATTTGTAGGCACTATCCAACTACCCTAAGCAATCGAGAAAGGGTTAGCCCAGTCAGACCGACATCTGACTGGGAGATATGGCCCTGATCTGGTCATCCGTCTAGGGGTTACAAATGAGTTGAACCTAGTGACCCCTCTCTTGGCGAAGTCCAAGCTTGTTTATACTGATGGGCCTATCTCCATGGGTGCGGTCTGCGAAATGGCCTTCCGATCCTGAACGTACCTGCAATGGAAGCGGAGGGGTTTCGGAGGATGGTTTAGTCGGGTATAGGGACAACAGCGGAATAGCCACTGGTGAACCGAGTCCTCCTAAGCAAGTAAGCGGTATAATTAACATAACCTTTTGGCATCGTAACAGTTTCCCCCACCTCAAAAAAGGGGCGCCGGATAAAATGCCAGCGGCAATTATTATCATTTTTTTCTCACTTCTCTTGCTCAAGAGCAGAGATAAAATAGCCTATATAGTTCTAGGGGGAAAAGTTTAGAGCGTGACTCAAACTTTGTTTGGTATACGTCTATTCATCCCTCCGCTCCATTATTTAGATGATAGTGTACGAGACATCGCACATAATTAAATTGTTAGTTTAATTTCAGCATGTATTGTGAAATTGCATATCGGCATTTTACGCCGCAACCTAATTTGTAGTACCTACCTACTTGTAAGCAGTGCAATAAACGCCTTCCAACCAAGCGGTCGCTTTATCATTTCTAGCATCTTCAGTACATAGTTAAGCACAGCACAGCATAGCAGTTAATTTAGCATCATTTAGCATATCACTAATGTAGGGATACACCCTACATTTTGGTCCTTCGAAAATTTTAACTTGCGCGCGGTGAAGTTAAACAGGACCAGCGGTTACGTAATTCGTTTAAATCGGACTGACACGTCGCGAAGCCTGGGACTTTCCGCTTTGGATTGCAGTGAACATTGATTGAAGTGTTTTGACATAATCAGTAACAAGTGGTGTAACAAAAATTACCTATCAAATTTTTGTGACAGTGTACTTTGTAACTATCCATTTGTGAGTGTTCACGAAGAAAACAATCTCTCGTGTCTTATAACGAGTAAACTAGCTCGTCTTAGCACAAGAAGCCTAGCACCAGCAGCCCAACACCAGCAGCCTAGTACAAGCAGCCCACCGCCAGCAGCCTAGTACAAACAGCTCGGCATCAGCAGCTCAGCACCAGCAGCCACAGTGACCGCACCGGTAGTACTAGACACCAGCAGCTCACAAGTAAGACCTTTCCATTATCTATACTTGCTAATTAGTATCATGGAACAAAACCTTGAAAAACTTTTCGCTCGTCAAGCTGATATTATTAAACAACTGGAGAGGATCGAATTGAATTTCCGGAAAGATAGTGCGAGCAGGAAAACGCACGATTATTTACAGAAGAGGTTGAAGGCATTAGATGAACTTTGGGTAGAATTCGATCAAAATAATACTTCAAATACAAGCATACGACGATAAAACTTATGAGTACTTTACTCAGAATATTCATCAACGCTCCAAGGAGTTTTATGAGCGGACCAGGGCGAGAATAGCCGCTCAAAAACCCTACCAAGTGCAAGATCCATGACCATCACCCATCCCTGGAGAGGGAAAAGAAATGTCTACACAGATTTCTTTTTCCGTTCCATCAATAAGTAAGGAAGACAGGGGCACACAACCCGGAGGCGCTGCCGACGAAATACTGACTCAACAAAAGACACATTTTAGAGCATTATTGAGCCACAACATAAGTTACAATTTTAAATTGTGTAGTTTGAATTTGTAACCTAGAGTGAGGTTCAATAGGTAATATGATATGATTGGCCCCTGTGTAGTAGAAATTGAAATTAAAAATATTCTGAATGCCTAGGCTTATGATACCTTTTTGGAATCTAGAATAGTTAAACAATTTTGTAAGATGATGGACACCGTTCGTTGACACTAACTACTGATAATAATTTACATCATTAGTTCCATTTAAAATGGACCTCGAAATAATGGAATTAGTGTCAATGTTGACTTGACACTAGTACCATTCACAGTTCCATGATGGAACTACTGATAATAATTTGTAACACCAGTCCCATCCATTTATTTTCTGGACACAATAGAACTCAATGTCAATTTTGTTATCACTAGATCCATTATATATTATGTAGGTAACTATCGGGCACTTGCGAAATTTTCGACTGTGCAAAAACCTATAGAGGTAAAAAAACTTTGTTTTTAAAATAAAAATATTGAATATTAATCAACAAACATTTATTTATTTAACATTTTGATTAATATGATGAACAAAATAATCATCACGGATTTATTTTCAACACACGCTCATGCTCATCGCAATTTGTCTAAAAAATTACCCACAGATATTTCGCCTGCTAACAGTTGCATTTGTTAGACACTTATTTTTATACCTATATAGGTACTTAAGTATGCAATTATATTTGTTATTTTATCAAACTTCAAATAAGGAAGGAAAATAAATAAAGAGCATAATGATTTTAAACATAATTAAAACTATTTATTTGTTGCATGGCAATACTTGACAGCAAGCGCCATCTTGTCTGTCTGTTGTTGTAATGTCGTAATGGTTATTTGGGAGGTAGTTAGAAAACATGACATGACGTTTTTTCGTTTTCGCGGCAGACGTAGTATGTAAAACTATAAAAATGAGTGCTATTCTTCAAATAAGTGAAAGGGGACGAGGAAAAGTGTTTGTTGACGACAGTTCGCAAGTGCCGGGGACCCAGAACTAAGCAGCGGACGTAGTCTAAGCTTATGCGGGCCAAGTCCCCATGAATGAACTATATCATAAATAAATTCGGCCCCTTTTGATTGGTCCGCGGGCGGGATGTCCCCCCGCGAACCAACAGATAGTGTATAAATATAGGGCCGAATTCTGTTAAATTGTAGTCAGTTGTAGTCGGTCAGTGGAAGTCGTCTTGCAAGAAGTAAATAAAGCTCCAAATATTATCACAAAGAAATCAGCGTTTAACTCAAGTACCTACATACAGTCCACTCTCAACATCTTGATCCTACCGAGCCGGATCTAAACAAGTACAAGTGATGGTAGTTACACGGAGCCAGAGCGGGAAGGAAGATTTGGTGTGCGTATTCGACCACCCACCGCGATCGCCATCCGCATCGACGACTGTCGCCGCCCAAATGGAACCGGGCATCGAGGAAGGGATCTCAAGTCGCACTGAACGGCGATACCGAATGGAAGGGGTCTCAACTCGCGACGAAAAACTGTACCGAGAGGAAGGGATCTCAAGTCGCACTGAACGGCGACACCGAACGGAAGGGGTCTCAACTCGCGACGAAAACCTGTACCGCGAGGAAGGGATCTCAAGTCGCACTGAACGGCGACACCGAACGGAAGGGGTCTCAACTCGCCCCGAACAACCACGAACGGAAGGGGTCTCAACTCGCCCCGAACAACTTCACCGACCGGAAGGGGTCTCAACTCGCCCCGAACAACCAAGAACGGAAGGGGTCTCAACTCGCCTCGAACAACTTCACCGACCGGAAGGGGGCTCAACTCGCCCCGAACAACTTCACCGACCGGAAGGGATGCCAACTCGCAAGGAGAAGAATGCGCGTCACGTTTATAAGACGACGCCGGCTAGGAAGATTGCTCGCTCCACGAGATCGACCGCCAGTGCCATCGCCCGCTTGCAATTCGAAGCCGAAGAAAGATTAGCGGCAGTACGACGCCAGGAAGCTGCAGAGGAAGTCGCGGTACTACGCCAGGAAGCTGCAGCACGACGCCAGGAAGCTGCAGAGGAAGCTGCAGCACGACGCCAGGAAGCTGCAGAGGAAGCAGAGGTACGACGCCAGGAAGCTGCGATACGAAAAAAGGATCTAGAAATTGAAGCAGAGCTTATCCGTAAAAAGCTAATCGCCGACCTAGCCGCCGCCGAAGATGGCAGTATCATGGAAGAAGAGACGGAACCGGCGGAAAACCACGAACGAGTTGAGGCATGGCTACAGGAGACTTCGAGGCAAGAGGAACAAGTGCATCAAGTGCTCGAACCGGAACCCGTACGCGCACCGGTGAGACGCGACATAGTTAGACCTAGGGAAGTTGAAATCGCTACTCCAGTCGCGCACCGAACGAGACTACGGTGGGAAGAAACAACCACACCGCGTGATCGCGAGCACTCGAGAGGACGGGCTATTGAACATTTAGCCGGCACGCTCGACCACATGATGAGGTCGCGACCGCCGCCGCGTCAAGCCACCGACCTGCCACTATTCTCGGGATCACCGCTAGAGTGGCTGCAGTTTGCCGCAGCCATGCCAGAAACGACGGCCGTGTACCAGTTTTCAAAAGTGGAAAACCTTGCGCGCCTCCGTAACTGTCTGAGAGGCGAAGCCAAGGAGACCGTCGCGCCGTTACTGAGCACCGCAGCGCATCCTGACGTCATCATGAAGACGCTGCAGCAGTGTTTTGGCAGGCCTGAAATATTGATCGACGTCGCGTTCGAAGACCTGAAAAAACTACCGAAGCTCGGCTCGACTGCGATAGAACTCAACACGAAATGGTGCGACTACGCCGAAGAACACAATGAACCTGAGCCGGAAATAGTCAAGTTGACCACGTTCCTCATGCGAGAGGCTGATCGAGCGCTCAAGCACGGATACTCCGGTACGACTCACAAGCCGACGCCGCAACCACCGCAACGCCCCGCCTCTAAACCCGAACAGAGGAGGAGGGTGTACAACGTGGCAGAACCGTCGTCGTCGGACAAGACCGAGCCGGAACGCCGTGCACAGTACGACGACGCGCAACCGACGCCGCGACCGCCGCGACGCCCCGCCCCTAAACCCGAACAGAGGAGGAGGGCGTACGACGTAGCAGAATCGTCGTCGTCGAACAAGACCGACCCGGAACGCTGTGCACAGTGCAACAACGCACACCGACTTGACGCCTGCGACGAGTTTGAGAAGATGTGTTTGGACGAACGATGGAACGTCGCGAAGAAAGCTGGCTTGTGTTTCAAGTGCTTGAAGAGCAAGCACCGAAGAATAAATTGCCGCCAGAAACCATGTGGCGTGAATGGATGTCGTCGGCTGCACCACCGCTTGCTTCACGCCGAAGCACCTGCGGCCCGAACTAACCAGCCGGAGGAAGCAAGCGTCTCTTCAACCCGAACTGAGTGCACTGTGAAACTCAAGGTTTACCCAGTAACCGTATCGGGCAAGAACGGGGAGCGTAACACATACGCGCTCTTCGATGAAGGCAGCACAGTGACGCTCATAGAAGAGGGACTGGCACGAGAGATAGGCCTGGATGGCCCCGCGTAAAAGGGATCGACGACCGACAGCGTGAAATCGACAGCCGCGTCGTTTCACTACGCATCGCCGAACGAAACACGAGAAATTTCAAGGCGTGTTCTGCGCGAACAATGGCGGACCTGAACCTCGCCACTCAATCAGTTGCAAAGGAAGAGGTGCAGTTTGATCACCTCACTGACCTGCAAGATCAGTTCGTGTACAAGAACGGCCGATAATTGGCCGCTGATTGTTACCCGAAAACTGCGCGTGGGCAAACGGAACGAACCCGCGGCATCCCGAACGGAACTCGGATGGGTGGTGCACGGAACGGCACCGACCAAAGTAATAATCAAGCGCCAAGATGAAGTGCTGCACGTGTGGACGCAAGACATCGAACGGCAGCTCAGCGAGCACTTTCAATTAGAATCGCTGGGAATCTCGCTGAAGTCAGCGCACACGAGGACAGAGGACAAGCGAGCGTTGAGTATCTTTGAGTCCACCGTCAAACGAGTCGACGGAAGATACGAAGTAGGACTGCCGTGGAGAGAAGATGACGTCGAGTTGCCGCCTAGCTACAACGCGGCATTGAAAAGGCTACGGCACTTAGAGACGCAGCTAGAACACGACCCGGAAAGGAAAGCCGTATACTATAAACAGATGAAGAACCTCATCGAGAAGGGATACGCCAAGCCCTGCGACGGCACAGAATTGCAGAGTCCGATCGCATGGTTCCTACCGCATTTCGCCGTACGCAACCCGAACAAGCCCGGGAAGACCCGTCTAGTTTTCGACGCCGCTGCCAAGACGAATGGAGTATCATTGAACGACGCTCTTTTGGAGGGACCTGACCTTTTACAGTCCCTACCGAAAATACTGCTCCGATTCAGGGAAGGCAGCTTCGCAGTAACGGCGGACGTCGAAGAAATGTTTCTACGCATAAACATAAGAAGAGAACACCAGCCCGCGCAAATGTTTTTATGGCGCGAAAACTGCGAAGAACCGCCCGTCAAAATGAAGATGACGGCTATGATATTCGGTGCATCAAGCTCACCGTTTCTCGCGCACAGCGTTCGGAACGAGAACGCACGGCAATACGCCGAGACGCATCCAGATGCTCTAAAATCAATCACAGAAGCACACTATATGGATGACTACGTCGAAAGCTTCGATCAACTAGAACGAGCAGCGAGAACGATCCAACAAGTCGACGAAGTGCACAAAGAAGCTGGCTTCAACCTGAAGGGGTGGAATAGTAACTGCGCGGAGCTCTTGAAGAACGTAGAGAGTGAACGCCGCGCGACCACTACGCTCCTTGGGAAGCCAGAAAAGGCACTGGGCCTCATGTGGGACGCGCAAGAGGACACATTGAGCTTCAACATCGCGTTGGCTCGCGTCCCGAACGAGGTGAAGACGCAACTTCGGCCGCCGACGAAGAGGGAAGCACTCTCGACAGTCATGAGCATTTATGACCCTCTCGGGCTGTTGAGCTGTTACACTGCTACAGCGAAGATCGCGCTACAGAAACTTTGGCGGCTGAAGACGAGCTGGGACGAGCCAGTCCCTCCCGAGATTGCGTCGATGTTCAAAGACTGGCTTACGAGCCTGGAAGCCGTCGGCAGACTGCGCTTGCCCCGGTCTTACAACGGGGGGAGAAGAGTAACGCGTCGCGAACTGCACGTTTTCTGCGACGCGAGCGAAGACGCATACGCTGCGGCGGCATATTGGGTGCACAAAAACGAAGATGGCACCTCGGAAACGATCTTGGTCTCGGCCAAGGTGAAGGTCGCGCCGCTGAAGACACAGACGATTCCACGGCTGGAGCTACAGGCTGCGCTCATCGGAGCTAGGCTCGCTCAAAGCGTTAAGGCGGATCACCGCATTCCCGTGGACGGAACCGTGTACTGGAGCGACTCGCAAACCGTGCTCCACTGGATAAGGAACGGGAGCAAGAAGTACTCACCGTTTGTGGCGTATCGGCTGGGCGAAATAACAGAGTTGTCACAGCCGACAGAGTGGCGCTGGATCCCGTCGGCGTTGAACGTCGCCGATATAGCCACTCGCTCAGGATATGTGCCGCAGGGACGTGACGACTTATGGTTTCATGGCCCGGAGTTTCTGCGGGGGCCGAGGAGGCAATGGCCGCGCGACGAGAAAGCGACGCAAGAGAGCGTAGAGACAGCGTACACTATTTCCATCGAGCCGCACCCCTCGCTGCCGGAAGTAACGAGATTTTCGCGGCTTGAACGACTCATCGGCGCGACGGCCAACGTACTATACTTCATCGACCGCTGTCGACGCCGAGCTACAGAAAGAACCGTCGACCACAGCAGAAGAGCTGCCGAGTTGTGGCTAAAACAGGCGCAACGAGAGAGTTTCCCGGAAATAATTGATCTTCCGGCTGATGCGAGGACGCCGAAGAACAGCGCCCTTAACCGCCTTGACCTGACCAGAGGCAGCGACGGGCTGATTCGGCTCCGCGGGAGAATTCGCCACGCTCGTCTGTCGACAAGAAACGATCCTGTGGTGCTCAACGGTCGACATGCGTTTACCAAATTGCTGATAGAGCGCGAACATCGTCGGCTAGGACACGCAAATCCCGAAGCCGTGGTGAACAATCTTCGGCAAGCATACTGGGTGACTAGACTGCGACCAGCGGTGAAGACAGTGGCGGGAGCGTGTCAAACTTGCCGCCTAAGAAGAGCGCGCCCTGTGACGCCGCCGCTGGGAGATTTGCCGCAAGAACGGTTGGCGGCCTATGAGCGACCGTTTTCGCGCTGCGGATTGGACTTCTTCGGGCCAATGATGGTGGCGATCGGGCGACGACGTGAAAAGAGGTGGGGTGCTTTGTTCACGTGCCTCACCACGAGGGCAATCCACATAGAACTGGTGGCATCGCTATCGACCGATTCGGCGATAATGGCCCTTAGGAGGATGGCCGCAAAGAGAGGGTGGCCCGCCGTCGTCTGGTCAGACAATGCCACTAACTTCCGTGGCTCGGACACGGAACTAAAAAGGGCTTACAAGGAATGGCTTCCAGAGCTAAAGAAATTCGGCGCGAACTACGACTTAAGATGGAAATACATCGCACCGGGAGCCCCGATCCAAGGTGGGGCGTGGGAGCGCCTTGTACGCTCAGTGAAGACTGCGCTGGGGGCTACTCTGCTCGAAAAGGCCCCCAGGGAAGAAACTTTAGCGACGCTGCTGGCGGAGGCCGAACATTGCATCAACGCAAGGCCGCTGACTCATGTCTCCGTCAGTAGTGAGGACGAAGAAGCGCTAACACCAAACCATTTTTTGGTGGGATCGTCAAGCGGCTTACCGATCGTCGGGCCCTGCGACGAAGCGAACCGCCACACCTGGAGGTCGGCACAAGCGCTGGCCGATCACTTCTGGCGTCGATGGGTACGGGAGTACCTTTCGAACCTTGTACCTCGCCCCAAAGCTGCGACGCCAGCGGAGTTCGACGAAGGAGATATAGTCCTGATCGCAGACCCCACGCTTCCCCGGAATGTCTGGCCACGGGGATGCGTAGACAATTTCCCGGGACCGGACGGCGTAACGAGAAACGTCCGTGTGAAAACCCGGACGGGAACATTTCTGCGCCCTACGTCAAAGCTAGTAAAACTAGTCATCGAGACCGCACTCTCCCCGGACCGGAGGGAGGGAACGCGCTGCACATCGGCCTGACTTACCGCACTCTCCCCGGACTTGAGGGAGGGGACGCGCTGCACATCGGCCTGTCTTACCGCAATCTCCCCGGACTAGAGGGAGAGGACGCGCTGCGCTGTCTTACGGTGAAGGCGCAAGACAGTTCGCAAGTGCCGGGGACCCAGAACTAAGCAGCGGACGTAGTTTAAGCTTATGCGGGCCAAGTCCCCATGAATGAACCATATCATAAATAAATTCGGCCCCTTTTGATTGGTCCGCGGGCGAGATGTCCCCCCGCGAACCAACAGATAGTGTATAAATATAGGGCCGAATTCTGTTAAATTGTAGTCAGTTGTAGTCGGTCAGTGGAAGTCGTCTTGCAAGAAGTAAATAAAGCTCCAAATATTATCACAAAGAAATCAGCGTTTAACTCAAGTACCTACATACAGTCCACTCTCAACAGTGTTATTAGCATCAGGATGGCAGTACTACAAACATAGTTATTATAAAAAGAAATAAACACTAAAGAGGTTCGTTAACAATGAATATTACCCATATTAATCAAAATGTTCAATAAATAAATGTTTGTCGATTAATATTCAATATTTTTATTTTAAAAACAAAGTTTTTTACCTCTATAGGTTTTTCCACAGTCGAAAATTTCGCAAGTGCCCGATAGTTACCTACATAATATATAATGGATCTAGTGATAACAAAATTGACATTGAGTTCTATTGTGTCCAGAAAATGGGACTGGTGTTACAAATTATTATCAGTAGTTCCATCATGGAACTGTGAATGGTACTAGTGTCAAGTCAACATTGACACTAATTCCATTATTTCGAGGTCCATTTTAAATGAAACTAATGATGTAAATTATTATCAGTAGTTCCATCATGGAACTGTACCATGGTACTAGTGTCAACGAACGATGGACACGATGATCGTCCTACACTTTTTTACACTGTAGCTGATCAAACTAGGAATGCTCGATATACATCGATGCATCAAATCACTCGATGTTTATAATACGATGCATCGAATCGATCCGATGTTTTGAAAACCTGTTGATTTACTCGATGTATCGATGTACTTTCATAAAACATCGAAGCAATGGTAGCCAGCTAATGAATATACCTATTTATTACTGTTTCAGTTGTTTATGAACAATTTAAAAGTCATAAAATTAAACCTTCGAAAGGAAAACGCTTAAATAAGCTTTTGTTTATCCAAAATCTTTCAAAAGAACACTGGATATAGGACTTTAATATCGGATTTTCTATAATTGTGGAGTATTTTTTTTCGTTAGTACACAAGGCAACGAATCAGACTACACATTGAAGACCTTGAGACTGCTCTTATGTCGCTCCCAATAGCGATGAATTTCGTAATGCAAAAGTAAAGCTTGATATGTTGCTGACTGTAGTTTATAATGAACAACTTTTAGGAGCAGTCACGCGATTTATTTGTATGTATTTGATTTTTCGCTGTTTATTGCCACATTGCCTTTAGCTTTTTTAATAAGCAATAACTGAATCAGCAAAAGTTTGCATGAAATGTCGTTTCTTTCTCTTAGTTACATAGATTCCTTGAACACACATTCCTTGAGCGTGTACAAGAAAAGTGCTGTTGTAGGAGTAATAGATAGTTAAAAATTGTGGTTTGTTTGTATAGATGTACTGGCTGTACGCCAGTGGGGGCTGACTACAGCCATTATCATGTAATGTTAGAAAAAGTACTCGATGTTGAGAAAACATCGATGTTTCTAACCGATGCATCGGAAAATAGCGATGCATAGCTTCGATGTATTGCATCGAAAAAAACATCAATGTATTTTCTAAGTGGACGCCCCTAGTTCAAACCTGAAAGAAAATTAATATTATTTTCAATTTTCTTTGTTTTATTAAGCTATTGCATAGCTTTTATCGCGAGCTTTGAGCGCGGCGACCGAAGCAAGAAATTCCGTAACGAAAAAAACCTCATACCTCCTGCTCCGACCGGCAGGCCTGTTCGCTAAATAGAATTTTGTATTGGCACTCAAAAATCTCATAAATTAAATTACTGAATGAAACTCGTAATGAATCAACTTCCGCTGCGCGCATCAAAAATATATCCTTAGAATCGCCTAACAGTGGAGTCGTAGTCATATCATAAATATCTTGAATTTGTTCAAAAAATCTTTGTCTGCGAGAAATTAAAAGTGTTAAATAACTGTCACAGTTTTCATTAGTTTCATCGTTAGCGGTCGATGTACTCGGCTGCTTCGCTTTCGACATTGTGGAATGCTTGTAACGTTTCTACCCACAAAATTATAGAAATGTGCTCAAATTAATGAAATTAACTAAATAAAATAATAAATATTATTATAGAACATCTATAGAGGGATAATTGTTGAGTGTTTATGAACGATATATTATTATAAATAATGTAAAGTATATCTCAAAAAAAAATTGTTATCCGCGTTCGAATGGACCAAAGAAATTGTTGTGTAGTAACAATTTATAATAATTATGTGGACTGTAAATTTTAAGAGTTCAATCCTGCCCTAGGTGACCAATAAGAGAACCACTAACCTGTCCAGCACCCTCGAGATGGACCGAGCCTCGAACTCTGATCTCTGAGCACGCGCGGCGTATCAGGCTGCTATGTTGGTTGAAAATGTTCGGTTTGGGCAGAATTTGGTATTTCCTTTGTGCACGGCACTGATGATGATCGACACTTAAATTAGGTACTCAGGAACGTCCAGGAGCCTTAATTTACCACAACGAAGAGGCACGACAAAACGTTTGTTCTTGCGTCCGCGGCGAGTCGAATCGAACTGATTTAGGTCGCGGTGCCGGTGTTGCCAGCGTCGAACCAAACACGATAATGCATGAAAAAATTAGTGGCTTAAGGGTTCATCAACCACCAAATGCAAGGACTGAACACGTACTGTATGGCTATTAGAATATATATAATGTGTTTATATCAATTTTAATTATTATGTAATGTGAAATAAAAACTGAAATGTGTTGCTCTGAAAAGAGAATTTTATTTGACATTTTACAAAAACACAATTAATATAAGAATGAATCTTTTAGAAAAACAATAATAACTCACCTGAAAAGAGAAACAACATTTAAAGCTATTATTTCCTTAATGCTTTAATAAACTAATTTAACTTTATAAAGATTTTTAATTAATTTGATTAAACATCCTTCAATGCCAAATGTCATAATCCACCGCCCGTCATATCTGAATGAAATGACATTCAAGGAAGGAGTTTCATTTACATCTCCCCTCCCCTAAGACTGTTACTCACCTCTTGGAACTATCTTTGTTACGTGAAATAGATTTGATTCGTTCTTTTTATGTCCTGTTGCTATTCTATATATTGAATTTGAAATTTTTTCTACAATTTTAAATGGACCAATTTTCAACTCATCCAATTTCTTTCTATTTAACCGATTCCCATTTTCAACATACACCCAGCCAGTCTCCTACTTTTAACTCACATTTCTTTCTGTTCTTGTCGAAATATTGTTTATTGTAATTGTGTGATCTTATAGTATTTTCCAATGCTATCTCTCTATCTCGTTTTAAATCATTAATTGCTGGTTCTTTTTTCAGTTCATTTGGTAAAATATCTGTCTTTTTTCCTTCCAATAGATATTTTGGAGAAAAACCTGTAACACTATGTTCCGTTTCATTATATTTTTCGATACACTCATGGGCAATTGTTGTCCATGCAGTTTTTTCTTTTTTCTCATTTATCTTACATCTTATCTTGTTGACACCATCTTGCCTATTCGGATCGTAAGTGTCGTACTTTGAAATCTTATAAGCTGCGACTTATGTATTATAAACAGGAGCATTTAAGTGTCAGAAGAAGGGTGCGTGATGTTGTTTATCTTTGTAAGATTTTGCATGGTTTTACTGACTCGCCTTCTACTCTCTATGTTCTATGTTATCGGGGTTGGTTTCCGCACTTAGTCCTTAAGGTGGATCATTGTACGTGTGCCTTCTACTCTCGAGCGTATAACGTTTTCTACAGGGTGACTTTAAATAGGTGTAATTGATTTAAGGGGGTAAGAGTACAGCCCATGGGATGTTCAAAAATGTGTGGAACACCTGGTCGAAATCGACTGGTTTCGGAAATACACGATACTTTAACTTTTTTAGGAAAATTACCAAAATTCAAGAGAAACCCTTAAAAATAAAAATAAATACTGGATGCATGGATTTTATTTTTATTTTATCTGATTGCTGGATAAATTATCCATAAAATAAAAACATCAAATGTTATGAATCAGTTAAAATTTTAGAGTTATGAGAGCTAAAACTTGTAACAATAAAAAAAAAATTGCTTTATCGAAATTTCAATTGATTTTAGTGAAAAATATCCACTCCGAACTGGTCGTACAAACGATGTCATTAAATTTCTTGTTTCCTTAGCTTTCTAAAAAGGTATAATAAGTGTACAAAATTCTAAGATACCGCCCAACAAACTCAGTTATTGCCGAGTAGGTAATACGTAAACTGCACATTAATAACATTATTAGCACTTTACCATACTACCCTGCTAAGGTTTTTTCTTTAAGTGTCATTAATTTACCTCGTAAGACGTCTCATTGATTTGCTTTAGTGGACTTTATGAATGCATTGTGTATTGTTGCCCATTTGGTTCTCCAAGCAAGTAAGGATGACTATGGTTAATTTTACTAAGAGTAGTATGAAAAAAATATCTAATGTAGATGAAATAATACTCATACTGATACAAAATAATAAGATTTAATAAGAAAAAACGCAAGTTATCTTTACAATTAAAATACTCAAGTTATTTACATAAAGAAATAACAAAAACACAGTAGGAAAAACACGTTTTATAACACTTGATTTAATTAAAACACCTTATTATTTTAAATCTTGCTCAAATTGACCTCCTTGTTTCCTAATACACGCCCGTAGTCGTTTTCTAAAATTGGACCTAGTAACAACTCCCGTAAGATCTTGCTGTATTTGATTAGCAGCTGCTATGATTCTAGCTTTCAATTCTTCAACATTATTGACGGGAGTTGTATACACTAATGTCTTCATGTGACCCCATAGGTAATAATCACAGGGGGTCAAATCTGGACACCTCGCTGGCCACGGCGTCGGGCCTCCTCTGCCAATCCAACGAAGTGGAAACGTTTCATCCAGCCATTGTCTAACACTAGCCCGGTAATGGGCTGGGCAGCCATCGTGCTGGAAGATCATTTCTTCCCGGTTAGTTAGTGGAAAATCTTCCCGAACAGGAACATCTTCGAGAAGGTTGAATAAATGGTTTCGAAGAAAATCCTCGTAAGCTTCGCCATTTAAGTTGTTTGGTAAGAAATATGGCCCCACCAAGTATCTGTCAATAACGCCCATCCATACGTTTACAGAGAATCTTCTTTGATGAGCTCCTTCCTTGGACTTTCTTGGATTTTCTCCCCGTGTAGTCCAGTAGTGGAGATTATGATAATTCGTTATGCCGTCTCGGTCAAACTTGGACTCATCCGTCCATAAGATTTTACTTAAAAACATTGCGTCTTCAGCGTCCATATGCTGCATGAAGCGACAGAAATCTACTCGTCTTGCAGGGTCTCCCTCCTCTAGCGCTTGAACAGGTGTGTAGTGGTATGGGTACTGTCGCGCTGCATGTAAAGTAAACCATACTTTGCATTGAGATAATCCCATTTGCCTGGCTACTATGCGTGTAGATGTAGTGGGATCTCTCGTAAAACGATCCAGTATTTCTTCTTCGTGCTCTGCATCCACTTGACGAGGTCTACCAGCATCGTGACGCCGCTCATGAACACTTCCACTTTCTCTAAGCCGTTGAAACGCCGCAGAAAAGACACGTACACTAGGTGCGCGACGATTTGGGAATCGGTGTATGTACTCCCTTCTGGCCGCTGCAGCATTACCGTCACAGAATCCGTACACAAACACAATGTCTGCGTACTCTTCGCTACTGTAGCTTGCCATTGAAATAAAGCAAAGAAACAGATGGATGAAATAACTAGTACGAATAATAGGTACGTCCGGCACGCGTAAGTATCTAAGTAGTACTAGACAGAGGTCGCGCTACTTGGGGCCCAAGCGCAAGGCAACGGCCAACCGTCAACAATTGCTATCTCACTCACACACGTTGTGCTATTTATCGATTCTCTCACTCTCGCATAGTGAAACCGTGAGAAAGGTTTTAAGAATTCCAGGTATCGGCTCGGCTTGCAATACATTAACAATAGGGATCATAACTACCTGCTCGGGACTAACTGAGTATGTTGGGCGCTATCTGAGAATTTTGTACACTTATTATACCTTTTTAGAAAGCTAAGGAAACAAGGAATTTAATGACATCGTTTGTACGACCAGTTCGGAGTGGATATTTTTCACTAAAATCAATTGAAATTTCGATAAAGCAATTTTTTTTTTATTGTTACAAGTTTTAGCTCTCATAACTCTAAAATTTTAACTGATTCATAACATTTGATGTTTTTATTTTATGGATAATTTATCCAGCAATCAGATAAAATAAAAATAAAATCCATGCATCCAGTATTTATTTTTATTTTTAAGGGTTTCTCTTGAATTTTGGTAATTTTCCTAAAAAAGTTAAAGTATCGTGTATTTCCGAAACCAGTCGATTTCGACCAGGTGTTCCACACATTTTTGAACATCCCATGGGCTGTACTCTTACCCCCTTAAAACAATTACACCTATTTAAAGTCACCCTGTATACCTCGGCAGAATAGCCGCTTAAAAAATAGAAAAACATTTTTTATCCCTCTCTATCGAACAAACCTTGGCCGCCATTCACCTATCTATCGTATGCTCTCTGTTTGCAATGCAATTAGATGGGACATAGATATATTCGAAGGATCTATTACGTCTATTAAAAACAAACTTAGAAAATTGTTAAGTCCTCCACAGTTGTGATTTTTATTTAATTATTGAATTGTAAATTGTGTGCTGAATTGTATATGATTTGAATGTTATGTGTAATTGTGATATTTTTGTTTAAAGCATGCTGTGTTTGCATCCAGAAGGATCTTGACTCGTATACGATGTTAAATGTATGTTCAATTAAATAAGCAAGTGTCATGATTCAGTTTTGTGAACCAATAAAAAAAAAACTTTATTCCGCCTTTCTTGAGCAGCGACCATTTCGAAATAAGGACAATTTTCGTAGGTTCGTAATGCTCTAGGTAGTAGGTACTCTTCAGGGCCTACTTTCATTTAATACCCACATTGCTGGGTTTGAAAAGGAACTTTTATCCGCCTTTTTTGAGCAGCGGCGGCCATGTTGAATTTACATCTAATGTTGCTACGTTCATAGTGCTCTACTGATCAAGGCCTTTCATTTAATACCCATATTGCTGGGTTTGGAAACGAACTTTAATCCTACCTATATTGCTAGGTTTGGAAACGAACTTTAATCCACCTTTTTTGAGTGGTGGCCATGTCGAATTTATGTCATTATTCCTAGATCCATAGTGCTCTACTCTTGAAGGCCTTTCATTTGATACCTATATTGCTAGATTTGGAAACGAACTTTTATCCACCATTTTTGAGCGGCGTCCATGTTGAATTTATGTCAGTGTTGCTACATTTATAGTGCTCTACTCATCAAGGCCTTTCATTTGATACCCATATTGCTGGGTTTGGAAACGAACTATTATCCATTTTTTTGAGCGGCGGGCATGTTGATTTTATGGCAATTTTCCTAAGTTCATAATGCTCTACTCATCAAGGCCTTTTATTTGATACCCATATTCCTGGGTTTGAAAACAAACGTTTATCCATTTTTCTGAGCGGCGGTCATGTTGAATTTGGGTCGACTTTCCTGGGTACCTAATGCTCTACTCTTCAAGGCCTTTCGTTTGATACCCATATTGCTGAGTTTGAAAACGAACTTATCCATTTTTTGAGCGGAACCATGTTTAATTTAGGGCGATTTTCCTAAGTTCATAATGCTCTACTCTTTAAGGCCATTCAGTTGATACCCATATTGCTAGGTTTAGAAACGAATTTTTATCCACCTTTTTTAAGCAGCGGCTATGTTGAATTTATGTCAATGTTGCTAGGTTCATAGTGCTCTGCTCATAATGTTAATAAAATACGACACACGTCTTCCATAAATTCTGTTAAAGAATGTTTATGCAAAATTTAAATTAGATTGAAAAATCATTTCTTATAAATTCAATTTTAAATACGATTAAGATAATTAATACAGAATCGTATCTCTTCAACTCCATTGCACCCCATCAAGGATGATGGTATTTTGTGTCAGCCATGTTGGATTTTAATATCGATGTTATTTTCGTAATCTACGACCCAAAAAACCACGAAAAAGACAATAATGTCGATATCACATTTAACCACCCCATTTCACCCTATTAGGGGATGAATTTTAATAAAATACGAAACATGTTATCCATCGATTCTATTAACGAATGTTTATGCAAAATTTTTATTAGATTGGACCAAGGAATCTAGTTGTCCTATACAAACTTTGCCCCCCTTTTTCACCCCTTTAGGGGTAGAATTTCGGAAAATCTTTTCTTATCAAATTTGATTAAGGTAAGAAAATTAATATAGAAGCGCATCTCTGTTTGATTGAAACTATTTATTTAATATGAACTACTTCAACCCCATTGCATCCCATCTAGGGATGATTGTATGTGGTGTTGAAATCGATGTTATTTTCGTAATCTACGACCCGAAAAACCATGAAAACGGCATCAATGTCGATTTTGACATTTTATCAATTTATCACCCCATCTCACCCCGTTTGGGGATGAATTTCAATAAAATACGAAACACGTCTTCCATTAATTCTGTTAAAGAAAGTTTATGCAAAATTTGAAGTAGATTCGAAAACGAAATCACGATGTCCCATACAAACTTTTCCCCCCATTTTCACCCCTTTAGGGATAGAATTTAGGAAAATCCTTTCTTAACGGACGCCTATGTCATACAAAGAACACACCCTCCAAGTTTCAAGTCTCTACGATCAGCGGTTTAAGCTGTGCGTTGATCCGTCAGTCAGTCAGTCATTCAGGACAAAGGATTTTATATGTATAGATAACTAAATGTATAATGTGTAACACTATAAATTCACCATCACAGCATTTTTGGTCTTGTGAGAGATCTAATTGCAATTTTCATTCGAAAAACATTAATTTGTTTACTTAAAATGCGTCACTGATAATAAAATGTCATTGTCAACATTCCTTTGGACGTTTCTTTTGAGAATAGGCAAAGGAACCCTTCTGCCACTTCTAAGTAATAAATATATAATGTGATGTTTTAGTCTCGATTCAAGTTGTAATTTTTAAGTAAGTAATTTTTAATTAGATATTTAAACCGTTTAATAATATTACCATATTTAGAAAGACACTTAGGCGCTTCGCGTGATAACGTCGCATGATATAATTAAAAAAAAAAAAAAAGCTGTAACGGTCTCATACATCTCGTCGTGATATATTTATTTTTACATAATAGAAACATACAATAGTGTTCCTAATACTATCCCTATTTCTCTTTAACATCATAAAGTCTTCGAGTCAATTTGTTTTCCTCGGATAACGGTTTATTTGTATCTTCCATCATGGTCAAGTGCAGTGCCTGCAGTACCGACATAAAACAAAAGGAAAGCATTATTGTTTGCACGAGAGTTCCGTGTAAACTTCAATACCATCAGGCCTGTGTAATCAAGAAAGGTCAAGCAGTATCAGCAGCGGCATGGGTATGTCCAGAATGCAAGACCAAACAAGTACGGCGTGGTGACAATTCCAACACTCCCGTGAAAGATGGCCTACACCAAGATGATTTTGTGAATACCAATACAAGATCTCGACCTTGTTCGACCGTACTTGACGATGAGGGATATTCGGAGGGCTTACTGCAAAGGATTAGAGCAGAGATCGAGTTAGCGTTTCGCCGTGAACTGCCTATTTATTTTGCTAAAGTCACGGAATCTGTTTCAAACACACTTGAAAGTCGGTTTTGTGAGTTGGAAAAATCTGTCAAAACCTTTAGTGATTTATACGACACTGTAAAGATCACAGCAGACAAACAGGCATCCAATATTAAAAAAACTATTGGCGGATAATAAAACCCTCAGCACCCAAATAAAGGTTCTGCAAGACAAGTTGCAAGGCATAGAGGACGTGTCTTCTAAACAAGAACAGTGGTCTAGACTTCAGAACATCGAAGTGGCAGGTGTTCCGGAGCTCAAGAATGAATCTCTTCCAGCTATTATTAACGAAATCGCCAAACACATAAACGTACCACTCGACCCTCGAGAGATTGATTTTGTCCATCGTGTTCAAATGAAGAAACAAGTGAAGGGGAAGCCGCGTAACTTAGTGGTTCGCTTTCGAGATCGCACCAAAAAAGATGAAGTACTCTCTGCTGCCCGTAAATGTCACGGTCTGACCTCGAGGGATATAGGAATGAAAGGTGAGCCAAAATCTATATATATCAATGAACATCTAACAATAAAGAATAAACAATTATTGCAAAGCTGTAAAATAAAAGCCAAAAATTGTGAATACAAGTTTATTTGGACAAAAAACTGCCGAATTTATTTAAGAAAAGCCGAAAATTCGCCATTCATTCTGATATCCCGCGAGAAAGACATGGAAAAAATTTCCTAACGGATACGTGTCATATTATTATAAGATTCATTAATATGTTCCGCGTAACTATATTTCTTCTTAAATACCTTATAATACTACTGTCATCTGTTTATACCACACACTCACCTTATTTAATATGTTGTTCATACTCATTTTCATGCACACTACACATAAACACTACCTCCAATCGTATCTGTGAATGTTGTTTTTATTGCAAGCGATCCTTTGTCGAATCTTACTTTTTGGTCAAAACAGTACTCACTCTTTATCACACACTTGTTTTGAAATCAATCATGGCCTATACATACATCGGGAATTGTGTCATATATTATTATTTACATCATAATTTGCTGCTTACAAACACAGAACTAACTAGGAAACTATGCATAAGTTAAGAATTTTGTATCAAAATGTTCGTGGGCTGCGAACTAAAACTTTGGAATTTAGTCACAACTTATTAAATGTAGACCACGACATTATTCTTGTAACTGAAACTTGGTTGAACGAGAACATTTTAGACTCCGAACTTTCGAATAATGAGTATGAAATATTCCGCCGTGATCGCGGATCTAACGGGGGTGGGGTCATGATACTATGCGCACGGCGACTGAGTGCTCGTGCACGTACTGAGTGGCAGCGCGACGATGTTGTTATTGTTGTTGAGTGCGTATAGGTAACCGTGGAGGGGCGAACAATGGGAATTCAACAAAACCTGCATATAGCGCTGGCTTACATGGCGCCCGGTCCTATGTTGTCATCACGTATTAATAATTATGTGCAACTAATTACTGATGTGGCCAAAACCTTAACAGACGATTTATTCATATTTGCTGGCGATTTTAACCTGTTTAATATTTCATGGGACGATTCAGGGCCTACATATTTAAAAAAAGGATGCTTAGAGTTACAGAAATCCGGACTATATTTGGTAAATGAAACAAATTTTTTGGGGCTCCATCAATGTAATACATACACCAATAGCACTGGCAATACACTTGATTTATTTTTTAGCAACTTTAGTGTTGAGGTGCGTATCTCACATTATTTATTAGTCAAAGAAGACGCTCAATACACTACGCTTGATATTGACGCCAGCGATATTTTGGTTCCTTATTTACCAAAGTGTCTTAAGAGAAAACTTCGTTTTTACAAAGCGGATTACGATGCCATTAATAAAGATTTACAAAGTGTGGACTGGGCGAATATAATCTCATCGGGTACTTTGGATGAATCGGTTGATAGTTTTTACAATGAGCTATATCGAGTTATAGGCAAGTTTGTTCCAAGCACTGACGCTAATGGGCAAAACCATTACCCATCATGGTACAACAAAGCCTTAATTTATTTATTAAAAGAAAAGCATAAGGCTCATCGAAGATGGAAACTTTATGGAAACCGACTAGATTACGACGAATTCTCCATGCTGAGAAAACGAATGAAAATTATGCAGAATACATGTTGTCAAAATTACATAGCACTTTGTCAAAAAAGCATAAAAACTAATCCTAAAGCACTTTGGTCGTATGTTAACTCTAAACGCAAGCATAATACAGGCTATCCGGGTTCCATGGTATATAGCAATCAGCAGTTGACAGACACCGATGCTATTTGTTCTGCATTTAATGAGTATTTTGAAAAAATGTTTGTAAAATCGTCAGGCCATTATACGGATGAAGACAGTTCCTCGACTGAAACATGCGACGTGATCAATTCTTTCTCGATCAGTCAACAGAAAGTCCTTAAGTTACTTCAATCGCTAGATGTCAATAAAGGTGCGGGTAGTGACCGTATACCACCATTTTTCATACGTAGGTGTGCCACTTCACTAAGTCTACCTAAGCTTTGCTTAATTTTTAACAGATCTATATCTGAAGGAATATTTCCATCAAGTTGGAAAGAAGCGCACATTATACCTCTCCACAAAAAGGACTCCAAAACTAAAATTGAAAATTACCGCCCGATATCGATTTTGAATGTTTTTGGGAAGTGTTTGGAGAGAATAGTTTACAGAGAGATCTATCCTATAATAAAGCAAGGTGTACCTGATCAACAGCATGGATTTGTTAAAAATAGATCAACCACCTCAAACTTAAGTTTGTTTATCAGTGATCTACACATAAACATGGGCTTTCGTTCTCAAGTCGACGTGGTGTACACAGATTTTGAAAAGGCTTTTGACCGTGTGGACCATATCATACTTCTGAGAAAGCTTTATCAGTTGGGGATACGTGGTGATTTATACCGATGGATAAAATCATATTTTTTTTTTATGTAAGGCCCGGCAAATGACCTCCTCCCCGCCTGATGTTAAGCGGTGAAAGAGGCCCAAATGAGTTGACAGATAGAGTAGGGACGACATCCACTATCCTACCTGTCCGCCCCTTGCCGGCCTAAAAGATGCTTTTTCACACCTCTTTTGAAGGAACCCATGTTGTAGGATGAAGGAAACACGTGCGCAGGTAGAGAATTCCAAGTGTGGGATGAACGACAGAAGAAGGAATCTTGGAATTTTGTTGGTACGGTGTGAAAAGTAAGATACTGTGTAAGGATGACTCCGAAGGCCCTTACGCGTGTTTCTGTTAAGGAATGGAGAGGGAGGGATAAGGTTAAAGAGCTCCTCAGAGCATTCCCCATGGAACATTCGGTAAAAGGCGCTAAGAGAGGCGATGTCACGACGAAGTTGTAGAGGCTCGAGGGTGTTAGTTGCCTCTACATCGCCAATTGTGGAGATGAGGTCCAGCGTCTTGTTGAGCTCAATGATAAGATTCTGCCTCTCCCTATCAATATTGCCACCAGCAGCCCCTGAGCTTCCGTGATATCCCCCATGCACTGTACTGTCGTCTGCATAGCAATGTATACTTCCCAAGGAAAGCATGTCATTGATATGCAGAAGAAACAATGTTGGGGTAAGAACGGAGCCTTGTGGAACACCAGCATTCACTGCCACGAACCGCGAAGCGCAGCCGTCAACGACAACGCGAATTCTACGCTCGTGGAGGAAGCTGGCAATCCACGTACAGAACTGAGCGGGCAATCCGTATGCCGGAAGCTTGGAAAGGAGAGCCTTGTGCCAGATTCTATCAAAAGCTTTGGCGATGTCGAGACTAATAGCCACAGACTCGCCGCGCTTATCGATAGATTCACCCCATTTGTGCAAAAGGAACGCTAGAAGGTCACCTGTTGACCGTTTAGGACGAAACCCATACTGACGGTCATTAAGCAACGAGTGACCTTCCAGGTAACGGATCAGCTGGGTGTTAAGGATCCTCTCCATGATTTTACACAAAATAGAAGTGACGGCTATAGGGCGATAGTTAGCCGGATCAGAACGATCTCCCTTTTTGGGAACCGGCTGGACATTGGCCTCTTTCCAAGATTTCGGCACATAACCAGCAGAGAACGACAGACGGTATAGACGCGTCAGGACCGGAGTCAACTCCGCTGCACACTTCTTAAGTACAATCGCAGGAATGCCGTCTGGTCCACTTGCTTTTCGAATATCAATCGACTGTAGCTCCGCCCGCACATCTCGCTGTCTGATGCGGATATCGGGCATAGTGCTGCCACAATGGAACAGTGTCGGAGGTTGTGCACCACAGTCATCGATACGGGAATGGGCCGCGAAGAGTTTTGCCAGGAGGTCGGCTTTCTCCTGCGGCTGATGAGCAAGTGAGCCATCGGCATGTCTCAGCGGTGGCAGCGAGGGTTGGCAGAAGTTTGATTGCACAGCTTTGGCCAGGCGCCAGAAATAACGGCTACCCGTAAGGTGCGCTAGCAGTTCCTGACACACTTGTGCAATGCGCTGAGCATCCGCTCTAATGTAAGCCCTCTTACACAACTTGGTGGCATTATTATAGGCTGTTTTCAGTAGGTTAGTATTGGGATCCCTAGAAGCTCGACCTCTGATCCAAGCGCGGTAAGCTAGCTGTTTGTTTTCAACAGCAGAGGCACACTCGCGATTGAACCAGAGGTTACGTCTCCCTCTACTGACGAGATTGGAATGTGGAATATAATATTCCATACCTAGTCTGATCTCGTCAGCAACAGAGGTAGCGCAGGAGTTCGGATCCATCCCACTGAAACAGCGCTGCCACCAAGGGACAGACGCGTAATAATCCCGCAATCCGTCCCAATCTGCTGACGCATAGTGCCACAGACGGCGTGCTGCAACCACAGGCGACGGTCGCGACGCCTGAGGCACTGAGACGGATACCAGGCAGTGATCTGAAGATCCTAGTGGAGCTCGGATCACCACCTGATATCCGTCGGGGCGATTTGTCAGCAGAAGGTCCAACAAAGAGGGCGCTTGACCGATAATATCTGGTGCCCTGGTGTGCTGGGTAACCAATTGTGTCAGGTCGTGCGTGAGAGCGAATGCGTGGGCAGTCCTACCCGCATGGTCAGTTTTAGAGGAACTTAAAAACAACTCGTGGTGAGCATTGAAGTCCCCTAAAAACACCAGCTCGGCGGAAGGAAATTGCTCCTGCGCGTCATCTGCCACCCGACTTAGGTGTTCAAAAAGTCGAGTTGTCTCCAAGTCACCACGGTGGGAACGATAGACGCACACGTAGACACTGCAATGAGTGCCAAAATCGACGTGTACCATAAGGAGGGAAAAGGAAGGTTCCTCCAAACAGCGCAGGCGACGACAACAAACGTCCGCCCGGACGAACAAGCAAACACCTGCCTTTGCCTTGAAGGACTCCTCAAGAGCGTAGCCGGGGTAATTAAGGTAGCTTGTATCGGCCGGGCAGATAATTTGCGTCTCTGTCAAAAACAGCATTGCTGGACGGGCTGTCTCGAGATGGTGGTGGACAGCCAAGAGGTTAGAATGGAGCCCGCGGATGTTAGCGAGCCCCACCTCGAATAGTGGTGTTTTGGTGGAACATATATATCAAATCGGAAGCAGGCTGTTG
The DNA here is from genome assembly GCA_963935595.1 of Schoenobius gigantellus. NCBI lineage: Eukaryota > Metazoa > Arthropoda > Insecta > Lepidoptera > Crambidae > Schoenobius > Schoenobius gigantellus. The sequence continues at coordinate 23,895,349 of OZ012547.1, forward strand.
TCATAGGGGGAAATCGCTCTGACTTTATTTCTGTGCCTTCTGGTGTGCCGCAAGGCTCTTTACTTGGTCCATTGCTTTACATAGCTTACATATATGATATTGGTTCATGTTTCAAACATGCAAGCTATTTGCTCTACGCTGATGACACCAAAATATATATGAAAGTAAACTCGCATGAAGATTGTTTGAAACTGCAAGAAGATCTGGACAAACTCTCGGAATATTACACCACGAACAGAATAACGGTAAATGTTTCTAAGTGTCTACATGTGACATTTACCAGGTGTAAGAACCCGATAGAATACAACTTTCAGCTCAACAATGTGGTTCTCACCAAAGCAACAAACGTCAGGGATCTGGGAGTAAATTTAGACTCAAAGTTAACATTTGGCTGCCACATTGAAAATGTGGCTAATAAAGCATACAAAAATTTAGGATTTATATTCAGAATAGCGAAGGACTTCAATGATATCTCTTGCATTAAGGTTTTGTATTATGCCTATGTTCGCAGTGTCCTCGAATATTGCTATCGCAATAGTACAGTTTTGAATCCGCAATACGTAACGCACGAGCACGCTATTGAACGCCTCCAAATGAAGTTCCTTAAGTATTTAAATTTTCGGACTAAAAATCAGATTGACGATTATGTTGAGTCTTGCATTAAACATGGTTTTGTGAAACTTAGCGCTAGGCGTCGTTTACAGGATATGGCTTTTTTGCACGATATTTATACGGGAAAGCTGGATTGTACTACATTAACTAATAGAATACTTGCTCTGAACGTTCCGGCGAAAAGAACTAGACACACTCAACTTTTTCACATTCCCGTAGTGAAAACAAACTACGAGGCCAACGACATGACACTTCGGCTCCCTAAGACATATAATAAATATTTTTCCGATATCGATCTATTCTCGATGTCCAAGGTTGCTTTCAAGACTGCTGTTCTAAAATGTATTTCCACAATAAGTGGGTAGATTGCTGTAAAACTATCTGTGCACCATGTAAACCAATCTTGTTATTTCGCAACTCTTAAAATCGAACTTACGATATATCGGCGCTTCATCGTGTCGTTTGCTCCTCTAACTCGAATGTTTTGTTTCGCTTCTGTCGCTCGACGGAACGACCGAACGAACGATTGACATAAGCGAGCGTCATAACCCTACTCTTAAAATCGAAGGTTCGTCTATCTAGTGACAACGTTGATACATTTGACAGATGAACATTCGCAAAATTTACGAACATTTCAACGACACATATTGAGGTATCGTTGAAATTATCGTAAAGCCAAAAGGGCAATTTATTTAATGTTGAATTTCACTCCTATCATTAAAATATCTCTGTCTCTATTGGAATTTTTGCAATTATTGTTCATAATATTTAGGCTTTACGGTAATAATAAGTAAGTACTCAAATAGCACTAATTATTTAATAAATTAATAATTTCTAATTAATTATGGATTTTTTAATTTTATTGATTTAAATGCTTTAAAATAAGAAAATGAAGAGAATACTGCAAGTACAGTCCGAAGTTTTTTCTAATATTTCTAAATATAATGCGTAATTTCTCGAAAGTATCTTTAAATGTTATCTTTTATAAAAAAAAAAGCTTTTATTTATTAAAAGCGTTGAAGCCATTTTAATGGTATGTATTTTGCTTTCAGACATTCGTTATATAATTAAACTAGCTGTTACCCGCGGCTTTGCTCGCGTGAAAGGGGATTATATTTACAGATTTAAAAACTGTATAAATATGTATGAATAATTTATTCATGTTTTTAAACGTATTTATTTATTATTAATCAATAATCCATTAAATAAGGACTTTCATACAAACTTTCAACACTTATTTTACCCCCTTAGGAGTAAAATTTACACAAATGCTGATATACGCTGATATAAACGTTGTATATAAATATAACATTCACAGCTTTTTTGTCATTAGACAATCTATATACGTATACCTATAAAAGGAAATGTTCCCATCTATAGACGCACGCACAGCCGTAACCGCTAACGGTAGAAACGTGAAATTTGGACAGTGGTTTTAATTCAAAATGCGGACGCACACTAAGAAGGGATTAAAAAAAAATTAACCCTGAAGGGATGAAAAAGGGGTTGCATGTTTGAATGGAAAAATATTTATATTAGCAACGATTTTGATAAAACTTGAAATTCATGCTCTTAAAAATATTTCATTGAACGCGTGTTTCATATTTTATTGGTACCCCTATTTTGCAAAATAGGGGTACCTATTTTGCAAAATAGGGGTTGAAAGTTTCTATGAAAAATATTTAAAATCTGCTCCAATTTCTATGAAATTTATTATTCGGGCTTAAATAGGCTACAAAATTATTTTTCCTACGGGAAAATTTAAATTCCCACGGGAAAACAATAATAACGCGGGCGAAGCCGCGAGCGGAAAGCTAGTACTTTATAGGCACGCGCCGCCCGCCGGACCCCGGCCGGCACCGCCGAAACCAAATTGTCCGCAACGACCCTACATTTTAAATCTGTAATATCTTCGAAAATATTGATTTATATTACATGCTGTGGTGGTGCCCAAAGTAGACTCCACCACGTCGGCGTTTCACCGAATAAAACTGCTGAATTTAATTACCGACTACCAGCTCCTAGAAAATTGGTATTACTTACCTTGGATCCGTTCGGTCTCCGTATGTAGCCGGTGGACTTCCTGAGCTAGCTCGAAGGAAGTCGCGGCTCCTGAAGGGCTGCTTTCTGACCGAACCGGATGGTACACTTGCCTATGAGGCCACCAATACCCGAACTCATTAACGAACACAAAAGCGTTGATACACTCTTCACCGACACTAAAACTTGGCGGAACCTCGCACCAACAATCACTTGGTGCGCCGCGCAATACTATTTGTTTGATATTTTATATTATATTTTATTGCTGCCCGATCCTAACCTAGTTCAATGTCATTCCGTATTCGACTCGACTGCCATGTTACATGCGGCCGGCCGCCACAGGCTATATCTCACTGCACAGACTATAATGCAGTGTTGCCACTCGCTCATCCTCGAGCGTAAACATCCCCCCGCTCCGGACAGTCCCGGACTGTCCGCCAAATCAGTCTAAGGGGAGGCGAGAAAGAGTAGCGACCGCGCGCTTCAAAACAGAATCCCCAACTAGGACCTCGGCAAACCTGGGCACACCATCAGACCCTAGAGTAAGTTGGACAATGCGTCCGCGACGCCAACGTAAGGGTGGCAGGTTTGGGTCCTTCACTAACACGAGGTCTCCAACCCTCGGTGGGTTTGTCTTATCTGACCACTTAACGCGCTGTTGCAAAATGTGTAAGTATGCAAGGTGCCAGCGGCGCCAGAAGCTCTGGGTAAGCTGCTGGAGCAACTCAAACCGCGAAATTCGTCCTGGATTGATATCTCTATAAGGATACTCGGGCACGGCGTTAAGTGGTCTGCCTATCAAGAAATGGCCCGGCGTGAGGGCCTGCAAACCGTTCGCGTCGGTAGACAACGGACATAACGGACGCGAGTTGAGAACCGCCTCAATCTTATGAAACACCGTCGCGAGTTCCTCAAACGTGAGAATAGTCTCCCCAATAACGCGGCGAAGGTGAGTCTTGGCGGCCTTTACAACAGATTCAAAAATCCCTCCCCAGTGAGGGCAAGACGGCGGGGAGTATCGCCATGTTACCCCCCTACGGGAGAGTGTGGATACGATCTCAATATTATTTTTATCTAAAAATTCACAAACTTCTCTTATATGTCTATCAGTGCCCTTGAAGTTCGTCCCACAATCGGACTGAATTAGAGAAGGCAGTCCCCGGCGGGAGACAAATCTGCCTAACGCTGCTAAGAAAGCGTCCATGGTGAGTGCACTCACCACCTCCAAATGAACGGCTTTAGTGGCCAAACAAACAAACACACACAAATAAGCCTTTTCAGTCTTAGCATTACGGAGTCGCGACGTTTTTATAGTGAATGGTCCCGCGAAATCAGTTCCAACTCCTAAGAAGGTCATCGATTCATTCACACGATCAGCAGGCAAATCACCCATTTGGGGCTGCATCGTCTCGGGGCGTAAACGATAGCAGGGCAGACATCGAAAGATAACAGATCGGATTATTCTTCGCGCTGACAAAATCCAAAACTCCCGTTGGAGTAGCGCGGTCAATGCATTACATCCGGCATGAGCATTCTTCACATGGCGATTAATGATCAACAATCGTACCAATGGTCCGTCCTTGGGGAGCAACAGGAGATAACGTGATCTTTAAGGCAAGTTAGCGTGCCTCAATCGGCCTCCTACACGCAACAATCCCTTATCATCCAGAAAGGGAGTCAAACGCACCAAGGGTCCCTTCAATTTGGACGTCCCGGTACGGAAAATCTTAAGATTCGGTTCAAACGCTCTTGACTGGGTCATACGCACCCAATGCAAAAGAGCATCTTGGCGCTCCTGCGGTGAGAGGACCGGACACAAATCTTTGTCCTGAGGCCGGCGACAATTTCGAATAAATCTTCTTATCCAAGCGGTCACGTCGAGCAACTTGTCCAGAGAACTGTAGCGGTCTAATAAAAATTCCCGCTCCGGAGCCGCCTTAGTCTCGACAGCGTGAACACGCAAGCCCGGATTTGGTGCCTTCACCACAGCTGGTGTGGAAGGCCAAGACGGCTGTAACAACCATTCGGGACCCCACCACAGAGTGTAGTCAATAAGCTGAGGGGCTTCGCTGCCACGTGACGCACATTTAGTAGGGTTTATTTCACCTGGCACGTGGCGCCAAATCAACGGGGCCTTCGAGGCCTGTATTTGGGATACCCGATTAGCCACAAATACCTCCAGGGAGTGGACGGAGTTCTTAATCCAACACAGGACGACCTGACTGTCGGACCAAGCAAAGAGCGACTCAAAGTCCACACTACGTCCCAGGGTGTCAACAACGTGGTTCATCAAACGAACCAGAAGAGTAGCTCCAGACAATTCTAACTTCGGAATCGTTAATCGAGTCCGAAGTGGAGCAACCTTACTCTTAGCAATTAGCAAGTGGAGCTTTACAGCTCCTCTATCATCGACCGTCCGGATATATACGACGGCTGCGTATCCACTCTCAGACGCGTCACAAAAGCCATGAAGGCTGGCCGTAAACCGTCCCTTAGGCAGTATATGTCTAGGGATACTAACACGGTTAATGTCGGGGAGAGACGACATGAAGGACTCCCAATCTCGCAGCAAACGGCCCGAGAGGGGCTCATCCCACGACACTTCGGCTGACCAAAGTTCCTGTAGGAAGCACTTCATCCAAAACACTACGGGACTAATCCAGCCATTTGGGTCAAAGGTACGAGCTACTGTAGACAAAACCAACCGTTTCGTCCAGACCTTGGGGCTTGGCAGCTCCAATCGATAGGTGAACGTGTCCTGGACAGGTCTGTATTGCACTCCCAAAACAGACAGTAAATCTGGAGTGTTGGCATTCTCAAAAATATGAGGCTCCTGCTGGTGGTCTGGCAAGTCACACAAAAGCTGAGGTGAGTTGGACATCCACTTCCTCAGTTCATAACCACCAGCCCCGAGAAGAGCAATTAGTTCATCTCGCAAAATCAAGGCTTCCTCGACACTAGAGGAGCCCGTACAAATATCATCCACAAATGCATCCTCCTTGAGAACCAAGGATGCGCGAGGGTATCGTAACCGCTCACGTTCAGCGAGTTCCACAAGTGAGCGAATTGCCACAAAGGGGCTCGAACGCAAACCGTATGTATTGGTGTTCAGCTCGTAGACTAGCATGGGATCTCTGGGATCCTCCCTCCATAATATGAGCTGATATCGTCTATCGTCCGGGTGAATCACAGTCTGCCGAAACATCATCCGGATATCGGTCACAAAGACGACGGCATGGCGACGGAAGTTGGTCAATACATCACCCACCTCGTGGTGCAACTTCGGTCCAGCATGCAGACATTGATTCAGCGAAACTCCGGTAGACGTAGGAGCTGACCCATCAAAAACAACGCGTATCTTCCCGGTGGAAGGTTTCAAAACCGCGTGGTGAGGAAGAAAATTATGTTCCTCGTTTCGCCAGTCCAGTCGCGAGACCGACATGTGCCCCAGTTGCTCATATTCTCGCATGAAGTCGACATACTTCTGTTTGAGGTCGGAGTTCCTACTCATACGACGCTCCATGGACAGCAGCCGCTTCTCGGCCAACGGCCGGGAGCTGCCAAGTGAGGGGCGAACTGACAAAAAGGGCAAACGAGTGATCAGCCGTCCCGAGCGAAGGCGACCTGTATTGTTCTGGTAGAACAACTCACACTCCTCGTCTAAGGGGTTCACTCGCTTCACGGTAGGTGGCTCTTCCACCTCCCAAAACCGTTGAAGGACATCCGATAAGGTGGAGCTAACAGTTATGTAACTGTCCACTAATGGAGATGGTGGGTTATGCCTAACTGGTCCCATCACTACAAACCCAAGCGATGTAGATAAGGCTACCAGCCCACCCTTCTGAAACTCTCTCCTCTTCCCACAATACACGCGGCCTAGAACATCGGCACCGAGCAATAAGTGAATCGGACCAGTTCGGTGGAAGGAAGGGTCAGCCAAGGTCAATCCTGATGTCGCATCAACGACAGCGCGCGAAACGTGCTGTTGCGGAAGCTGACCAACAACCTTCTCATAAACAATCGCGGTAGCGCCAATTTTGGGCGGTGAAGAGAAGTGGGGGGGAAAGGAGAACAAAATCTGACCGATCGGATCCGGGATCCGCAGGTCTCCGATTCCCCGTACCGATTCAAGGTATGGAGATGTGTTCAAACTCAACTGCCGGACCAGCCAGCTGGAGGCAATGCAACCCTGAGCTCCCGTATCCAAAAGGGCGCGAACTAAAACAAAGGTGCCCCTCGGGCCCCACACCTGTACGGAGGCTTTTGGTAACAGCACCTGCTCCTGTGGGAGGGTTGCAGCCGACAGTTGGTTTAATGAAAATCCTCCCGCATTCCCCGCAACGGGGGGAAGGGGGGTTCAAGGAAAAATGCGTGCGCGGCGGAGGAATAGGGCGCTCAAGGCGCTCGAGCGGGTCCCAATCCGGCACGTACTGGCCCCGATCAAATCTGCATCGGGGGGCCGGGCGGTGCCCATGATGGGCGAAAGTTGGGGGAGCCCGTGATAAACGGGGTCTCTCCATCAGAGGGGGAGAGAAGCGTATCGGCTCCCGGCGTGGCTCCCTAATAACCGCGGCCCAATCCCGCGGTGGCGCCTCAGAAGCGGCGCGTCGATCCCCCCCGCCCGTAGGGGGGGTGGAGCGCCCAATCCTCTCACGGGAGGGGGGGCGCCTCTCCAATCTCCGCGGAGGTGTGGCATGCCCCTCCGATCTCCTCGGAGATGTGGGTGACCTACGAGGGCCCCCGCCCGTGTGGGAGTCCCTCTCTCTCACCACCTCACGAGTGTCCCTACTGTTGAAGCACAAAAGGGGGTGATGGGCCCCTCCACAACAGTGGCAATCTCGTGGGTGGGCGCCCCTTCATCTCCATGGGAAGCTTATTGAGGATGAGGTGGAGCAATATGAAGGACCACTGGTCCACCGGTAGGTCAAGTCGTTTGAGCGCGTTAATAGCGCTTAGCAGCGGGTTCAAAATCTCCTTCCTCAATGAGGATGTAACACCGTTTTTTCTTAAAATTTCATAAAACACTAATTTTGCAAAAACACTTTGGTTTCACTGGAGTTTTAACACAAATTTCACAACTAAAATCATAATTACAATAACTTTGTCAATTAATTTCACAATGTCAAGTGTCAACGTCAACGTCGTTTCACGTCACGTCAGTGACATTTGCAATTATCTTTGGTCATTATTCCCTTTTTGCATAAACAAAATAAATCTCGCGTTTATCCTGGCCTTATTTACAAAGATAGTTTTTTTTCGCCCAAAATCCCGTGCTTCCCTTTAGGTGGGTTGATTTTCTCAAAATTCGGAATTTGACATTTAGACCGTTTGTTTTGATCATTTTTAGAGACATATCATAATAAAGTACACTTGTTCGAGCCCACTGTCTACATGACGTCACACATATTAACTTCATCCGACGGAAGAGGGCGCACGAATCGGCATTGCGCTGTCAACTCTGGTCCACGCACCATCTACATATTTTTATTCAACTTTTTTATATATTGTTACTCAAAACTGGAGACAAATTAAATCGATAATATTTATTTGGAGTCTACTTCAATAAAAATTCCAACTATCAATATCGGCGCAATCAATTGGTGACCCCGACGTGATCACGAAAATATCGCAGTGACGAGCGACATATTTCGAGATCTAATCCTTCTGGAACCCGCCAGTGTCTAAAGCTGCAGCTATATTTCCGAGGGAAGTGTGCAAATATCCTTTTCAAATACTTAAATATTCTTACGCTTTGATTTGTGTAAAATAAATCACATATTCCATAATATATTATCTACCCTCTAACTAAAATCATAAAGTGTTTTTCGAATTCTTACTTCCAAATTAACTTTAAATAACATTTAACAAGGAAAATATTTACACTCATATTTGTTTACAATAATTTCTATTTCATTCGTTTGCGAAACATTTCAATATTACCGGGTTTTGTGTGTGTTGTGTATTCCAGCTACGCTACGACATACTTGGTGCTTAAACAATAACAATCGCTGCTCCCGAGTTGGCCGTGACCGTGAAAGTAACAAAACGTAACGTATACACATTATCTATTTGTTTTGTTTTAAATCTTTAGTGTTTTTATTGGTGATAAGTTTTTTGTGCTTACAAGATGAGCGATGTAAAGGAATGGGTTAAACAAAGAGGTAATATTAAGGCCCGATTTACATTATTTGAAAAATATATAACACCGTTGATGGAGTCAAATGATGTTAGTGCATTACAAATCAATGAATTACGTGTCCGTTTAAACAAGATGCGTGATGTGTTTTGCACATATGAGGATGTTCAATCGCGGATTGAAATGTTGGACGAAGATATTTCAAAGCAAATGCAAGAACGTGAAGGTACCGAAAACCTATTTTACAATTTAATTGCTAAAGGCCAATCATTATTAGATATTTTTGAAAATAAAACTAAGCTAGAAGCTTCGTCCAACATTACAGGCAATTGCCGTACTAATTTGAAACTGCCTCCAATAAAAATTGCCTCCTATAACGGGGACCCTAATAAATGGCTATCATTTAGAGATACTTATTTGTCATTAATTCATCAAAATGAGTGTATTGATAGTGTCAATAAATTCCATTATCTTAAGTCATATTTCGAAGGTTCGGCTGGTTCTGTCATAAGTTCGGTTTCAGTTTCGGCAAATAATTATACAATTGCATGGAATTTACTTTGTGAAAGATACGACAACAAGCGTCTTTTAGTAAATGAACACCTCAAATGTTTATTTTCAATTGAACCGTTACTTAAAGAGTCTGAAAATGGTATTCGCAGATTAATTGATGATTTTTCAAAAAATTTAAGTGCTTTAAACTCCTTGGGTGAGCCAACCGAAAAATGGGACACTATCATTATATACATGGCCGCGGCGAGGTTAGACAGTGCCACTGCGAGGAATTGGGAGGAATTTAGGAGTAATTTAGACTCGCCGTCATTGGATCAGTTTTTTTCTTATCTTCGTCAACGCGCTGCTGTATTAGAAACATTACATGCAAGTAAGTTATCCAAACATGAAAAACGTCACAGTTTGCCTAATGTAAAGTCTTTGGTTTGTTTTTCTTCGGATACCATTACTAAACTCAGCTGTCCCATCTGTAAGCAAGAACATAAAATATATGAATGCACTGTTTTAAAAGAATTGCCAGTTGAACAAAGAATATCTAAAATTTCTTCTTTAAAATTATGTCATAATTGCCTACGTAAAGGTCATATGAACTTTCATTGTCGAATGGGTGGTTGTAGAATTTGTCATAAAAAACACAACACTTTATTACATAAACAAATTTCTTTACAATCTACACCCAATAAACAATTAACTAGCGAAGTTAACTTACCTGGTCCTGTTAGCGAGCTCAATCCAGCAACTCTTTCCGCTTCTGTTTCTATGTCCGCAGTAACCACCAATCAAGCCCTTTTGTCTACGGCGTTGGTCAAGGTTGCACACAATAATAAAATATTTATTTTACGGGCTTTACTTGATTGCGGAAGTCAAACTTCATTTATTACTGACAGGGCTCAAAGTGAAATTGGTATCTGTAAAAAGAAAAAATATGTTCATAGTGTAACTGGTATCGGTAGTAGTGTACTGAATGTTACAGAACATTGCATTATTACATGTCAATCATTACATAGCTCTTTTAATGCATCCGTTAAGTGTTTCATTCTTCCCAAAATTGCGGACAAGCTACCTCAGTCTGAAATTTGTCTACAAAGTTTGGGTATTCCTGATAATATTCAGCTTGCTGATCCTAAATTTTGTCATCCTTCAGAAATTGATTTGTTACTCGGAGCTGATATATTCTGGGATATCGTTCGATCAGACAGGTTATCTTTAGGAGTACAAAGGCCTATACTCCTGGATACCGAATTAGGTTGGATAGTTGCTGGATTTGTACCAGAACAATACCATAAAACAAAACAGACATATTGTAACTTTTCACAAGAAATTAGAAATCAATTAGCGAAATTTTGGGAACTCGAAGATATACCTAATACTAGTTAATACAATTCTGAACACTATTGTGAAAAGCTTTTTATTGAAACCACACATCGAGATGACAACGGCAGGTTTTGTGTTCAAATCCCATTAAAGAATTCACCCGAAACTTTGGGTGATTCATACCATATCGCAGAAAAACGTCTGCAGCAACTTGAAAGAAAGTTACAAAATAAACCACAACTAAAATTACAATACTCTGAATTTTTACATGAATATGAGCGCTTGGGAAATATGTCTGAAATTACTAAGCCTGTGTTTGGTTGTTACCTTCCACATCATGCAGTGTTACGTGAGCATAGTGAAACAACAAAACTTCGAGTGGTATTTGACGCCTCTGCGAAAACTTCTACTGGTGTGTCATTTAATGATATACAACACGTTGGTCCAGTAGTACAAGACGATCTCTTTTCGATCTTGCTTAGGTATAGGCAGCATAAGTATGTAGTATCTGCAGATGTGGAGAAGATGTATCGCCAAATACTGGTAGATACTAATCAGAGACACTTACAATTAATTTTGTGGCGCGATGAACCATCACAACCTATTAAAACATTTCAACTCAATACAGTTACATATGGTACTGCGTCAGCACCTTATCTAAGTACCAGGTGTCTTGTACAGCTTTCGAAGGAATGTGTAGATAGTACAGTGTCCCAACAAATTAAAGACGGGTTTTACGTAGATGATTTTCTTTCTGGAGCAAATAGTAAAAGGGAATTATTAAATATAAAACAATCTGTCACCACTACTTTAAATGCTGCAGGTTTACCATTGCGAAAATGGCGAACTAATGTACCTGCTATTTTTGAAAATGAGTCAAGTACATCGCAACCAAAGAATTTAGACTTAACAAGTCAATCTGGTGTGCTAGGTTTAATATGGAATCCAGCTAAAGACGTTTTTGTATTCCCAATAGATATAAAATTTGATTCATGTATAACTAAACGAGCAATCTTATCTAACTCAGCTAAGCTTTTTGACCCTTTAGGGTTATTAAGCCCATGTACTATTGTTCCAAAGATAATTTTACAGAAGCTATGGCTTTCAAAGCTGGACTGGGATGACCCAATAGATAATTCATTAGAGAAGCAATGGTTAAAATTTATTACAAATTTAAAGTCTTTATCTAGTCTTGAAATTCCAAGATTTGCTTTAATCGAAGGGGCAGAATCAATTGAGTTGCACGCATTTTCTGATGCGTCTCAAACAGCATACGCATCGGCAATATACCTCAGATCCAAAGATAGTGCTGGTAATGTTTTAATTAGGTTGTTTTGTTCAAAAACCAAAGTTGCACCCGTAAAATTAACAACCATTCCGAGACTAGAACTACTAGGTGCTTTGCTTTCAGCAAGACTAAGCGCGAAGGTTCTTAAAGCACTTCGATGTAAAATAGATTCAGTTTCCTACTGGACTGACTCCACAGTAGTTTTAGGGTGGTTAGCATCTCAACCTATGAACCTAAAACCTTTTGTCGCTAACAGGATTAGTGAGATTCAACAATTAACTGCATCTCATTCATGGAAGCATGTCTCGGGTCATGACAATCCAGCTGACCTAGCGTCCCATGGTGTGAACCCTGCGTCTATTCACCTAGCTAATTTATGGTGGAATGGTCCTACCTTTCTTTATAAACACCAAAGTGAATGGCCTGAATCGATAGAAATAAAAACCGCCGATCTACCCGAAACAAAACCTAATCAGTCAACTGCATTTTATTGTCATGTGGAAGCATCATCTTCTATCATTGATTTTGAAAGATTTTCTAAATTTTCAATCTTATTTAATACTATGTGTTATGTGTTGCGGTTTATCAGCTACCTTCGCGATGACAAGCAAAAAAAAATTTTGGTCCGTTTACCACAGAAGAATTAGAAAAATCTTTACATGTATTGATTAAAATGCACCAGCAAGAATGCTTTGCTGATGAAATAAAAATAATAAAAAATAATAATACCTTACCTGCTAAATCGCGCATCCTTTCTCTAAGTCCATTTATAGATGATTCTGGAATCCTGTGTGTGGGCGGTCGTCTCCAAAAGTCATCTGAAACATATGACAGAAAATATCCAATACTATTAGACACTCACAACAATTTTGCAAAATTATTATTTTTACATCATCATAGGAAGTTACTACACTGTGGCCCTCAACTTATGCTGAGTGACCTGAGAAACAAATACTGGCCTTTACGAGGCAGAATTTTAGCAAGAAGTACAGTAAACAATTGTAAGCTATGTAGAATTATAAAGGCAAAATGTTATAATCCTATGATGGGTAACTTACCTTCAAGTCGCGTTACTCCTAATTTCCCCTTCCAAATTAGTGGTGTTGATTTCGCTGGGCCATTTCATATTACCGACCGTAAAGGTCGCGGTTGCAAAATTTCAAAATGTTATATGTGCCTATTTATTTGTTTCGCCACCAAGGCAGTACATTTAGAGGTTGCTAGTGATCTTTCATCTGAAGTGTTCATCTTATGTTTAAGACGTTTTATCGCACGCAAAGGCAAACCTTCAATAATATATTGCGATAACGGAACAAATTTTGTAGGCGCAAACAACGAAATCACAAATATGTTAAAAACGAATTCTAAAAATGTCGAGAGTTTTGCGGCCGACGAGGGTATCAAATTTAAGTTTTCTCCGGCTTGTTCTCCACATTTTGGCGGCTTATGGGAGGCAGGCGTTAAAGCTGCAAAATATCACACAACTAGAATACTAGGCGATAGGCATTTTACGTTTGAGGAACTATCGACTTTATTTTCACAAATCGAAGCCATCCTTAATTCCCGTCCTCTAACTCCCTTATCATCCGATCCTAATGACCTTAGTCCTTTGACTCCAGCACACTTTCTGATCGGCAGACCTTTTACTACGCTGCCTTCAGAAAACCTGATGGACACAAACCCTAATAGCCTGAACCGTTACCAATGGTTGGAGAGCATGCGGCAGCATTTTTGGGAACGTTGGAGAAAAGAATACTTGAGCGAGTTACAGCAGAGGACCAAGTGGCGAGTCAAGGAAAATGGGCTTCAAGAAGGAGAATTGGTTATCATTAAAGATACCAATCTACCACCATTAAAGTGGCGTATGGCACGCATCGATAAACTGTACCCGGGAACGGATGGAATTTCACGATTTGCAGATGTACGCACTTCCAAGGGCATTTTGCGCAGAGCCATCCATAACTTATGTCCTTTGCCTGATCCAGCTTCAGCAACAGTTTCTCGAAACTCTACAGCTTTCGAGCGGGGGGGAAGATGTTCGAGCCCACTGTCTACATGACGTCACACATATTAACTTCATCCGACGGAAGAGGGCGCACGAATCGGCATTGCGCTGTCAACTCTGGTCCACGCACCATCTACATATTTTTATTCAACTTTTTTATATATTGTTACTCAAAACTGGAGACAAATTAAATCGATAATATTTATTTGGAGTCTACTTCAATAAAAATTCCAACTATCAATATCGGCGCAATCAACACTTAAGGCTACAGATCATATAATTATGGTTTCGTCGAATAGAATTTGGAAAGCATTCACAGTTTGTTTATGGTTAATTTACATTACGTTTTGTTGTCCAACCAAACTTATAACTTTGGCTGGAAATACTTATTGCATATTGTAGAATTTCGAAAGATCCGTATGTTGACTTGACACATCATGACACACATGTTATGAAATGAATTTGGTTTTAGGGCAGGTTCCGTCGCCAATACGACGCTTAACATTCGGTGAACGAACGCGCCCATTTTTCACCCTAGTCTTTGAACGCGTCTTTCGTCTATGTTATGATCTCCGAACTGGTTAGTCTGTGAGACATCGACCGAAGGAATTTGTTATTGATTCGAAGATCATAAAGTATTTATATTTATTTCTGCGAATAAAATCAATAGGTATTTCTCCCGTTTTCCGTGTGAATTTAATTTGAAAAGCTAAAGTGAGACTTCAAAAGTCAGTTCTTTTTGTTTTCAGCTTGAAGAGTAAAGCTAAGGAAAAAATACTATATTTACTCTCCGGCACGCGATTCATTAAATTAAATGGATTTATTGTATCAATAAGTGCAAAAAATCAATAAGGTATCTAATTAACTTATTAGATTTCATGATTTAAAAACAGATTTTGTTAATTTTATTTTTCTTTGTGGGTAAATTGATTATTAAATCAAACATATTACATTTCCAAAATTCGCCTTTTTCATCCCCTATTTCATTAAAAAAACCTGATAGTAAGCGGCATCTTATTGGGATTAAGGCATATATTGAGTAACACTTGCGAATTTCATGTTAAATTCTAAATTTTCACAATATTAAGTTTCACATCCTTCTTTGGCAAATAACTCACAAATTAAGCTGTTTTCTTTTTATTAATAGCAATAATTATACACAAAATAGGTGCTCTCCCCTCCATATGTCCTTTTTATTAACTAACCAATAAGAAACTTTGACAATTCATTAAAAATTATGTTGGAAATTAACTTGCAATGTTTACTACCTGAAATTCAAATATATTGACTGTGCTATGATTCTCCAGGGCAGTTCCCGGAGGCCGTAGGGCTCCGCTGCTTAGCTAGACAAACTAACTTAACATCAAGGAGGAATTCTGTGGAATTACACAAGTAATAAATATATATATAGAGAGAGAATAAGTTAAGAAACTGGAATATCATATCTCTGACCCGTGATCGCAAGAACTTACAATCGAAGGTACCTAATCTAATTTTTTAGAAAAAGAAAGAAAACTATTTGTTTGTGTATTTTATTACCCCGGTTGTATTATGACTTTTGTACCCAGTTAATTTAGCAAGAACTTACCGAGATTGATCAAACAAACCTGAACCATCCTGCCCTTGGCTTGTATTAATGAAACATTTAGTTAAGTGCTTTGCATTAAGGGATTTTATTTACTTTAGTGACATATGCATAAGTGAGTTATGTACCTACAAGAATAAAGCTTTTCATTTTGTATCGGACTAAAGGAATAAGTTTGTTTTTTTTCTTTCAACTTTAAGATTTCCCTATATTTCTACAATTTAGCAAGAAAAAGCATTACCGCAAAAAGCCCCGATACTCGTGGCAGCCCTAAAATGGCAGCCACATGTGTGTCCGCTAGCAAGCGAACATTCTGATACCGGGCGGTCAACAACGCCCTTGCAATATCATAACTGTCATCATTGACAGGTAGATGCTGGACAAGCACACCAGCCTCTCCACGTAAGGCAGAGAGCAAATAGGCCAATTTCTGGCTAGGGAACAGGTCGTCCCTCGAGTGGACCAGGCTATCAAAGAGGTTAATGAACCCCATCCAAGCAGCCAAGTTCCCATCAAAGGTTGGGATGTCCAAAGTGGGCAGTCTGCCCAGCAAGCCGGCCGGGGTAGGCTTGACCTCCCCGGTCGTGCACGACTCACCCCTCCGGGCGAATAGGATAGCCTGAGCCTTGTTTATGATCACATCCGCCTGTTCAAAACATTGATCATAATCGGCATTAAATTGGTCGACTGCCCGCAACTCAGCGGCACCCTCGGCTGGGTGGTCGAGCAAATATTGTTGATGAACAACAAAAAGCTGCTCCAATTCCTTCAAGCGAGCAGGTACTCCCTCATGCCGAATTAACAAGGCCTGTTCTCGGTCTGGTCGGTCTACCAAAGCGACGGCACTAGCAAACCATCTCAAGATCTTTTGTGCACCCGCGCGGGCACCACTAAGCGGGCTGACTGGCGGGACCATTTTGCACCAAAATTAATATACACTACAATAATACACGGACAAACAGACCGACAACCGCAGACAACAAAACAGATCAAACGCAAAACAAAATATATAAACAAACTAAAATCAAGTGTAAATGCTAGAACTTAACTAGAACAACAAAGGCATTTAACAACAGAATTTTTCAAACAAATTAAATTCAAGTATTAAGTCAATAACTTAACAAACATAATATTCAAAGGCAAACAAAACAAAATCAAATGTAAATGCTAAAACTTAACACAGCAAAATAGTGTATTACAAACAACAGCAAAGTCATTTAGCAGCAAAATTTTTTAAACAAATTAAATTCAAGTATAAGTTTACAACTTAACAAACAAAATATTCAAGGGCAAAACAAAGATATGAAAAAACAAACCAAAATCAAATATAGGTAAATGCTAGAACTTAACTAGAACAACAAAAGGCATTTAACCCCAATTTTTCATATACAATGACAATGACAACTAGTTAGGGAGATCGGTCCACAAATGAGATTGTAGTCGGTTTAAAATCAGCAATCAAAACCAATTAATATGTATTGCCCGTTTGGACAACCAACAAGATTACAATATTAATTGTACAATACTAATCAATCAATCAAATCTAACAACAACACGCTCTGCTACCAAAAGATGGTGGTGCCCAAAGTAGACTCCACCACGTCGGCGTTTCACCGAATAAAACTGCTGAATTTAATTACCGACTACCAGCTCCTAGAAAATTGGTATTACTTACCTTGGATCCGTTCGGTCTCCGTATGTAGCCGGTGGACTTCCTGAGCTAGCTCGAAGGAAGTCGCGGCTCCTGAAGGGCTGCTTTCTGACCGAACCGGATGGTACACTTGCCTATTAGGCCACCAATACCCGAACTCATTAACGAACACAAAAGCGTTGATACACTCTTCACCGACACTAAAACTTGGCGGAACCTCGCACCAACAATCACTTGGTGCGCCGCGCAATACTATTTGTTAGATATTTTATATTATATTTTATTGCTGCCCGATCCTAACCTAGTTCAATGTCATTCCGTATTCGACTCGACTGACATGTTACATGCGGCTGGCCGCCACAGGCTATATCTCACTGCACAGACTATAATGCAGTGTTGCCACTCGCTCATCCTCGAGCGTAAACATGCTGTAAAGGGTCAAATTGATCTATATTAAATGCACATTGTATTTAAGGTACTTAATTGGATAAGGATTAATACTGTATTGCTTAAAATCGCTTCGTAAATAAGCCATTATTTCTCGTAAAAAGTAAAGGATAAAAAAGGGGTTATTGTGGGTTATCCCTAAGAGATATACCGGGTGTAACAGAATACCGCAATAATATTCAAGGTTGTTGATTAACACAAAAAATGTTTTATGACTATTCTTTGTATTTTTATTGTATGCCTACTTTTGATTTAATACGCTTAACTGTTAAGCTTATTAAATCGACAGTAGGCATATAATAAAAATGCAAAGAATAGTCATAAAACATTTTTTTTGTTAATCAACAACCTTAAATATTATTGCGGTATTCTGTTACACCCGGTATATATACTATCGCGGAATTTTTTGTAGACCTTTTTAAGGTGTACAATACTGTAGTAAATTATTTTGATTTATCTCGTAGAGTTCAGCCAGCGTTTGCAATCTAAACACAAAAAAAAGTGTTTATTTACGACATCATATTAGAAACCTCTAAAATTATCAGGGTTTCTCTACTATACTATGCATGTATTATACATATAAGCCTTCCTCTTGAATCACTCTATTTATTAAAACAAACCGTATCAAAATCCGTTGCGTAGTTTTAAAGATCTAAGCATTTATATTATGTAGTGATGGATCCGACGACGACAACGATAACGCCAACGATAGCGAGTTTAGAGTAGGGCTAATCCGATATTATCGTTGTCGATTTTAAGAGTACGGCCCCTGAGCTCGCCCGCGTATCCGCTGGTCAGCGGCGCGTGATTTCGAGGGCGCCCTCGGGTGAGCTCGAGCCCCGACGCGCTGTGGGAAAGGTGCCGTCCGTAGCGGCCCGAGCTCCCCTGTGCGTATCCACTGATTGTCGGTAACTTCAAAGGCACGGCGCGAAGGCGCGGGCGATTGCCTGTGGTGGCCTGTGGCGGCCCGAGGCGGCGCGTGCGTCTGGCTGGCCAACATACGTCATTTTCCGCTTGGTAATTTAACAAAATCAGCTTACATATGCGTTCCGTTATATCTGAAACATAAAACTATGTTACTTTGAGTCGACAAAATATTTAAACTCATTTTGTGGTTTATGAAACCACGCTGCAAGTGATTTTTTTTTGGATCGTAGGTATTTAATGAAAATGTATTATTGGCCTTGGCAAAGACATTATAAGAGATAGACCGACAATACGCGCGGCCTCTAAGAAACCTCCTTCAACCACAACAGCGGTCAGGCGGCCGCTACTCATACTGTATTTGTACTGCTTTCGACTGTCGAGCGCGCGTCAAGTTATAAAAATACTTAAACATGCCCAAATAACTTCGTTTTGTAGTGTAAAAAACGAACAGTAATAAAAACTAAATCACATTGTAACATTATTTATTACCGATGAGTCTTAATTATGCTTATTTATTTAGCTATTATCATATCAAAATTGGTTGGAGGGGACTTCATACATTTCGTTTGCATTGTTGGTCTACTCTTATAATGTCTTTGGGCCTTGGCTGCTTTGCCGAGCACTTTTGCTTTCACTTGTCTTTACTCCAATCCGCACTGAGCTAGCGTGTTTGACTAAGGTCTAAGCAACTTAGGGTGGGCTCGATCAACAATCTGTAATTAGTTTCAGATGGCATAGCTTGTATCAAACAAACATGTTATAAATTATTATAACTCATTCTGTAGAAATAAAATCGTCAGTAACTTCTCAATGATTTAATTTAAAAAAAAAAATTGTTTTCGAACTAAATTCGATAACTTGTTGAATGTTCAATCTAGTCTGCTGCAAAAGCACATAAATGTGCTCAACAGTTTTTTTTAAAACACGTCGCCCCACTAGGATTTTCTCCTATGTCGTGGGTACAGTTACAAACATAGAATATCAAATGCACAGTATACGCCCAGACCGGAACAAATTTCTGTAGCCCATACAAAATATTTCTCCCGTACGGGAATCGGACCCGCGACCCATTGCGCAGTATACGATCACTCGACCTCTGCGCCAACCGTGTCGTCAACGTCAAGTTGACCACGTCAATACGTAGTAATTAAAAATCCGACAATAGATGTCAGTAATTTACGTCCGGTAAACGGAATGATTCTCAGAAGAATAACTAAAGCATAGAAACCTAGCAAAAATAGCTACTGAACTTAATATATTTGACTCACTTTGACATTAGGCGCTGCAAATAGAAGTTAGACAGAGACACGTATATGCAAGATGTTTCGAAATTTTGTAGGTCGTCACTAATTCTCGCTTGTCAGTTCTTCTCCCAGTGATGTCGTGCTCATCACTCACTTAGTTTCAACGTCGATAATTATATTATGTAGGTATTTAATAGATCCCTAATACTAAAATATGTCTTTATTACGAGAAATATAACATAAATAATTAAGGGTAGATTTTCTTATGTAACTTATCCAGCTAATAGCTGCTGTGTCTCTTTGGTATGGTCAGGCTGGCCGTTCATGAGACTAAAAGCGGGAAGTGCGAGTCGGACTCGCCCACCGAGGGTCCCGTATAAAATTGTAGGTTATACTTTAAATAGAGACTAAATTTTTTATGATTTAATTACAAATGTGGAGTTTGAGATTTTCCCTGACTTGTAGTGTAAGACTATATAACTTCACAAATTTCATAGTTCTAGCTAGATCAACGAAAAGTACCCTATACATTTTGATGCCCGTGAGAATGTCGAAATATACGTTTTTGGCGACATAAACGGCCGTACCTTTTTTTGTTAACTTAGAAGTTTGATTTTTTCACATCTTCAAGGGACTAGAACTTGTTAGTGTAGAACTGAGTAATTATATGGTTTTAATTTCAACTCGATACCTTCACGCGTTTCCAAGATAGTCTTGACAGACAAACGGACAATAAAGTGATCCTATAATGGTTCAGTGTTTCTTTTGAGGTACGGAACCCTAAAATTTGGACTATTTAAGTGACGGGTATTTCCCGTTATCTAAAATGTTGGAATTTTTCTATTGCAGAGATTCACAAATTCTATAGGAAGGAAATCGAAGACACACTGCTTTTATTTCATCGCTTAGATTTAATTCATTTTTTATCGCATCGCTTAGAGGTACTTGAGGTTAATGTCATATTTAATTTACTTACCCGAAAATTTAACCCTCATGGATTTTGAACCTTTGATAAATTCGTAAATGCCAAAACTACTATTTGTACATGTGCTTGGAAATTAAACTAAAAACATTAACATTTGACCATACTTTATTGTTAAGACATTAGATTTATTACGCTTGATGTGCGGCCGGGCTTAGTTAGAATGTAAATTTTCCGAAGGCGGCGTTTTGATATTTTACCTTTTTGACTCTTTCTGTTCTTTTCGTGATCTAATATTTTAATTCTTAGAAAAAAATCATCTGAACTGGTTGTTCTTGGCATCCGTGTCAAGGATTCCTTAATGAAATAGTTAAGAAATTAAATACGTTTTTATTTTCATAAATTATATTTTAGTTTAAAGATTTCCTTTCATTAAATAACTTGACTTACGTCATGACGTCTCCATTTCATAGTTTTACTACTAAGTACATACAAAATTAATCTGATGGAAAATATCTGGAGCAAATTTGACTATGCTTTCTTGGACTCCAATTTCGTCTGACAATACACTTTATCCATATTTTTTTTTACATTGTCTTTAGGAAATCTGTAAAATAAAAATATCGACAAAATTTTACAACACTACGCATGATCAAGAAAACCTCAAAGTAATTTTCTAAAAATCGCTAAAACATAAAAGTGAAGTTAATATTACGTATTGTTTTTCTACAAAATGATTCAGCGATATTTCATATGTATATAAGTTTACTTATTAGCTCACATTCAAGTAACAATATGAGAAAACATGCCAATTTAAGGTCAATAAATTTTGATTATTTTCCTTTCGCGACGAATGAGACTTGCAGCCCCAAACTACACAAGACATTGTGTTACGGAGTGCACAAACACACACTATTTGTAAATACCTAAAGAATTCTTGCTTTCTAATCACTTAAATATTAATAAAATATCATCAAAATATTACTAGCCACGGGACGCACAAACAAATATTATACGAACAATTCAAATAGTTCAAACTCGGATGGTCTATCTTCGATACAAGGTACTATAGAATTTAGCCGTGTTATATATTTTTAACCAATTTTAATATTTTTAACCAAAATGACAATTCAATCAATTCATATACTGACCACCTTGTGATATGCCAAAAGACAAATATTACTCATCTCTTACATTTACACAGTTTTGTGCCGTATGTTAGAAAGAGACAAATAGCACACAATTAATTCTTGTTTTAATCTTCCTTCTATGCTGTAGTGATTGTTTTGAGGAATGATTGATTTTGTTTTGTTTTTTGGGTCTGTATTTCATTATAATATCTATCATAATATGTTTCATATTTTTGAAATATGTGCAATCACATTAAATTTTCAATTTTCGGATCGAAACATTGCTCTGCCCACATTAACATGTTTTGACGTGCTTTGCTTCTCTTGAAATATTCCTTATTTAATTTTTAATCTTCGTGTGGTCGAAGTCTTTAATGTTTCTTCTGATATTTGTTAGATGGCGATGTATGAAATTGATAATAAAAATTATATAATCTGAAACCCCGCTAGTTTGATAACTAACTAGCTAACTTTTTTGATTATTATTGTTTTATAATTTTATGCTTCACTAGCTTTCCGCTCGCGACTTCGTACTCGTTATTTGTGTGTTCCCGTGGGAATTTTATATTTTCCCGTAGGAAAATTACCCTATGTCCTTCCCCTGGTCTCGAACTATCCCTATACCAACTTTTATCAAAATCGGTTCCGTAGTTTCGAAGCCTATTCAATACAAACAAACGAACAAACAATCAAATTTTTCCTCTTTATAATATTAGTATAGATATAAACCTAGGTTTTATTTATTCACAGCTCTATTTTTGCTTGGGGCTAAGTCACCATACCGTACACCATACAAAAACAAATTATTTAAGAAAAAACAAAATAATAAATAAACAACGTTCTACACCAGAATCGAACCACTATCCCACAGATTTAAAGACGAAGCTCTGACCAATCCCGACCTATATGAAGTTGTAAAATTAAAGATGTTTTTGTGTAATGCGATATGCGATAGATGGACGAAAAAATTTGAGGCGATGTAAAAGAAGTTTTAATTTAAAATCTTAATAACTTACCTCGATCTGCTTTTGTTGAATGATGACATCCACCAGCGTCTTCTCATCTGCTTCTTTTTATTGCGTAAGTAATATCCACTGAATAATATGAATGAGGCTGCAGAAATATCTACGCGTTCTTCACCTGACAGTTTCGAATAGCAGTTCAAACTGGACTAGATTACTCGTGAACCGCGTTTCTATTTCTTTCTAGCTGCCCGCCCCGGTCCCGCACGGGTATACCAAAAACCTACCGCATACCTACCTACCTAAATATTTTCTTTTATACAAACCTTGTCCTAATGTAGTGCTTTTTCTTGCTAAATTGTAGAAATATAGGGAAATCTTAAAGTTGAAAGAAAAAAACATACTTATTCCTTTAGTCCGATACAAAATGAAAAGCTTTATTCTGGTAGGTACATAACTATAATTCACTTATGTATAATGTTACTGAAGTAAACAAAATCCCTGCAAAATCAATGCAAAGCACTAAATCTTTAATTGATACAAGCCAAGGGCAGGATGGTTCAGGTTTGTTTGATCAATCTCGGTAGGTAAAAATCAGGTACAAATTGGGTACAAAACTATAAAATGAGGGGCAATAAAGTACACCAACAAATAGTTATAGGTTTCTTTTTTTTTAAATTAGTAGCTTTCCCCGGAGCGGTTGTTAGTAGAGCGTACCTTCGATGCTAAGTTTCTGCGATCACGGGTCAGAGATTTAAAATTCCAGTTTCTTAGATTATTCTCTGTTTCTAATATTACTTGTGTAATTCCACAGAATTCCTCCTTGATACTAGGTTATTTTGTTATGGTTTCTAGCTGTAAGGTCAAGCAGCGGAGCCCTACGGCCTCCGGTAACTGCCCTGGAGATTCATAGCACAGTGTTAGGTTAAAAAATATAATTAAATATGCCTATGATCTTAGGGTCAGTGGGTCTAACACTGAGTTCTGAAGGAATCCCAGTCAATACATTTGAATTTCATGTAATAAACATTGCAAGTTAATTCCAAACATAATTTTCAATGAATTGTCAAAGTTTCTTATTGGTTAGTTAATAAAAAGGACATATGGAGGGGAGAGCACCTATTTTGTGTATAATTACTGCTATTAATAAAAAGAAAACAGCTTAATTTGTGAGTTATTTGCCAAAGTATGATGTGAAACTCAATATAGTGAAAATCTAGAATTTAACATGAAATTCACAAGTGTTACTCAATATATGCATTAATCCCACTAAAATGCCGCTTACTATCAGGTTTTTTTAATGAAATAGGGGATGAAAAAGGCGAATTTTGGAAATGTAATATGTTTGATTTAATAATCAATATACCCACTAATAAAAATAAAATTAACAAAATCTGTTTTAAATCATGAAATATAATAAGTTTATTAGATACCTTAGTGTGGGCGGAGTATTATCTATTGATATAATTTATTTATCCAACTACTTCAATGAATCGCGCGCCGGCGATTAAAAATATGATTTTCCTGAGCTTTTGCTCGCCAAACTGAAAACGAAAATAACTGACTTTTGAAGTCTCACTGTAGCTTTTCAAATTAAATTCACACGGAAAACGGGAGAAATACCTATGGATTTTATTCGCAGAAATGAATTTAAATACTTTATGATCTTCGAATCAATAACAAATTTCTTCGGTCGATGTCTCACAGACTAACCAGTTCGGAGATCATAACATAGACGAAAGACGCGTTCAAAGACTAGGGTGAAAAATGGGCGCGTTCTATTTACGCACATACTAGAATCGAGGTCCGTTCACCGAATGTTAAGCGTCGTATTGGCGACGGAACCTTCCCTAAAACCAAATTCATTTCACAACATGTGTGTCATGATGTGTCAAGTCAACATACGGATCTTTCGAAATTCTACAATATACAACAAGTATTTCCAGCCAAAGTTATAAGTTTGGTTGGATAACAAAACGTAATGTAAATTAACCATAAACAAACTGTAAATGCTTTCCGAATTCGATTCGACGAAACCATAATTATATGATCTGTAGCTTTAAGTGTACTTTATTATGATATGTCTCAAAAAATGATCAAAACAAACGGTCTAAATGTCAAATTCCGAATTTTGAGAAAATCAACCCACCTAAAGGGGAGCACGGGATTTTGGGCGAAAAAAAAAACTATCTTTGTAAATAAGGCCAGGATAAACGCGAGATTTATTTTGTTTATGCCAAAATCGACTAATGACCAAAGATAATTGCAAATGTCAATGACGTGACGTGAAACGACGTTGACGTTGACACTTGACATTAACATTGTAAAATTCATTGACAAAGTTATTGTAATTACGATTTTAGTTGTGAAAGGACATGTCCTCTTTTGGGCTAAGAATATAATTATTTATTAACCAACATGTTTCAGGTATTATTGTAAAGAGTACTCAAAAATCTAGGGTTTAGAATAAAATTTAGGTTTTTTAGGCCTGCAAATTCAAAAAAACAGCAATTTTCTGATTGACTTTCATAGTATGTAAAACAAAGCGATTTTTGTATGGAAACCAATGACAAGTTACTGAAACGTGTCACAAACGAATAAATAAGTAACAAAAGCGCACAAACGATGTGATAGTGAGTGACTTTCTGACTAAAATTCACATAAATTACATTTTTAATGTTTTATCAAGATTTACGAAAAACATGGCTGTATGAACTTAGCTCCCTTTGCCTTCTCTTGCAGAAGTGACAGCGTCAAAAAAAGCCTCGTTTAATTTTGTGATTTTAATGATCGTGATCGCATATAATTTAGGCAATCACAATACATCACAATACTTTTTATTAAGAAGTGCACAATCTTGTGTTGTTAACGCAATGACTGTCAAATTAAAGGCAGCAGACGTTATAGATTTTTCCTTCGACAATAAACCCCCAGGTGACCACATATTGAATTGGATTGCAAATTAGCAGCATTGCAGGTCACTGCTGGTAACAAACAAGCATCTCTGACTCTGACCAAAAAAATGATACATGTAATCAATAGGTCCATGCTATTAAAATGAAATCTAGTACAATAATTGCATTGGTTGGTGGCAGATGACTTCTATACTTTACTTTGTAGCAGTGTGTTTGTGCAGCATTTGTTAGGATGAGCCCCTGGCTGTAGTGTCTAGTGTGTGATACCTGTTTTACTCTGCCTACTCTTAGGATAAGCACCTACCTCACAGTAATAAAATATCAACAAATAAAATATACTGGTCTGTTCTTAAGAATGCTACAGTTTTACTATTTCAATAACAAAAGATTTTTTACAAAACAAATGCTAATTAATGAACTAAGTGCAAAATTCTCTAAGATTACTATAATGCTAATTCAAAGTGTAAATATTTACTTCTATATGACTACATACCCTCGATTTTATCATGGGTACTAAATATGTAATATGAAGTGTTGAATAATTATAATAGTGGAAACTATGTGAAAGAGTTGTTAAAGCTTTGTGTTGTAATTTCTTGATGGAACTCCATGGTATCTTGTTATTAAAAAACTAACTTCACAAGTTTCACTTGAATCTTTATTATATTTAAATTATTGCGACCGGTTTCGATACATCATCGTCAGATGTATATCGTCGTTTTAATAACAAGATGAAAGAGTTGTAATATAGAAACTGGTTGCAGGTATGAAATAAAACCCAGAAATTATGTAATTTTTATTTATTCAATTTCAACATCTTCCCTCATTAGTACGTAATTTCAAAATTGAGCCAGTGGTGTTATATGAGTTTAGTGCGGAGCCCATCCTAAATTCATGGATTTCATTTGATTTTCCTCTTATCAGCAGTCTCATGTGATGGATCATTTTCTTGAATATGTTCCCCAAAATATGACTTAGCTTGCTTAATTTAATATGTTCCAAGACTGATTACAATTAAATTGAATATTTTCATTCCGGGGAACATATTCAAGTGTGGAATTTAAGCATCAATATGTACAAAGATGGCTTCTAATGCCCTATTTAAAATAGATTGACCACCAGGTCGGTTGGTCGCTTACTGCAGCTAGCAGTGTAAGTTATAAGATTTCTTTTGAAATAGGTAATTAGAGGACTTTTGTGAGTAAAATGTTAGTAACCTCTAATAAAACATTGGAATTGTTTGAATCAGACCCAAAGAGTATAAGGTATAGTTAGATTTCTACTGGACAGGTTTTCCCTGCTTATATGGGCTATACCTAAATGTAAAGGTGCATATTGATTTTTGAAGCAATAACACTTTTTTATATAAGTAAACATGAGTTTTTGAAATGCAAACCCGAGAAGCAATTCTGCAAAGGGGTTCCTTAGCCCATAGTCTGACTTAATATAAACCTAAGGCCTTTTTAGGCTTTGAACAAACCTCACCTAATTGAGTTAAGCAAGAGAACAATAAAACAAATTGTGTGACTGTTAAACTGATATAGTATTTACATACTATATCAGTGGAATTTTCTATATTTTCAAATTCAATTAGTTTCTGTTCTTTGATTTTATTGTTAGTAAGTCAAGCATGAATTATTACATTTGGTGTAAACTATACAGTTAATTTCTAATACACATAAAAATGCAAAATCATATTGACTTGATAAGTAATAATAATGTTTATGTGTATATGTGTGAATGCAAGTATTTGTTTCTTTTAAACCGTACCGTACCGTAAACGTAAAACCTTACGTTTGTTACCGTAAAAATGTAAAATCATATTGACTCGTGTGATTTTCACAGACTCTGGCATTACTTTACGAATATTTTACAATCCCCGAGGATCTTCTTTCTTAAATATAATGGTACCCTTCGACATTCCAAATTATAGCACTCTGGTACAAAAAAATGAGAAGTTGTATCAGGAGTGCGACTGTAACCTGGAAGCATAACATTTTGTTGTTCAATTCTTGGGTCTGGTTACTTCGTACGTTCGTACGTTCAAATTACGAGAAAACTTAGTCCAGTTAGCAAGCCAATATTTAAATCACATGTAAAATCAAGAACCTGAGCATAGCTGTAGAAAATAAAAGATACTATTTTGTGAAAGGAAGGAAGGTTACACACATACACACAAACAATAAACAAAGTCAAAACGACAGCTACAGTGGCATTGACAATGACATCCTTTTAATTGCCAGTAAAAAAAACTAAATGTGGCCCTGCTAAAGAAACAATAAAAAAAACATTTTTAATTAATTTATTTATTTATTTATTCTTCATGTACGTTTATGTTCAAAGGCGGACTTAATGCCTGGGGCATTATCTGCCAGTCAACCTTTGGGTGATGCAGAAAATTCAGAGGTAGATGTACAGTAAGCTCCCATTCAAGCTATACATTTACGCTACGAAAACCACCGCTGTTAGGAGCGACATAAGAACGGTCCAAAGGTCAAACAGTATAGCTTGATAAGGAGCTTACTGTACCAATACAAATTAAATTAAATGTAAGATATGAACAATATTACCTAAATTGAAACCTATATAAATATTATACCTATATCCACATGTAAATAAATATAATTATATGCTTTATATAATATACATATACATATATATCCACATATTATATATAATTTTAACTATGCACTATAATCAATATAATAAGGAAGAAAAACATCACAAGCTTACTTACATTATCAAAAGCAGTTTTAAGTCTCAGCCATGTGATGGAGATGTTTTCCTTGGAAAACTTTCCGCAATCTATTTTTGAAAATGACTTTGCTAGATGACTTCCTGACGTCCAGTGGGAGAGTGTTCCATAAAAGGATGGATTGGACTAAAAAAGAGGAGTGTATGATCCCCGACTGGTGAGTAGGGCATTTGAGAAGGCCATTATAGACGGAACGAAGGGATCTATCATGAGAGGTAGTGAAATACTGAAAATGATCTCTAAGGTAACTAGGGGTGTTCGGGCCATTAATTAGGGAATACAGCGTTGTTAAAGTCCTCATATTTCTACGCTCACGTATGGGTAACCATTTCAAATGCATCCGATGAGCAGAGACATGATCATACTTTTTTAATTTAAAGACGAATCGATTGCAGTTATTCAGAAGACGGTCTAATTTGTTGAGTAGATCTGCATTCAGGTCGAGATAGCACACATCACCATAGTCAATAATAGGAAAGATTAAGATCTGTACAAGCATTTTTTTTTGTTTCGGCAGGCAAAAAGTTTTTTAGACGATACAGAGATCGTAATGTCTCAGTTACTCTCTGGCAGATACTTGCAATCTGGGGTCGCCAACTAAGACTAGAGTCCAAGTGAAGACCCAAATCCTTCACACTGCTGCTAAATGAAATTGCTTTACCATCAAAACTAACAGGACACAAACTAGCAAAATCAATCTTTGATACGATCCTGGAGCTACCAATAATGATGGCTTGGCATTTAGATGGGTTAATAGAGACTCCAAATTGCTCAGACCAACACTTAATGTTTTCAAGGTCCATATTGATTGCGTCAATTGCTTTATTAATCTCATCAACGTCCGCCTGGGTGTAAAGTTGCAAATCATCGGCATACAAGTGATACGCACATTGAAGACGATAAGTAATAAAGTTTATGCAAACTGAAAATAGAAGAGGAGATAAAATGCCACCTTGAGGAACACCAGTTATAAGATCACTCCAAGAAGAAGAAGATTCTTCACAGATAACCGATTACTGGCGTCCCTGAAGATACGATGAGAACCACTCCAACACCACACGAGAAACCTTGAGATGAGAGAGAATGGATAATAGAATGTCATGGTTTACGGTATTAAAAGCATTTGGGAAGTCGACAAGAACCAGCACAGTAACTTTTCGATCCCCAATACCGGCTTTAATATCATTGGTCACTTTAAGAAGAGCAGTAGTTGTACTATGACAGGGTCTAAAGCCAGACTGAAAAGGACTAAGAAGGGAATTTTCATGAATGAAAGAGGAAAATTGTTTGTGGACACACGCCTCAAGCACTTTGGATAAGTAAGAGAGTATGGAAATCAGACGGAATTGAGTAAGGAGGGAGGGAGGGAGGAAATATAACTGTAACAACCTACTAACCATATTCTGGCAAATAAATGTATTATTATTATACATTTATTCCAAAAAGCATCTTAAATTTAAGTTCTTTACAATATATAGATATAAAAACACAAATATTATAAAAAACTTAAATCTAGGGTTCCACTGGCAGCGGAGCACGGCCCAAGCTACTTGGATTTGCGGTAACGGTAATGCTTGATGTATAGTAATTTCGCTTCTGTTTGGTGTGGTAATTGCTTTGTCTAGTAAGTATGCTGGCTTCAATCTCAGAATAGATATGGTTGTCTGGCGATCGGGTAACTGAATGGTGTACACTTTTTATGTGTGCGCTTGATAACTTTGAAAGGGCCTTCATATGGTGGTTGAAGCGGTTTCTTCACTGCGTTGACTCTGACAAACACATGACTGCAGTTGTGTAGATTTTTATGCACGAAAATGTGTTTGTTGTTGTTGTGATGTGCAGAGGGATATTGCGGCTTGTTTTCTTCGATATGGGAACGTAGCTTTTCGACGTAGGTGTAGTCCATTGTCGTAGGTATAGATGATTTTTTTTATATTGATTTTTCGCGTAGTCCGAGTAACACAGTTGGAGTGCGGTTCATAATTTGATATCAGCGCTCGTGTGCGCTATTTGCATGCAAAAAATCGGTCCAAAATTGCTCATGTGCGCATTTTGTATGTGGTATGACGTAATTGATGACGTCACCGATTGATGCTGACAGTGCTAACAGAGAAGAGGTAGTGCACTGTCTCCAGAACTGTCAATGTCAAAGTCAACATCAGTTTTTTTTTATTTCAGTTTGTTTGAATTTATTTTTTCATTAGATTATCTATAATTAATAGAGAAGTGTTCTGTAAAGATACTGGAGGCACAATACGTCTCCCTCCAATTTTTTTTTTCAAATTACATTGAGCGCGGTTCATAATTTGATATCAGCGATCGTGTGTGCTATTTGCACGCGAACGATCGGTCCAAAATTGCTTATGTGCGCATGTTGTATGCGGTATGACGTAATTGATGACGTCACCGATTGATGCTGACAGTGCTAACAGAAAAGAGGTAGTGCACTGTCTCCAGAACTGTCAATGTCAAAGTCAACATCAGTTTTATTTTTATTTTAGTTTGTTCGAATTTATTTTTTCATAAGATTATCTACAATTAATAGAGAGTGCTTTGTAAAGATACTGGAGGCACAATACATCTCCGTCCAATTTTTCTTTTCAAATTACATTAACTGTCAACTTGACAGACTCACAGATCGAAAGCTCGGTTCAAAATCGATCTGAGTGCTTACGTCCGTGAGCAGTGCTAACGATTTGAACGGGTTGTTTGCATTCATGCAAACGTTTGTACTGATATTTGATTATGAACCGCAGACAGTTTTGCGCGCGGTCTTCAATGAGCGATGCCAGCGTTCAATGATTACGTTGCTTTGTGGGTGATACGGAGTAGTGCGATTCTTCTTGATTCCGAGTATTTTCATTAGATTGCTGAATAGTTGGCTCTCAAACTGTCTTCCTTGATCGCTTGTCAGTTTTGTGGGACAGCCGAAACGCGCAATTCAGTGAGTGTACACGATGTCGGCCATCGTCTCAGCTGTTATGTTATCCGTACTTATTGGTACGGGCTGTCGCGTCGTAGGAGATTAAAATATCACGGGTTAAGTAACTCAGTGTCTCCCAGATCATGACATAAACATACACTTATGTATATAATAGTTTCATACCTGGGTACAATTCCTTGAGCGCTGCTAGTCGTCTAAAGTTCTGCTTCGCTTTTGATATTTGCTGGTTAATTCGTCTCTGCCGGTAATCTCCTTCAACCACCTGTACAATTATAGCCAGATGAGCAACCCCGATCACTCATCTGGCTGGGGAGAGCCACGGTCACTCCGTGGCACTCCTCGGCGCCTTTCTTCTTTATAAACTGTAAAACACATCGATAGCAAGAACAGTCCTTACGACCCAATGACAGGTTCAAGCAGCTCCACAATTCACCCTCTAAAGCTGCGAGGAGTAAACCAGACGTCTCTGAATACTCCGTCGCTCATAAACGGTACTTGGCCAAGATTCTTAGTAAACATACTTTGGTATGTTCACACAACCCGGATCCAGTCATCCCCGCTCGGTATGACAGCCCAGGTTGCCGGTCGGTGTTGTGGCTGCGCTTACGCAACCCGGATCCAGTCATCCCCGCTTGGAATGACAGCCCAGGTCGCCGGTTGTGAAGATAGAGCCGGCCGGAGCCCATCCCACACAAGTGTGCGGGCATGTCCCCAGCCGGTCACTCTAACCTCACACTATTAACCAACCGAGGCACATCCCACACAAGTGTGTAGGCAGGCACCCCGGTTGCCGCTATAAACTATGAACTCGGTTTTTACTATATATGTCAGACACTGAAGCGGTCACGTCATAACGAATTTACACAGTAGATAAATAAAATGTACATATGAGTGATCGAGGTTTACTCAATGAGAGAATATTCACTAGGCACCCGACTACCAATTAGTTGCCCAATGACGCCCAACCCAACTTAACGTTAGGTACTCACGGTTACTCAACTTAGAGGAAGGAGATCCCGCAGCACGAATTCTTGTAGTCGCTCGAACATAACTTTGGAAATACTAGTTCTCGTGACATTTGAATTTATCGCCACGTGTAAAATGGCGCGAAGTTTCACAGATGATAGAAAATTCGTTTACAGACTACCAACAGCTTTTTATTATTAGTTGGTGTTGCTACATTACATAAATGAGTTTATACTTACTCATCTATAAGCTCGCGCTTGGCGCGACACTCCCCGGCGGTGAAGCTCTGGAGTGAAGCAACAGCGCAGTCAACTCGCGTGTCCATTCTTTAATCTTCTCAATAGCTTTGGTAGCTGCAGCTCTTTTCGGCCTCTGGTTTTCATCGTTATTATCTGTCGTAGATACATCGGGAAGTGGATCATTTTCTGTCTCATTAAGTAGCGGTTCCTTATCATTTTTGTGTGTGTTTATTTCTGGATCTCTCGTATCCATAGGAAGAGCGTCTGAGGGCTGTGGTATAACACATGGTGTTTGATCTGGTACTTGTGGAAATATTTCTTCTCGTTCTTCTGTATCATTTGTGCTAATCTTAGATGTGATAGATGGTTGTATTTCTTCTCTACTATTCGAGATAAGATCTGGCGTGTCTTCGATTTCAAGTGGATAAAGATGTGCAATGGATCTTGTGTACTCATTTTTTTCTACTTGAACTTTCGCTGCTCTACATTGTCCGTCGGCGCTAGGAATCAATGACGTGATCCTTCCCACTTTCCAGTGGTTTCGGTTCTTGGAATCACCTTTGATCTGTACAATCTGGCCAGGACTTGGAGTTAGCTTTGAAATAATTCGAGGTTCTCGAGGAAGATGTCCATATCTCTCACGAAGACTCAACAAATAACGGTTTGAAAACATATCTTTAAATTCATTTAGTATTACAAGTGCTCGCTTCCATCCTTTTATTAATTCTGTCTTTGTTGTTGATATAATTTGGGGTTCGCAGTCTTTATCAGATTCTTCAACTGTAATTACTCTTCCAACAGTCAGGAAGTCCAAGGGTGTTCACGCTCGAGGAAGAGCGAGTGGCAACACAGCATTTTAGTCTGTGCAGTGAGAGGCTTTTTGGCGGCCGGCCGCATGTGACATGTCAGTTGAGTCGAGTCGAAATGTCACGACGTTGAATTAGGTTAGGATGATGTCCGGGCATCCATAAAATATGCGGGCCGGAATATATAACTAACAAATTGTATTTTGCGCGGCGCACCCAATATCGGGGTGCGAAAGCCCGCTTTGTGTTGTGCAAAGGTGTCAAAATCGCGTGTGTGAGCCGTGGTGGCCTAATAGGCATTTGTAGTGCTCCGGTCTCCACCGGTGGATCCACTGCAGAACTTCAGGAGCCGCGACTTCCTTCGAGCTAGCTCAGGAAGTCCACCGGCTACACACGGAGACAATTGGAATCGGGGTAAGCCACAATGCTTTCTATGAGTTGGTAGTAGGGTACAAAATTCAGCAATACAAGTCGGCGAAACGCCGACGTGGTGGTGTCTACCTTGGGCACCAACATCTCTTGGTAGCAGAGCGTGGTTTTTAGATTTGAGTGGTTGATTAGTATTGTACAATTAATATTGTAATCTTGTTGGTTGTCCAAACGGGCAATACATATTAATTGGTTTTGATTGCTGATTTTAAACCGACTACAATCTCATTTGTGGACCGATCTCCCTAACTAGTTGTCATTGTCATTGTATATGAAAAATTGGGGTTAAATGCCTTTGTTGTTCTAGTTAAGTTCTAGCATTTACCTATATTTGATTTTGGTTTGTTTTTTCATATCTTTGTTTTGCCCTTGACTATTTTGTTTGTTAAGTTGTAAACTTATAATTAAATTTAATTTGTTTAAAAGATTTTGCTGCTAAATGACTTTGCTGTTGTTGTAATACACTATTTTGCTGTGTTAAGTTTAGTATTTACATTTGATTTTGTTTTGTTTGCCTTTGAATATTATGTTTGTTAAGTTATTGACCTAATGCTTGAATTTAATTTGTTTGAAAAATTCTGTTGTTAAATGCCCTTGTTGTTCTAGTTAAGTTCTAGCATTTATACTTGATTTTGGTTTGTTTATATAGTTTGTTCTGCCTTTGAAGTTCCTCCCGATCTGTTTTATTGTCTGCGGTTGTCGGTCTGTTTGTCCGTGTATTATTATAGTGTTTATTAATTTTGGTGCAAAATGGTCCCGCCAGTCAGCCCGCTTAGTGGTGCCCGCGCGGGTGCACAAAAGATTTTGAGATGGTTTGCTAGTGCCGTCGCTTTGGTAGACCGACCAGACCGAGAACAGGCTTTGTTAATTCGGCATGAGGGAGTACCTGCTCGCTTGAAGGAATTGGAGCAGGTTTTCGTTGTTCATCAACAATATTTGCTCGACCACCCAGCCGAGGGTGCCGCTGAGTTGCGGGCAGTCGACCAATTTAATGCCGATTATGATCAGTGTTTTGAACAGGCGGATGTGATTATAAACAAGGCTCAGGCAATCCTATCCGCCCGGAGGGGTGAGTCGTGCACGCCCGGGGAGGTCAAGCCTACCCCGGCCGGCTTGCTGGGCAGACTGCCCACTTTAGACATCCCAACCTTTGATGGGAACCTGGCTTTTTGGATGGGGTTCATTAACCTCTTTGATAGCCTGGTTCACTCGCGGGACGACCTGTTCCCTAGCCAGAAATTGGCCTATTTGCTCTCTGCCTTACGTGGAGAGGCTGGTGTGCTTGTCCAGCATCTACCTGTCAACGATGACAGTTATGAGATTGCAAGGGCGTTGTTGACCGCCCGGTATCAGAATGTTCGCTTGCTAGCGGACACACATGTGGCTGCCATTTTAGGGCTGCCACGAGTATCGCGGGTCTCCTCATTAAGGAAGGAGATTTTGAACCCGCTGCTAAGCGCCATTAATGCGCTCAAACGACTTGACCTACCGGTGGACCAGTGGTCCTTCATATTGCTCCACCTCATCCTCAATAAGCTTCCCATGGAGATGAAGGGGCGCTTTGAACAAAGATACGGGGGCAATAGTGCCTCGTACCTCCCCCCCTTCTCGGATCTCCTCAGATTTTTGGAGGATGAGTGTCGGATGACCGACCACTTGGATCTGGCTCCTATACCGGGACCGAGTACAGGCCGCTTTGAGGCGACCCGGGCAGCGCCACGGAGAGAGCGCCGCCCGTACAAGCAATATACTGCCGTGCGTAAGTGTTGCAAGCGCGATGGCCATCGTTTGCCGGCCTGTCCCAAATTTGTTGGCCTACGCACCGAGGGGCGTAGAAATATGGCCAAGCAGCGGAATTGGTGCTACCGCTGCCTGGGGGCCCATATGGCATCGGCTTGCCCCCACCCACGAGATTGCCACTGTTGTGGAGGGGCCATCACCCCCTTTTGTGCTTCAACAATAGAGACACTCGTGGGGTGGTGAGAGAGAGGGACTCGCACACGGGCGGGGGCCCTCGTAGGTCACCCACATCTCCGAGGAGATCGGAGGGGCGTGCCACCCCTCCGCGGAGATTGGACAGGCGCCCCCCCTCCAGTGAGAGGATTGGGCGCCCCACCCCCCCTACGGGCGGGGGGGATCGACGCGCCGCTTATGAGGCGCCACCGCGGGATTGGGCCGCGGTTATTACGGAGCCACGCCGGGAGCCGATACGCTTCTCTCCCCCTCTGATGGAGAGACCCCGTTTGTCACGGGCTCCCCCAACTTTCGCCCATCATGGGCACCGTCCGGCCCCCCGATGCCGCTTTGATCGGGGCCAGTACGTGCCGGATTAGGACCCGCTCGAGCGCCTTGAGCGCCCTATTCCTCCGCCGCGCACGCATTTTTCTTCGGACCCCCCTTCCCCCCCGTTGCGGGGAATGCGGGAGGATTTTCACTAAACCAACTGTCGGCTGCAACCCCCCCACAGGAGCAGGTGCTGTTACCAACAGCCTCCGTACAGGTGTGGGGCCCGAGGGGCACCTTTGTTTTAGTTCGCGCCCTTTTGGATACGGGAGCTCAGGGTTGCATTGCCTCCAGCTGGCTGGTCCAGCAGTTGAGTTTGAACACATCTCCATACCTTGAATCGGTACGAGGAATCGGAGACCTGCGGATCCCGGATCCGATCGGTCAGGTTTTGTTCTCCTTCTCCCCCCACTTCTCTTCAGCGCCCAAAATTGGCGCTACCGCGATTATTTATGAGAAGGTTGTTGGTCAGCTTCCGCAACAGCACGTTTCGCGCGCTGTCGTTGATGCGACATCAGGATTGACCTTGGCTGACCCTTCCCTCCACCGAACCGGTCCGATTCACTTATTGCTCGGTGCCGATGTTCTAGGCCGCGTGTATTGTGGGAAGAGGAGAGAGTTACAGAAGGGTGGGCTGGTAGCCTTATCTACATCGCTTGGGTTTGTAGTGATGGGACCAGTTAGGCATAACCCACCATCTCCATCGGTGGACAGTTACATAACTGTTAGCTCCACCTTATCGGATGTCCTTCAACGGTTTTGGGAGGTGGAAGAGCCACCTACCGTGAAGCGAGTGAACCCCTTGGACGAGGAGTGTGAGTTGTTCTACCAGAACAATACAGGTCGCCTTCACTCGGGACGGCTGATCACTCGTTTGCCCTTTTTGTCAGTTCGCCCCTCACTTGGCAGCTCCCGGCCGTTGGCCGAGAAGCGGCTGCTGTCCATGGAGCGTCGTATGAGTAGGAACTCTGACCTCAAACAGAAGTATGTCGACTTCATGCGAGAATATGAGCAACTGGGGCACATGTCGGTCTCGCGACTGGACTGGCGAAACGAGGAACATAATTTTCTTCCTCACCACGCGGTTTTGAAACCTTCCACTGGGAAGATACGCGTTGTTTTTGATGGGTCAGCTCCTACGTCTACCGGAGTTTCGCTGAATCAATGTCTGCATGCTGGACCGAAGTTGCACCACGAGGTGGGCGATGTATTGACCAACTTCCGTCGCCATGCCGTCGTCTTTGTGACCGATATCCGGATGATGTTTCGGCAGACTGTGATTCACCCGGACGATAGACGATATCAGCTCATATTATGGAGAGAGGATCCCAGGGATCCCATGCTGGTCTACGAGCTGAACACCAATACATACGGTTTGCGTTCGAGCCCCTTTGTGGCAATTCGCTCACTTGTGGAACTCGCTGAACGTGAGCGGTTACGATACCCTCGCGCATCCTTGGTTCTCAAGGAGGATGCATTTGTTGATGATATTTGTACGGGCTCCTCTAGTGTCGAGGAAGCCTTGATTTTGCGAGATGAACTAATTGCTCTTCTCGGGGCTGGTGGTTATGAACTGAGGAAGTGGATGTCCAACTCACCTCAGCTTTTGTGTGACTTGCCAGACGACCACCAGCAGGAGCCTCATATTTTTGAGAATGCCAACACTCCAGATTTACTGTCTGTTTTGGGAGTGCAATACAGACCTGTCCAGGACACGTTCACCTATCGATTGGAGCTGCCAAGCCCCAAGGTCTGGACGAAACGGTTAGTTTTGTCTACAGTAGCTCGTACCTTTGACCCAAATGGCTGGATTAGTCCCGTAGTGTTTTGGATGAAGTGCTTCCTACAGGAACTTTGGTCAGCCGAAGTGTCGTGGGATGAGCCCCTCTCGGGCCGTTTGCTGCGAGATTGGGAGTCCTTCATGTCGTCTCTCCCCGACATTAACGGTGTTAGTATCCCTAGACATATACTGCCTAAGGGACGGTTTACGGCCAGCCTTCATGGCCTTTGTGACGCGTCTGAGAGTGGATACGCAGCCGTCGTATATATCCGGACGGTCGATGATAGAGGAGCTGCTAAGCTCCACTTGCTAATTGCTAAGAGTAAGGTTGCTCCACTTCGGACTCGATTAACGATTCCGAAGTTAGAATTGTCTGGAGCTACTCTTCTGGTTCGGTTGATGAACCACGTTGTTGACACCCTGGGACGTAGTGTGGACTTTGAGTCGCTCTTTGCTTGGTCCGACAGTCAGGTTGTCCTGTGTTGGATTAAGAACTCCGTCCACTCCCTGGAAGTATTTGTGGCCAATCGGGTATCCCAAATACAGGCCTCGAAGGCCACGTTGATTTGGCGCCACGTGCCAGGTGAAATAAACCCTGCTGACTGTGCATCACGTGGCAGCGAAGCCCCTCAGCTTATTGACCACACTCTGTGGTGGGGTCCCGAATGGTTGTTACAGCTGTCCTGGCCTTCCACACCAGCTGTGGTGAAGGTACCAAATCCGGGCTTGCGTGTTCACGCTGTCGAGACTATGGCGGCTCCAGAGCGGGAATTTTTATTAGACCGCTACAGTTCTCTGGACAAGTTGCTCGGCGTGACCGCTTGGATAAGAAGATTTATACGAAATTGTCGCCGGCCTCAGGACAAAGATTTGTGTCCGGTCCTCTCTCCGCAGGAGCGCCAAGATGCTCTTTTGCATTGGGTGCGTATGACCCAGTCTAGAGCGTTTGAACCGGAACTTAAGATTTTCCGTACCGGGACGTCCAAATTGAAGGGACCCTTGGTGCGTTTGACTCCCTTTCTGGATGATAAGGGATTGTTGCGTGTAGGAGGCCGATTGAGGCACGCTAACTTGCCTTATAGATCACGTCATCCCCTGTTGCTCCCCAAGGACGGACCATTGGTGCGATTGTTGATCATTGATCGCCATGTGAAGAATGCTCATGCCGGATGTAATGCATTGACCGCGCTCCTCCAACGGGAGTTTTGGATTTTGTCAGCGCGAAGAATAATCCGATCTGTTATCTTTCGATGTCTGCCCTGCTATCGTTTACGTCCCGAGACGATGCAGCCCCAAATGGGTGATTTGCCTGCTGATCGTGTGAATGAATCGATGACCTTCTTAGGAGTTGGAACTGATTTCGCGGGACCGTTCACTATAAAAACGTCGCGACTCCGTAATGCTAAGACTGAAAAGGCTTACTTGTGTGTGTTTGTTTGTTTGGCCACTAAAGCCGTTCATTTGGAGGTGGTGAGTGCGCTCACCATGGACGCTTTCTTAGCAGCGTTAGGCAGATTTGTCTCCCGCCGGGGACTGCCTTCTCTAATTCGGTCCGATTGTGGGACGAACTTCAAGGGCACTGATAGACATATAAGAGAAGTTTGTGAATTTTTAGATAAAAATAATATTGAGATCGGATCCACACTCTCCCGTAGGGGGGTAACATGGCGATACTCCCCGCCGTCTTGCCCTCACTGGGGAGGGATTTTTGAATCTGTTGTAAAGGCCGCCAAGACTCACCTTCGCCGCGTTATTGGGGAGACTATTCTCACGTTCGAGGAACTCGCGACGGTGTTTCATAAGATTGAGGCGGTTCTCAACTCGCGTCCGTTATGTCCGTTGTCTACCGATGCGAACGATTTGCAGGCCCTCACGCCGGGCCATTTCTTGATAGGCAGACCACTTAACGCCCTGCCCGAGTATCCTTATAGAGATGTCAATCCAGGACGCCTTTCGCGGTTTGAGTTGCTCCAGCAGCTTACCCAGAGCTTCTGGCGCCGCTGGCACCTTGAATATTTACACATTTTGCAACAGCGCGTTAAGTGGTCAGATAAGACAAACCCACCGAGAGTTGGAGACCTCGTGTTAGTGAAGGACCCAAACCTGCCACCCTTACGTTGGCGTCGCGGACGCATTGTCCAACTTACTCTAGGGTCTGATGGTGTGCCCAGGTTTGCCGAGGTCCTAGTTGGGGATTCTGTTTTGAAGCGCGCGGTCGCTACTCTTTCTCGCCTCCCCTTAGACTGATTTGGCGGACAGTCCGGGACTGTCCGGAGCGGGGGGATGTTCACGCTCGAGTAAGCCACAATGTTAAACCACAAACTCTTTTTCTTTTCCCATTGATTCGGACGTGTCGCCAAGTCAGCAGGATTTGCTTCCGTGTTTATGTAGCGCAGTTCCAATTGTTTATTTTCTTTGATGGTATTCACTCTCCTCCAAATAAATGGAGGTAATAATTTATTAGAATGAATCCAACTTAGCACTATTTGGCTATCTGTCCATAGGTATTCTCTCTTTATTGGGATACCAATGATGCTTTTGATATATGTCAGTAACTTGCTACCTAAGTAACAGCCTAGTAACTCAAGTCTAGGCATGCGTAACTTGTCTCTCTCTTCTTTCGGTGTAACTTTCGACTTGGCCATGACGAATGCCGTCTTCCTTTTATCGTTGCATACAGCTACAAGATAGACTACGGTAGCGTAAGCATACTTTGAGGCGTCGCTAAATACGTGTAATTCATATGTTGTTTCATCTATTGCTCCAGCAAGTCCTATGTAACGGGGTAATGCTATTTCATTTATTGCTTCTAATTGATTAGCAATATCTTCCCATTTTCTTTGCAATTCTTCCGGTAAGTTTGTATCCCACTTTATTTTCAACTCCCATAGCTGCTGTAGCAATAATTTTGTGGGTAAAATCAATGGAGAACTATAACCACATGGGTCATATAAAGACGCTAGAGTGCTTAAGATCTTTCTCTTGCTTTGTGGTTCTGTTACATTTCCTTCTTTAAACAGTGCTGCCTTTATATTCAAACGTAGAGTATCGTTTTTAATATTCCATATCAATCCTAGTATTTTTGTTTCATCCGTTTCCTTGGCCTTATATTCTGCAGGTATCTTATCTAGGAAAGATTTGTCATTAGAAATCCAATCTCTGAGATTCATAGCTATATCATTGAAAACTTTTCTTGAGGTCTCATATAGTTCTACTGCTTCTGTTGTAGAGTCCGTTCCAGTGACAAAATTGTCTACGTAGCATTTGTCTATTACTTTGGGGATTAACTCTGGTACATTTCGTGTGACATGGTATTTTAATGTAGCTGCCAATATAAATGGACTAGCAATGATGCCAAATGGCACTCTGCAAAACCTCATGTGAATGATATTGTCCATAGACACAGGTTTTTGAGTATCCTTTATCCAAACGAACCTGGTTACATCTCGGTCATCCATTTGAAGTCCTATTTGCAGAAATGCTTTTTCTACATCAGCTGTCACAGCAACTTTTTGCGTCCTGAATTGAATGAGTAGTGCTACTAAATCCCCAATCATGGATGGACCTCTATACATACATTCGTTCAGACTCTTATTCCCTTTCAATTTGCCTGATGCGTCATACACGATCCGTCCTTTTTTGTTCTCTTGCTTTACCATATGGTGTGGAAGGTAATGAATCGGAGGTACTTGTTGACTATAAACATTTTCTTCAGGGTTAATGATTTCTATAATCCCATTCATAAGTTGTTCGTTCAATATGTCCTCGTATTCTTTTATTGACTTCTCATTTAATCTCTGAAATAGACCCTTTAACCTTCCATATGCTAAACCAAAATTCGTAGGCATCTCCGGTGGGTATTGTACCCATGGCCATTTCACCATATATCTGCCATCTACATATTGTATAGTTTCGTTAAGATGCTTAATAGCTTCTTCTTCTCTTGTCGCTTTTGGGTTATCTGTAATACCTATGCTCTCTAGGGCCCATAGAAATGAAATGTCCATATTCTTCAGTGGCAAGTCCGGTTCTGTGAAATAAGCACAGTTCGGATCATGATCTTGACAATATGTAATGACCGATAAAATGTTCTCATTCTCATTTTCTTCTGCATTTACTCTTCCGCTAACAATCCAACCAAGATCGGAGTTTATGAGGAAGAGGTTGTCTTGCAAGCGTAGTTTTTCAGTTGAAATTAAGTCGAAATAGTAGTCATTTCCTATCAGAATATCAATTTTCTCTCCAAGAGATCTATCGTCAGCTAGAGTTTTGTCTTTCCATTTTCCAGTATTAAAATCAGGTGATGCTACTCCTTTTGTAATTATAGGGACTTCGTTCGCATATAATATTATTGTTTTGTTCGTCCTCGTAATAATTTCCAATTGGACCCGATGGCTGTCATACTCTTGAGGAGTTTCACTGGCAAATCCGAATATTGACAATTTATTTTCTTCTTTCACAGGCAGGTTCAGTTCTTTAGCAATGTCTCTAGTCACATATGACCTTTGGGATCCCGAATCTAAAAGTAGTCTACACTTGACAGGCTTGCTGTTATCATTTTCATTCCTCACTGTGACTACTGCAGTTTGAAGTACTGTAAATCCACTATTATTTACGGTACTCAATGTTGTTTCCTTCTTCGGATCAAATTTTTCTGGGCATAAAGCTCGATGATGTTTTCCTGTTTGACGACAGTGAGCACAAGTTCTTTTGTTTTTACAAAAGCGAATCATATGGTCTTCAGAGAGGCAATTGAAGCAACGGTTTTTTAATTTAGCTTTCCGCTCTCCAAGGGTCTTATATTCTTGACACTGGTCTGCGTAGTGATCTCCTTTATTACAGAATATGCAGTGCAGTCTTCTTTTCTTAACATTTGTATCTCTTTGGTTGCTCATCGGCTCATACTTTCGTTTTCTTGAGTCATATTGTCTCCTTGAGTCATATTGTCTACTTGAGTCATATTGTCTACTTGAGTTATTTTGTCTACTTGAAAAGGGTGGTAATTGTGACCATTCTCTCTTTTTCTTATCATAATCTCCTTTTATATTTCTTCCTCTATTGAAGTTATTCATGCTTCCCCTTTCACTATTGTTTCTTCTTTCAGGTTTATTCTTCATATGTTCTTTCTTGCTGTGGGTTGTATGTAATGTATCTATTGTATGACTTTCATTGTTGGCGGGATTCTTCACTTGTCTTATTCTGTTGGCTTCTTCTCTTGCCGATATAATCAACTCCAAAAGCTTTCTCATCTCAACTACTGTATCTTCTTTCATTTTAGTTTTCATTTCATAGACAATATCTGTAGGGAATTTTTCCGTTATGAGATACCTGAGATGGTTATGATTGCTATCTTCGCCGAGTGATTCTAGTACTCTAAGGTGACGTTCTATTTCATTTAATGTTACACGACAATTATTTATATCTGAATCTGCAGGTTTCACTTTACTTAACGCACCATAATGCGCATCTATAATTCGTGACTGTTTACCATATCTATTATACAGCATTTCAATGGCTACCGCATAGTTCTTATTTGTTATCTCTAGACCGTCTATAATTCTGCGTGGTTCTCCCCGTAAAGTTGACTTGAGATAAAGAAGTTTGTCTACGTCAGAAATTGGACGGTCGTGAATGTTAGACTTATAAATATCCCAAAATTCAGACCATGCTAACATATCACCATCATATTGAGGTAAGGTTAATGTAGGCAATTTAGCTGAAAAAACTCGACTTCGTTCACCATTGTTCTGGTTCTCATTTTTGTTAATAAATACTTCTGTTAGCCGGAATTTTAACTCCGCCAGAGTCTCATCAGCATTTAATTGAATGCTGCTCATTTCGGAGATCTCATCAGGTGATGGATTGGACGTTATTCTAAAATATTCATTAAGCTCTATTGTGAACCGATTAATTATATTTTGTAATTTTGAGGCGCATATCTGTGCCTTTGAACCACTTCCCTATCATTGCTACCTTCTTTACAGTAAATTTCAGCTTCTGCTGAAATGTCTTTCATTCGTCCTGACATTTGATAAAGTCTTGTTTTCTAAAGTAGTCTCTCTA
This sequence comes from Schoenobius gigantellus, assembly GCA_963935595.1. Classification (NCBI taxonomy): domain Eukaryota; kingdom Metazoa; phylum Arthropoda; class Insecta; order Lepidoptera; family Crambidae; genus Schoenobius; species Schoenobius gigantellus. The sequence goes on from OZ012547.1 coordinate 23,939,305, forward strand.
CTGTTATCCTCCATATTCCGCCTGTCTGTAATTTATTTCCGCTTGTTACGAGTTGTGAAACTTTTATTTTATTTTCAATTAATTTTATTTGTATTGTATGTGCGTGTGCGCAGGCCGAGAAAACCAATGTATGCGTCATGATTTATTATTTTCAAAAGATATAATTTATTTTCAGAAAATTATAATTTAATAATATTTCAAATGAAGTATTTATTTATTTAACATAAACATAGTTATTACATAAGTATGTATATTTAAAAATCATTAAAAAGAAACACACTTTAATGTTCATTTTAAATGGCATAAAGATAATTCGAAAACTTCATCAAACTAAAAATAATAAAATTGACACTAGCTCTCGGACTATTCTGTTGTCAACACAAAGGAAAATAAAATAAAATTGGCACTAGCTCTCAGACTATTCTATTGTCGACTCAAAGTAAAGAAAAATTCTAACTATAATTATATTGGAATACAAAATTTATGTCTTATATCAATGTTTACTCATCATTTCTTATTAGGTGTCATCCATCAGTATTTAAGGCTGCTTTATATAAATAATTTTAAAATATTTTCATTATAAGAACTAGTCCTCTCCTAAATATAATAAAACAATTATCCACTTAAGTTGGTTAAATATAGCTAATAAGAATCTTATTATCAAGAGCAATGACAATGACAAACAATTAAACATAACAAGATTGAAAGAAAATATTAATATTTTAATACTGTTGCCTTTTCTAATTAAATTCTAAGGGTGAACTTTGTAAATGGTAAGTACAGTTAAACTACTTACTTAACACAGCTCGGCGAGTTGTACAAACAGTCAGCTCACTTCTATTTAGAAAATTTGGCTATCTCTTCAGCGAATAACTCTCCAGTCAGAAGCCAGAAAGGTATATTTCACTGTTGAACATTAAATATTTTTGAATTTGAACCGATTGGAAAACTAAACTAATAGGGAGTCTTAGGCATCTAATAAGATTAGATGCAACATTTATATTGTCAGTTTACTAAGAAGAAAGGTGTCGTTATTATGTGAATTGTATTTACTTCAGTTTATATGTTTATTATTATGTAATATGCAAATCATAGAACTACTATAAAATCATTGGGTTATAATGTACTACATACTATAATAACTCAGCATACAAAACTAGTTTCTTGTGTTTTCGCCCCCTTATTTTTTTTGTATGTATAAAAAAACTGAACAATGTATATACAAACGAAAATTCTACACAAATATGCAAACTTTTGAGATATGGGGTTTGCAAATTACAGATGATCATGGGGCTCCCTACGGAATTCTTCAGAATTCGAAATTTACTAGTAGTGGCATACAACCACGCGACATGAATTCATTCAAATTTAACTGTAGGTTGTAGGTACAGGTACCTTACCTACCCACCTTGGTACCACGTTTTGAAATTAAGTTAAATGAAACATAAGTCACAGCACACTAGAGCAGCATTTGACTTTTAACAAAAGATAACGTGGATTTGATAATAAGAGAATACTTGTACTTACAAACAAGTTTTTTTTTCTTTCGTTGCGGTTGCGACATGCGCCGAGTTCTCTATGTTATATATCGCGTTTACACTTGGAGTAAAAGTTATAAACTATTATCGTCGTTTTTATCGTTGTTTGAACACAGCACTTAAGATTCTATCACTCGGTTTAACTTTTTTCAATTTGATTTCAAGGAAAACTTTTCGGCCATGATAGTTAGATTGGACGCTTACCCACACAGACACACATACAAGCTACAAAAGCGCGCGTAGCTACCTATCGGCAAAATGTACATAACGACTGACTAACTTAATTAACATTTTTGTCCTAATTTTATTTTCCATTACTCAATTTTATGTTTAATAAACATTAATATTCTAAAACATAATTTTTCACAATTTAGAAAACCGATAATTGCACATTTATATAAAATAAAAGAAACATGCATGCGCTAAATTATGCTCATATAGTACCAAGTAACGCCATCTATTGATACTTCGTGTAACCAGTGAAGTAACTATTAAATGTTTTTCATCAAAGCTTTGACAAAAATACTTAAATTAATCAACAGGGGTTTAAATAAAACACACGAAAACTTATATTTAATCCTTTTTTCATTTATACATAAATGCGAGAGTCATATTATTATAAGCCTATCCATGTACTCGTGATACCTCCGGATATTACGTCACACTGATTTGTATTGTATACCGACGATGTTTGCCTCCGAAGGATCCTCCGCCGGGCCCGATAAATCAGGGTCGCCAATATAAAGGAAAAACGAAGAACTGAGTTCCGCTAATTTCTGCTAAAACACTTCAAGATACAAATTCTTTTTTTTTTTTTTTTTTTTATAAGGCAGCTTAAATTATTATTTTTTTTTTGCCTTATCATGAGGTCCATTTTTGAAGACTTGCTGAATTCTCTGTGATCCACCAAAGTTATACCCAGCATCTCTTCATTTATGTCCAGCGCTTCCACTATTTTTATCCCAGCACCTCCACCATTTATGTCGCGTCGTAGGAGATTAAAATATCACGGGTTAAGTAACTCAGTGTCTCCCAGATCATGACATAAACATACACTTATGTATATAATAGTTTCATACCTGGGTACAATTCCTTGAGCGCTGCTAGTCGTCTAAAGTTCTGCTTCGCTTTTGATATTTGCTGGTTAATTCGTCTCTGCCGGTAATCTCCTTCAACCACCTGTACAATTATAGCCAGATGAGCAACCCCGATCACTCATCTGGCTGGGGAGAGCCACGGTCACTCCGTGGCACTCCTCGGCGCCTTTCTTCTTTATAAACTGTAAAACACATCGATAGCAAGAACAGTCCTTACGACCCAATGACAGATTCAAGCAGCTCCACAATTCACCCTCTAAAGCTGCGAGGAGTAAACCAGACGTCTCTGAATACTCCGTCGCTCATAAACGGTACTTGGCCAAGATTCTTAGTAAACATACTTTGGTATGTTCACACAACCCGGATCCAGTCATCCCCGCTCGGTATGACAGCCCAGGTTGCCGGTCGGTGTTGTGGCTGCGCTTACGCAACCCGGATCCAGTCATCCCCGCTTGGAATGACAGCCCAGGTCGCCGGTTGTGAAGATAGAGCCGGCCGGAGCCCATCCCACACAAGTGTGCGGGCATGTCCCCAGCCGGTCACTCTAACCTCACACTATTAACCAACCGAGGCACATCCCACACAAGTGTGTAGGCAGGCACCCCGGTTGCCGCTATAAACTATGAACTCGGTTTTTACTATATATGTCAGACACTGAAGCGGTCACATCATAACGAATTTACACAGTAGATAAATAAAATGTACATATGAGTGATCGAGGTTTACTCAATGAGAGAATATTCACTAGGCACCCAACTACCAATTAGTTGCCCAATGACGCCCAACCCAACTTAACGTTAGGTACTCACGGTTACTCAACTTAGAGGAAGGAGATCCCGCAGCACGAATTCTTGTAGTCGCTCGAACATAACTTTGGAAATACTAGTTCTCGTGACATTTGAATTTATCGCCACGTGTAAAATGGCGCGAAGTTTCACAGATGATAGAAAATTCGTTTACAGACTACCAACAGCTTTTTATTATTAGTTGGTGTTGCTACATTACATAAATGAGTTTATACTTACTCATCTATAAGCTCGCGCTTGGCGCGACACGGGCCATTTTGTGACTCGGTCGATCATAGTGACGAGATAGCGATGTCTTTGTTGCGTTACGGGTAGGGGTCCAAATAGCCTTTTCACATATCACGCTCGTATGTTGGTCCTATGTCGAGGGAATGCCGTAGGAAGGAAATGGCCTTTTATTCTCCCGGGAGGACGTTCGAGTGTTACATAACGCAATTTTTGAAGGTTTTTGATCCTCCCATGTAACACGCTTTTGCGTAAAAACTCCCCTGTAAAACATAAACGATAAGGGTGGTCAATATGTGAGATTTCAATTCCTTAGTTGTTTATTTTTTAAGGTTGCGTTCCGAAACAAAATTTCCATTGTCGGGTAAAGTTACCCGATTAAAAATCGGTTTCGGAAGGGGGTAAAAAGTGATTTCGCGAAGAATTCTGACCTAGCGTCGCAGAACGCGTTATCTGTGGATTTTCTAACCTCTCTCTCATATTATGTCTCATCGCTATCTCTCGGTAGAGAGTATATGTTCTATGATCACTCGCTGTCGCATTCATCTTTCTGGATTTGGAGTTAATTGCAATATGCAAACTTGCTACAATAATTCTTTTGTATTTTCCACAATTTACCGCGTCAAGTTAATGTCAACTATAACTACTGTCAGTTACAGCCATGACAGAATAATTACCACCCCTAAATTTTAGAGGATAAAATCGCTCTTTCCAGGATCTAATTGACTCGGCAAAGTGGTTCCAAAACACCTCGATAAAAATCCTCGGATGTGTTTTGGAACTGGGATTGAGTTAATTTAGCTATTTACCGAGCGAAACTTATTCATTTTGGAACGCAACTTAAAATTGAATAAAACAATGTTACGCAACACGTTGTTCGAATCCCCTCTCGCCCCTGTAAACGCATCGAAGCGTTTTACAAGATCGCAGTGAAGACAAGAATGTTAATCTCGACCATAAACCTTCGACGTGATTACGAGTATATGAACGTCTCGGGTAAAATGGCTAGTTTTATGCTATTGTTGTACAATCTTCTATAGGGAAGATGCAAATGTAATATTTATGAACGTTATGAACGATTTGTGATTAAAATGTTATAAAAACGTAAAATAAGAATGATGGCAACGTTTTTATTTGCTGGAGAACGTGTGTCGTTGTGTCTTGCTTTTCTGGCAGTTGGTACAGCTTTTTGTCAATTTTCCGATGTCGGCATTCATGGATGGCCAAAAGTATTTTGATGTAATCAGCTTGCGAGTTGTGCGAGTGCCGGGATGTTTCGCAGTACAGTTGTATGTTGGTGTTCGGAATTAGTATTTTCTTGATTGATAAATTTGGTTGTCGAATGGGTGAATAGTTGCGTCGTTGGCTTATGCTGCGGTGATTCCTTAGTAGTTAGATAGATAGATTAATACTTTATTGCACACAAAGAAAACAGAAACACTCACAAAACTCTTAAAATTAATGTGGGCAAAGGCGGTCTTATCGCTGGTAGCGATCTCTTCTAGACAACCTTTGTCTACGGATAATTATTTATATAAGGCAGTGTGCCGTCATAAAAAAAAACAGAATAATTGAACAATTAACAAGCAAATACATACATATGTATATAATAAATACATTAACAAAATTTCAAATTTTATACCTTAAAAAAAAAATATATATATATATAAAATGTTATAGAATACAATACAAGTAAGTAAATAAAACAAGCTATAAATGTGACTGTGCCATGAGATGGTTATGGACCCTGTTTTTAAAAATGGCAAGCGTCTTTGACTGTCTGATATCTCGAGGCAAACCATGAAGGATTTTTTAAAATAGCCCGAATCTGTGTAACTACTTTCTAGGATATTATCCGACTTGGACCGCAAAACTCGTTCATGATCAGTCCCAAGAAATTGGAAACGCTCTTTCATATAAGGAGGGGTACGTGGATCATACAGGATGTTATATAGGAAGGAAAGGATATGTTCTTGCCGCCGCAACCGAATAGGAAGCCATTTTAATTGTTCTCTGAATTCAGACACATGATCAAACTTACGCAAGCCATAAACGAATCGAATGCAGACGTTTTGCAGCCGTTGGAGCTTTGTAAGTAAATCTTCGTTAAGATCAGTAAGGCAAACGTCTGCATAGTCCAAGATTGGGAATAGGAGAGCCGGCGCAAGTTCGATCTTAGTCTTTACTGGGAGCAAGTTTTTCCACCTTCTTAGAGATCCTAGCGCTGCAAACAGCTTTCTACTGACCTCTGCAATATGAGGAGCCCATGAAAGAGTACAGTCGAATAGGACCCCCAAGTTCCTGACTACCCTTTCGTACGGCAAAGGAATGCCATTGCATACGATTGCTGGTATTTGCAAGTTATTGAGTGCAGCTATTTGCCTAGAACCACCAATAACAATTGCTTGCGACTTTTTGGGGTTAACTAAGAGGCCATAGTTTTGACTCCACTCGTGAACAATTATCAGATTCCTATTAAGTTGCGCAATCAGATCAACAATGTCTCTAACAGGGGCTTGAGAATATATTTGGAGATCATCCGCATAAAGGTGATATTGGCAAGAAAGGAAAGGAGTAAGGAAGTTAATAAAGATTGAGAAAAGGAGAGGAGATAGGACGCCACCCTGTGGCACACCAGCAGGAACTCCGCAAAAACGTGACAGTTTGCCATCCATACGGATACTTTGGTACCGACCCACCAGATAGCTTCGAAACCACTGCACCACTGTATCAGTAACCAAAAGACGTTTTAACATAGCCAATAATATGTCAAAATCAACAGTAGTAAACGCGTTGCTAAAATCTAGTAATACTAAGGCTGTAACTTGCTGATTTGACATACCAAACCGGATATCGTCAGACACCTTTGTCAGGGCGGTCACTGTGCTATGTCCAGGGCGGAAACCAGATTGGTAAGGACTGAGAAGCTGATGTCGGTTCAAAAAAACACTGATTTGGCGGTGGATCAGCCGCTCAAGGACTTTAGAAACAAAGGGAAGGATTGAAATAGGTCTAAAATGAGTAGGCTGGGACGGATTTGTAATCTTAGGGATGGGTATGATTGCCGCTTGCCTCCAACACTGCGGGTAGCTTCCAGTTTCAATTGAAAAGTTGAAGATATGACAGAGGATTGGGATAAGAATTTTGGAACCCAGAAGAATCATTCTGCGACTTATTCCGTCAGTGCCCTCGGCGTTAGATTTTATACTCTTTATCCCCTCTTCAACGTCTTTATAAGTAATAGTGCTAAAGGCAAATGCAGGATATTGGGGATTGATATTTTGGGAAAGGGATTGGAGGGTTGTAAATTTGGTGCTGGGATGGATGGGGGACGGTGTTGCGAAATGTGTATTTAACGAGTCGGGATCTATTCCTGGAGGAATATTTGCCTTGTTCTTGCCAATACCGAGAGAATTGAGAAAGGACCATGTCTTAGCGGGATCTCCGTTAGAGACGGGCAGCGTGTATGTGTCGCCGCTGTGCATCGCGACACATTCTGTTACATCGATTACGCAGCTCCCTGTACCGATAGCGATTAGTTTCATTCGGATCCCTTCTGTACCTCACTTTAGCAGCGTTGCGCCTGAGCATTACGGCTTTTATGTCGTCGGTTAGCCAAGGAGCGGGTAGGTGTTTGAGTCTGACAGGTCGCAATGGTGCATGTACATCAAAAACACTAATAAGAGCTGAATTAAACGTTTGCAGCTTCTGATCAATATCGTCAGCCTCGTACAAAAAATCCCAGCCCATATTGCCCAGGTCAGAAAGAAAGGACTCGACGTCAATTCTATTAAAATTGCGCTGCATTACAACTCGGGGCTTAGGTTTCGGGAAACGTATTTTGTAAGAGAGGAAAACGAGATTGTGGTACGAAAATGCTTCGGCAGAAAGTTGGCCATGCGTACCAACGTGATCAGTGGAGGAAACAATGACAAGATCCAGGAGGGAAGGCTGGCAACCAGGAAAGTGATGTGTTGCGTCCAACGGGAGTACATGCAGGCCGATAGAATCTACTAGTGAAAGCAACCGTGCTGACCTAGCATTCTGCTTCAGTAAACAGGTATTAAAATCACCCATTACTATAGTGTGATCTGCTAAAGGCACCAGTGCCTCAAGCAGCGACTCAAACTTGGCGAAGTAATTTATATGCAGGTTAGGGCTATAAAATACACCTACAAGAACCTTCATATGTCCCATTAGAACCTCAATAAATAAGTGCTCAGAAGTCTCGGAGTAAGGTGATGGAGATTTATCAACTATATTAAAAGAAAAATGACTTCTGAGATAAATGGCCACTCCACCACCCCCCTTGCCAGTCCTGTCATTGCGGATAAGATAAAAGCCAGGAAGGGAGTAGGATGTGGATGGAAGGCATGGCTTTAAGAACGTTTCCGATACCAGGATAGCGTGAATGTTTGAGTTGTTTGAAAAGGTTGTCAACAAGTCGGAATAATGTGCAGGTATACTTTGGGCGTTGATATGTTGAAGGATTTGGTAAAAGGAGATAGGTTCGACACTAGAAGAGCATCTAGCGGTTCCGACACACTGTGAAAACTACAGTCTGAGGAAGATGATGCCGAGTGAAAGTTGTAATCGTCATCAGAGGAATCGCTGCTACAGTCACTATTTGCTTGTATCATTATAATAATAAATACTATAAAAAAATTAAAAAAGAAAGTAATATTTCAATAATTTAACTTCCTTGTCTTATTCTTTAAATATACTAAGTATATCAACTAAACGCCGGCAGTGCAGAAGAGATTCGCTTTACAATCAATGGAAATTCATAAATTATATAGCTAGTATTTTTAAAATTAACTACATACTAAAAATCAAGAATGAAAACAATAAAAAAAAATACATTAATCTCACAATAATTCGTGTTGTTAGCACGCCATCGGTACCAACAGTACTGAATAGCTCAATTCGGACCGCAGGGAATCAATCGTCTGTGGTGAATATTTCAAACTGAAAGACGTGACAAATTAATGCCTGGCCAAAATTGTGCTACCGTGGCCGTTAAATTCTAAAACAAAAAAAAATATTGACAGCGACATTCATCACACACAACAAAAGTAGTACCTACCTATTTTGTACTAATAATATACTCTATTTAAAATAGGCTAGTTGACCCTTTTTTAAAGTAGGGCTTAAAATGTTCATAATTGTTGTATTAGACCATAGCACATGAATATTATTTTTTTCGATGGCTAAAAAGTGCAAAAAATCTATTTTGAATTAAGATTTTCAATTTTGGACCGAAAACACGGTCAGCCATGATAGTCTGTTCATTATCTGTGGCAATGACGTCAGTCTTATAGTAAACAAAGCACGGGGGCGAAATAACCTCACAAAAACAATGCTTTCTATTAAATATCACAAAATATAGTAAAACTGTATATGGAACGGGACAATAGAACAGGAATATAATAACCTCTTAAAAGACTCCAGGAAATCTGTAGATTAGACGTAGGTACCCAGTGATATAGACATGCGAAATAATTGGTTAACACTCGCTTAAAGAAATCTTGTAACTATCTACTGAAACTCAAATGTATTTTTGCGAAAATCACATTAATGTAAGTACTATAACTGAATAACTCAATCTGTGTAGGTTAAACAAACTCAATCAACTTAAACAAAATAGAAGTTTTTAGGTTGTATGTTATTAATTAAATTTTTATCTTTCAGTTAGAATGAAAACTGACTGCAGCCGACCAACCAAATTTTAACTTGACCAGAAAACTGAGAGAAAACTTGACCATTCACGCCTTTTTGATTTAATCTAAGTTATACACTGACACTAGATGATGTTTCAAAGAAAAGAATATGTACTTATGTCCAATTGAATAATGATGTAATTGAATATTAATTAAAAAGTATGTAATACAAACAAAAATATCAAAGTTTCATAATGAATATATTTATCTAAACAACTTTTACTTGAATTTACTGAGTACCTAATTAAAATTTGTTGCTTTCAGTGGTTACTTAATGAGAACTATTGTGTACTAACCTGTTCTCCTCTTGACAACGAGATTGATAAGGCAGTAAAAGTTGTGCAATATAATACAAAGCAGTACATGCTCAGCCACAACATCAAAATGTGACCCATCAACTAGAACAACAATATGTCAACAAAATAACTCAAGTATTCATATACCAAAGCACCATAGAAGTAAATAGGTCCAGTTTGGTAAAACTGAAAGATGTTATATCTTCACTGATTAAACCTGCTGGCCACCATGGCTGGTAAATTTCAGAACAGCTTATGCAAGAATATGCAAGTTATCCATTTTAAAGCCGTATACAAATATATTAAATGTGATTGTTGTGTTATCAGCCTGTGCTCTTCCTAATTTACAAGACCCTTCTGATTAAATAAATAATATAAAGAAATTTTTTTTCTTTACTTTATACATAACTAACATCTAAAGATGACATAATAAATTTTTGTACTACATTAGTCATTATGTTCTTCACTAAAAAAAATGTTCTATGTTTATTTGACAATAATGACTTGTAAAGGTTTAAGTTGAATCAAAATATTTTAATTTGAAATACATGTGTTTTATTTTTCCGTTACACCTTAAAAGATTTACAATATTTTATAGGTTTGTTGCTCATATTTATCATTGTTACTCAACTATATATGTTCCAAAAGTACAAATAGGTTGAATAGAGTTGTAATAAAAGTCAAAATAATAGTAAAGTGATTTATTATGAATTAATGCTTTCATATAATTTAGGAAAAATTTAGTATGGTTTCCAAAATGGCACTATTTGATCAATAAGTAATTGTTAGAACAAATACCTATTATAGCTAATATTGTTTTTGTACCTTTTGAGTGTTTTCAAAATTACGTACTGCTAGCAACACAAAAGTATATAAGTTTTGCTTTAGCACAAAACATCTGCATCTATACTTGAGTTAAGCATACTGTTCACAGTTTTCCGTCTTTGTTAATTAACATTTTCTTCAGTAAAAGAGCATGACAATTTTGTATTAATCTAATTATTTTATGGATACCGTTTGTTGAATAGACTATTACAGGGTATTAATCAGAAATGAGGTCACATTTTGCAAATTTCAACCCAAATCTTCATCTTTCAACTTTTATCCACATTTCATTATAGGTGTCTGCAAGATTTCCCACCAAAAATCTTCCCATCGAAAGAACCATTATGTGTTATGCACTGGCTGACTTCATAGCACATGGAAGCTGTTATTCTTCATAACGAAGCTCAAACTAAAGAGCACTTCTGTATTGATGATTCCTGGTTTAGTTTTCTATGCACTTTATTCTTTCTTCATTGAAGAGGACTTTAATTTTTTCAAGAAATATGTCACAATCTGTGTCTGTGAATGTATATATATATTTTACCTCCCAGTAATTTTCTTCATGCTTGACAAATGAACAACTGCCAATCTTTCTCTTTTTATGTTCATTTACAAATTCTTGCAGTACTACACTGGTATTTGACACATGATCCTGATGTTTTCTTTTGAACATTTCTCGTGAAGTAAATACTTTTAGTGTTTATTTGACTTTTGAGAGATAGGATTCTATCCAATAGCATTCAACTGCTGTACAAAATAGCTCCTCACTGTGATGGTGCAACCACACCAAAAATGCATGTTTGCAACTCTCCTCTGCCGCGTGACAATCTTGAAAAGTACACTTGTAACCTGTTCTTCATTATAACAGTATTGAAACTGTACTTTTATTGTTTAGAGCGATACACAAAGAATCTGACCATCAATCTGTCGATTTTCGGAAGATTTGTACTATCTGCTCTCACAAATCCAACATCAATGGTTGACTACAAATAATTTACGATATTTACACATATAATAATGGAGATTTGGACGATTTTTTGCCAGTTTTAGGAAAGAATAGAGCAAATCGACGAGTTGTTGAATCAAATTTGACACTTCTTTGTTTACTATATGAGTGACGTCACGGCCTTGACCACAGGATATCAAAGCGTTTACGGCGTGAGATAAAAAAAGATTATATCTAGCATTTTCAAATTAAGATTTTACAGTAATCCTTCATTGTTATTTATTAAAATCGGTATATTGTGGAACCTTATGCCAAATACTGTTAGAAATAAACAATATTTTAATAAATTTTGATATGAGTCAACTACCCTATTGTGAATCTATTATTGTGATCTTTATCAAGTTTTTATCCTATATACAGGGTGTCCCAAAAAATAGTGTCAAGCGAAAGTCCAGAGTTAGAGCACCTCTTGGAGTACCCGAATCACCCCCATGTATGTTCCGCGATTATTCGTAGTTTTCGAGTAATAATTTTTTTTCTGACTTTTTGAAAATTTTGATCCAAAGAACTTAAAAATTAAAAAAAAAAAGTAGAACATATTTTAATGTTTTTCTTTTTGCCACTGAACCATCTTTAGTGCTTCTTTTATGTCTAAAATAATCAGCTTCGTAACTTTAGTGGAAATTTAGAAAACAGTAGTGTAAAGTCAAAATTTGAATGTTAGTGAATAATTACTTAAAAATTCATCTTTAAATTAAAAATCTAAACAGGCGAATTCATGGTTTCTAAGTATGTGTAAAAACTTCTCTAGACTCTCTGCTTTCATAATAATTTAAAAAAAAAGTACTTAATAGGGCTACTTTGGCTTAAATCGGCCATCAAAGACAGCAAGGTGAAAATTTCATAAAATTTACCAAATTCCTATCAGATGATAAAAAAAAATATCTGGTCTTTTTATAATTTCTAAGGTTCAGATTAATTACAATTTAGCAAAAATTAACTACATGACACCCATATTTAAATATTTTTCTCGCGGATCACATCGGTTGTAGTGTTGGATGTAACGCAGTACTTACCTGCTAAAAAATTGCCCGAGTGAGAGGATATGAAAGAGACCGCATTATTGCTATCTCTCTCACTCTCATTGGCGAAATGGATAACTGTAACTGAGGAATGCTATTATTTGACAAGGGGATGAGGCGGGGGGTGTATTTTTTGTATAATCTATAATTTGTGATTGCTTTGTTCTATAAAGTAAGGTAAACAAAAAAAAACATACGGAATTAAGAATGAAACAACAAAACGAAAGAACGAAATGCATTTAACATGCATTGTGAAAATGATATGATATGAGGGTGTTTCATTGATTGAAGCCTAGAACAACCATTAACAGTGCATTGATGAAGGTTCTTTATCAGCGGGAATGTTTAGAAACTCCTCCATGGTTTCCAGCTTGTGTTTCTTGCCGTTTGACGGTTTTATAAAAATCATACCGTCAGATGTCCAGCAGTTTGTAATGCCGAATTTTTCTCTGGCAGCCATAAAAACCTTATGACGGGATTTGGTCAGAAATTCGGAAAGAGTTACTTGCGACCCTTTGAGTGTACTTTTATTCTTCCATAACGCTGCCCGCACCGAAACATCAGCGAATTTTACGACAATTGGCCTCGGTTTATTGTTACTGGGGCTGTTTTTGCCCATACGATAACTAGATACAATGCTTTCATTGGAAAAATTTTGTAACTTGTATTTTGCTGAAAGAATTGAGACAACCTTGGAACATGTATCTTCATTTGACTGCTCAGGAACACCATGTACAAGAAGCATTTTTCTACGAAAGCGTGTTTCAATGCGATCTAAGCCACTATTCAGTGCATTTATTTGAGACTGAAGCACAAGCAACCCATCGCAGACAAAAGATTTGAAGGCGAGGAATTCAGTATTGAGTGCTGAAATTGAATTAGGGTTCTTACGTGTTGCCTGTTTAAGATCTGCCTGGAATTCAGCCATCTTGGTCTCGAACATCTTTGTCATGGCTGTCATATTAGCTTCAATAGTAGTGTTGTCCATGTTATCTTGATATTACTAGCAGTAATCAAAACAGCAAAGGAAAGATAACACTGCAGGCGAGTAGTGCCACTTATTACTCAATATAAAACATATATTTGTTCTATTTAATTATGTCTATTAATTTATAAATGTAAATAATAAAAGGAGCAATTATTTTTAAGTGTTTACTTGGCAACTAACCTCAGCGAAAAAAAAAAAAAAAAAAGTAGTTGATTGTTGATGGGCACGATATTGCTTCTATGCGGCTGAGTGCGTCGGCGACGATGTTTTGTTTACCGCTCACGTGACGAATGTCTGTTGTAAACTCGCTGATAAACAAAAGTTGTCTTGTTCTTCGTGGCGTTTCAGTGGTCGACTTCGTTTTGTGCATGGCGAATATGAGTGGCTTTTGGTCGGTGAATATTATGAGTTGTCTTCCTTCGAACATTTTTCTGAAGTGCTTGACTGCCATGTACATTGCCACGAGTTCGCGGTCGTAGGTGGAATACTTGATTTGCGCTTCGGAGAGTTTCTTCGAAAAGTAAGCAGTGCCATTTTTCATCGACAAATTGTTGTAGAGCGGCTCCTGCGGACTTGTCGAATGCGTCGCAGAAAATTGCGTAGGTCGAATGTAATGACGGGTGTGCGTTGCAGATGCTGGTTTTACAGGCTTCAAATGCGCGTGACGCTACTTCGGTCCATTCTATGGGCGTTTTGTCTCGCTTCTTGACATTGTGTTAACATGCGTTTAGCGGTGCTTTTATAGCTGCGGCATTTGGAATGTGATCACAGTAAAAGTTAAGCATCCCGAGAAATCTTCGGAGTTTTTCAATTGTCTTGGGTCTTGGGTATTCGGTGATGGTCTTGACTTTGTCGGCTGGTGGTTTGATGCCTTCTTTTGAGACGATGTACCCGAGGAATTTGACTTCTGACTGGCCAAAGTTTTATTTTGCGGGATTGATAGTTATGCCATTGTCTTTCAATCATCTGAGTACTATCGTAAGGTGCTCTTGGTGCAAATTTTTCGTTTGGGGATGCAATTAATACGTCATCCAGGTACGGGAAAACAAAATCTAGCCCTCTGAGTACTTCGTGCATGTACCTCTGGAATGTCTGACTGACCTCCATTCTTAAGGCCTGGGCACATTTTTGGGAATTGGAAAAGTCCCATGGATGTGATGATGGCTGTCTTCTCTATGTCTTCTTCCCTCACGCTTAGTTGTTGGTAAGCTCGGTTGAGGTCTATGGTGGAGAAGATCATCATGCCGGACAGTTGGTAGGTGAACTCTTTGACGCGGGGTATTGGGTATCGGTCGGGCTTCGTAATTGCGTTGAGACGACGATAGTCTCCGCAGACTCGTAGATCGCCGTTTTTCTTTGGCACGATGTGGAGAGGTGATGCCCAAGGACTTTCGCTTGGTCTGCATAGTCCTTGTTCTATCATGTTCTCGAACTCTTTGCGGACCTTTTCGTAGCGATGTGGTGGTATCGAGCGAGCACGGCAGTGTAGCGGTTGTCCTTCGGTTTCGATGTAGTGTTGTACTTGCATGTTGTTGTTGAGATTCATCGAAGTTTATCTTGTAATTCCGGGGAATTCGGCTAAGATGTCGTGGTAAGACTTCTGTACGTCGATGCTGCGTACTGTAGGCACGTTAGTAGCTTGGACAGGTGCGCTGACTTTTAGGTTGGTGACGCTGTCGATGAGTCGCTTGTTTTGAAGATCGACGATGAGCTTGTGATGCTTTAGAAAGTCGGCTCCAAGAATCGGTTTTGAGACGTCAGCGACGATAAACTTTCAATTGTATGGACGGCGTAGGTTGAGGTCGAGTTCCAGCGTTTTCTCGCCGTAGGTGGAAATTTCGGTGTTGTTGGCGGCGAACAGCTTGAATGGAAGCGGACTTGATGTGGTGTTTTTCATCCGAGGTAGCGCGGATATGTTAGCCCCCGTGTTTACTAGGAATGAGAGTCCGGTTTTCTTGTCTGTGACGAATAGGCGGTATGAGTACTCTTGAACGCCGGATTCCACCGCTGTAAACGTTCGATCTAGTTTTCCGGAGTCTTGAAGTTGCAAAGGGTAGTGCATTTTCTGGCTTGAGCTCCAAATCTACGGTGGTAGTAAAATAGGGGTGATGCTGGTGCTGGTGATGTTGATGGTGACGAATGACGTGACCGCGACTGTGAATAGCGGCGACTTCGAGGCTGGAAACGGTTTCTCCGATAGCCGATTATATAAAAAATCCTAGTACTAGAACCATTAAACAATTATTAATTTTGACCAATCACAATTATTTAAGAGCAATAAGATGCTGCGGAGATTTGGCGCGAATCATCTCGCGATAGGGAGATGATTCGCGCTCGGTAGTCGGCGCTCGGGAGTTGGGACGGCATCTATGTATTTTCTCTCCGGATCCGGACAGCGGCGAAGCGCGCGCTTCTAGAGCGCGGTGTCGACGCGACGAGTGGCGATTATTATTATTTCAGTGTACGGCGACGGTGACTGTTCCTCTACGCTGTGATGATAACTTCGAATCTCCGTTGACTTCGTTGTGTGTTTCAAGAAGATGTCTTCGCCGAGTTCGCCGTGTGGAAGATTAAGTGATCATCGTGATGTTCCGATGTGCGTCGTAGTGAAGAGTGACGTCGAATATCTTCGCTGGAACAATGGCTCGTATATGCCGAGCTTCATTTTCCGTCGAAAGACGTACTAAACAGTTCTTATCAGAACTACTTCTTATTTCGAATCGACAAAGTATATTTCAAAACGATTTGTGAAAGGCTCTTATCGGGGCTGTTTGTATCCATATTTCGAGCGGCATAAAGTCTATTTTCAAATCGCAAAAGCTCTTACCAGAGCTATTTGCATCTGTATTTCAAACGGCAAATGTCTTCTCAGGTAAGTTGGTATGTATTGTGTGCGTAAGCCACAAGTCTATTAAGTGCTGATGTTGCGGAACCGTTGCCGCTTACGCCAGCACATTTTTTGAATAACGTACCTTTACGTGCTTTACGTACTTTTTGTCGCGTTATTTACTGCTAAATAAGTTAGTTCAATCGTATTGGAAGCGTTGGACCTTAGAGTATTTACATACGATGCAGGCAAGACACAAATGGAATACGATAACTACTCCAGTTAAAATAGGCACTGTTACTTATTATTAATGATTATACTCCTCCCTTGCATTGGCGCTTGGGGGTTATAAAAGAAACCTACCCCGGTAGAGACGGACTTACGCGTGTCGCTTTAGTTAAAGCAAAGGACGGAATGTTAAAGCGTCCAATTGTTAGTTTGTGTCTACCTACACAATCTAACAATTAATGCCTACTTAATAGTAAATTACCATTTTTTTAGTATTCACATACCCATTTCCATTTGTTACTTATTGTTTAGTTATAATATAAATATATGTCGCAATCAGTAACACACATGTGCTAACCACGCCACGCCACGCCGTCGCGTCGCATTTAGCGCCACAACCAACCACTTCTTAGTCTGTAAATGTGTTTGGTCTGTAACGTTCTGTGTCCGTCGCACTGCTGTATCCTCCCAAGCTACTTTTTAATCTATAACTGTAAATCATATCATGCTAGGCGGCGCCACTGTAGCGCATTACCTTGTTTTTGGCGGGATCTACGCGTATAAAAGTTGCTCCGGGAGCAACGGACAGGCAGTCTTGGCTCTGGCTTGGCTCAGTGCACTAGTTGTACCTTAACCTCGCTTAACTAAGACACCCCGGATAATTAAATGCAAAATTAATTATTATCTGTAATTGTTGAGACTGTCTATGACGATTTCCAATTACTTAACGAATCCTTTGCAAGGATTCTTGCTGTATGAGTGCAGTTTTCTGTAACTGGATAATTAATTGTTAAATTAATTATTATCTGTAATTGATGAATCCGTCTTTGACGAATTCCGATTACTCGACGAATCCTTTGGTCCTCGACGAATCCGAATATGATTAGGCATAGAGAGGAGCCGTGGGGAAGGTGAATGTTGATGCATTGTAAAGTAGCTACTTAAACCTGCACCTGGGTCGTAAGCCCCAGGCACTTCTCTAGGCTCTTTTCTCTGCAACGCAATGGACCAGGCACCCGCACGGTGAATTCATGGAATGCTAAGTTATCGTCTCATATTTGTGACGATATTTGTAATCCTTGATTGGGGAAATCATTGTAGAGAGTAAATTAATAAATCATTGACAAAGCTCGCCATTTTTATATCATGTCTTGTCTGCCTGACCACCCCCCCACAATTCCTACATATACACTAAGTTAAATTCTTAACATTAAGTTTAATTTTCTTTTATTTAGTTTACGCTATCACTGGGATTCTATGTTTAAGTCAATTTTTTTATTAAATCCAGTTAAGTATTTATAATTTTTTCCTTTTCTAGTTGAAAGGGAAGCTTTCAAGGGTGGCAAGATGTTGGCGCCAGATTAATAAAATCGTGCATAATTTATGTTTCCATATCCTTTGTCCTCCCAATTCCAATGTGTAATGTCAATCGCAAACAATTTATGATCGCAAAACTTTCACATATAGTATAAGAGTTTTGTATGATTCATTGGTCCAGCCGGCCCGCCACCTATTACCTCCTTAAAACTTTTCATTACACTTTATAAAGTTTGATATCTATATCATTCACCATGGAGGAATTTTGAGCTGTATCCGGAATCCTGATCAGATGCACCTTCGTTAAAACTCTAGTAATAACAACATCTTAAAATTAACTTATAATAGATATAGAAATTTTTGCAATAACCTTTTAAAAAAAATAAAAACTAATTATAAAAAGCAAGAAATTGTAAAATCAAAAGGAAATCCTAAAGTGCTGTGGAACTTCATAAAATCTATCAGTAACACACAACAGATAAAATCTATTGCACATGAACTTTTGGATAATTCTAGTGACCCAAAGACCTCGATCAATTCAATTAATGAGTACTTCACCAACATTGGTAGAAACTAGAGTTGTGTAACTCAGGAGTCATTGATGCAAAAGATATATATCGGACGCAAGGAGTGATTGTATCGGTATATCACTTCAGTTTGAAATATATCTTTATCTCAGTATCTCAGTAACTCTTTCACTCGCCTGAGATGTCTGAGAGCATTGAATTGAAATGGCATTGAATCAGTAACTCGGTTCGGTAACTCTTCTTTTTCACTCGGCAAGTCAAAGAGGGTAAACACTCGGCAAGCAAACTGTAAATAACCGCCAACCTAGCTTACAAAAATGACTTATAGCTTTTAACAGTACCTGCTGCTTCATTAGATAAATACCTATTTTATGTAACTAGGTTGACAGTCCTAAGCCTGTCAAGTATGACGGGAAATCGGGTAACTGATTTATTCATATTCAAAACAATAATAAGAAAATTATTCGAAGTACATATTAACACAAATTAATTATAAACCTTTTTATGAATGCTAAACTCCAAATAATAAATAAGTTAATAAAACTTTAATAAAACATTGATAGATTTTATACTTGATGGACACGGAGCACACATTCATTAAGTATCTCATTGACAAAATAAAGAAACACGTGAGTTACTGATCTAGTTTCTCTAGCATCAATGCTTCTTTCGCATGAATTACTCTACTGAGCTAGTGATATAGTGATATAAAAGAATGATATATATCAGCAGCTCCAAAAGATATTATATCTCACTTTTCCTCTCAGTGATATACTCTGCACAAGTCTAGTAGAAACCTTGCGTCCAAGATAGAGCAACCACGACACAGTTCGCGAGAGGCAATTACTTACAGCTCCAGTAACTCCATTATCGCCTATGCATTGCACAATTAATGACTTTGCTTTTGCGTCTTTCTTTTTGTCTTCTTCTTTTACATCATGTTAGCTTACACAAGTATTAGGGTGTGGAAAACGTAAAGTAGAACAACTGGTCACAAGAAATCACGTTTAATTCGATAATTACAATGTTTTACCGAGAGCTCTCTCGCATCCCGCGCACACAGACCACGTACGTCATACGCCGCCATAGACGGCCGTCGGTTTTTCTCACCTGCGTTAGCTGTCAGCGCCACCCCGCGGCACCCGTTTGAACCAAAAGAAGTTGCTATATTGGAGTTCCCTAACAGACGGCCTTCCTGATTCCGGAATGACCCTATTCCGGCCTGTTCCCGTTTCGGCCATTCGAACGTTAGGCGTGTCCACACGATTTTTTTTGTTACATACTTAATTGTACTGATAGAACTGTCATACTAGTCTAATACAAATGCGACAATGCATGTGAAAATTCTCGGGGCTGTTTATTTTACAGAGTAATTCCTTAAGTTAGACGTGAAGTCAAATTCAATATTGTCTGATTAGGATAATTAACTAATCTATCCTAATTGTATATAGTTACAGATATTAAGGCAAAATACTTTGTCTTATTTTGGACATTATTATTCGGTAGGTAGTACCATAGACGAAGAATAATATAGACTGCCAATGTCATACAACTATAAGAAAGGTCCTATTCCCGCCTTATATCTAGATGGCGCTGACCTATAAGGTTGCTAACTTAAATTTTGTTGATAATTTATACTGAATCATGCCTGAAAATTAATAAAAAGTTATTTTAATAATAGTAAATTACAAATAATTCTATAATATTCCGCCAGAACAATTTTAATCTTTATCGAAAAGTTTAATCCTATTACACGGTTTCTACGGTTTCGCGCTAGATGGCGAATACAATTAAGCACGGTGCGGTCAGTGCGGTGCTTAGATTGTTATAATACTTTTTTACTAGATGGCGCTTAATTTAATGGATAATGTTACATTCAATAATATTTTTTTTAATTCTTTCTGTGTATATTATAGGAATTGTAAATGATATCTCATGTACACAAATATTAAAAGAAGTAACAAAAAGTGTATTTTAAGCTGTAAAAAAAAGAAAAAATACACGCGGAGAAATTAACTTCGTTATACCCGATGCTCCGATACATTTTAATTCTATCTTGATTCTATGCACGGTAGGTACCTAAACTTTTAGGTGCTGAGTTGCAAGGCTTCTAGTCTTTTTTTGGAATGCGTTCGGATTTATGTGCCGATCGGTTATTTTTAGAAGCGACCTACTTTTATTATTTTTGTCTAAATGATAAGTTGATGATATCTTTAAAAGACTTCATTTTTGTTGTTAATGATATTATGAGTTAAAACATTATTTCTTATATTTTTTATTAAATGAGGCACATCGAAAATTGAAACAATTTTGCGTTCTTCACTATAGAAAAATATTTTACAAAAAATAAAAACCGACGTCAAAAACACTGAAAAGTCTACAAATAGGTACAGACAACAGGTACTTCTATATTGAAGTCGGTATCAAACGATGATCCAGAAAGTCTTAAAACTTGTCACCTACTTCAATATAGAAATGTGATGTTGTCTGTAACTATTCTTATATTATTTTAAACTTTTCAGTGTTTGTGAAGTCGGTTTTTATTTTTTGTAAAATATTTTTTATTTTTAACTTTTTAGTGAATGAAATCTTTTTAGTGAAAAGAACCCTAAAATAATATAAAGGAAATTTGGGATTTCCCTCGATTTTCATGAGATCCCATCATCAGATCCTGACTTTAGTGATCTTGGGGCCACCCCAGGAGTATACCTACTCTATCGAATACAAAAGGAATTTTGAAAATCGGTTGAACACGTTGGCACACCTAAAACTTTAACGGTTTCCCTCGATCTTTATGGAATCAATCATCAGATCCTAACCATGGGACCACCCTTGGAGTATCCTCTATCGAATACAAAAAGAATCATCAAAATCGGTTCATAAACGACAAAGTTATCCGCGAACAAACATAACAAAAGCATATATACGGTCGAATTGAGAAACCTCCTCCTTTTTAGGGTTCCGTAGTAAACAAGGAACCCTTATAGATTCGTCATGTCTGTCTGTCTGTCCGCGCTTTTACTCAGAAACTATTAGTACTAGAAAGCTGTAATGTTGTATGGGTAATGTATATTAATCATGCCAAAAAAGTGGTAGCAAAAAATATTGAAAAAAAAATTTTTTTTTGGGGTGGCTACCATACATATACGTATAGCGGGAGTAACATTTTTTTCTCGACTTACCCATCGTGTGGGGTATTGCTGAATAGGTCTTTAAAAATCAATGTACGGTTCAGAATACCATTTTTCGATTTAGGGATTCCTTTCTGAAATATTTGGTTTTTTCTTAGAGGTAAGTGTCCCCCCCCCTCTAACTGCTAAACGGTTATACACGGTTATTTTTTTATCACCCTGGAAAATTTTAGGGACGCTTCAGGACACATCCATTATTATATAAAAAATAAAAAAAATGGAATAAAAATTTAAAAAAATAGAAAAAAATTAGATAAATCTCTAAAATGCTGCTCTTAACTAGTGCAGCATTCTTTGATTTTTTTTGGGAAATTAATATAAAATTAAGTATGGAAGATAAAGAGGAGTTATTTTTTTATTCATAGGTAATTTAAATCATTCTAATACCATGTCGTGAAGCGTCGCTTAAATTTTCCAGGGTGATAAAAAAATAACCGTTTATATGGACACGTGAAAAAAATTACAACAGTAGTATATGTATACAAGGTTATTTTTTAGTTATGACAAAAATGTGTGCTTGTTCAGACAAGCAAACTGAACAACTTTCACTCTGAACACAAAAAATCTGCTGTTTCATACATTTAGGTTCAGTGAATGTTGAACATTTGTATGAAACAGCTGATTTTTTTTTGCGATTTTTAAGTTGGTCCCATAGTGAAAGTGTTTCAGTTTGCTTGTCTGAACAAGCACACCAAATTTTTGTCATAACTAAAAAATCAACTTGTATAATGAAGTTTAAAGGAAAACTATCAGAGTTGAGTATTAAGTACAAACTAAAAAGTAATAGACGAAAAATTAGTACTGAATATAAATTTACGAACCAGGTGAAGTTAAGTAAATATAAAATCATTGGAGCTTTAATCATAATAATAATTACTAATTTAATAGCAACGTGTTGTGAGGTGTGATGTGTGTGAACTCAAAGTTGGCATTTGCAACTACGGAACCCTACACTGCGCGTGGCCCGATACGGTTTTTTTAGAAGTCGGTTAAAAAAGGGTTTATTTTTTGCCACTCCTAAATTTTTTAGTAGCTCAAAAATAAAGAAAGGAGTTTTTGTGTTTTGCAACGCGAACTTGCTTTATTTTACAACTGTTCTGCGCAAAGCTTTACTTACTATTTGCAAACTTTAACTTCTACATAAAAACGAAAGCCACTAATCACAGAACAATCATCTGTCAATACCAGGTAAAATTTAACGCCTTCCCCGGTCCACGAGAAATTCACTCCTGTCAGGCGAAAATTACTCCACTTTGCTTCTCGATTACCTTGTTCTCGAATGAGAGGGAATGTCTGGCAGAAAGTGTCAAAAATGTATATAGCGCCATCTATCGTGCTCTTGTATAACTACATAAATCTATGTAATCACTGCTGTGCACCCTAGGAGCGTGTGTGCTTTGTTGCTTTTAGAAATATCGACAAATTTTGGATTTGATACAGCTCGCTCCATCTATTGCTCGTGGTTATAACTAATTTTAGAAATGTTAGACATTGACAATCCTTTCTTTATATCATCCTTGGTAGTACTAATCATTACTAGACATATGTATACATAATTATAAGGCTACTGATAATAAATTATTACAGAGTTGATTTTGATTATAATTATTTGCTGGGTCCTAAACTATCGAATCAGCGAGATGTAATTATTACAAAACAATAAAAATAAATATGTAAATTGTGTGATGGATGTCTTGTCCAGTAAGCCTGAGTCGACTGTTTCTCTGCTAGTTTATCCGAGGACCTGTGTAGAAGTTATTTAATATGGATATATATTTTATGGTAGTTTATATTATTTATTTATTAGGATATTATAAAACAATTAGATCACATGTATTGTGAGCACCGCTTGAGCTCCGGCCTACCTTTCACATAAAATGTGAGTACCGTTTGCTCTTCGGCATCGCTTTCACATATATATGAATACATTACCTGCATTTACATCAACAACATAATTAATTCACATGTATTGTGAGCACCGCTTGAGCTCCGGCCTACCTTTCACATGAAATGTGAGTACCGTTTGCTCTTCGGCATCGCTTTCACATATACATGAATACATTATCTGCATTTGCATTGCCCACACATTTAGTTCACATGTATTGTGAGCACCGCTTGGGCTCCGGCCTACCTTTCACATAAAATGTGGGTACCGTTTGCTCTTCGGCATCGCTCTCACATATACATGAATAAATTATCTGCATTTACATTGCTTACACATTAAGTTCACATGTATTGTGGGCACCGCTTGAGCTCCGGCCTACCTTTCGTCTCTATTTATTATTCTGTAACATTGCACATACTCGTACTAGGTACTTACACTGATCTTTTCCTCAATGATGATTAGGGAGAGAAGTAGTTCTTATTTCAAGACATCCATTTTTATCGATTTCTTATTATATGTTCCCATTTCCATTGCTATATGACTTGTCCTGAAATACAAAAGAGGTATGGAATCTGGTGGGGGGGAATTCTTAGGGATGTCATTGTCCGTAGATATGAGTAGGTACACCACTTCTATCAGTCAATGCACAAATCAGCTAGGTAGTTAATTAACTGTTATAAGGTAAAGCGGTCATTAGACTTAAGCTTTATTTTAGTACACTAATCATCATTCTCGTGACCGCTATTTTCCGTAGATTCACCACTATCACTATCAACAAAATTGTTCGTTCGTTCGTTCCGTTCGTTAAATTGTAACACCGTTTTTTCTTAAAATTTCATAAAACACTAATTTTGCAAAAACACTTTGGTTTCACTGTAGTTTTAACACAAATTTCACAACTAAAATCACAATTACAATAACTTTGTCAATTAATTTCACAATATCAATGTCAAGTGTCAACGTCAACGTCGTTTCACGTCACGTCAGTGATATTTGCAATTGTCTTTGGTCATTGTTCACTTTTTGCATAAACAAAATAAATCTCGCGTTTATCCTGGCCTTATTTACAAAGATAGTTTTTTTTCGCCCAAAATCCCGTGCTTCCATTTAGGTGGGTTGATTTTCTCAAAATTCGGAATTTGACATTTAGACCGTTTGTTTTGATCATTTCTATAGACATATTTTAATAAAATACACTTAAACTTATAGATCATATAATTATAGTTTCGTCGAATAGAATTTGGAAAGCATTCACAATTTGTTTATGATTAATTTTTCATTACGTTTTGTTTTTCAACCAAACTTATAACTTTGGCTGGAAATACTTGTTGCATATTGTAGAATTTCGAAAGATCCGTATGTTGACTTGACACATCTTGAAGCAAGTTAAGAGTCTTACGAGTGTTATGTTATGAATTTGGTTTTAGGAGAGGTTCCGTCGCCAATACGGCGCTTAGCATTCAGCAAACGGACCTCGGCTCCGTCGCTTCCACATAAACGCAAATCTGCGCGCAAGTGGAGCGTTGGTTTAGTCTATCGTCTAGGTTATGATTAGTCTGTGAGACATCGATGGAAGTAATTTGTTATTGATTTGAAGATCATAAAGTTTTTATATATTTAGTTCTGCGAAGAAAATCCATGGGTATTTCTCTCGTTTTCCGTGTGAATTTAATTTGAAAAGTACATTAAGACTTCATAAGTCAAGTCAGTTATTTTTGTTTTCAGCTTGAAGAGTAAAAGCTCAATCATATTTTTAATCGCCGGCGCGCGATTCATTAAATTAATAGAAAGAAATAAATTTTATCAATAGATAATACTCCGCCCACACTAAGGTATCTAATTAGCTTATTATATTTCATGATTTAAAACAGATTTTGTTAATTTTATTTTTATTAGTGGGTATATTGATTATTAAATCAAACATATCACATTTCCAAAATTCGCCTTTTTCATCCCCTATTTCATTAAAAAAACCTGATAGTAAGCGGCATTTTAGTGGGATTAATGCATATATTGAGTAACACTGGTGAATTTCATGTTAAATTCTAGATTTTCACTATATTGAGTTTTACATCATACTTTGGCAAATAACTCACAAATTAAGCTGTTTTCTTTTTATTAATAGCAGTAATTATACACGAAATAGGTGCTCTCCCCTCCATATGTCTTTTTTATTAACTAACCAATAAGAAACTTTGACAATTCATTGAAAATTATGTTTGGAATTAACTTGCAATGTTTATTACCTGAAATTCAGATGTATTGACTGGGATTCCTTCAGAACTCAGTGTTAGACCCACTGACCTCAAGATCATAGGCATATTTAATTATATTTTTAACCTAACACTGTGCTATGAATCTCCAGGGCAGTTCCCGGAGGCCGTAGGGCTCCGCTGCTTGACTTTAGAGCCAGATGAACTAACCTATTATCAAGGAGGAATTCTGTGGAGCTAAATATATTAATATAAAACAGGAATATTATATCTCTGACCCGTGATTGCAAGACTTAGCATAGAAGGTATGATCCACTAACAACCGCTCCGGGGAAGGCTACTAATTTAAAAAAAAAAGGAAACCTATAACTATTTGTTCGTGTATTTTATTGCCCCTCATTTTGTAGTTTTGTACCCAATTTGTACCTGATTTTTACCTGCCGAGATTGATCAAACAAACCTGAACCATCCTGCCCTTGGCTTGTATTAAATAAAAATTTAGTTAAGTGCTTTGCATTGAGGGATTTTGTTAACTTCAGTAACATTATGCATAAGTGAATTACAACCATGTACCTACCAGAATAAAGCTTTTCATTTTGTATCGGACTAAAGGAATAAGTTTGTTTTTTTTTCTTTAACTTTAAGATTTCCCTATATTTCTACAAAAAAAGCACTACAAAATGTGATCCACTTTTTGAGCTGATCAGCTGGGTATACGCTTTTATAAATACGTTTGGTAAAGCCCGGTATACTAGCGATCTCGTATCTGTCATTCTCCAGGATCGCTGTAATTCTAAATGGACCTCGATACTTCTGAACTAGCTTCTTACTCTTCCCATCAGCGGGTAAACAATGGTTTGGTATCATAACTAATTCACCTTCAGCGAAAAACTTTGTCGGGGCTTTATCTTTGTCATAATGTTCTTTCATGTAAACTTGAGATTTTTCCATGCGATTTTTAGCCTGATTACGAACCTTATCAATGTCAACTGTTCTGTCCACATCTTCATATTCATGTAAAGCATTTTGGATGGTGCCTTCACTAGTATTTGTCGTTCTACGTCCAAACACTATTTCGGATGGCGAGGTTCCCGTGGTTTTGTTAACGGTGTTATTTAAACTCCACTGAACTTTTCCGACATGAGTGTCCCACTCTCGCTCATCTAAGCCGTGGTTTGATGCTGCCAACGAATCCAGTATGGTACGGTTATATCGTTCAATCTGCCCATTGGCGCGTGGTGTAGCCACTGCATTTAAGACATGCCTGACACCAATGGACCGAATATAATCTCTGAATATTCCGGAAGTGAAGCTAGTTCCCCTGTCAGACACAATCACTTTAGGGCAACCAATAGTGTCAAAAATGTCTTGTAATATTTTCACCGTAGTCTTACTTTTTAAATTTTTAACCGCTCTTATAAAAATGAATTTGCTGAAACCATCTATCATAGCAAATATGTATGAGTTTCCAGTCCTGCTTCGCACAAAGGGACCCAAGTGGTCCATATGTATTGTGTGGAAAGGGGTGTTCCCTTTAGGGATAGGATGTAGATATCCACTACGCTTTGTTGTCGTTCCTTTATTATAGGCGCAATTAAGACAAGCTGATACATATTTATGTACAAATCTACTCATTTTAGGGAACCAGTAGTCTTGCCTTACCCTATCTAGAGTCTTCTCTTTAGAAAAGTGCCCTGATTCGTCATGACATAGTTGACAGATACGCCACCTGGCGGCATTAGGAACAACCCATCTTA
Source organism: Schoenobius gigantellus (assembly GCA_963935595.1). Classification (NCBI taxonomy): domain Eukaryota; kingdom Metazoa; phylum Arthropoda; class Insecta; order Lepidoptera; family Crambidae; genus Schoenobius; species Schoenobius gigantellus. Next base: position 23,966,773 of record OZ012547.1, read on the forward strand.
ATGCTTCTCCGACCTTTCTGTACAGCTTATTATCTTTCATGACGTAGTTGTTGAGTATATCCTTCATGTCTTTCTTATTTTGGCTTAGAATTGTTTTAATTACTTTCAGCTTAGGGTCAGTCATTTGTACAGCCTGTAGCCATTGTGTCGTGTCAAGTGTATCTACTCTCAGTATGTCAAATTCCCGAGCTTCGTTTAGGTCGTCAAGGTCGTATCCGGTGTTCGGGATGGGGTTCCTACTCAAGGCATCGGCATGTTTCATTCTCTCTCCCGGTCTATATTCTACGGTGAAGTTGTATTCCTGCAGTAGGAGCCACCATCTAGCAATTCTTGGGATGAGATCCCGTTTAGTAAGGGTCGATTTAAGAGCATTGCAGTCTGTGTAGATTTTAAAAGATAAACCAATCAAATAATTTCGAAACTTTTTAAGAGACTGAACAACCGCAAGTGTCTCTAATTCATAAGAGTGCAAATATTCTTCTTCCTTCGTGGTCTGTTTGCTGTAATAAGCAACCGGTCTGAGAGGAGCGCTGTCACCAGGTTTCTGCAGAAGGATTCCACCTATCCCAATCTTGCTCGCGTCGCAGTGTACTTCAGTTATATGTTTGGGATCGTACAGCGCTAATATTGGTCTCTCAACAAGTTTCCTTTTAAGAGTCTCAAATGATTGACTCTGGGCCTCACCCCATACCCACGGTGTATTTGTTTTTGTGAGCACTGTTAGCGGCTTAGCAACACTAGCAAAGTTGGGAATGAACCTTCTAAAGAAGCTCTTCAACCCGACAAATTGTCGAACCTGATGCACGCTAGTTGGTATAGGGAATGAGGCTACAGCGTCTATCTTCTTCTTACCCGGTCTTAATCCCTCTCGTGACACCTCATAACCTAAATAATCTAATGTGCTTTCAAAGAAGAAGCATTTCTCTATATTCAAAGTGAGTTGAGCTTCCCGTAATGAACACAATATTCTCCTCAGTTTTTCGAACCCTTCGTGTATGTCAGTAGCGGGTGAAAGAATATCATCTAGATATGGCATCGCAAGGTCATATCTATCTTTGCCAAGAGCTTTATTTATCATATGCTGAAAAACAGCTGGAGCATTTACTAAACCAAAGGGCATTCTGGTATACTCATAATGCCCGTCTGGGGTTATGAATGCTGTAAGGTGCCTCGACTCTTGGCTCATAGGGACCTGGTAGTACCCAGATTTTAGGTCTAAACTCGTAAAGAACCTCTTACCACTCAGACGATCTAGTTGATCATCGATTACAGGCATGGGATACGAGTCCTTCACTGTCTTTTTATTAAGGGCCCTATAGTCAACACATAGACGGGTTTCACCATTCTTTTTCTTTACTAGGACTATAGGGCTTGCATATGGTGAGTCCGATTCCTTGACTATATTGTTTTCTAACAATTCGTTTATTAAGTCTCTTATTATTATGCGTTCACTATACGGCAGTCGATACGGTTTGTATGTAACCGGTGAATCATCCTGCAGTTTTATCTGCATCTCACATACAGACGTTTTACCTAGCTCGCTTATAGTTAGTGCAAAACAGTCCCTAAAGTCGTTGAGCAGCTTAAGTAGTTTGTCTTTGTCTTCGTCTGTAACGTCCGATCCAACGTTGAGCATGTCCATGGTAATTTCCCTATTTTCGACACGGTCTATGTTTTCAGAACGATCTATCTTATTTACCACATACTCTTTTGGTGGTTCTGTAGATGGTATGTTGAGAGGCAGTATTTGTGCACGGGTCAATAACCTACCCTTGCTGAGGTTAATTGTTGTATTTGAAAATGAGATTGCAATAACTTTTCCCACCCCTTTTAAAATTGAATATACGCCAGGTAACAGTATAAATTCCTGGCCCTCCTTAAAACATGAGTTTCCCGCAATGAAGATATGTGCATTAGTGTCACTATTACAAGTAAAGTTTATAGTGCTAATGCCTTCAAATTTCACATTATCTATGCTGTATAATTTTATTTTAGTCAATTCCTGAACATTTGAATAAATGGTCAGACTGGTATTATTTTTATGCACAACTACCTCAGATCTTTCTGTCAGGTTTTGTCCTAGTAATACATCAAGATTCAAAAATTCATCTGGTACAACATAGGCATCAATGTCAGCTTCGACAAAGTCCACGTGTACGGTAATTTGGACACGCCCCAAAGGCTGCATCGAACCAAAAGCAAAACCTTTCAGAATGGGTAGTTGAGATAGTTCTAATTTTAGATCTAATTCCCTAAAGCTACTCTCTTTAATCATTGTGCATTGACTGCCAAAATCGATGAAAGCACTCCTATCTAATCCATTAACTTGAATAATTTTATGATATTTATCCGGCTTGTTATACCCTACCTCATTTTGCTGCACCTTGTTGACTGTGGCAGCGGATCTATCATTATGAGGACCATTCCTGTTACGCCGTCCATCCAGATCTTTTCGGCAATGGTCCGCGAGATGTCCCAGAAAATTACACCTCGTGCACTTTCGTAATTCTTTTGGGCACTTTGCGACTGCATGCCCAAGTTCAGAACAGTTATAGCAACGTATCGTTCTCGTAGGGTTGACATTTCCACGAGTCTTGTTGTTTTCAGTTATTTTAGGATTAATGTTATTTGTAGAAGGTACAGGTTTATTTGTGGTAATTTGTCTTTTATTGACATTACTGTTTCTTGCATTATTCAAACTTATGCTCCGTAGATAGCGTAACAGTTTGTTTGGGCCTTTGAACCCTGCGCCTTGAGCATTGAGCCTAATGTTATGATCATATATGCCGTGGATTATGCAATCAACGGCATCTTTGCCTCTTATATTGCAACAGCTTATTAGCTTGGCTTTATCATAGAAGTATTCTTCAAGCGTTTCGTCCCTACGAGTCTTCCTATCGAGCATTTCGGTAAGTTTCTCTGCATAGTTGCGATGATCAGGAAAATCCTTCATGAGTCGTCTTTGCCACTCTTTCCAGTTCCGATCGACCGTAGACAGGCCTTCGTACCACCTCTTAGCGAGACCAGAAAGCTTCGAAAGTGCATGGAAGACCGTTTGTTTCTCGTTCCAGTTATAGATTCTTGCAATTTCATTCACTTTCTTTAGCCAGGCCCGAGTGGATTGGGTTTTAGGGCTGGGGTCAAACTTCGGGATTACGTCGTGAACACTATTAAAGGTGTTTTGCTCGTGTTTACTAATGACATCGATAAACTTCTCCATCACAGCTCGGTCTGTCCGTGTCTGTCGGTGTTGTGATCGGTTGCGCCGTTGCTTCTTATGAGCGCTTCGTCGGACTCTTGATCGCGACCGACTTTTATGCTCCTTTGCGTCTGAAGATGATGACGAGCTACTATTGGACTCAGATGCACTTGAGCTCGAGGAGCTTCTGTGACGATTTCGTTTTCTAATAGTCACTTGCTCTGAAACTGATGACTTGGACGATACTGATCTTCGAATGCTTTTGATGCGCCTTCTTTTGTGTGCAGCACTTGACTGATCACGCTGATTTAAACAATGGGTGCTAGATCGACTACGTTTTCTCCTTTGATACCCCTTGCGATTGTTCGAGCGCCGGAGTGCACGTGCTGTTCTCTCCGAATTTTCTAAATGCTCCTCACTATGAGGAGGGGGTCTAGGTGGTATTGCCGACGTTGCGGACATGATTCGCTATACGCGTTCCTAACATTCGTAAGTCAATAGTCAAAGTCGAGTGAAATAGGAAAGGACAGGGAAAGTAAATGTTATATGAGTATCGACATTATTATTGTTATTATTAAGATCCAATATTTCACAGTAGGTGCCATCAAGACTGTACATGATACATCCAGTAATCTGAAGCTTCCAATTTACTTTCATCCAATCATAATTTAAATCCACCAACCAAACCGAGCAGAAAATTCTCTGCCTCCACAGTGACCCCGGACCTCCCAATCAACAGCCAGAGGTCTTGTCCTTATTCGCATTTCATTGGGTTCAAACCGTAATCGTACAGTACGAGTGTACTAGTACAGCTTATTCGTGCTACTAGTACCATACAAATAGGTACAAGTGTTTATTGAATCATTTAGATTATTGTTATAGAAAAAAAAACATAATTAGGGGATTGAAGTTTTTGAGAAGTATACATTACAGACTAAATACACGCGAAAAGATTAGAAGAAGAAGTATTTATCGAAAAAGTAGAAAACTTAAAAAAAACTGTTTTTTTTTTTTTTTTTTTTTTTTTTTAAGTCCAGATTCCACCCTGCGTAGCGAAGGGGTGCTAACTTTAATTGAACTCATCCATACCAGATACATCGATTTCTTTTCCAAGTGAACTGCAGCGCACGTCGCCTCGCTTACTTATACCTCATCAACCGTTAGCACACGATGTATAAATAAGTAACGTTACCCGGTACTGCACTAAAAGAAACGTTACCAAACGTGAACTCTTAATCGTACCTAGTCGGTCCATTTGTACATCGTACGTGCACCACACAGCCCAGTGGGCCCAGCCACTGGTGCATGGAAGCAATAAACCTATCTAATTAAGAGGTCTATTTAAATTAGTGTCACTATGACTATTAATCATTTTCATTGTAGTTATAAAAATCACATACATCATAGGGGCATTTCTCAGCTAGCCGAGGTTTAATTTTCTCATGTATAGAACTTTTTATGTAGATATCTAATGGCAGGGATTGTATATTTTATAGCTATATATAATGCTCCTGTGACAGTATGTATACGCTCCTACAAAACATATTCCTACAAAAATTTATGTAAGTAACCCTATATATTAGAATAGAATAATCTTTGTTGCCAAATGGTATACAAACTGTTGGCGTTTATGCATTTACAAGTTCAACAGTTCATCCATAACGGACATGCAATTATAAAATATTACATACTAATTATTACTTGCTAGTTTATATTAAAATTAATAAGTTGTATTCATTCGAACTATAAAAACATCTCCCATCAGTCAATGTTTTAACTTAAGTAGGTAGATTTTGGGCTTTTATTTTCTAAGGTTCGTGATTGAATACTTTATTAAAGGTATTAGATTATCAAAGGTATGAAATAGAAATCAACACATGGATAGTTGTCATTATTTTGTACTAGTCCGATCATGATCAAATATCAAAGTGTGCTTATCATGAAAGCAGGTTTGTCAATCTAAATTATTGTTAGTTTTATTTGATGCAAAATATCCAGATCGAAAATTAGAAAGGAACAAAATATAGTCAGTTCCGAAAGTTATGTTTAAGTATCATTCTGATATTATTTCATTGTCATATTTTGGTGGTAATAGTTCTAAGAGTAGATAGTTGTGATTAATTACTCACATCGTTTTACTTTATCTTTGATGGTTGGAATTGCTGAAGTACCTAACACGATATTAGATGTGAAATATGTCTAAAGTATTCCAAGAGGTTTTAAATTATAACAGAAAGCATAGCCGTAACTTACCGTTGGGCGTCGGATATTTCACTTGTCACTTCTGATTTGTTAGCTTACACAAGTATTAGGGTGTGGAAAACGTAAAGTAGAACAACTGGTCACAAGAACTCACGTTTAATTCGATAATTACAATGTTTTACCGAGAGCTCTCTCGCATCCCGCGCACACAGACCACGTACGTCATACGCCGCCATAGACGGCCGTCGGTTTTTCTCACCTGCGTTAGCTGTCAGCGCCACCCCGCGGCACCCGTTTGAACCAAAAGAAGTTGCTATATTGGAGTTCCCTAACAATCATCACATTTCACTATCTCACTAAGACCATTTTCTTCCATTAATAATTCCATTCTGAATTTCCAGTTGTGAAAATTATTACCATTTTCCAACCGAGGAATCATTTTTTTTCTTATTAGCCATATTTCACTATTTTTAAGTAGGTATTAATGTTTCCAAAAAAATCATAGAACATGGAATATGGGGCGGCCCATAACCTGTTAGAATGCTAAATTTATGCAAATAATCATATTCCCTTACAATATTATTCTAAGCATATTCCAATATTCTATGAAATTAAATAAGTAAAATCAATTACACTGTTAAGACCATCTTCCTTTATTTCAAATTTAACTAACATCACAATAGACACAATGCTTTTAGCCATAGAGAACTATAGTAAGTAACCTCAACAATATGTAAGATAGAGGTACCCACGCAGGCGACCCAGTATCGATTCTCCCTGTGGTGGAATAGGCAGATAAATAAATGCGGAAATTGAGTTTTATAATATGGAGTGTGAGTAATATTACAATGCGTTGAAATATATAAATATGCGGTAAATACTATAAATGCGTGCGTGAATTAGTTGCGGTTTTAACAAATTTAAGAGTGGGAGCTAGTGTTGAAACAAATTCGATTCGGGGAACAAACGACTATTGAATTTTAAAATATATGTATTGGTGGAGTGTATGCTGCGGAATCCGGGACAGAAGGACCAAGAACTTGTGTAGGCGAGCGGTAAAAGAAATAGGAAGGACAGCACCGTAACTTTAAAAGCAGCAACACTCACTCTTCAGCCGGCCGGCACTAGAACTCGCTATTTCTTCTTTCTTCGATAGCTTTATTATACACACAAGTCGCTACTTATATCTATACAAATAAATAAAATTGAAGTGTCTGTTTGTAATGTCAAAATAACAAGTTTTTATTAAATGGGTATGAATGTATATCGGGTACCAATAACAAAAACACAATTTAATTTTTTTTTGTCTGTCTGTCTGTTTGTTCCCGCTAATCTCCGGAACGACTGGACCAATTTTGATGCGACTTTCACAAATAGACAGCTAATTATATAAGGTATAACATAGGCTACTTTTTATCAACTTCAACAAAAGTTACTATTCCACGCGGACGAAGTCGCGGGCACAGCTAGTACTAAGTATAATTAAACACTCGCGACGAAATCAAATTGAGATTTATCAACTTTGCGAATTTTTGAAGTGAGAACTTCTTTAGCGGCGTTGTACACTTTTTTGTAATGGGTAAAAAATGTTAAACTCGCGTCAGGACACGTGACCGTCAGGACACGTGACCCTGATCGAAAATTCGTAAGACGGATGGAGAGTAGCCAATTAAAATTGACATGGCCGCAGGAACTGTCGAGGTGCGGTGAGGGGTCCACGTAAGCCGGCCGAGAACAATAGCGGCTGGCAAAAGTACTGGAAGTCACACGTCACTTGAGACAGTTTTAATCAATTTATTTACTTTGTTAGGAAAAATCTAAATTGTGCTTTTATTTGATTTTGTTGTAAATATTAATTAGGTAAGTTAGTATAAATTAAATATTATTTATTTGTTATAAAATTACGTTTTTAAGTAGTATATTAATGTCTGTTTTGATCATATTTTAAATTTAATTGTAAATATTTTGATTCATTATTACTAGTTATATAATTATGTACGCACAACGTTACAACAGGAAGTTGATTTTTCTGAGGGATAAACTTTTTAATGTAATATAAATTGTCATGTTTGTGTACGATAGCGCAATAAATAAATATTTTATTCTACCACATAAAAGATAGTACTTTTATTCTGATAATTAAAGCAATTCGTGCAAAATTATTCCATAACCATTCCAAAATATCCAAAACGCACAACGTTAATACTTAAGTTTTCACTTCTGCCGGCACTCCCGGAGTGCAATCCGTCATTTTTTTTTATTGCGGAGCGGTGCGTTTGCGTAGCAAGATCGGTACTCGAGAGTGAGAGGAAGGTTCAGGGAAGGATATATAAGGAAAGTTTTGTTGTGTGCGTGTGCATGTGAGGTGAGGGTGCGTGTATTTATTTGCTTAAATTTAATAAAATATGTACCGTCGTTCAACGGCGTTAACATATCATATTATCAAAATATCATTATCGCAAAACATCATATGCTCAAAACACGACGCTTATTATAACGCATAACGCTTATTATAAGTATCTTTTGAAAAATTGTATTTACTATATAATATATATATATATACGTTTTGTTTCGCGAGAATAAAAAACGGAACGGCCATCGTTGGACACATTGCTTATTAACATCAATCATTGAGAAATTTTATATTACGTAATTAGCAGTTAGACCATAAAATACACGTCAAAAATATCTCTAGCTAGTGGTTGACAAGGACTCATTATAATAAATCATCAAATCACCTTATTCGCGTTGTATTATACGTAGGTGCGCGAAATGACCGACACTTTTCAAGAATCAGAAAATAATTTAAAATTAAGCAATTCAATGCCGTCTAAGTAAGTAGATTTATCTTTTACCTGGATTTTGTTCTCGCCTTTAAGAACATTGTTATTTTCGTATTTATTTCTAGACTGGACAGTAATTACCTAGTCAGTCATTACTGACTAGGTAATTACTGTTTAATAATTTAATTTAAATAAAATACTAATAAGGACATGTTTGTATTTGCGTTATTACAGCGTCACACACTGCATAGTAAGATTCGACCCCAGAGGGCCTATTACCGATCTCATGGTTTTGCAAATGATATCATATGATATCATATTGCAAAAGGAAAGTTACGAGTTCCGGTCAGATTTTTGATCATTTGTTCATTACTTTATGATGACATCATTAAAATTATGCCATAGTGATGATATCATTGGAGATCGGTAATACGAAATGCAGCATTTCATGACTTCTTATTCTCAAATTTATACCATATCATACGATGAAAGATCCATAATTGGCCTGCAAGTGCATGGAGGCCGCCCCGGCAATCAGTCGCATGAGGCGCCGAGTCAGCACTTCGTGACACTTTTTTAGCTTTTCTAACTTTTGTACTTACTAATATTTTGTTCTATAAGTATAATATTTTTATCTTATTTGTATCACTGTTTGTTTCAATACCTATGTATTTTGTAGTCTGTTTAGACTTAGCACGGCTGCTGTAGACAGGGAAGAAAGAGACAAAACAATATACCTATGGCAAAGAATGTATAATGGGATAAGTTCCGAGGAGCTGTTTGACATGATGCCTACGGCCACTTTCTATCATCGCACAGCTCGCCATCGGCAGGGAATTCACTCTCACACCCTAGAACCTAAATAGTCCCGTACGGTACGGTTTCAGAGGAACTTCCTCCCGCGTACGCTCAGGATGTGGAATGAACTCCCTGTCGAGGTTTTCTCAAGAGACAACAGCATGGGGTTTTTCAAAAAGGGTATTAAAAAAATTTTAAAGGGTCAGCAACGCGCAAGCGATACTCCCAGTGTTGCAAGCGTCCATAGGCTACGGTAACTGCATAGCATCAGGTGGACCATATGCTTGTTTGCCACCTTAGTGGTATAAAAAAAAAGAAATTGCTTATATCCATGGCTCAGAACCGGTTTGAAATATACCGGTTAATATCGGTTTGCTCTGAACTTTTCTTGAGAACGCGAACATTTTAATGTACCTATTACATTACACGATTTCTCGGACCATGTTAGCGCGTCACGATTTTAATCGGGCCCTGTCTGTCGTGTGCCTATAAAAGTCGCTTCGCTGCTTAACTCATTCTCAATTTCTCAGTCAAAAGTCGAACGTCGAATGTTTTGCACGTCTATAGTGTTGTTGAATATTGTACATATTTATCAGCCATTCAATTAAACTAATAAAAAATAACACATACATTCGATAACTATTTTCAACCATATCGGATAATATAATAAATTGATGATAGTAAAAAAAAATATAAACTGTCAATGTAAAAAAAATTAGAAACTAATATAGTTTTGTAATTGTACACCTTCCCGCAATTTTTAACCTCTCGTACACCTGCTAACATTGGCTGGTAGAGATCTCTTAAAGAGATAAGCTCGCCTTTGTACGTTACTGTGTATAAAAAATGTATGGCAATTTAAGTATAATAAAGAATATATAATAATGATAAAAACAAGCTTTTATTTTAATGCTCTAAAAAGTGGAAAATCAATTTTAATTTATTACATGATACAAAAAGCATCCATCATCATTGACTCTTATTATAAATTACTCCATCTCTTCCATGATCCCATCCCTGCTCTTGTACCGATTTTTAACGTAAAGCAAATACTTTGTATTTTTTATGAAAAGTTTTTAAGAAAACCGAAAGATAAATTACAAAATAATCATCATGTTCAACTAAACTACAAAGGGACATTGAATCAGTGTTGCAACTCGAAAATAGTCAGGTCCAGCTTTCATTAGCCAGACTCTAATGATGGAATAATACAAAAAGCAAGCTTAAAAAGTCTAAATGCTTATTAAAAAATTCAGAATAGTTCTTAGTAAACTGAAAACTCAAAACCGTGTTCACTTGACTCAAAATCGTGTCGAAAAAAACATTCAAAACAGTTTCCACAATTAAATACGTCTTTTACAATTAGAAACACAATAAAATACGTTTGCACGAGGTGAAATATGTACAACTGAGAAAAAAGTCGAAGTACAACTGCGCTCCTATGGGCAACTCCTATGGACTAAATATAATAATACTAATAACAAGCAGATGTTCCTTTATCCCCAAACAGTTACTTGGGCCTTTCTACCTGCGCAGTATTCTCGGAAATGTACACTCTGCTTCGAATTTATTTTAAAAATTAATAATTTTTAATTGTTAATGAGTAGATATATAGCTAAACTTTCAACAAATATGTTAGTAATTGGTTCTAACTACGCAGGCAAAGAGCAAGGTAATAGTTATACGTGCCAAGAGCGTCGGTGGCGCTGTGGACTCGACACTTGCCTTCCAATCGGGAGGTCCGGAGTTTGAGACCGCCATGTAGCAATGTGATTTTCGTTTTCGAATTTCATATGTAGTACATTTGTCTGACTCTCCTACGGTGAAGGAAAACATCGTGAGGCAATCTGCATACACCTGCGAAGTAATTCAAAGGTGTATGTGAAGTCAACCAATCCGCACTGGGCCAGCGTGGTTTGACTAAGGCCTAATCGCCCTAAATATGTAGTTAGGGTCGGTGGGGACATATATGAGCTGTAATGATGATGATGACATGATACATTTTATTACGAAAACATGTCGCGAGAATGTAGATAAACAATAATACAATACCTATTTAACTTGATCTTGATATTGGTAATTCTAAGAAAAAATAATAGTTTTTATAGAACAGGTAAATAGTTTGTTTTACTTAAATTATGCGGAGGACGATGTTCAATGAAACAACGCAATAACAAGACTGACTGTTTAATGCACTCCTACAATAGATAGGTTCAAGTACCCACAGTGACATTAAATTATTATGTTAGGTACAAACATACTATTTTATATTATTTTTAGTTTAACTTATATACCTATTTAAACTATTTGGCGACGAGTATAGCGCAAAAATACGTAAAAATTATTTTAAATACGTTTGTGAACATGAGTGAAAATCGAAAACCAGATTTTGGGAGTTTAAAAGAATTACAATTTAAAAGAGTTACACGTCGACAGGTGGTCGACTTATATGAGCAGATTAAAAGCATCTTGTGGCGATCGTCGGCACTGAAGCCCTAGATCTAATTATAGATCTTTGTTACCCCGAAAAACCGGAACTTGTATCAATCGAAGTGATCGATAGGTTGGTTGAAGAGCATCTATCACCGAAAAGATCAGTGATCGCCGAAAGATTAATATTCAAATTATGTAAGCAAGTCGAGGGACAATCAATCACTAAGTATTTGGTGCAGCTGAAGAAATTGAGTAAGGCCTGCAAGTTTTCCACTACGGACATCTTAAAGGAAAATGTACGCGATCAATTCGTATACAGCTTATATAGTGATCGAATTCGACAAAGAATTATGACGGAGAAAGATGAAGATTTGACATTCACGCGTGCCACGTAGTTGGCGTTGTCGCTTGAGGCGGCAGTACGAGACCAGCTTGAGGCGGTGCACGCGGTGCGCGCGGCGGGCCGGGCCCCGGTCACCCCGGCGGCGGCGGCGGCTCATCGCCCCCGGTCAGGGCGACAACGCGACGTAAACGGCGGAGGCAGCGGGCGCGGTCGCTGCTACCGCTGTCAGGGTTTGCACCCGGCGGAGATGCTCTTTTCTTAACAGCGATTTGTGTTTGTGTTTGTGGAAAAAAAGGATATAAAATATTGCCAAGGTATGTCGTTCTCGTAAACAAAATTGTGTTCATGTTGTTAGTGACGAACGAGCAATAGAATCGTCTTCTGAGTAAGAAAGTAACAGTGAAGTAACGATCTATAATTTAAGCGATAAGGAATCCGATGAGCGTTGGATAATTTCTGTCAAAATAAACGGTATTCCCATTAACTTTTAAGGCGATACTGGATCGGCGGTCAGCATTATTTCATATAAGATTTATAAAAAAAAATTTCATATGTAGGTATGTTTTGCAGCCTTGTGTTTAGAGTTTAAAAATGTATAGCGGTCAAAAAATTAAACCAAAGGGTAAATTTATCCCTTCAGCCATATTGATAACTGACTGTTTGATAACTGGTTAACACATTAACGGTATTACTTTGACGAATATGAGCCTTACTGTCATAGATAATAAATTTAGTCCATCGTTATTGGGACGAGATTGGATGCGATCTTTTGGTATAAAATTTCCTACCGTAGGTCAAGGTCAAATAAATTGCATAAGCACGCAAACTCCGTCCAACACAAGGGATGCAATCAACGAACTGTTTTCAAATGTTTTTGAGGCGGGAATAGGTACATTTAATAATTGCACGATTAAGCTGTGTGTGGTTGACTTTGCGATCACCTGACTCTTGCCATTTCTTAAAAGCCAATTTCCCGTACAGATCAAGAAATTGACTTTTAAGAAATGGCAAGAGTCAGGTGATCCTGCGGACAAGACAAACTACAAAGCCGCAAAGTCAAAAGCGAAACGTGCAGTGGCCATTTCTAGAACAGAAGCGGATGCAAACCTTTATACAGAGCTGGAATCAGCAAAATCTGAAATAGACATCCACAGGGTTGCAAAGAGTAGAACTAATGGTGCAAAAGATATAGTTTCAGCCAAGTCTATCAATAACGCAGCCGGAAAATTATTAAAAGCGGATGCTGACATCAGACGTAGATGGTCTGAGTACTATAGTCATCTGCTCAATGTAACTAACCCCAGAACTCTGACTTAATTATGGTCTCGGGTCCTATAGACACAGCCTCTACGGAAGAAATCAAAAAGACAATCCAGCAGATGAAAAATAACAAAGCTCAAGGCCCAGATGAAATACCAATTGAAATCTGGAAATACATTGGAGATATTGGTATACACTAGTTGCAAGTACTATTCAATAGATTCAATGCTGGCGAAACAATACCGGATGCCTGGCGCAAAAGTTACCTGATACCGTTTTATAAAGGTAAGGGTGATGTACGCGACTGCGGAAATTATCGAGCAATAAAATAGATGGATTATACGTTCAAACTATGGGAGCGGATAATAAATAGTAGACTTAACAAGATAGTCGAACTTATACCAAACCAATGCGGTTTTGTGGCTGGCAAAAGTACATCAGATGCAATCCAAGCCATTAGGATACTCACAGAAAATGCTAAAGCAAGTAACATAAACTTGCACATGATATTTATTTGATCTGTAAAAGGCGTTCGATCATGTACCGCGTGAATTGATCTGGGAAGCCCTCCGAGCACACTGTATTCCAGAACCTTACATAGCCGATCCTAGATATGTACACAAACGTCTCAACTCAAGTTGTATGCCCAGCGGGCACAAGTGTGGGTTTCGATCTTGCGGTGGGCGTACACCAAGAGTCTACTTTGAGTCCCCTGCATTTCAACGCCACAATAGATTACGTCACTAAGCAATGCCAGCATACAGTGCCATGGAATCTTATTTACGCCAATGATGTGGCCCTCATAGATAACAACGCGAAGGACCTCCAGCGTGATTTAAATTACTGGGTGGAAGCGCTAGAAGGAAATAGCCTCAGAATCAGCAGAAAGAAAACCGACCATATGTCATGCATATTTGATGGCACAACAAACCCAAATGGAGTCAGCTTCTATATGGGAAACGACCGTTTACCAACAGTCCATCAATTTAAATACCTTGGCTCCATATTAAGCAGCGATGGCAGAATAGATAGCGATGTCCTCCATAGAACTCAGACAAGCTGGATGAAATGGAGACAGCTCACAGGCGTTATGTGTGACAGGCGTATGCCGCTTGAGGTGAAAGAGCGAGTTTACAAAACAGCAATTAGACCTGCTATGCTGTATGGTTCGGAATGCTGGGCTACATCCAAACTCCACCTAAACAAGCTCCACACCTCAGAGATGCGCATGTTGCGCTGGTCAACGGTCACAATGCGGGACAAAATTAGAAATGTGTACATGTGACAGGCGTATGCCGCTTGAGGTGAAAGAGCGAGTTTACAAAACAGCAATTAGACCTGCTATGCTGTATGGTTCGGAATGCTGGGCTACATCCAAACTCCACCTAAACAAGCTCCACACCTCAGAGATGCGCATGTTGCGCTGGTCAACGGTCACAATGCGGGACAAAATTAGAAATGTGTACATCCGCGGTAGTTTCAGGGTAGGACCAATTACACAAAAGCTGAAAGAAAAACGTCTGCGGTGGCACGGGCATGTACAGCGACACCCCGACGATCTCATGGTGAAGGTTGCCTTTGATTTGCCAAAGACGACGCGAAGACGCGGCAGACCACCTTCCACTTGGCTAACGACGGTTCAGAAAGACCTAAACGATGAAAAAATTGACCCAAACCTTGCACTCAATCGTGCAGAATGGAAAAAAGGACAGGGAAGGCCGACCCCAAGTAAATGGGAAAGGGCCAAAGAGGAAGAAGAAGTTCTGTGTGGTGCAGGGCGCGCGGCCGGTGTGGCGCCGCGCGAGGCCCGTGCCGCACGCGCTACGGCCAGCCGTGGCGGCCGAGCTGGCGCGGCTACAAGCTGCCGGCATCATATCGCCAGTCGAATGGAGCGATTGGGGTACTGCTATTGTTCCCGTTATGATAAAAAAATGGTCAGGTACGTTTATATGGCGATTTTAAAATTACATTAAATCCGGTTCTCATCGACGATAAATACCCAATACCTAGAATTGAAGACAATTTGGGGCATTGCAGGGTGGCGTAGTGTTTGCTAAAATTGATCTCAGTAACGCGTACAGCTACAATTATTATTAGATGAAAGTTCAAAAAAGTTATGCAGGTACCATTGTCACACAACAAATAATGTTTTGTTTTAATTGGTTACCATTTGGTATCAAATGTACACCAAACAAATTCCAGAGAATAACGGATAAACTCTTCAAAATTCCTTAAGTGACATGTTACTTAGACTTACCACAAAACGTGCAAGAGTTAAAAGCATTTTTAGGTTTAATTAATTATTATGGCAAATTTGTGAGAAATTTCCCAGGTAGCAAATCTACGTTATAATGACGTCCCAATACAGTCAGTCAGGGACGCAACGCGACGTCATAAAATGACGACGGGGTGTCCTGAAAAGTACCGTAATTTGTCACAGCCTATGGGACGTCATCTCAGGACGTCCTTACAAAGTCAAGCAATGGCGTGACATGAATGAATGGGCGTGACTTGTAAAATACAGTACACCAGGAAAAATAATATAAATAACCATGGCGGATGGCGGTCATTTATAATACACAAAATGAAAATATATAATAGTACATTACTGCTGAGGCCGGGAAGTTAGGGATTGCCGGACGAGTAATACTTGACAATAATTACGAGTCCGGCAATCCCATTCCCGCCGAGGTATGTATAGTGCTTTTCTCAATAATTGCGAGGAAATAAGAAAGACGTAATACTGGAATTAATTATGAAATTCAGTGTAATAATAATACCATATAAATAAAAACCTTTTATATTAAAATATTGTTTAATGTTGTCTATTTATTCAAATATTTATAATTGCCGTGATCTTCGTATAATTTAGCTTTATGATCTGTAAATAAGACAATAGTAGGTACCTAATAATAATAAGCTTCCTCTCTCTTGTTCAACGATTGCATGCCCAACGGGTCCATAATAATCTTATTTTTTATCAACCACCTATTTTACACATTATGGTATGCAATAAAGATTTTGAATTGAATTGGAAACAAATGAGTATAATATGAATAAAAAAACAAATCAAGCAATTAATTAATTAATTATAGTAGCCTAGCATTTAGTAATACTAATACTTTTTAATTTTCAATTAGTGCAAAGGAAACAAAGCCCATACAGCCCAATCATATTTTACGCAAAAAATGTAATACTGCAGATTATTACTTTTTACTCTCGCAACGAAAATTGTTTACGCTCGAGGAAGAGCGAGTGGCAACACTGCATTATAGTCTGTGCAGTGAGAGCCTGTGGCGGCCGGCCGCATGTGACATGTCAGTCGAGTCGAATACGTGATGACATTGAAATAGGTTAGATTACCGGGCGGCGCGTTTTCGTTTCGAGAAATATATAATTGTGTTTTGCGCGGCGCACCTAATATCGGGGTGCGAAAGCCCGCTTTAATTGTTGCAAAAGTTTTATCGGTGAAGTGAGTGATGGTGGCCTAATAGGCCTATGTAGTTATCCGTGGTCTCCATCGGTGGATTGACAGCAGCCCTTCAGGAGCCGCGACTTCCTTCGAGCTAGCTCAGGAAGTCCACCGGCTACATACGGAGACCGAACGGAGTCAAGGTAAGGACACTTCATTATCTTGTATTCGTTTTTAAATTCAACAATCAAACCAAACATTAATCGGCGAAACGCCGACGTGGTGGTGTCTACTTTGGGCACCACCAAAAATTAAGCATATTTTCGTGTGATTTTATACCAAAATTTAAATAAAATTGTTGTCATATTCATATACAACGTGTCTCATAATAACTCCCCATAAAAATTATAATATTCATTTAACCGAAAAGAATGTGTTAACTTTAATAACTTGTCATATCAATTGAATTTAATTGTTAAATTTAGGAAAATTCAGTTTTAGAACAGTTTTAGGTTGGCACTTTTGATAGTTTAAATAAAATGAAATATAATTTTTAAAGGGAGATATGGTAGCAATTGGCTGTATGACAAGTTACACAATTCAAGTTATAGATAAATTAAAAAACATTGGAGCAGCGGCCAATAATGAATTTTCATACTTACTTTCCTGGCCTAGGCCGGTAAAGTAATGTATAAGCCAAGAATTACAAACTTTGTGTCTTCTTTTTACTACAATAATGCCTACATTTCCGAGCATGTTTGAGAAAAATAAATTAATAGTGTAGCGGCGAGTGGAGCGAGAATGAAAAGCACTAGAGATGAGTAAATCCGAACTTGAGGATTTAAATGATTCGAATCCGCAAGCGGTTTCGATCTTTTATCGAATCCTCTCCAGTCTTATCGAATCCGTGGAATTATCAACTCCGACTCGATTCGGCACCGGAGCCGAATGTCGAGGTACCGTGTAACGGAGCGAGCGAACCGATCGAGGCGGCCATAGCCTTGACTTTTGTGGGTTTGTCGTTTCGTTTGTTTTGTTTGTTATTATTTACTTACAACTTTTTTAAAGTTCGTTGCAATGACGCCAATTTTTAAAAAAATAGTTTTTTTAGACTGGCATTTCAGATCTGAATGTGACTTCTGCATATAATAGAATAGACTACTAATGATAAAAGTGACGAGTGGACTGGAGCGGTGCTTACCCGTATTATTAGATTTCTTTTTGAAAATATCGTTTTCTTTGTAATAATAATTGGCAAAAAAAAAATGTCATAATTTGGTGTTTTTAACCGACTTCGAAAAAAGGAGGTTACTCAATTCGACCGTATATGTGCTTTTTTGTTTTTTTTTTATGTTTGTTCGCGGATAACTTCGTCGTTTATGAACCGATTTTGATGATTCTTTTTGTATTTGATAGAGGATACTCCAAGGATGGTCCCATGGTCACCAAAGTTAGGATAATGGGATCCCATAAAAATCGAGAAAAACCATTAAATTTTTACGTGTGTCCAACGTGTTTTGTGTATATGTTACGCGATTACTCCGCCAATTGTTGACAGTTCAAAATTCTTTTTGTATTCGATAGAGTATTTTCCTGGAATGGTCTCAAGGTCACCAAAATCAGGATCTGATGATGGGATCCCATGAAAATCGAGGGTTTCTTTCACTAAAAAGACTTCATTCACTAAAAAGTTAATAATAAAAAATATTTTACAAAAAATAAAAACCGACTTCAAAAACACTGAAAAGTTAAAAATAATATAAGAATAAGTACAGACAACATCACACTTCTATATTGAAGTCGGAGACACATTTTAAGACTTTCTAGGAGATCATCGTTTGGCACCGACTTCAATATAGAAGTGTGATGTTGTCTGTACCTATTCTTATATTATTTTTAACTTTTTAGTGTTTTTGAAGTCGGTTTTTATAAAGAAATAAAGGCTGTTACGAGTATAGTTGTAAATAAACTGTTTTAAACCAAAATCCGTGGTTTAAAACCCGTTTTAAATTTGTTTAAAACGGTTTAAAAACATTAATAAAATGTTACTTTAAAAGGCAAGATAAAGAGGCTATTTGAAATAATTTACCATTTTTATTAAATAAAATTTAATCATATCACTTTTACTACATTTTTAGGATTAGACACATTGAAAACTAACTTGATATTGTATTTATATTTATACTATACATTTTAATTTTTGTTTATTTCGGACTCAGCTATTGCACATTTAATAGTACATTGTTACCCTAGGGGTGAAAGTAACTTATTTAGTCCCGAGACAGGGTTTGGCGTCCGAGTTGCAACGAGGGCGCCAATAGCTCGAGCAACGTCGCATTTTTTTAGTTGAAGTGTAATGTTTTTCTCGCTTCACGACTTGTGGTTGCAACTATGTATTATTTTGGCTGAGGGCGGGCGATTTCACAGTGTTTTCTTGTAAATAGTCACTATGCCGACCGGAGGAAGATTATGAAAGTGAAGAATGAGATAATAATACTGAATTTATGGAGGAATGTGATCCTCTTTTATTATTACCATAATATCTAGAAAAGCTTACTCTTAACTATTTGAGTTGATTACTAGTTTATTTGATTAAGGGCCGATATTTCAATCGTCAGATAATCACTTCACTTCACTTCTTGGTTAAGTGGCAATCGGTCGTTTTACACAACCATTACTGCCAATCTCGAGTTTATGGATAAGACACTGTTTCTGAGTTTGCTTTTGTTAACAAATGCCAAAAGTGTGCTATGGTTTTCTTTTGGGTCACCTAAAAATTTAACTGTAGAATAAATATGGCGGTTTGACAGATTTTCTATATAAAAGTTGTCAAACTGTCATATTTATTCCGCAGATAAAAATTACCTGACTATTGAAAAATCAATTTAAATTGATACCAAAAACTACCAAAACAGATCTAAGTATGAATAATGTTATTAATAGTGTTAGATGATTTTATGTAACCTGTATACATGTAATAAAAGTTGATTATAAAACAACATTTAATTTTTCTTTTTTTTTGACCTCAATCTAGATCATTATGTGGGAAGTTAATGTGAATTCTAATAGAATAACCTTTTAAACCAATATTAAACCGCTAAATGTGGTTTAAAACGTTTTAAACAAAAAAAAAACGGCTTAAAACCAAAGGGTTTTAAACGTTTAAAATTATTTTTGCATCTTTAGTTACGAGTACGCCAAGCACGTCAAAAATAGCTATAAGCAACACTAACAAGCCAATACCTATCGAAAACTCATTTCAATATTTATCTGACGACAACGAAGATGAATTTGCAGGCAATACTCAGATTTCTTCAAGCATTATGAATAGAAGTTGTCCTGAGATTCCTTCAATGAATTATGAAGCAATAAAAACTATGGAAATAGAAATCCGAAGTTTAAAACAAAAATTAGAAATATCTGACAATGTGATTTGTAATTTATTGCAGGAAAACTCCATTCTTAAAAAAACTATAACTGATTGTGAAGCGAGAATTAAAAACTTAACAAATATTTGTAAATCTCCGTTGGCGGGACTAAAATCTAAACATCAAAAGAAAAACTGTGATGAACGTAAACTAGATATCTTGCATGTTATTGACAATCCACCAAGAGACTCTAACCCAATAAATACCGAAAACATCTCATTACGGTTTCATACTTTATCGGATGATGACCACTATAACCAATCAAATAAAAGTATGACTGGATCTAAGCCAAAGGATAGAAAACCTAAAATTCATATACTGGGAGATCAACTTCTTAAAGGCTTACCACAAAAAATGATTAAGACAGTAAATGGAATGATATGTACAATGTCGAGGATTTCATCAAGCTGTCGGCCAGCTCATCACAAATTTTAGATAGTATGAAAGAATTGACTTTATTTGAAAATGATATCATTGTTTTGTCTGTTGGATTAAATGACAAAAATCCTTATGAACTAATTACAAATCTATGCAATGTATTGTGTACATATAAAGATTATAAAATATTTATATTTAAAATATTAGACAATTCTTACTTAAATGTGTCCAAATTAAATTATGATATAAAATCTATTATAAAAAATTATGGTAATTGTACTTTCTTGAATGTTGATTACAAAAATTTACAGTTCAGCTCATTACTTGATTCAATCTGCATGATGTTGAATATCGAAATTGATTATATGCAATATGATAAAAAATTCATTCAAAATATGTCTGAATTGATAAAAGAAGGAAACATACATAAAAATAAAACTAATTTAGTGGCCCAATCTAAAAATGAGTCTATACATAATATTAATTGTGATTTAACACCATTGATTTACTACCAAACGTAGATAACGCATGATCGGCACCCAATGCGCACCCAATCGGGCCTCGTGCAGTTCTTTTCCATGCGTTGGATAAGCAATTTTGAGCATTATGTTTGAGAGTATAAAGTTGATATTTTCTTGGAGCAATTACTAAAACGTCAATTTTAATGTGGCTAGGTATGAAACGGTTGTACTTCAAATAGTTGCCGTAATAATAAAGAATAAGATTGAATTCGATAAATACGGTACTTTATTTATGGTAATTTTAATTCGGGTGTGCATATTCAACTACCTATTTAACAGCGTACAAATGTATAGTCGATTAGGTGACAGATTTCAAGCGCGTTTTTGTATGGAGTGCTCTATCTACGTTTGGTAGTAAATCAATGTTTAATACCAATAGATTTTTTTCGAAAACAATAATAGCAGACTGTTAGTGATGCACCAAAATATTGCAGGTATACTCAGTAAAAGGGATATTTTTACCGTAGCACTACACGAAATGTCAAGAAAAGGTATGAATATGGACATTGTCTGCCTTACAGAAACCTTCATTAAATCAGGCAATGAAAGTAATCTAAACATATCTGACTATGAATTAGCAGAATTTTATTTACGAAATCAAAAACGTGGTGGAGTATGTATTTTGGTAAAACAGTGTTTGGAATATAAAAAAGCTAAATACATTACAGAAATGGCAACCGAAAAATATTTTGAGTGTTGCGGTATAGAAATACCCGAACACAAATGTATTATTATATGTATATTGAATACCGAATAGCAAAGAATCGAACCCATTTACATTTTTAGATAGATTAAATAATCTTATGTTTAAAATAAGGTCTAAAATTAATAAAAAAATTATAATAGTTGGGGATTTCAATATAAACACAGTAATTGACAATAAATTAATTAATGGATTTTACTTGCACATATCTCAACCGACAAGACAAAAATCTTGTATTGATGTAATTATTAGTAATATATCCGACGGGGTTGGTAAAATTCACCACTTAGGCTTATCAGACCATAATACAGCACAATCCCTAGAAATGCATATACAAGGGAAGAAAGATATAGTAAAGTATTATTATATTAAAAAACGTGATTTTAATAAAAATAATTTAACCAAATTTCACGACAGCTTACAGGGCATGTCCTGGTCGGAAGTTTTTAATGAGCCGGATCTTGATAAAGCATTTAATATTTTCCATGAGCTTATTATATTGTTTTTTAAATTGTGTTTTCCAGTGATGAATATTAAGGTTAATTTCAGTCATAAGACAAATAATTAGATAACAAGAGGAATACGTCATGCCTGTAAAACAAAGCGCTTACTCAGATATGCATTCTATAAGAATAGTAATGTAAAAAATAAAAACAAGTACTAGAATTATGTAAAAATCCTTAAAACATGTATAAATAATGCTCAATCAATAACAAATAAAAATAGTAGTTAAAGGTAACCAAACTATCACTAATCCAAATCATATAGTGACTGCATTCAATAATCACTTTGTAAATTTACCAGATTTAAACGATATGACAAAAAAAATGATTTTAATATAAACCATATTCGAAGTACAAATGACTCAGTGTATACCCAACTGATACCACAGAGGTTATTAATATTATAAAAAAACTTAAAAACACTAATGCTGTGGGACACGACGAACTTTCCACAAATGCTATTAAAACCATAGCTAACATTATTGCACCTGTGCTTAGCCATCTTATAAATTTATCCTTTGAAAAGGGCAATTTCCCGTAAAATCTGAAACTTACAGTAGTAAAGCCATGCCATAAAGCACACAACATGGATGATCTTTATAATTATAGGCCAATTGCACTGATTCCGATCTTGGTAAAAGTTTTTGAAAAGGCCATGTATAAGAGGATAAACATTTTTTTTTATAAACACAAATTACTAAATGAAAATCAAAATGGATTTCAAAAAGGCAAGTCCACGGTTTTATATAAATAAATAAGTAGTTTTATGTTATGAGTGATGGTATTTTGTCTATGATATCAATTTTAAATATGATAAATTATGAATAATGTTGTATGGTGTTATGGTACAAATTGTTATTTAGGATAATATGAATTTTAAAACGAATGACTTTATTATGTATAATTTAATTGATTTCGCTTATTAGCATCATACCTAAATTTATATCCTATATTATATTTGCATGTCTCAACGACTAATTGTGAGGAACTTATTTTAAACTATTACATCTTATGTTACCACCTTAAAACAAATAAAAAATATTCTATTCTATTCTATTCTAGTGGTCAAGTAGTGGTAGTATAATGGTAGTCTTTACGACGTCTAATAATGACGTATAAACTGCTATCCTAGAATCGACGTACTATTGACGTTATTTAAACGTCTATTATTAGTCATTGACGTCAGTCTGCTGCTTGGGTTGAGCGATACATTAAGTCATTTGTACGACTTGCTAAAAAGGGCAATAAATTTATATGGGATGATTTATGTGATAAGAGCTTTAAGAAGGTAAAAAGGCCCTAAGAGATAGTAGTGTGTTAGTGCACTTCGACCCCGCGCTGGCAAGCTCGGTGACGTGCGACGCATCGCCGCGCGGCGTGGCGGGCGTGCTGTCGCAGCGCGGCGCCTACGGCCTCGACCGCCCCGTGTTGCACATGTCCCGTACTCTTTCTTCAGCAGAGAAAAATTACACACAGTTAAGTAGAGAAGGATTAGCTATAATCTTCGCTATAACCAAGTTTCACGATTAAGTTTATGGTAGGCATTTTACTTTAGTCACGGACTGTAAGCCATTGGCACTAGGGAATGCAAATCTCGCGAGATTGGGGTTCAAGCGAGCTCTCGCGTGTTTATGAATAACAATACTGCGAGATCTCGCCAATTTCGAGATCTCGCGAGATAGCAGATTGTTGTGTTTTTTTTGAAAATAATCACAATATTTGAATAAATTAGGAAAAAATAATAAATATTATAAGTATTATAAGATAAACATTTATTTTCACGATTTTTTTAATAGACTTTTATGCATCAAACATTGTTTGACGCATCTATCTATAATTTTTTAATAAACTTCTAAGTAGTAAACTTTGACATACGTATCTATATCAAATAACAAATGAAAGAAACAACCAGTCTTCTCTTCTAATAATAAACAAAAATCTTTTAACAACGAGAAGTAAAAAAAATGAAACTTATTATCTAAGTTGATTTGACTATTAAACTGAGATATTATTATCAATTAAATGAAAGAACACAACGGTGAAGGAAAACATCGTGAGGCAACCTGCATACATCTGCGAAGAAATTCAATGATGTATGTGACGTCAACCAATCCGCACTGGGCCAGCGTGGTTGACTAAGGCCTAATCACCCTAACATAGGGTAGGCTCGAGCCCCTCGGTGGGGACGTATATGGGCTGTGATGATGAAATGAAAGAAATGAAACTATATCTACTCAGTAGATTCATTAGATATTACAGATTAATTAACAACATATATCAATTAGTCAGACTATTAGACTATTTTATGCTCAAGTGCAATCTCGTTAAAATCGCGAGATCTCGCCTTTTTTTCGTCCGAGATCAATCTCGCTAAAAAAGGCCGAGATCTCGCGAGAACGAGATTGCATTCCCTAATTGGCACCAATTTTTAATGAGAATAAAGCGGTTCCACTGGTGGCCGCTAGCCGCTTACAGTGATGGGCGGTGATCTTAGTCTTAGGCGCATACTTATAACTATAAAATAAAATGTATTGACTTGAAGCATAACTGTGTAGCAGTCTGTTTCTCTAGGTTGCCTATAGAAGTCACCGACGAACCGACAAGAATCGATTCGTTTATAAATTTTATAGAATTGCAATGTCCTGTTAATTTTAAATTAGTTGCTAAAAGTACTACAAACGACAAAACTTTGGTGAGCTTGATAAATGCCATATAAAATAATTGGCAATATTGTAAACAAAAAGACCTTCAAAATTATCTTTATACACGGTTAGTTTTTAATCACCCTGGAAAATTTAAGGGACGCTTCACGACATGGTATTATAAATTTAAAAATTTAAAGAAATTGGTATTATGACCGTCGCGTCGCAATATATTTACGAGAATATAGTATATGTTCATAAAAATATACATTCGTTTTGTAAAAACAGTGATATTCATTCAGTAAATACTAGGCAAAAGAATATGTTAGCGTTACCAAATACTAGGCTTAAAAAAATTAATAATTCTTTCAAAGGCCTTTGTGTACGTTTCTACAATAAAATCCCAAATAATATTAAAGCACTTAACTTGAATAAATTAGCGACTATAGTCGCTATCAAGGGCGCACTTATGAAAAAAGCATATTATAAAGTGTCTGATTATATGACAGATAAAACTGCTTGGGATTGACAAAAAATGTGATAATTGACGTTTAAAGGGTGTTAACACTTTGTGATAGTGGGATAAATTTCATTCGAGTAACTGTTCCACTCACACCGACAGGCATTTCTATATTATTTAAAAAAATGTTTGTGAAATATAATATTGTAATGTTGGCATTTTAAAAGAGGAGACAATAAAAATACAAGACCTTCCGAGTTTCTTGCCTGTTCTTCTTGAGAAGGCTCTCCCAATTTCCGAACAGGTGTAGAGTCAATATTTTTTTTCATTTGACTTGTATTTGCACACATCTTAATAATGGTTGGGGTGTGTGTACATACAAGGATTAAATAATTTAGTTAATTAGATTCTTGGTTGAAGATTTTTATGTTTTTATTTTGACGTCAATAAGTGCCTGTAAAGGTCTATATTGAATAAAGATTTTTGAGTTTGAGTTTTGAGTTTGAATGATTTAAATATGAATAAAAAAAATTACTCACTTACTTAATTTTATATTAATTTTCAAAAAAAATACAAAAAATGCTGCACTAGTCGAGAGCAGCATTTTTAGATTTTTTATATTTTTTTATTTTATTTTTTTAACTTTTTATTTCATTTTTTTTATTTTATTTTTTTTATAATAATTGATGTGTCCTTAAGCGTCCCTAAAATTTTCCAGGGTGATAAAAAAATAACCGTGTATATAAAAATCAATGTATTACTATGTTTGTTTGTCCTCTATACGTTCCGAAACCATTTATCAGATTGTAATGAAACTTTGGTAGGGTGTTCTGGGGAGGACCCTACCAAAGTTTCCTAGCAAAAAGGGTTCCTAGCAAAAAAAATGAATTTTTTTTTTAAAATGTCATTGCAACGCATGCCGTGTGCTAGCTGCACCCGGCATGCGTATACCCGGCATGAAATAAAACATTGTCTTAGTATAGAACAAGGTAGCATTTTATTTTGACATAGAATAATTATACCTACTAATTTACGCGATTCTGTTTTGAATCAAATACCTACATGAAACTCACCAGGGCATTGTTGAGTGTAAAAGTTTGACTAGGAATTATGATTACCTATTGAAACGCATAACGTTTTTCGTCATATACTATAAATGCATAATGTTAATTGCCATAATCTTCACTTGCCATAAGTCTTTATATCATAACGCATAATATTATAAGGTCGAAATATGTAAGGCTGAGTAAGGCATAACCATGAAAAGACATAATTTTAATAAGCATAAGTAACAAAAGGCATAATTAATGTTTGCCATAATATAATGTAGCACGGCGGACACAAGCCTCATCGCAGTGATGTCCGCGATGAGGTATCAACAAAGGTGCGAATAATGCTTCACTCGCCACAAAAAGACATACATTTGAAAAGCATAACTGACAAAATCCATAAATCCATAGCGAACTCATTCACCATAATTTCAAAAAGCAAACATTTGCTATACATAACAGATTTTTATTGTCTTATGTTTAAATTATTTACTATTGCTTTTTAACCTTATTTATTAAGAAATAGTTTTAAAATATTAAATAAAAAGCTCTAATTTACGATCAATATTAAGAAATCACGTAATAATATTAAATCATTTTGCATACATGCAGACATGCAGCATGCATGCAAGCATGCAGTCATTCAGCAGACATGTAGCGTGCATGCAGACATGCAGAATGCATGCAGGTACGCAAGCTGGCATGCCGAATGCATGCAGGCACGCAAGCTGGCATGCAAGCAGGGATGCAGCATGCAAGACTTCTGCCATAGCTCTGGCACTGCGGGGTTCTGGCGGTCGCACGCATGCTAATCGTCGCAGATGGCTTTCGCTCACTATCGCAGCCTTGGCTTGATGGCGGCTCGCTCATAACCGCCTGCTCCTCAGCGGGCCGCCTCACCCCTCCGTGCCTTCGCAATTCTCAATAACACTCTAGGGGTAGGGCAGGCAAGACTACGTGGAGTCTGAGTTGACTGATTCGGTTTTATAGTACTAGTTTTGTTGAATGGGCAGGTCAGGACTTAAAAACATATAGGTTTTTCTATAGTTTAATCACAATTCACAACAGTCAGTAAATACGAGATAGTGCACAGCAAGAAGACAAAAGATAAGTGACAAGAGCGCCATCTAGTGGTCTCAACCAAAAACACACTAGTGTTTACAGTGTTAAATTTTGATATATTTTATAACACTCCCACTAAAATTTAACACTTAGTAAAATTAATTAAACAAAATCTGATTTCTTAGATTAGAAAATGTTTGAACAGGCAATGTTTTTGTTAAAATATCTGCTAATTGACTTCTACTTGAAACATAATTAACTTTTATTATACCAGACTCAACCTTTTCTCTTATAAAATTGAATTTCACGTCTATATGTTTTGTTCTCTTATGATAAACAGGGTTATTAAGTAATTTTATAGCACTTTGGTTGTCTACATTCAATGTAACATAATCACAATTTTCACCCAATTCTAACATCAGTTGCTGCAGCCACAATATCTCTTTTGCAGCCTCACATGCAGCTACAAATTCTGCTTCAGTTGTGGAGAGAGCAATGGTCTTTTGTTTCTGACTGCACCATGTAATTGGTCCACCATTCATTTAAAAAATATACCCTGTAGTAGACTTGCGGGTATCTACATCACTAGCATAATCTGAATCTGAGAAACCAATGAGATTATCACTCTCTCCATAATTTATATAAAAATCTTTTGCATAATTTAAATATCTTATTATACGTTTCACAGCATTTACATGTTGCTGACTCGGATTGTTTACATATCTACTTAAAACATTGACAGCAAATGATATATCAGGCCTAGAAACAGAACACAAAAAGAGTAAGCAACCTATTGCTTTTCTGTAAGGAAAATTAACAATGTTTTCATCAGTGTTTTTGTAATAACAACATTGACATCTGCTGGTGTACTAGCAGGATTTGCATCACTCATACAAAATTTTTCAATAATTTGTTCAATGTAATCCCTTTGATGTATACAAATAAAATTATTTATTCTTTCTATTTCCATGCCTACAAAATATTTTAAATTTAATTCTTTCATTTTAAATTCTTGTTTTAAATATTCTATTATTTCCTGTATAAGGATTTTACTAGATGAAATAATAAGGGCATCGTCAACATAATATAATCAAAAATATTTTTGTCTGATTGAAAATACCTATATAAATACAGTTGTCAGCCTGACATTGAACAAAACCATATTTCATTAAAAATGCTGTGAACCTTTTGTTCCAGCATCGAGAAGTCTGTTTCAAACCATAAAGTGACTTATTCAATTTTAGCACAAAATTATTATTATTTAATGATAAACCTTCAGGCACTTCCATAAAAATACATTCATTAAGATACCCATTGAGAAAAGCAGTCTTTACATCAAACTGTTTAATTTCTAAATTGTATTTAGCTGCAATAGATAGAATTATTCGTATGGAGTCATACCTTGTCGTCGGAGAGAAGATTTCTTGATAATCAACATCCTTAATTAGATTGAATCCTCGAGCACATAGGCGAGCTTTATAGCGTATCTCATCACTCTCATTCTTCTTAATTGTAAATACCCACTTTGTAGTAAGGGTACGCTGACCAGATTTTTTAACTGCACTCCAAGTATTGTTTTCTTTATGCGCATGTAACTCTTCTTTAATGGCCTTGGACCATTCATTTTTCTGTGGGCTCTCTAACGCTTCAATGTATGTTTGAGGCAATGATAGCTCCACAAGATTCGCTTCCAAACATCTGTTATTCCGAGGCCTCAAAGTAATATTGCTATGTGGTATATCTTCTATTTCTTGTGATGGCTCATATGTTTGGTCATCACTATTACAGCTTAGCAAACTATCTTCAGATTCTGATGAATTTATAATCAGTGTCTTATCTGTACTGCTTGATTCTATCTCATTATTTTGTTCAAGGTCATCTTCAAGGTTAATAGAAATTTGTACAATATTCTCTCTTTTTTCTGGAACTTGACTTTCATTAAATATGACATTTCTTGAAATTTTTATTGCCCTTTTATTTATATCATACATTCTGTAATTGTTGTTATTATAACCAACTAGAATCATTTTCTCTGATTTCTTGTCAAATTTTGTTCGTAACTGATTAGGAATATGTACATAGCCAACGCTACCAAACACTTTAATATGGCTTAATTGAGGTTTGGTGCCATTCCATAATTCAAATGGTGTTTTATTAGGAGTCTGGCTCGATGATGTTCTATTCAAGATGTAGACTGCACAGTTTACAGCTTCTGCCCATAAATATATTGGCACATCTCTTGCATACAGCATTGAACGGGCACTTTCTACTATGGTTCGATTCTCTCTCTCTACTCGTCCATTTTGCTCGGCTGTGTATGGAGCAGTAAGCTCATGCACTATGCCCTCTTTGTCCAAATACTCCTTTAACATTTTGTTTACATATTCCTTTCCATTGTCAGTATGTAATATTCTTACACTGTGATTGAACTTATTTTTAATAATATTATTATATTTCTTGAAAATTTCCATGACATCACTTTTGTTCCTTATAAAATGTACATGTTTGTAACTAGTGGCTGCATCTTTGAATAGCATAAAGTAGTTCATTCCTTGAATTGATGCATGACTCATTGGTCCACAAACATCACTATATACCAAGTCACCTGGCTGTAATTCTTTTCGAACAGATTTATGGAATGAAAATCTACATTGTTTCCCATAGGCACATGCTTCACAAAAGAAATCATTACCATCTCTGTCATTTATTTTCAGGCCTTCAACGACATTGCTGGCACACATGTTTTTAATTTCTTTGAGGTTAATGTGTCCCAATCTTTCATGCCACATCCTAAGGTTACTTTGAGAATTTTGAACTATGTTTCAAGTCTCTGGAATCACTGTTTTTATATACAATTCATATAAATTGTTTTCTGTGATTTTTGCGCTCATTACCACTTTATTGTCTTTATAAATCAGAGCATATGAATTTTTCTTTGTGATGGTATATTGTTTGCGTATTAAAACACCTTCTGAAAATAAATTTCTTCGTAAACTTGGAACATACAATACATCATGTAGTTCACTAGTCTCCCACAGACCATCAACATATCTCTTGATTAAAATTTTTCCAATACCAGACACTTGCACGGATTGTTTATTACCTAGTGTTAGTGACTTTTCTGTGCATTCAGACAATTCCGAAAAGAACTTCTTCTGAAATGTCATGTGTGCAGAGGCACCACTGTCTAGAATCCAAGTATTATTTTCAGGACTCCAAGAGCTGTCATTTACATTGAATGCTAGCATATTATTATTGTCTGTACCATCTTGTTGAGGTTTTTTAGATATGAATTTTCTTGGAAAACGACATTCATTAAAGAAGTGACCTCTCTTTCCACAATTATAACATTCAAATCTGTGTTTAGTTTTCTGATTTGTGCCACTCCCGCTTGGCTTTTGCTCATTTTGTTTAGGCTTTTTCCACCCCTTATTTGAAACAAGGAGAGCTGTCTCCTGCTCCTCCACAGATGCCAAGCTGGCTTCTTCGTCTAGCAGACGAGCAGTCAAATTATTGAGAGTTTGTTGTTCTGGATCTAATGACATCCATGCTTGACGCATCGATCTGTACTTAAGAGGCAACGTTCCGAGTATTTTTGTGATAATAGCCATTTCACTAATAGTCTCTCCTGTTTCTTTCAGCTGTTTAGCTAATGTTTCTATTTTCGAAATATGTTGTGCTACACTGTCACTCGCCGCCATTTTGTACTGGTAAAATTTTTCGTGAATAAGCATTTTACACAATTCACTTTTTTGTTCATAAATTGAATCAAGTTTTATCATAATTTCTTTGGCTGTTTCGCAGTTTTCTACTAATGTTATTTGTTTGAAGTCCATCGACGATGTTATAATGTACATTGCCACGCCGTCATTTCTCGACCACTCAGCAGCTGCATCTACATCTTTCGGTTTTGGTACAAATACATCAATTCCTTTAGCTTTCAAAGCACATTTAATTTGAAATTTCCACTGTCGATAGTTGTTTCCATCAAATTTTTCTAAATTCATTGACCGCGTGACATCCATTTTGAGGTTATTTCGTCAATGATTTTCTACAACTATAGTGCAACTTTTTCTTTGCTGTTTTCTTTCGATCTTTTTTTACAGAGTGTTCTGGGCCCATAACCTGATGAATGGGCAGGTCAGGACTTAAAAACATATAGGTTTTTCTATAGTTTAATCACAATTCACAACAGTCAGTAAATACGAGATAGTGCACAGCAAGAAGACAAAAGACAAGTGACAAGAGCGCCATCTAGTGGTCTCAACCAAAAACACACTAGTTTTTACAGTGTTAAATTTTTATATATTTTATAACAAGTTTTTTTTAATTATTAGTACTCCTCGTATGGAGAAAAATATATTCCGGATTATGTCAAGGAAGATTTATGGATACCTATTTAGAGTTATTATTCTTTATAAAACTATATCTTTAGTGAGTTATGCATAGTTAAATTATGTTAAACAAAATTATGGATAATAACAGTTATGCGTAGTAAAAGTATGCGTTTTAAAGTACGCTTAATAACATTATGGCAAACCAAATTATACCTTTCAAAGATTATGATTTTTAATATAATGCCACTCGACAATTCTGCATTATAATGTCAATACCTATTGATATGTTATGCCAAATATTATTATGCTTTTTGATTTGTAAGCCATATGATGTCATGCCAATCGAAATGACAATTAACAGTATGCGTTTCAAAGTGTCACCAAGAATTATGTGTATTGGCCGGGAATCGACTCCGATATCGGGCGCGTGTGTGCTGCGTGCGATACATGCGCCGCGGGCCGCACGTCCTCATCCCTGGCTGTGGCCACAGGAGCCTTGGTATCGGTTACATGTCGATTTTTTTCAATGATTGGCAATACAGTTTACTACTTAATCGTTATAGACACGCACTCAAAATGGATAGAATGTTTCAGAGTTCCGAATAACTCCGCTAAACACACTAAAGCTAAATTATCGCATATATTCGCACAATTTGGTTTACCGCTTGAAGTTATCTCCGACAACGGCCCCCCTTTTATTGGAAAAGAATTTCATGATTTTTAATAACGCTTGGGATTTCACACATTACGACTACACCGTATAAACCAAGCAGCAATGGCGCAGCTGAAAATGCTGTTAAAATTATAAAAACAGCATTAAAAAAGGCCTTACGTGAGAAAAAATATTTAGAAAATGCGCTTGAACTTGTAAAACTCCCGCGCAGCTATTATTGGGTAGACAGGTGAGAACCACTTTTGACTTGCTGCGTCCTAATCCAAGCGAATTAATTAAGCAAAAACAATTAAAGCAAACAAAGTATAAAAATAAAGGTATTGAACGTATGGAAAACGTAGTGCCGAGGAACACTACAGCGGCACCGGAGCCGTCTGCGGTATCGCCTTCGCATCCGCTCGCTCTCGAACCTGAGACCGAGCCGGAGGTGGATAAGTATTTAGGCATAACGGAACCACCACCGCCAGCCAATATTATATCACAAAGATCGCATCCTCAAAGAATTAGAAAACCGGCAAAGAGGTACGGCATAGACTATTAAAAGGGATGAATATTGGTGTTAATAAATATAGTAGTTTTGCCCGTTCAATATTGTTTATCATTACATGTTTTCGAAGTAGTATGTTACTTTACATTGGTCAGATATTTAACTACCTAAGGAATAACAAATCAAATGTACAATATTTTTAGGTATTAAGTTTAATTAGATATAAAACACTGGTATTTGTAGAGGTACTTTTATTTGTGTATGTCAACTGAAAACTACTTTTGTAACACCGTTTTTTCTTAAAATTTCATAAAACACTAATTTTGCAAAAACACTGGTTTCACTGTAGTTTTAACACAAATTTCACAATTAAAATCATAATTACAATAACTTTGTCAATTAATTTCACAATATCAATGTCAAGTGTCAACGTCAACGTCGTTTCACGTCACGTCAGTGACATTTGCAATTATCTTTGGTCATTATTCAATTTTTGCATAAACAATATAAATCTCGCGTTTATCCTGGCCTTATTTACAAAGATAGTTTTTTTTCGCACAAAATCCCGTGCTCCCCTTTAGGTGGATTGATTTTTCACCTTAGTCTTTGAACGCGTCTATCGTCTGTTATGATCTCAGAACTGGTTAGTCTGTGAGACATCGACCGAAGGAATTTGATACTGATTTGCGAAATAGAAAGTATTTATCTTAATTTCTGCGAATAAAATCCATAGGTATTTTTCACGTTTTCCGCGTGCATTTAATTTAAAATGGTTAGCTACAGTGAATTTTCAAAAGTCAGTTATTTTTGTTTTCAGCTTGAAGTAAAGCTCATGAAAAATATATTTACTCGCCGGCACGCGATTCATTAAATTAAATGGATAAATTGTATCAATAAGTGCAAAAAATCAATAAGGTATCTAATTATCTTACTATATTTCATGATTTAAAACAGATTTTGTTATTTTTTTTTATTAGTGGGTAAATTGATTATTAAATCAAACATATTACATTTCCTAAATTCGCCTTTTTCATCACCTTTTTCATTAAAAAAAAACTGATAGTAAGCGGCATCTTAGTGGGATTAATGCATATATTGAGTAACACTTGCGAATTTCATGTTAAGTTCTTAAGTTTCACATCCTTCTTTGGCGAATAACTCACAAATTAAGCTGTTTTCTTTTTATTAATAGCAATAATTATACACAAAATAGGTGCTCTCCCCTCCATATGTCCTTTTTATTAACTAACAAATAAGAAACTTTGACAATTCATTGAAAATTATGTTGAATCTACAGGGCAGTTCCCGGAGACCGTAGGGCTCCGCTGCTTGGCTTCTGAGCTAGGAGAACTAACTTAATATCAAGGAGGAATTCTGTGGAATTATACAAGTAATAAATGTATACAGGGCGTCCCAAGACTATGGGGTCATGAAGGGAAAGTACCTTAGATATCGTTGATAGGATATTTTGCTGAAAGAAGACTTTATGTTATTTTTAAAAGTTAGTAATACTGCATTCAAAGATTTTCTAAAAATTACTTGCTTCATCTGGGAATCGAACCGACTTTAATTTGAAAAAAAATCCGTATTTTTATGATGCCAATCGAAAGAATGGACTAAAAATAATAAATCCTCTTAAGTAACATAGTATCTTAAAAGAAAGGAATAACGTAAAATGTTTGATTCAAATTTAAAATGCATTCTCTGTAAGCTAGACAGAAGGCAAAAAAAGAATGTTGTTCTTAAAATTGAAAATGGTACAATTTGAATGCAGTATTACTAACTTTTAAAAATAACATAAAGTCTTCTTTCAGCAAAATATTCTATCTACGATATTTAAGGTACTTTCCCTTCATGTCCCATAGTCTTGGGACGCCCTGTATATTTATAGAGAGAATAATCTAAGAAACTGGAATATTATATCTCTGACCCGTGATCGCAAGAACTTACAATCGAAGGTACGATCTATTTTTTTAGAAAAAGAAATAAAACTATTTGTTTGTATATCTTATTACCCCGGTTATATTATGACTTTTGTACCCAATTAATTTAACTAGAACTTACCAAGATTGATCAAACAAACCTGAACCATCCTGCCCTTGGCTTGCATTGATTAAACATTAATTTAAGTGCTTTGCATTGAGGGATTTTGTTTACTTCAGTAACATATGCATAAGTGAATTATAATTATGTACCTACAAGAATAAAGCTTTTCATTTTGTATCGAACTAAAGAAATAAGTTTGTTTTTTTTTCTTTCAACTTTAAGATTTCCCTATATTTCTACAATTTAGCAAGAAAAAGCACTGTACTTTAAGAATACATAAAGTTGTCAATAAAATTCCTTCCGTAATACATAGCATTTTACTGTTTATAATTTAGACTTATCTTAGATTTATATTCTTGAAATAATTGTGGGAGAATGGTATGTTTGTACCTAACATAATAATTTAATGTCACGGTGGGTACTTGAATTAACAGTCAGTCTCGATAATGCGTTGTTTCATTTAACATCGTCCTCCGCATAATTTAAGTAAAACAAACTAATACCATTATTAGAGTCTGGCTAGTAAAAGCTGAACCTGACTTTTTTCGAGTTGCAACACTGATATAATGTCCCTTTGTAGTTTAGTTGAACATGATGATTTTGATACTTAGTAATAAACTTGTAAGTTTCTTCTTTATATAATTTATAGCCTCTTGCTTACTTGCTTCATGTAGTATTTTAGTATTTTACATTGGTTTACAGCCTATTCTTGTGTGTTTTTTTAAACTCTAAACGTGGATAAAAGAAGTATTGCGGACAATAGACTTATTTCTTCGGAAAACCATGTTTCTCATTTTTCCGTTATACGCAATTTCAGTGACCCTACAGAGTGTTAAAAGCTAACTGAATCAGTGTTAATTCAAATATTGAATAATCTTACAGATTTATTGGCGCTTTAAATTGAGCTGATTTTCCCAAAAAAATTTAGGTATTTAAAAAAAATAGTTTTCAGCCCCCTTACCATGATCGCCTAGAACAATATTAAAACCGCATTGAGAGCAGGATGGCGCTATACACAGCAAGAGCGGTGTCTCTGTTTCAATATTGTTTTAACCTTGCTATAAGCGATCATGGTACGGCCCCAGTTCATAAAATCAATAAACCTAAACCTATCACAGTAAAAACAGGTCTAATATCAGCTTAACCTCTTGATATACAAGATTAAAATATATTTTTTATTGATGGTCGATTTTGATTTGTCAAACTCTGATCCAAAGGTTGGTCGATTTTATTGCAGGTAAGTGTATATTTATTTTCTGTGTGTTAATATTGTTCTAATTTCTGGTATTGGCTTTCAGCGGGTATAGTAGTGGTTTTATTATTATTATTATTATGATCTTTATTTAACGTCTTTCTTAAATATACATTTTTTTGCAATATAAATATAAAAAGTATAAATATTATAAAAACCTACATCTAGCGGGTCCATCGACAGCGAGATAATGCCCAAACTACCGTGGTTTGGGTAGCCCCACGTTGGGCGCCAGTGTGATCCGATCAGATCCATCCGCCTAGCGAGAGTCTTTCAAGATGTTGGTCAAGACTCTTCGCTATTAGACCATTGACAGACATTTTCCGGATCCGGTCATCGTAACGTAAACATTGCAACTGCACTGCTCCACATAATTTAATAATTTATGCTTTAAAAGCCACTGATTATACTTAAAATTCGTAACACCCGGCGACATAACCGCAAGAACTTTTTAAGTCAATATACACACACTGTTTACACTGCGGAAATAAGAAGAATTCTGTGAAAAACCATACTACGTGGAAGTTCACAACGAAGATAACGATATTTGTACAATTTAACACTTGGAGCACCGTGAGTACAATTATTTCACTAATTATATGTAAACAACAATTAACAAAGGTGATATTACTACAGCTGATGCGAAGTGACACTATTGACATTCGCAACGCAACAGACAAGCTCATTGACAAGCCATACTGCCAACCTCAGAACAATCACTACAGCACTGCCAACCTTAAATTTACTAAGACTAGTGTTGCCAACTATCAGAATAAGTTTCCCTTGTAAACGCAAGTGTTACCAGTGCAAAAAAAACTCTGTAATTTGGGGAATTTAACTCCTGACTAAAAATATTTTAAGGCGGGAAATTTAAACCTTAATTAAATGAAAATGTCAAGTCCGAAAGAAGCTAACCGCAACGTGACTCTCAGAAAACCTCTAATAAAGGCTGTTTCATTAGAAAACATAAATTGCTCACTTAGCCCATCGCCATCTAATGAAATATTAGGGAAAAGTTTGGATCTGTCTACCAATATATTCACATCTGAAATGGAAGATATGAAATCTGAAATTTTGGCACTAAAAGAGAGTTTGGATAGTACGCAACATGAGCTGGAAAATGTAATAATGGAGAACAATGATCTCAAAAAGCAGATTACATCCATGCATCAAGAGCTTTGTGTTGTCAAGCAGCTTTGCCGCAGCCCCATTACAACCATACGCCACACCTCCCTGTCATCCAGTGCTAAAATCAGTGCAAGGCGTCGGTTAACTGATAGCTTTAAGAGTACACCGAAAATGACCTTACAGTTAAAAAATACACCCACAATTACAAAAGACTCCTCATCTCAAACAACACCCAATATTACGAACGCAGTTGAAATAGCTCAATCTGGGGTGAAAAATATAAGCCTCACGACTAACATGCAAAGAAAACTTCAAATCCTAGGATCGCAACAATGTACAGGGTTAGCATCAAAAATTATTAAACAAAGAAGTAACACGAACTACGATAAATATGTCATTAGCAGCTTTACTAAACCTCAAGCTACCACAGAAGAAATTCTGAAGAATGGCTATACATTGAACCTAGGATCTGACGACAAACTCATACTGCTCGTTGGTGAGAATGATAAGAATCCTATGAAGGTGCTCATTGAACTGAGTTGCTTCCTTAAAAAGTTCTCTAACATATGTGTTTTAGTCTTAAGTGTTATAGAAAATAATTACCTAAATACTTTCCACTTAAATCAGAATATTAAGATATTATGTAATAATTTTAAAAATTGTAAATTTATTGACATTAATCAGAATTTAAAATATAGACCTTATAATAATAACTTAACATTAATTGGTAATAAATTAAATTATATAATTGATTGTACAGATTATGACAAAAAATTCCTATGTTTAAAAACCTATAATAATGTCAGTAAAATAAAATATACAATGAGAAACCGTAAGGAATCAAATACGCGCTACTTACAAAAATCTATTTTAGACTATTATTCCACGGTAAGAGTAGGACCTATGACTAGTAGTGAATACTTCGGTCCGATGATACAGCCTTCACCGCACTCAATACAATTCAATAATTCCTTTCGTTAATAAAAACAATATGATCATAATACTACATCAAAACATTCAAGGTGTACTAGGTAAACTGGATGAATTTGAAGTTTGTTGTGATGAACTCAAACAGGTTGAATGTAGTGTTGATTTCATTTGCTTATGCGAAACTTTTGTCAAAGCGGGTGAAGAATGTAACTTAAAAATTAGAGACTTCAAAGTTGCTACTGCTTTCAGCAGGAAAAAAGAAAGGTGTGGTGGCACGTGTATATTATCGAACCCCCATTTAGAGTATAGTGAGTTGTCGCTTACAAAGGATCTAGCTACTGAATATGTGTTTGAATGTTGTGGCATAGATGTTCCTCAATACAAACTCATTATTATTTGCATATATCGTCGATCAAGCTCAAAAAATAAAAAAAATGAAATTAATATATTTTTAGAAAAATTAGAAAATTTATTATTTATCTTACGTAGAAAAAGGAATAGGACTATTGTAATAACGGGTGACTTTAACATTAATATTCTTGAATCCGATGACAATACAAATAAATTAAAAGAATTAATTAAGAATTATAACTTAACAATGCACATAAGTGAAGCTACACGACAAAACTCCTGTTTAGATCTGATAATAAGTAATAATAATAATGCCGTAGGTTCAGTTCTTAGATTAGGGTTATCAGACCATGAAACAGGACAAGTATTAAAAATTCCTACTGATAATAAGGTAGTTCCTCTTAGACAATGGTTTTTATGGAGACGAGATTTGGGGGAAGATAACATACAAAAATTTAAATCTTATCTTCAAAGTCTGAGCTGGAGTGACTTGTATGAGGAAAAAGACTACATATGCTTTCAATAAATTTCATGATATATGTAAAAATTAAAATAACAAATAGGGGTAAAAAATCTAAATGGATAACCAGAGGT
The DNA here is from genome assembly GCA_963935595.1 of Schoenobius gigantellus. NCBI lineage: Eukaryota > Metazoa > Arthropoda > Insecta > Lepidoptera > Crambidae > Schoenobius > Schoenobius gigantellus. The sequence goes on from OZ012547.1 coordinate 24,005,747, forward strand.
ATTAGAAAATCATGTATCACTAAAAGGCAACTTCGTTTCCATTACTATAAAAATAAAACTTCTGACTCAAAATCTAGATATCTTAACTATAATAAACTACAAAAAAAATTTATAAATACTTCTCAAAAGATAATTAACATTAAATACATAAACAATTCAAAAAATAAATGTAAATCCTCATGGAGTATTATTAATAATAAAGGTCCAGCACTTATTACTGAAAACATACAAATTAAATGTAATGATGCTATTGTATCTGATCCCGGAAAGGTTGCAGAAATATTTAATGAATATTATACAAATCTTCCTGAAGCTACACCGACACAAGACGGAATAAAAAGCAGATTAGACAATCGAAATACATACAAATCTAGTATATTTCTAAAACCCTGCGATTGTCATGAAATTATAAAAATAGTAATGTCCTTGAATAATACACGAGCTGTAGGCTATGACGGTATCGCCACGACAGTCTTACGACGTTGTTGTGGAGATATTATTGAGGTACTTTGTTATCTAGTGAATTGGTCATTTGAAGCAGGCTGTTTCCCTGAATCTTTAAAGTTGTCATTAGTGAAACCAATATATAAAAAAATGACACCTTGGATATAAAAAACTATCATCCTATTACGTTGATACCAATCTTATCCAAAATATTTGAAAAGGCTATGCACAAGAGAATAACTGAATACATGAATAAGTTTAATATAATCAATATCAATCAAAATGGATTTCAAAAAGGGAAATCAACTACTCTAGCAGGTTTCAAAATAGTTCAAGAAATCCTTAAACACGTAGATCAAAGTACATGTGTCTCTGCTATCTTTTTCGACATGAGCAAGGCATTTGACTGTGTCTGTCATAACGCACTTTTAAATAAATGCTACTTTTACGGAATCAGGGGTCCTGCATTTGAGTGGATTAAAAGCTATCTACTTAACAGAAATCAATGTGTTGAGATAAATGGTATGAATGAACTGAGTGAGATTACAACTCATAGGTCTTCTTTTAGAGTAAATAAATACGGTGTACCCCAAGGGAGTGTCTTGGGACCCTTACTGTTTCTCATCTATATTAACGATCTGCCAGACATTACTAAATATCACTGTACATTATTTGCCGACGACGTGTCTATTGTATTAGGCAACAAAGATATTAGTGAACATGGCAAAGAGATATATAATACAGCAATGAAATGTATAGAGTGGCTGACAAAAAACAACCTTACAGTTAATATTTCCAAAACTAAAATTGTTCACTTTTTCAATCGGAAACGTAAATGTCCTAATCATAACATAACTTACGAAAACGAAGCCATAGAAGAATGTACTGAAACTAATTTTCTTGGTATAAAACTTGATCAAAATTGTTCATGGAAACCACATGTAGAACATTTAAACAATAAAATTAACAAGTTCATATTTGCTTTATGGAAAATATCAAGAATAACAGATTATGAAACCGCAATAATGGCCTACCATGGATACATTATGTCTCTTCTTCGGTACGGAATAGTTTTGTGGGGTAATGCTGTAAAAGTAAATAGTCTATTTATAGCCCAAAAAAAATGTATCCGTGCCATATTTAATATACCTCCATGGACACCATGTACTCCAATATTTAAGAAATACAAATTATTAATTCGAATCATCATCATCAATCAATTGCCTAGTTTATATATATTCGAATCATGCAAATTTGTTAGAGCCAATGCTGAACTTTTTGAAAAATTTGAAGATCGGTATAAATATAGTAATAGACATGTGGGACAGTTAGCGATACCACAAATGAAAACAAATTTGTACAGCCGAAATAGCCATGCCATGAGTGTTCGAATTTACAATAACCTACCCCAAAGCATCAAAGAACTTAACGGTAAACTTTTTAACAAAACTTTATTTAATTGGCTAGTTACAAATTGTTTTTATTCGGTTACAGATTATTTGACTTATAAGCATAAAATAATATTAAAAATTACTGACATTTTATTATAATAATTTAATTAACATGTAAGAGTAATATAATTATTAGGTATAGTAATATAGTAAAATGACATATAATAATAATACAAAATATAATACGAAAATTTAAATTATGTAATTGTAAACTGACATTCACATGCCACAAGTTGGTAAGACGTGCTGTTCAGCTACTCATTTTGTTACCATTTTTACCATGCCTTGTGTGAATAAATACTTTGACTTTGACTTTTGACACCACTATCGGGACAATGACTGTCGAGTCCACATCCCACATGGCGGTAACCTCGTGAGCGAAGTCAAGATACTTGCTGAGCTTATCCTCAGCTTTCACGAGGTTCGCGTAATATTATTATTATTATTATTAATATTATTATATACATTTGTTAAGTATATATAATTTATATATTTTATTATTTAATATGAGCTCATGGATATATCTATTAATACAGCAATATTTCACTCGTGATCTTCGTCTAGCTCTGAAGACAGTTTCTGTAGCATTGATTAGATGACATTTTAGAACGAACACTTACAGATTCTCAAAAGATTTTTAACTTTGTGCACATAAACGCACAAAGTATTCCCCACTACTCCGATATTCTTGCATATTTAAATAACAACAATATTCATGCAATCTTAGTATCTGAAACTTGGTTACATCCATCACTCCCTTCTACTTCTTACTCACTAACTGACTTTCACCTTATCCGTAACGACCGTGGTAGTTCCTCTCGTGGTGGGATAGCCATTTATCTCCGCTCACACATACCCTTTTTGATCGTTAGTAGATCATCATAGCCATCACCTTTTAATGACCCAGCACACTTTTTTATTAAAGTAAACTATCCCACACCAAAATTCTTCTTGGCGTCTTTTACAGCCCTTCCTCTAAGACAGATTATTTTGATTCATCTGAAAACCTTCTCGAAAATTGGTCAGCAACTATAGTAATTCCATTATTATGAGCGATTTCAACACATGCCGCCTAAAAAACGACTCCCGTTCCAATAAACTTCGTAGCAAGTTAGCAGCAACCCATAATTTTCCAAACTGTACTCCCTCACTTCTTGACCTTATATTGGTGTCTTCTCCTGACCATGTCGTTAAACACGGCCAAGTGAACGCAAATCAGTTTTCCTATCACGACCTTATTAACTTATCCTATAAACTTCGGCCCCCTAAACGCAAAGCATCAAACCTTCAACTCCGTAACTTTAACGGCATTGATATGAATCGGCTCCGAGAAGACGCAAATAAAGTCGGCTGGGCGGCGATTGATGAATTAGACAGTATTGACGATAAGATGGCATTTTTCCTTAATAAACTTGGTATTGGCAAGACAAAAAATAGTTCCTCACTAACAGATCTTGATATCAACTCATTTAATTCTTATTTTTCTTCATCAAATGCTATGGACAGCAGCATTAAGGCTAACACTCTCAACAGCTTCTCGTCTTCGCCAAACCTTAACTATCATTCATTTGCTTTTAGTCAATTTACTAAGTCTGATATTAGGAAGAGTGTATTGTCAATCACATCCAATGCCATTGGCAGTAACAGCATTGGTCTTACTATGATCGTTCCCTTCCTTTATATCCTCATTCCTGTCCTAACAAAACTCCTTAATAAGTCTGTTTCCTCCTCTGTGTATCCATCTACATGGAAAAAAGCATATGTAATAGTAGTGTATTATTGTTCCTTCTATATCTCGTTCAATCGCAGACACGATTTCACTCCATCTATAAGGAACAATAAAACACGTGGTAGCAGATTTTTACAGTTACAAAAGTAAATTTTCAGTTTAGAAGTTTACGCTCGTATTATTCCGTGTTTAAGTACAAAATCACCTAATGATTCGAACCAGCGATTGCTGGTTATGTTTTGATAAATTATCATTCAAAATAATTTACTTCAAATCTAACCATTTCAGTAGTTAAGTATTTTCTGTCAGCAAATGTTTAGCGTCATATGGCTCGTTGCGCCATTAAGTAGTTAAGTATTTACTGTCAGCAAATTCTTAGTGTCGTATGGCTCGCCGCGTCCGGTGTGACCGCGGCGTCCGCGACCTAATTACACTTGTTTTGTCTTCAAAAATAATTATTTTAAATTGAATTGAATATTGCAGCTAGAAATACGGTTTTGTTTGACTGACCACAGCAACGTTCGCTGTGGTCAGTCCTAGGATGGGTGACCAAAATAAGAAACATCTCAAGCTCCTCCGTGCTTCGGAAGGCACGTTAAACAGTGGGTCCTGCGCCTGATCTCACCCCGATCGTGTCGGTTAACCGTCCCATCGGACTAGGCGAGTGAAGGAACAGAGAGTGCACTTGCGTTTGCGCAGTCACTTGTGCCCTATAATATCTCCTGCGCAGATGGCTAGTCTCTGTGGAGATTGTCCGCCGTGACCGAATATCGGTTAGGAGGACATTATTATTATTATATCCAAAGAAAGTTGGCGTCAGACAGATCGGCTGTAAAAACCTCAGTCAAAACTATGTTTTGGAGTGATTGTCATTCCAAGCAAATCAGACCCTGGGCTACGAAGTGATGATAGAAAGATACTATTTATTACTCACCACGAAAGTAGTACAGTTACAGAAGTTTTACAAAGCTAAAATGTACAATTTCGACAGTCTTATCGCTAAGAGTGATATCTTCCGGAGAACCTTTGGACAGAGGACACTTTGTTTAAATGATTTTGCGACATTCCTAAATGTGAAAAATGTTATACTAGCGGTTTTTCTAGTATTAGCGTACAAACAGAAAGCGTTATGATGAAATATATATCATGCTTGCACTAAAAATAGACAAAAAGATGTACTCCATATGACGTAGGATTTTTATTTTATGTTTATAATCCTTGTCAGTTTTGTTTGATATAAGTGTAAAGAAACGGACCCAAATGATAGCAAAAATACTTAATTTTATATGTAAGTATATATCAAAATGTAAATTATTCGTTTGAAAACCTATATAGAAATAATGGTTAAACCCAATCATTTATTTATTACAATTATTAACGCCCAAGGTTAATATATATGTACAACTTACTGAATTTGGTTTTATTTATTAGCATTCACTAGATATTAATATATGTAAGTTAAATAAGTGGATATGGACTAGCGATTAGAATCAAATATCAACATCATCATCAGCCATTAGGTCTTCTGCTCAGAAGACATAGGCCTCCCTATGAATCTCCTTCAACCCTAACCAGGTCACTTATCCACCGGGTAGGAGGCATGCCTACTTACTGTCTGAATTAAATATGTATAAGGTTTAACATAATAAAGCATATAAATAAATAGCAGCATAATGAGCGTATGCACATTTTAACTACGTGGAAGTCGCAGTGTGGACCCTATCACGCGCGCCTATAAGGGCAGGGAGAATACCGGGGTGGTTTAGTGGTTAGGCCGGCACTCTGCTGGGAGCCCCATACACGCTCGTCGTCTAGCCAACGGCGAGTACGGTTCCCCTCGACAAAAAAATGGTAAAGGCAGTTCGACATATCCAAAAACTTAAAGGTCATAACAACTGATTTTCAATCAATGAAACTATTATTATATTAATTAACAAAGACCCAATTAAATATTTATCGTAGGTTGATGTGCTGTTGATTGTACTTTAATTAAAATTGCAATAAGTTTTCGTGTTTAATAATGTTTCATTCTTATTTTTTGGTTTGTTTTAATAACACTGAAACATAAATCTAATATATAAAATTCTCGTGTCACAGTGTTTGTTATCAAACACCTCCGAAACGGCTTGACCGATCTTTATGAAATTTTTTGAATATTTTCAGTAGGTCTGAGAATAGGTCGTAAACTATTTTTTATTATGGCGAAACGTAGTTCGCGCGGCACAGCTAGTAATATATAAAAAATTCAAATACATTGAAAGTTATAAAAATGCATTTACAAGGTATTACTGCATTTTTTAAAACTTTTTAGTAACAAATGTCGTCTTAGTTAAAAACGTGGGTATATATGTATCTTATTTACATTAATTTTAAAATCTAATAATGAATTTCTTTCGTTTAAAACACAATTATGTCAATAAACTACCCTAATAAATATATTTTATGTATAAAATTTAATTGATGTTTGTTTAATTTGTGTTTAAATAATAAATCTTTGAAATTGAATTATTTCAATAATGAATGGAAAGTTTTTAACGAGCAAATTAAAGGTCAATACGTAAAGTCATTTAAATAGGTTATTGCACACGGCACCACGGCGAAAAATGTCTAGCGCGCAACTCTCGATAGGGTTGTCACGAGTGACGAGAGAGAGTCAGTCGTAGTGGGACGTCGACAACAAGATTTTGCTGTAAGATTTTACTTTAGTAGTAATAGTATTCAATTAGTTTTAGGACAATCCTAGTGTACTGACCTGTTAAACATATAGGTATTGATTGTTTGCTTAATGTTACAATAGTCAAAATCTGTAATAACAATGTATAAATATTATACATTGTATTGTTTTTTTCTATTTAATAACAAATATTTTTAATTATTGATGACATAATAATGACGTCACAGAAATGTCTTACTAAAACTAGTATACAAAGAAAAAAGGAATAACTAGAAACAAAATACTTATAAACTACTTTACTTAAAAAAAATACAAATTGTTTTTTCTAATGAAAGTTGATTACGTTTTTCACTAACGTAGATTTACTGAAACAACATTCAGGATAATTTTTTCACGTACAGTCAACAGCTCATCAACCTTCATCAACTTTTGCACCAGCACAGTGCATCGACTATCACTTCATATTGATCTCTTTGTGTTAGACTTAAAGTTAATACTATTTTTCGTTGTAGTTTTTCTTATTCAGGTTTCAAAAACAGATACATTTGTGACAACCCTAGTAAAAATTGATGAATTTTCAATAAGTTCCTATATAATGCGAAATTTTCGAGTAGTGGTTCATTCTGTTCTTCAAAGTGCTTCGAGCCAAGGAACTAGCTGCAACAGTGTCGTCAGTCGTCGTCGAGGAGTCTCCCCAGCACCCAGATCTTCAGCCACAGTACTTTATTTGTGAGTGTTCATTATGTAAGTACTTTGAAAGGTTTACTGATAGTTGGTTGTAATTACTATTTCCTCCAAGTTTCGTACGGAGAAAATAACAATGAGATAGTTTTAAAGATCGTCACACTTACAATGAAGGATCAGTGTAAGTATGCATTGTCTTTTTCCGATACTCAATTTTGCGTTACTTTTTCAGGTCTGACTCCGAGTTTGAAGTCTACCAACCAGTGCAGAAGACCAAACCTAAGACAAAACCAACATCTCGAGATAACATCAGGTAAGGTTTAATTTATGCTGTCGTCATAGTATTTATTAAATCTTCGAATCGTTAGTGAAGATTTTATGTGATAATACCACAATATTTATTTATTAGGGTATGCCAACAGTACACATATTAATGAATTAGATTGAAGTGGATAACAATTGAACACTAAAATGATTATGAATGAGTGAATGGTGTTAGTATGCTGTTGCTGATCAGTATTAGCTAGGAGACTAACAATATTATTAAATTTATCTTTTCAGGTCTGACTCCGAGCAAGAACTGTTCGAGCCAGCGCAGAAGCCTAAGCCTAAGAGAAAACCAATCTCTCGCGATACTATCAGGTAAGATATGAGTTATTTATGCAAGTGAAGTGGTAATTTCGTTTTAGGTTCATCACTGATAGAGTGGGTTTTTTTTTGTATTGAAGTGTTGTTTTCTTTATCGATCATAGTGGGTTAGATAAATTCGAAGATTGCAGGTGTCAATCGTAGGATAGGAACATTGCGTTCTACAACAACATAGTAATATCAATTATTGTTGAGTTGTTTCACGTTCTTGCTGATTGTCCTAACATAGGATATAATACAATCTCTTTTGTCTTTTACAGGTCTGGTTCATCGAAAAAGGCTAAGTCGAGCTCAAAGGAGTCGTTGAATTTGTTCGGGTTGGTGTCGGACGACGAAGAAGTTACAGCCGAGCGTGCGTCACGCGTCAGGCAGGGCAAACGACTCGACAGCAGCCTCGCCAACAAGACCGCGCACGGCACGCTCCTGCGGCGTACTCCGCTCGACGGTCGCTACTACGTGGAGACGCGCGTATACAGCACGGACGAGGCGTTGGCCGTAGCGCCCGACCAGCGGTACACCAAGGCGCTTGTCACACTCAAGGTGCAGCTAGAGCCAGACCAGCCCGAGTGGGACTACTTGCAGCAGTTTTTAAAGCGGTCAAAGTCGTTGTTTAAAGATAAGCCTGTATTTTATAGTAATAAAACAAATATTAAATAAATAAATTAACTAAGCAAGTAAAATATTTTTTACAATAGGTTTTTATATTTAATCCGGTTTTTTTGAGCCCACGTCCAGGTAAAGTTACAGTCGTAACTTAGGTATTAATGAGGTACGGTAATCATTCATTTAGTTAAGTGGATAAGTAATTAACTAAAAATACTATAGATTAGCGTTAGGTAACAAGTTGTATACTTTATTTTTCTGAATTGCTACGATGCCTTTTTGCTCAGAGTGTTCGATGCAATTAGGCAGCAGACAATGGGTAGGACACCTGCGCAGCAGCGCGCACAAGCGCAGGTGCGCAGTGTCGCGGGCGCACGACGACGCCGGTGTTGTCGAACTCGCGAGTGCGTTTAGAGGTCGCATCGTTACATACAGAATTACTCCTACAGATGAGTACCGATGCTCTTTACCCGATTCATTCTTGCATAGTATATTTTCTAAAATTTATAATCTTTTGCAAATGTCTCTAAATAAGCATATATGTTTAAAAGTAAATTTTGAATATTTTGCCGATTTTCTTTTATTTAAGAACGAGGTAAATAACATTAAGTCGTTTGTTACAAAAAATTTAACGATTCATCGCAATTTTGATTTTAACGAGTTGTTTGAAACACTCGTAAATACTATTAAGAACAAAGTTGAAGAATTTGAGGATCGTGACAGTGGTTGGACTTTTTTAAGTAATGTTTCCTTAGAAGTTAACATTAATAGATATGATCCTCTAAGAGGGTCTGGTTCAACTTATGTAGATTTACCACTAGCGATAAAAAAGAAAAAGGCGTGTATTAACATCAGGAATAAAGATGAATATTGTTTTTTGTGGAGCGTCGTTGCCGCTTTGTACCCGGATAAAAAGAACGGTGACCGTACGTCGTCGTATCCGCACTTTGAACAGGTCCTAAACACCGACGATATATCTTTCCCAGTAACGTTTACGGATATCGCGAAATTCGAACAAAACAATCCACATTTAAGTGTAAACGTATATTCATTAAAGAATAATCAGATAGTTGTAGGTCCCATTTATAAGTCTGGATATAAATCCAAAACCAGAACTAAAATTAACTTGCTTCTACTTGAAAATAATGTTCTATGTCACTTTGTTTTGATAAAAAACCTTTCTCGACTTGTAAGAAGTCAAATTACGAAAAATCATAAGAAACTATATTTTTGTGATGATTGCTTGCTATTTTTTACTTCTGAAGTTAATCTTGATAATCATACATGCAGCGGCGTTTGTACAGTACTGCCTGAGAAAGGAACTTATCTACAATTCAAAAATTTCGAACGGAAGCAAGACGTTCCTTTTGTGGTCTATGCTGACTTTGAAACTCTTCTTATACCGTTCGATGGCTGTGAGCCTGACCCTTCATTAAGTTTTACTTCTCAGCGTCAACAGCACATTCCATCAGCTTTTGCTTATCACATAGTGTGCTCGTACGATACCAGTCTGAATTCTTTTGTACAGTATCGAGGAAAAGACTGTGTCCAAAAATTTCTTGATAAACTGTATTTTGACGTTAAAAAGATTTATGACATCTTAGATAAAGAAATTGCGATGGAATTCGATGAATATGACGCAGAGGCCTATGCGCGTACCAATGTTTGTCATATTTGTAAGCAATTATTATTTTTTGACAAAGTGAGAGATCATTGTCACCTCACTGGAAGTTATCGAGGTGCTGCGCATCAATACTGTAACTTACGGTTTAGCGTTCCTAAATTAGTTCCCGTTTTTTTCCATAACCTATCCGGCTATGACTGTCATCTGTTCATCAAAGAATTAGCCGATAGTTTAGGACCTGTTAAAGTCATACCTAAAAATAAGGAAAAATACGTATCATTTACAAAATTTTTACAGTTAAAGAATGAAAAATATGCTCAAATACGATTTGTCGATTCGTTTCAATTCTTAGGAACCAGTTTGGAAAAATTAGCGAGTGGGTTAGATAAAACAGATTTTAAGCATTTAAAAAAATATTTTCCAAACGCAACTGAATTTAAATTATTAACACGCAAAGGAGTATATCCGTATGATCATATGACACATTGGAAATCATTTTCCGAGAAACAACTTCCACACAAAAAAGGTTTCTATAATTCTTTAACTGATGAAGATATAAGTGATAAAGATTACACTCATGCTCAGGAAGTTTGGTCTACATTTAGAATACAAGATATGGGTGGGTACACAGACCTTTATCTAAAAACCGATGTATTGCTATTGACTGATGTATTTGAAAATTTCCGTGAAATTTGTAAATTGAACTATCAATTAGATCCTGCTTTTTACTTAACAGCTCCAAGTCTTTCATTCGATGCTATGTTACTTAAGACCGGCATTCAGTTAGAATTATTAACTGACTTAGAAATTATACGTTTTATACAGAAAGGGATACGGGGAGGTATCTGTATGTGCTCAACGCGATATGCTCGTGCAAACAATAAATATATGCCACAATATGATTTTACAGAACCAGATTCTTTTCTAGTTTACATCGATTGCAATAACTTGTATGGTTATAGTATGTGTCAGTACTTACCTGTTTCAGATTTTAGACTTTTAAGTGAATGCGAAGTAGATTTGTTAAATATCATGAACGTAGCAGATGATGCTGAGTTCGGATATATTCTTGAAGTGGACTTAACATATCCCGAGGAGCTACATAATGACCATAACGATTATCCTTTTTGTCCCGAAAAATTTGTACCACTCGGAGGTAAAACTTCTAAACTCTGTCCTAATCTGTATTCTAAATATCAGTATGTAATCCATTATGTTTATTTGAAAACATGCATTAATAATGGTCTTGTTTTAAATAAAATTCATCGCGCCTTAATTTTTAAACAAAGCCCTTTTTTGGCTAAATATATCAATTTAAACACAGAACTGAGAAAACAAGCTGTAACTACTTTTCAGCAAGACCTTTTTAAGTTGATGAATAATTCAGTGTTTGGAAAAACATTGGAAGACAGTGAAAAAAGAGTCGATGTTCGCTTGGTTAATAAGTGGTGTGATAAATCTAACAAGACAAAAAAGTTCATTTCAGCGGACAAATTAATAGCGAGACCTAATTTTCACAGCGCTACTATTTTTTCCAATAATTTAGTTGGGGTTCAAATGAAACCTGAAAGGGTTATCTTGGATAAGCCAATTTATATTGGTTTTACTGTTTTAGAACTATCTAAAAGTCATATGTATCAATTCCATTATTCTGTCATAAAACCTTACTATGGAAATAAAATACAACTTTGCTACACCGATACTGATAGCTTTGTTTATAAGATTGAAACGAAAGATTTTTATCATGATTTGAAAGATAATTTTTTAAGCTTCTTTGACACCAGTAACTATAGTTGTGACAATATATTTGGTCTGCCTTTAAAAAACAAAAAGATACCGGGCTTATTTAAAGATGAATTAGGAGGTGAAATTATGACAGAATTCGTAGGTCTCCGGTCTAAGTTGTACTGTATAAAAACGGAATCAGCATTTATTAAAAAAGCAAAAGGTGTGAAAAAAAATGTAGTAAGAGACTTAACATTAGATGATTATAAATCAGTTCTGCTTCACGACAAAATAATACGGAAAAAAAATATTTTGTTTAGATGCATTAAGCATGAGATTTTTACTCAGAGTGTTAACAAAGTAGCTTTATCTAATCAAGATGATAAACGTTTTATTTTATCCGATAAAATTAGAACCTGGGCTTGGGGACATGAAAATCTAATCTAAGATAGTGTTAAATTAGTTAATATAATTGTTTTTGACCTGTTAATATTTTTTATAGTTAATAAATGCAATTAAAATAGTATTATGTGTTTTATTTATTATTGCATCTATATTAATATTATAAAGAGGAAAGATTTGATTGTTTGTTTGTTTGTATTGTATAGGATTCGAAACTACTGAACCAATTTAGATAAAAGTTGGTATAGGGATAGTTCGAGACCAGGAAACAAAAATAACTCGGGCGAAGTCGCGAGCGGAAAGCTAGTATGCTATAAATTACTGCACTTACACATGCTACATATTTCCGCGTGTTATATTAAGGCTAAATATGATGCAATGCCAAATAAGCATTAAAATAGTATTGTGTTTTTTTATTGCATACCTACACTATAAATTACTGCACTTACACATGTCATATATTTCCACGTGTTGTATTGAGGTCAAGTGTGATGCAATGCTAGATAAGCAAATTTAGTCTAAGCCTCAACTTTATTTGATATTATATTCATTCATAACTCGTTGTTCGTGACAAGCAGTCCATATTGTAATATTATTGTAAGTATCATTCTCTTTTCATATCATTTTTTAATCATTATTGATTATTGAGGTAATTATGGATATCAACTTATTCATTATTATTATTCACTTGTTACAGATAATGTCAAACTCGTCGGATATCTTGTTTTCCCAATATGCACAAGATCCATTGGAAGGCTTCACGCAAGAATATCAAAACATGATACGTCGGGAAGAACAAACTAATGAATCAAGACAGGGAGAGAGAAAAATAAGACAAAGAAAGGACATCACAAGAAAAAGAGCTCGTAAATCTACAAAATCATTTGTGATCACTAAGGAGCAGAAAGGCGTGAAATTAATTAAAATACTGGTCTTGGACTTAGTGAACGATTCTTCAAGTGCATCAAATAGCTGCTTTGACATTGCTGATGCGGAAGAAAACGTAGTGCTGAGTGCTCAATATGTGGTGCAGGAACCGGTGGATGAAATCATGGACCTTACGGAAACCGTTATAAGAAAAATATCCAAAAAACTTTGTGGTGATAACTTATAGATAACTTTTTAATTTTGTTAAAACGTTTTCCTAATAAAAAAATATTTTCAAGTACTAAGTTTTTTTCTTTTTGGGTATCAAACATAATAAAAACAACTTTTATTACACATGACATTTTATTTGAAAAATTCTTAATATAGTTGTATATTAATTTTTAAACAAGATTGTTTCTCTAAATTTAGATTCAAAAATCATATAATGTGTATCCATTGAGAAAACACCATTTTTTAATACACAATGAATTTCTTAACGCACATCTTTTTTTATGAGTTAAACAATGGAACATATTATTACTATACAAATCATTTAACGTATTTAAATTTGGTATACCTGTATAACTTATGTCTATGATATTATTATGACCACATAAATCCTCTACCCATTTAACTTTTTCTTCACCTTTTACAATTATTTTCCTGTCTTTCAAGAAAGGTTTAATAATTCTGTTAAATTCTCTGTAGTCTATATATCCTTCACTCCATTGGTAACCTCTGTTTCTTTCTATCCAACAAACTTGTTTTTTTTCTTCATCAGTTAGTGTAGAAAACGGATAAGGAGGTTTAATTAAAAATATATGGGTAAACTCGAGAGTTGCTATAACAAATTCTTTTACTAAAAACTCATTTTTATTATTTTTAAATCCTTGCAAATCTACAATTATCGTATCGTTGTTCATGATATTTTCCTTACAATATTGCTTAAAGGTTTATATTCAAATATGCAATCGTTCAGAATCAAACAATATGCAGCTGTTTGGTCAGGTATTTCTTGATCTGTTTCAATTTCAACTCTAACGTCAATAGATCCTTTTAACGTTTCATGCTGACGTGAACAATCAATGATGAATAAAGGAGCGACGTCTCTGAATTCTTTTAGACTCATCAACGGCTCTGGTCGACGTCCGTGATAAGACTGTTGAAATCTAATGTACTGTTCGTATAATAAAGTAAATTTATCATCTGAAAAATTTACATTCAGTCCTTCATAGGGATAATATGACGAATTTAAAAAGACTCGTATGTCACGTACATGACAATGATCGAACTCTGCCATTGATAATTCAGCGTTATGTTTCCGATTAGTTTGTAAGGCAATTATAACAAATCGAGGTTTCTCTATTTGTGAAGATGTTTTGATAGACCAAGTATGTTTACGAGTTTTCGGTAATAATGGATATTCATATAAGTCCCAATTACGAAAAGCTAAAGTGATTGCTCGATCTCTCTCTAAATGTTTTAGTAAGTTAATTCTTTCACGGTCTGATACTTTAATGTGCGGAACTCGCCAAGCAATTTTAGTAATTATTATATCATCCACTATTTCACCTTTATTTAATATCAAAGCATTCAGATTTGTGTTGCTTCTCAACAATACTAACTCATGTTTGCAGTTTATTATAACTTTTTCATAGTCTTCTGCAAAACCCAATATTTTGTTCATTGGTATAGAAGCAGAGAATCCGCCATCACCAACACTAGTTGTACCTGTAGTCGACCAGCCCCAAGCTCTTGCGCTTTTGGATTCATTTTCATTTAATGATAAATAAGATTTTATAGTTGTGCTAATTCCTGCATTTTTTATTTTGTCTATTTCCACTCCGTTTAGTTCATATCGAATGTCTTGAAATAGAAATAACACCGGATTATTTACGAAATGCACACTTGACACCTTTTCTTTTTTGCTGTTATAAACATTAATTGTGCCCTCAATATACAAAGTGCTGAGTGAGGGCAGCACATACAAATCTTGCTGATTGATAGGTATTCGTATTTCATCATTCTTGTTGAAACTTGTTACATATGGTTTGTACGAGTGATATTCAAAACTTTCAATGCTGTTATCTATTGACGTCGGTTGAGTTATATTTAATATATTCATTTTAACAAGCCCACTAACTTCAAAAAATCCTTATTGCTTTTAGTCAACTTCTTTCTAAGCCGAAGCGGTGCGTCTTTTTGAGGTGATCTTTTCAAACTGACTCGAGTACACGATGCCTCTTGCTTTTTATTGAAATCAATCATTTTTTTTTCGGAAATGCAAATATAGTTGTACTTCTTCACCTCGTAAATTTACCTGTTTGTTTTCAGCGTCTAGTAACCGTATGCTAATCGCACTTATAGAACTTTGGTTTACTGGAAAATATATTAAATTTTTAGGTATTTCAATGATCCGATATCCTGGTGGTACATTAGGCACAAATTCATAAATTATATGACTAGCTTTTCCGTTCACAAATGAACCGCTGACTACGTCGCATTCAATCCTCACGATGGTTGTTGATAAAATGCTGACCGGATTCTGAGATTCAGTACTTATATTTGCATGTATTGTTTCAGTTCGAAACCCTAAAATTTGACCTAGTGAATCACTTTTGTTAAAGTGAACATTTTTGGAACAAAATATATTTGTCTTTAGAGTATTGTTGTTACAAGTCAATTTTAATACGGTGTTTTTAATATTACTTTTTATGTAATCACAAATATCTTGAAGTTCATAAGACCCTTCAGGAATTTCGATGACTTCATTTTCGCCATAATAAAATTTATTGTTTCGTTTATCAATATTAGGAATAGAATTAAAAGTAGAAAAATATAAAAGACCACATTCATAGTCGCCATGTAACTCCAATGTTGGCGAATAGTTCGTTGTCAAGGAGGCTCCTCTCCCAGTTATAGACACAGTGAAAGACATTTTTATACTGACAATTTTATTTATTTTACACGTTATATAAATGATTTTTCCAATAACATCTTAAAAATTTTAAACATAGATGACCACAGTTAGTAGTACCAAATTTTTGGTGTTGTACGTAATTATAGTTTATTGGTAAGTTGTGTAAATATTGAATTAATTCTAATGGAGGTTTCAAATTACCAAAACTATCAAAATATTCAGCGTAATTGTTTTGCTTGACGAAGGCTACCCAATGTGTTCCAGGATTTTTGGAGCTATCCAAATTCAATATCGCACATTCTATCTTTTTAGGTTTCGTAGGTAACGTATCTCTCATGAAAACACCGCGAAAAAATGGAATGTCACTTGCGTGTTCTAATATATCAATATTGGTAAGTGCACGTCTGGGTAGCCCCTTATTTAGTTTTTTGATGGATTAAAATACAGTCCAGCTCCTTTTTTGTGAGGTTTTATATACAGCCCTTTTCCAAGAGCCACAGCTTCCATCATCCTGTTGTGTCGTTCAGATTCCTGAAGACTTTTTTGTGCAGCTTTAGAATCATTAACAGCCTTTGCTATACCTGCTGCTCCTCCGGCTAATGAACCTAAAGCCGACAATCCCGCAAAAATCGGAATAAGTGGTAAAAGTCCTCCACATTTTGGAATAGGAATGCGACGCGGCAAACGTATTCCCTTTTTATTTGTAAATATCTTTTTTGCAGCAGCGTGGGCATATTTAATTGCAGAGTGACTGTCTTTAGATTTAAGTTTTTTTAATTGTAAGCGTATTTTTTTTACACCGGTCATAAATGATTTGAGCCCACTCCCTGCTTTGAGTTTAGCTTTCATTGCATTTTTAACTATCCAAGAGGCAAACTTTTCTCCTCTTCCAGCATCCTTGGATTTTAACCTTCTTTTCGCCATATTTAAAAGTCCTAAATCAGCTTTATGTCGAACGTCTAAATTTCTATTTGTATAAGCTATATCGTGGTACATACAAGCATTATCTAATTTGTTTATGCCTCGTTCACCTTTAAGCAACCGTTTATGAAGTTTTGTTCCAGGGCCACAAAATTGATATCCAGGTAAATGTAACTCAATCGGTAAATTGTCTATTATTGTGTTAAGTATACCACCACCTTCCTTCATTGATAATTCTAAAGTGAATAGAAGATACAGAATTGCGTAGCAATATTTATACTATTGAACCAATTCACTCTTGTCAATCCAACTGTTCTCTTTATTATTTAGACCTAACCATTTTACATATAGTGTGTTTCCTTTTCTTTTTAAAACTTTCTCAATAAGGTAAAGATCAGGAACTTTAGTTTTTTGTAATTCATACCCGTAAAAAGATCCCAAAATAATTTGTTTGTGTTTATCTTCTATTTGATATGTTTGAGGATTGGTTTCATTAACTTTTACTATGCGGAAAATTTCTGTAGACCAATTTGGAGTATAACCCTTACGAAAATCTCCTTTGTATTTACTTATACGAACATAATCACCTATTCGAAACGCAAATCTCTTTTTTGTTTTAGGTTGTTGCGTTTTAACAATGTTTGACTTAACAAAAATTTCGTTTGACTTAGTAACATCAACAGGCTTAAATTTAGTAATTCGATGTTTAGTGTTGTTATAGTTTTGTATCACGTCATCCAAATTATGTTCAAGCCATTGATATCGTCCATGAAGACTAAATAATTTGTAAAGATGAGACTTGATTGTTCTAATGACACGTTCGACAATGGATGCTTTTTTTGCAGAATATGTAGAATAATGATTTATTTTATACGTTTCCATCAATTTTTTAAAACTCGTATTATAAAACTCAGTTCCTAAATCGGTTTGTAAATTTTTAGGATTACGCGAAGAAGTGGTTAATATACTTTGCATAGCATTCATAACACAGTTTGCTGTTTTTGATTTTAAAGGTTTAGCCCAAACGTATTTTGATAAGCCATCAATCACTACTAGAACGTATTTATGGCCTTTATTGAATTGTGAATATTTTTGTAAATCCATAAGGTCTGCTTGCCATAGATCATCAATTCCTTTTATGAATGTACATCGACGAGAAAAATTTCTTCGTGCTGCTTTGTGAAGTTCGTTAACTACGTCTCGCTTACTCATCCTTAGTTGAATTTGCTTGAATCATAAAATCTATTTCTTTTTTTGTGTAAAATAAGGCACTCAAACTAACAATTGTCGCCTTTTCTAAACTACTTAAATATCTTTTAACATCACTATTATTATTTTTTATTTCTTGTCTTAGTTCTTCAATACATTTATCCACGTATTCTTTATTTACTGCTTCGTCGTTATTTTCAGGAAATTGCAAACCCTTCAACTTTGTTGATTTTAAATCAAAGTCACCTGTTTCAGATTTTACTAAAGTATCATTGAGAGTGTTAATGAATTCTGATAATCTTAAACGCTTGTGTACATGATGTCCAAATTTGTCTACATTCATTGTCGTCTTGATGCAGTCTTCATTGAAACGAGACTGAATAATTTTCCTGATGGATGCTTTTTATATTCTACATTTATGATGCCAGCTTCATATAGTTCTTCAATTATTGCATATATTTCATTTATCACTCCGGTATTACCAGCTTCTTTTGATGCTAGTAGTAATTTTAATCGTTCCACTAACTCATTTGGATCGTCCCAGTAAACCAAATCAGTATCTGTTTTAACCCTTTTTAAAAGGTTTATACCTTCTCCTCGAGGAATACTTTCCACACTACTTGTAATATTTCTTGTGTATTTAAACAGTGGTTTAATAATACGTATATATTTAAATCCTTTATTACTGTTCACTGGTTTTAAAGGATCGTAATTACGTTTATGAGCATTAGTATCTATTAGTATCTGTTTATAATTTTGTAAGTCGTCGTCAGTGACAAGGTCTAAATTTGGTATCTTTTTAAACAATAATTCCTTTAAACCGGGCGTTTTTTCCAGATCATGATTTCCAATCCTCAGTCTACAACCTTCATCGTAAACGCGAGTTTTGCCAAGCAAAAGTTTACCTCGCTCGTTTCTGACTCCATAAGGTATATCTTTTATTAGATCACACGACGTAGGCCATGAGAAAGATTCTTTTGCAATACTCGGAGATGATTGAATGGATTTAAACGAGTTTTCATGCTCATCGTGATCTTCAGAGGGTAATATCGTAAGAGTTTTGTTAGATAATTTATAAGCCTCATCACCATAAGAGTTTTCATCTTCTTCGTTCATAGCTTCCTCGAAATCTTCACTTACAGAATTTGATGACTCACTTTCGCTGTACTTATTTTTTTTTACTGGGTGGTTTTGGTCAATATCCAAATTTTTATGAAGACTTTCGTTATTTTTGCTTGTTAACACATTAAGTGGTTCTACAATAGGCTTAAATATTGTTTCTAATGCCATATTGCTAGCGTCTTTTGCATCTTTTATCATATTAACCTTCCTTTTCACAGCTGCGGCAGATTTTATAATTTGTTCTTTCAAATTTTGTTCCATTTTGTTTATATTTCCTCTCGGTATGAAATCACAAATGAAACTGATTCCATATTTATGTAACACCTTTTTATGAATGCTAGTCCACCATAATAAATGTGTCAAATGCCTTTCTATAGCATCCCTTATTCCGTTCGCAGTCTTTATTGATAACAATGTAGCTGAATGGTTGATTCCAAACAGTTGAGCACATTTCTCGAAATTGAGCCCAAGACATGTCAGACCCTACATGTTCCTCATAGACATGTCTTAAGTTAATGTCGTCTAGTTTAAATAAAATAATCAAGTTAGAATTATCTCGTACTAATTGTTTCGGTATTTTAGTATAAGTTTGATTAATATAAAAACAATCAATGTTTTTATGACGTCCCATAGCAAAATAGTCTCGGATGCTATTTTGATTCTCACAAGCAACATCGTCAAATATAATGATCGAGTTCGGCAAAGCTTCGTGAGGGCTTAAAATTTCACTATTATGATTATATTTATTATAAGTCGTGTTCGTAACCATACTCATAACTTTTTCTAAGAATGTATATTTAGGCTGATACAAAGACTTTGAATAAACATACAGATTTTGAAATCGTGGACCATCTTCATGTAATAATAAACTTATTACTAAGTTGGTCTTTCCACAATTCGATGGGCCACAAACAACACAGCGAATGGTATTTGGTAGTAAGTTGCCATGACGCTTTGGTTCATTCATTGACGTAGGACAAATACATTCTAATTTTAGTGATTGTTTTTGTTTGATAAATTTCATATCTGCACTTAAATGTGACCGATGTGATGCGTGTACTTCAACAAAATGATGACTGCATTGTCGCGTTAAAACGTTATAAATAGCGGAATATTTTACAACCAATTACAGACCTGAATTGAATCTTATCTGATAATTTACTTACTAGACGCTGCTACCACGTGTTTTATTGTTCCTTCTAGATGGAGTGAAATCGTGTCTGCGATTGAACGAGATATAGAAGGAACAATAATACACTACTTGTAATCCCACTTCCGAAAAAAACGAACCCTTCCTCATTCTCCGATTTTCGTCCCATCTCCATACTTCCATTTCTTTTGAAGATCCTCGAGAAGCTGGTTCATAATCAACTGTCGAAATTTTTCTCATCAAACAACCTTTTAAATCCTTTGCAGTTCGGCTTTCGACCCGGTGATAGTACGACCACGGCTCTAGTTAAGATCACTGACGATATACGCCAAGGTATTGAAAATCGTATAATAACTGTATTAACGTTGCTAGATTTTAGTAACGCATTTAATACGGTTGACTTTGATATCCTGTTAGCAACGTTGTACTCTCTTAACATATCTCCACCGGTACTTGATTGGTTTCGAAGCTACCTGTTTGGCCGTCGGCAGCGTATACGTACTGATAACACCCTTTCCACCTGGTGTAATACAACTGCCGGCGTTCCGCAGGGTGGTGTTGTGTCTCCTCTCCTATTTTCTATTTTCATCAATTCTATTACGGTTTCGCTTTCTTCTTCCTATCACTTGTATACAGACGATCTCCATACACAACCTCCGATAGAAGATATGGCCATATCACAAACTAATTCAGACCTTTTACTGATCTCAAACTGGAGTAAGAGACACGGCCTCCAAGTTAATCCCAGTAAAACTCAAACAATTATTGTTAGCGGTTCATTGGTTTATTAACAGACTTAATTTAGGCTCGTTGCCGCCAATAGTTTTTGACGGAGTACACATAACATACCAAGATGTAGTAAAAAACTTCGGCATTTATATTGACAGTCGTCTTTCTTGGGACAGGCAGGTTTCTGAGAGGCGCAGAAGGGTGTTTGGAGTGCACAGTTCGCTGAAGCGTCTGAAAAATCTCGTGCCGACCAAAACTCGCTCAGTCCGTTCTCTTTCCCATACTTGACTATGCTGATGCTTGCTATACTGATCTAGGTGTCACTTTATTACACAAAATGCAACGTCTTCAAAACGTAGCCGTTAGGTTTATTTTTGGTCTGCGAAAGTTCGACCATGTCTCCAAATATCGTGTTTAACTTCCCGGCGGAGAGATTATCATATCCTGTCTCTCCTATACTCAATACTTTTTAATCCTAATGCACCAACCTACCTTAAGAGCCATTTTGAGTATAACTCCTCTATAAACCTCCGAAACCTGCGATTCTCCCTTATCTTATCCCTTTATCTTCCTGCACATTCCCCGTGTTGTTCCAAGTCTTAAAATAAGACAGCTATTAAACTGTGGAACTCTTTACCTGAGGCCATAAGGCGAGCACCCTCCCAATATATTTAAATCTAAATTGGAAAAATATTTCCTTGAGCTGAAGTATGGGTAATAAATTGTATATTATATATAAATTGTATCCTTAAAATATCCTTATTGTGTAAGATATTGTTTATTATAGTATATAAAATATGTACATGTTTGATAATTATGTATATACTAGCCTTTGCCCGCGTTTTCATCCGCGTGGATATGAAAATAAATCTATGACGTTCCGATGCAAAGCCTTAACTTGCAACATAATGCCGTTACAAAGTTTGGGTGGCTTTAAATTTCTTAATAACAGGTGCACCCACACGTAAAACAAGTCTATCATATGGCAGACCCGGTGGGTTCAAAGTGCTTATCACAGAATGTATTGAGTTATAAACAATCTGTTGTCCTTCAAAGGAGTTTATTAATATGTCATTAATGGCCACTGCTTGGTTGTTCTTTGGAATCAGTATAGCTCTTTCGAATAACCACTCGTATGCGATAATTAAGTGTCGATTCAATCGAATCAAACTCCTCAATATCAGGGTCTGGCCCGAAGAGATCCGGTGACTTGGGACATGGCGACAGTGACGGCGGTAGTTCCGAGTGGGCGACTTTCTGGATTTTTGCATAGGACAGCATTTTGGCTCGTTTGAGCCGCCGAGCCCGCGCCGCCGTCTCTACCCCGCACTTTTCGCAGTAGCTCCACTCAGGATCAATCGCCGCCTCGCAGTTGTGACACCGTCCTCTTCTTTGAAGCCAGTTTGCCTTGCAATGCGGGCAAGTAGCTGAAAACGATTACAAAAAGCTATTAGCATTATACCAAAGAATAAACTAGACTAAAGTAAACACTAGAAAATGTAACATTACATTTACATTACTCATTTATCCATTTACATTTACAAAAAATGTAAATGTAAATGGAACATACAACATGGCAAACAAGCAAACTGCCCACCTGATGGTAAGTGGTAACAGTCACTTAGAATACATGTGGCGCTTGTGAGATTCGCATCAAAACTGGAACCTCCACAAGAACCATGTACGTTGCCAAAGGAAAGATAACCAAATAATAAACTAAAATTTTCAGATATAACGGCCCACTATATCTTAATTACATAAGAATTATTCGAATATTTCTGATTACCGTCGCGGGATGGCCTGCCCAAGCAATGGGGGAGAGGCGGCTGATAGTTTTCTCTTGTTATGGGCGCATTTTTTATACATCGATGACATTCCTTTGTGTCTTCGGAGGAATATTGTTTCTTATACAGAACTTCAGTTCACTTCCTTTCATTGTAATAGGAGATGTATACATAACTTTATTTCTTGGCATTGTAACTATGGTGAGTTGCAAATATACCTTTTGTTTGTTCTGAATATACCTAAATATTTAACTATTTTAACAGTGCAGTGTTTCAAATGGGCTATTTGTTATTTTTCAGTATAGAAATTTTATGCCCAGCATGAAAATGTATGGAGTAATAAGCAAATACTTTCTGATGCAGTTTCACTTGTATAATTTTCAGCATAAAGGAGGTTATTTTGTAACGGTTTGTATAATGCATTACTCATTATTAACCAAGTTAAGCTCAAGTAAATCTCTTTGGTAGAGAGAGAGAGAGAGAGAGAGAGAGTTGAAACACAGGTTGGAGAGACCAAGATCTCTTATTCGGTCGGTATGGTACCTTTTTTTTTATGGGATAGGGGGCAAACGAGCAAACGTATCACCTGATGGTAAGTGATTACCGTCGCGCATGGACACCCGCAACCCCAGAGGAGTTACAAGTGCGTTGCCGGCCTTTAAGGTAGGAATACGCTCTTTTCTTGAAAGTTTGAAGGTCGTATCGGTCCGGAAATACCGAAGGCGACAATTCATTCCAAAGTTTGACTGTACGAGGCAGGAAACTGCGAGAAAAACGCACAGTTGTGGACTGCCAACCATCTAAGTGATGGGCATGGATTTTTGTCGCGTGGAACGATGGCGGAAAGAGGCGGCAGGTATGAGACCGAACAATTCCTCGGAGCATTCCCCGTAATATATGCGATAGCAGATGCATAGTGAGGCGACATCTCTACGCAGCGCCAAGGTATCAAGCCGATTAGAAATTTCCTGGCAGTCGACGATTCGAGTCGCTCTTCGCTGAATGCGGTCCAGTGGGAGAAGCTGGTATTGGGGTGCCCCTGCCCAAAGATGAGAACAGTATTCCATATGAGGCCGAACCTGCGCCTTGTAAAGCTGTAGGCGGTGCGCTGAACTGAAATACCTTCTCGATCTATTGAGCACACCAAGCTTCTTAGAGGCTTTACCCTTCAAGTGGCCACGGAACTTCTGTAACCATATGTAACTTCAAATTTTGTTCCATTTTGTTTATATTTCCTCTCGGTATGAAATCACAAATGAAACTGATTCCATATTTATGTAACACCTTTTTATGAATGCTAGTCCACCATAATAAATGTGTCAAATGCCTTTCTATAGCATCCCTTATTCCGTTCGCAGTCTTTATTGATAACAATGTAGCTGAATGGTTGATTCCAAACAGTTGAGCACATTTCTCGAAATTGAGCCCAAGACATGTCAGACCCTACATGTTCCTCATAGACATGTCTTAAGTTAATGTCGTCTAGTTTAAATAAAATAATCAAGTTAGAATTATCTCGTACTAATTGTTTCGGTATTTTAGTATAAGTTTGATTAATATAAAAACAATCAATGTTTTTATGACGTCCCATAGCAAAATAGTCTCGGATGCTATTTTGATTCTCACAAGCAACATCGTCAAATATAATGATCGAGTTCGGCAAAGCTTCGTGAGGGCTTAAAATTTCACTATTATGATTATATTTATTATTAGTCGTGTTCGTAACCATACTCATAACTTTTTCTAAGAATGTATATTTAGGCTGATACAAAGACTTTGAATAAACATACAGATTTTGAAATCGTGGACCATCTTCATGTAATAATAAACTTATTACTAAGTTGGTCTTTCCACAATTCGATGGGCCACAAACAACACAGCGAATGGTATTTGGTAGTAAGTTGCCATGACGCTTTGGTTCATTCATTGACGTAGGACAAATACATTCTAATTTTAGTGATTGTTTTTGTTTGATAAATTTCATATCTGCACTTAAATGTGACCGATGTGATGCGTGTACTTCAACAAAATGATGACTGCATTGTCGCGTTAAAACGTTATAAATAGCGGAATATTTTACAACCAATTACAGACCTGAATTGAATCTTATCTGATAATTTACTTACTAGACGCTGCTACCACGTGTTTTATTGTTCCTTCTAGATGGAGTGAAATCGTGTCTGCGATTGAACGAGATATAGAAGGAACAATAATACACTACTTGTAATCCCACTTCCGAAAAAAACGAACCCTTCCTCATTCTCCGATTTTCGTCCCATCTCCATACTTCCATTTCTTTTGAAGATCCTCGAGAAGCTGGTTCATAATCAACTGTCGAAATTTTTCTCATCAAACAACCTTTTAAATCCTTTGCAGTTCGGCTTTCGACCCGGTGATAGTACGACCACGGCTCTAGTTAAGATCACTGACGATATACGCCAAGGTATTGAAAATCGTATAATAACTGTATTAACGTTGCTAGATTTTAGTAACGCATTTAATACGGTTGACTTTGATATCCTGTTAGCAACGTTGTACTCTCTTAACATATCTCCACCGGTACTTGATTGGTTTCGAAGCTACCTGTTTGGCCGTCGGCAGCGTATACGTACTGATAACACCCTTTCCACCTGGTGTAATACAACTGCCGGCGTTCCGCAGGGTGGTGTTGTGTCTCCTCTCCTATTTTCTATTTTCATCAATTCTATTACGGTTTCGCTTTCTTCTTCCTATCACTTGTATACAGACGATCTCCATACACAACCTCCGATAGAAGATATGGCCATATCACAAACTAATTCAGACCTTTTACTGATCTCAAACTGGAGTAAGAGACACGGCCTCCAAGTTAATCCCAGTAAAACTCAAACAATTATTGTTAGCGGTTCATTGGTTTATTAACAGACTTAATTTAGGCTCGTTGCCGCCAATAGTTTTTGACGGAGTACACATAACATACCAAGATGTAGTAAAAAACTTCGGCATTTATATTGACAGTCGTCTTTCTTGGGACAGGCAGGTTTCTGAGAGGCGCAGAAGGGTGTTTGGAGTGCACAGTTCGCTGAAGCGTCTGAAAAATCTCGTGCCGACCAAAACTCGCTCAGTCCGTTCTCTTTCCCATACTTGACTATGCTGATGCTTGCTATACTGATCTAGGTGTCACTTTATTACACAAAATGCAACGTCTTCAAAACGTAGCCGTTAGGTTTATTTTTGGTCTGCGAAAGTTCGACCATGTCTCCAAATATCGTGTTTAACTTCCCGGCGGAGAGATTATCATATCCTGTCTCTCCTATACTCAATACTTTTTAATCCTAATGCACCAACCTACCTTAAGAGCCATTTTGAGTATAACTCCTCTATAAACCTCCGAAACCTGCGATTCTCCCTTATCTTATCCCTTTATCTTCCTGCACATTCCCCGTGTTGTTCCAAGTCTTAAAATAAGACAGCTATTAAACTGTGGAACTCTTTACCTGAGGCCATAAGGCGAGCACCCTCCCAATATATTTAAATCTAAATTGGAAAAATATTTCCTTGAGCTGAAGTATGGGTAATAAATTGTATATTATATATAAATTGTATCCTTAAAATATCCTTATTGTGTAAGATATTGTTTATTATAGTATATAAAATATGTACATGTTTGATAATTATGTATATACTAGCCTTTGCCCGCGTTTTCATCCGCGTGGATATGAAAATAAATCTATGACGTTCCGATGCAAAGCCTTAACTTGCAACATAATGCCGTTACAAAGTTTGGGTGGCTTTAAATTTCTTAATAACAGGTGCACCCACACGTAAAACAAGTCTATCATATGGCAGACCCGGTGGGTTCAAAGTGCTTATCACAGAATGTATTGAGTTATAAACAATCTGTTGTCCTTCAAAGGAGTTTATTAATATGTCATTAATGGCCACTGCTTGGTTGTTCTTTGGAATCAGTATAGCTCTTTCGAATAACCACTCGTATGCGATAATTAAGTGTCGATTCAATCGAATCTAACTCCTCAATATCAGGGTCTGGCCCGAAGAGATCCGGTGACTTGGGACATGGCGACAGTGACGGCGGTAGTTCCGAGTGGGCGACTTTCTGGATTTTTGCATAGGACAGCATTTTGGCTCGTTTGAGCCGCCGAGCCCGCGCCGCCGTCTCTACCCCGCACTTTTCGCAGTAGCTCCACTCAGGATCAATCGCCGCCTCGCAGTTGTGACACCGTCCTCTTCTTTGAAGCCAGTTTGCCTTGCAATGTGGGCAAGTAGCTGAAAACGATTACAAAAAGCTATTAGCATTATACCAAAGAATAAACTAGACTAAAGTAAACACTAGAAAATGTAACATTACATTTACATTACCCATTTATCCATTTACATTTACAAAAAATGTAAATGTAAATGGAACATACAACATGGCAAACAAGCAAACTGCCCACCTGATGGTAAGTGGTAACAGTCACTTAGAATACATGTGGCGCTTGTGAGATTCGCATCAAAACTGGAACCTCCACAAGAACCATGTACGTTGCCAAAGGAAAGAAGATAACCAAATAATAAACTAAAATTTTCAGATATAACGGCCCACTATATCTTAATTACATAAGAATTATTCGAATATTTCTGATTACCGTCGCGGGATGGCCTGCCCAAGCAATGGGGGAGAGGCGGCTGATAGTTTTCTCTTGTTATGGGCGCATTTTTATACATCGATGACATTCCTTTGTGTCTTCGGAGGAATATTGTTTCTTATACAGAACTTCAGTTCACTTCCTTTCATTGTAATAGGAGATGTATACATAACTTTATTTCTTGGCATTGTAACTATGGTGAGTTGCAAATATACCTTTTGTTTGTTCTGAATATACCTAAATATTTAACTATTTTAACAGTGCAGTGTTTCAAATGGGCTATTTGTTATTTTTCAGTATAGAAATTTTATGCCCAGCATGAAAATGTATGGAGTAATAAGCAAATACTTTCTGATGCAGTTTCACTTGTATAATTTTCAGCATAAAGGAGGTTATTTTGTAACGGTTTGTATAATGCATTACTCATTATTAACCAAGTTAAGCTCAAGTAAATCTCTTTGGTAGAGAGAGAGAGAGAGAGAGTTGAAACACAGGTTGGAGAGACCAAGATCTCTTATTCGGTCGGTATGGTACCTTTTTTTTTATGGGATAGGGGGCAAACGAGCAAACGTATCACCTGATGGTAAGTGATTACCGTCGCGCATGGACACCCGCAACCCCAGAGGAGTTACAAGTGCGTTGCCGGCCTTTAAGGTAGGAATACGCTCTTTTCTTGAAAGTTTGAAGGTCGTATCGGTCCGGAAATACCGAAGGCGACAATTCATTCCAAAGTTTGACTGTACGAGGCAGGAAACTGCGAGAAAAACGCACAGTTGTGGACTGCCAACCATCTAAGTGATGGGCATGGATTTTTGTCGCGTGGAACGATGGCGGAAAGAGGCGGCAGGTATGAGACCGAACAATTCCTCGGAGCATTCCCCGTAATATATGCGATAGCAGATGCATAGTGAGGCGACATCTCTACGCAGCGCCAAGGTATCAAGCCGATTAGAAATTTCCTGGCAGTCGACGATTCGAGTCGCTCTTCGCTGAATGCGGTCCAGTGGGAGAAGCTGGTATTGGGGTGCCCCTGCCCAAAGATGAGAACAGTATTCCATATGAGGCCGAACCTGCGCCTTGTAAAGCTGTAGGCGGTGCGCTGAACTGAAATACCTTCTCGATCTATTGAGCACACCAAGCTTCTTAGAGGCTTTACCCTCCAAGTGGCCACGGAACTGGACTTCGCTCGATATGTCGACACCAAGGATCTCAATATTGGCTGAGGCAGATAGGGGAATGCTCTGAAAGCGAGGAGATACGACAAATGGCATTTTCTTGGCGGTGAACGCGCAAACCTGTGTCTTTGTAGGGTTAAAACGGACTAAATTAAGTCGACCCCAGTTAGAGACTTTATCTAATGATGTATCAATTTCAGACACAAGTTTATTCCGGCACTCACTGACGTTTTCCCGAGAAATATTCGCACAGCCGTTATAGGAGGTATCTTTTGTGCTGTCATCTGCATAACAATGAATGCCGCTGATTTGCAGCATATCATTAATATGCAAAAGAAATAGTATAGGTGATAGCACATATCCTTGGGGGACGCCAGCATTTATAGACAGTGAGTCTGAGCATTCACCATCAATTAAGACCTTTATGTTTCTGTCTAATAAAAAACTGGTGACCCATCCACATAGTTTCTCGGGAAGCCCATACGAAGGAAGTTTAGAAAGAAGCGCTTTGTGCCAGACCCGATCGAAGGCCTTCGCGATGTCCAAACTTACTGCCAGTGCCTCCCCCTTCGCTTCAATTGCCTCTGCCCAATGATGTGTCAAGTAAACTAGAAGATCACCAGCAGAGCGACCCCTACGAAAACCGTATTGTTGGTCACTAAGCAGCTGGTGATCCTCTAGGTACTGAAGAAGCTGGCGGTTGATAATCGATTCCATTATCTTTGAAAACAAAGAGGTTATAGCGATCGGCCTGTAGTTGGACGGATTCGAGCGGTCACCTTTCTTAGGGATCGGATGCACTAAAGCTGTCTTCCATGAAGTTGGGACTACGCCAGATGAGTAAGAGAGCCGAAATAGACGCGTTAAAACCGGTGCCAACTCTGGAGCGCACGTCTTTAGCACGATAGGAGGGATACCATCGGGCCCACTAGACTTATGGATATCCAGGGCGAATAGTGCTCGACGCACTGAGCTTTGGTGGAACCGAATATCTGGCATAAAGCTCTTGCAATGCGGTATGGTCGGCGGTTCCTGGCCCCCGTTATCCAAAGTCGAGTTGGAGGCAAAGAGTTTCCCAAAAAGATGGGCTTTCTCTTTTGCATCATGGGCTAACGATGTGTTATCCTTGTGCAGTGGTGGAAAGGATGGCGTGCAGAAATTTCCCTGAATAGCTTTGGCAAGAGACCAGAACGCACGAGTCCCCGAAGGAAGATGCTCTAGTTTCTCGCCAATTCTACTGATGTGCTCCGACTTCGCTCTTGCAATGTCTCTTTTGAAGGATCTGGAGGCATAGTTAGACTGCTTTTTTAAAGCGCTGGTATTTCCATCCCGAGACGTCACCGCATTTGCCCAGGCTTGGTAGGTTTTCTGTTTCCAGCGAGAAGCCTTTTTGGAGGATTGACCAAACCAAGGTTGGAACCTGCCACCAATGGGGACTACTGAGGATGGAATAAAAATTTCCATACCCTGCAACACCACATCAGCAACAGACTCAGCGGCGATGTTGGGATCATCCGGCGAAAAGCAAACCTGCCTCCAAGGGTAGCGTAGTGGTTTTTCTTGCTAAATTGTAGAAATATAGGAAAATCTTAAAGTTAAAGAAAAAAAACAAACTTATTCCTTTAGTCCGATACAAAATGAAAAGCTTTATTCTTGTAAGTACATAATTATAATTTACTTATGCATATGTTAACACAATTCCTCAATGCAAAGCACTTAACTTAATGTTTTCTTAGGATGTGAGGTTCATTATTTGATATATATTTCAAGGATGCTCAATAGAAAACATATGCATAAATAATATCACAATATATTTATAAATCAACCAACAGACTTTTTTAACAACGATGACAGACAGCTTACTCACAAATCATGTCTATCAAATCACAAAGTCATAGATAACTAGCCGAATATAAATTACTCTTTCAACACATCTCCTTAATTTATATTCTATTACAATAACTCAAACAAGCAGCTCCTTAATTAATTTTTTATAACATAACTCAAAATTAAATACCAAATAAAACTTATTTAAATTGAGTATTTACTTCTCTTTACATATACTACTTAAGACAATAGTACATTATTTAACACCTAACAAATGCCTTAACTTCTCAAATTTGACTTTACACAATGACTTTGTCAATATGTCAGCAATCTGATCATCTGTAGAAATCTTTTTAACACTTATTAGTCCCTGCTTTTCATAATCATACACAAAATGATAACTAATATCGATATGTTTCGAATTCTTAGAGAATTTACCATTCTTAGCTAATGCAATTGCGCCACTATTATCCTCATAAATATTTACACTTCCTTTTAAAATCACATCAACGTCACTCAGTATTCCTCTTATAGGTAGCACCTCCTTAACACAATCAGCTAACGCATAATACTCTGCGTGAGTTGACGCTCTAGACACAATCTTCTGCTTTTGAGATTTCCACATAACTGTATTTCCAAGAACTTGAATCACAATTCCAGTAGTCGATTTTCTATCTAGAACATCGGCAGCCCAATCAGCATCGACATAGGCACTCATCACTTCACTCTCGCAAGTTCCATAAGTAAATTTTAAGTTTCTTGTATGGAACAAATATTTTAGTATTCGCAAAGCATATTTATAATGTGTATCATCATAACAGGTTTGAAAACGGCTCATGTAATTTACTGAATACGATACATCTGGGCGCGTTCCATTAGCCACATACAACAAAGCTCCTATTAAATTGCGGTATTTTAACTCTTCATTTATTTTTTCTGCAGGTTTCAATTTTAAATTAATTTCCATCGGTGTGTCGATTCGTTTCGAATCTGTAATTTTATATTTTTCTGCCAAACTAAGTATATAGTCTTTTTGATTCAAAAACATCTTCTTTTCATCCGCATTGTATTCAATGTTTATTCCTAAGTACTGTTTTACTTTCCCTAAGTCCTTCATGCGATAACGTTCACTTAGCAACTGTTTAACTTTGTTAAAACTAGTTTCATTTTCACCAAAAATCAATAAATCATCTACGTATAAAATAACATATATTCTCTTGTCATTTACATATCCTCCATACAAACAATAGTCATACTGCGATCTGGTTAAATTTATGCTGCACATAAACTCATTAATACAATCGTACCAGTCCCTCGGGCTTTCTCTCAATCCATAAAGTGATCTCTTCAATAAACAAACTTCATCTGGTTCAATATGATAACCTTCTGGTGGATAGATATAGACTTCAGATTTAATATTGCCGTTTAAAAAGGCTGTTTCAACATCCATTTGCTCAATGATCAATCCACGTACACATGCTATTGATAACAATACTTTCAAAGTAGTCATTCTTGCAACCGGTGAGTATATATCTTCATTCTCTTGAAACATTTGCTGAAAACCTCTTGCCACAACTCTTGCTTTATATACTCCATTTGTCTTAATTCTATAAATCCATTTTACCTCTATAATTTCTTTACCTTTTGGTTCTTTCACTATCTCCCACGTTTGATTATATTCTAAGCTTTTAATTTCTGCTTCCATAGCCTTTTTCCATTTCATTGAATCAGAACAATTAACAGCTTCTTCATAGTTTTCCGGTACATTTGCATTACACATATTTACATAAACAACATAATCTTTATATTTTTCAGGCATTTTTCTTATCCTTTGAGGTTTTTCACTTTCATTTACATTCCCAGTTTCTTTTTCATTTATTTCATCATTCTTTTCATGTTCTACATTTACTTCATTTCTCACTTCCTCAATATTTTCTTCTCCATTTGCTATTTCATGTTCATCTTCAGTATTATTTTCCGTAAATCTTACACTCTTGTCTATGAACCTCACATGCCGACTAATAATAACTTTATTTCCCACTAACACTTTATATCCTGTATCTGTATAACCTACTAAAATACCTCGCACTGCTTTAGGGCTCAGTTTCGACATTCTTCTTTCTTCAGGAATTCTCACAAATGCTTCACTTCCAAATATGTTTAACTTCGTCGCATTTGGTTTTACTCCTGTAAATATTTCGTATGGAGTCTTTCTTACCACCGTATTTGTCAACAATCTATTTCCTATATAAACGGCAGCTTCTACACATAATGACCAATATCTTTTGTCAATTTTTGCTTCTGCTAATAAACATCTAGCTCTATCCATTATTGTTCTATTGAACCTCTCTGCAACACCGTTTAGTTCATGGCTGTATGGCGGACATGCGTTTATATAAATTCCTTCTTCTCTTGCTAGCCTGTAAAAGTCTCTGTTTAGGTATTCTCTTCCGTTATCGCATCGTATTTCTTTAATTTTCTTTCCCGTCATATTTTGAACTAAATTCATGTAACTTAAAAAACATTCAAACACTTCACTTTTATATCTCATACAATATACTTTAGATATCCTACTATAGTCATCAATAAAACTCACAAAATATCTTTCACCATTAACTCCTGTAGGATTTAAAGGGCCGTTCACATCAGTATGAATGATTTCCAAAATATCATTTGCTCGTCTACGATTATTTTCAAAAGGTAAGTTACACATTTTATTCTCTAAACAAATCTCACATTTACTAAAATTGATTTCAATTTTTTCTGGTAAACCGTCTAAGGAATTTAATTTGCACATATTATTTAAATTTTGAATATTTGTATGACCAAGAATTCTGTGCCATTTTTCACAATCTGTCATTTCGCTATTACTTGTGTATCATTTTACAACATTAGGTTTTACCTTTCCACTAACTATGAATAACCTATTTTTCTTTTCGGCAATCGCAATTAAATTTCTCCTAGGCCCATAAATTTTTGCCCCTTCATTATTGAATGTAATAAAATTGCTTCGATTAGTGATTGATGAAACGCTCAATAAATTCTGCTTCATACTAGGTACATAATACACGTCTCTAACAGGTATTTCAATCCATTGACCATCAACATTAAAGTACATCAATACATTTCCTATTTTAGTCGCTTTTAAAGAAAACCCATCTCCTACTTTTATATCAATAGGGCAATCAAGATTTTTAAGTTCATAGAAATATTTATCGTCATTCACAATATGGTCAGAACAACCACTATCTAATAACCAAGTTAAATTGTCTCCATTATTACAATTAGCACTCACCCGATCTCTTGTGGAGGTCATCACTTCAACATTAAATGCATCTGCTCGTCCTTCTGTACTCCTGGAAAATTTTTTACCACTACCTCTAAATTTTCCTCTTCCTCTAGCCGAATATAAATTACTCTTTCAACATGTTTAATCAATACAAGCCAAGGGCAGGATGGTTCAGGTTTGTTTGATCAATCTCGGCAGGTAAAAATCAGGTACAAATTGGGTACAAAACTACAAAATGAGGGGCAATAAAGTACACCAACAAATAGTTATAGGTTTCCTTTTTTTTTAAAAGAAATTAGTAGCCTTCCCCGGAGCGGTTGTTAGTGGATCGTACCTTCTATGCTAAGTCTTGCAATCACGGGTCAGAGATATGATATTCCAGTTTCTTAACTTATTCTTTCTGTATATATATTTATTACTGGTGTAATTCCACAGAATTCCTCCTTGATATCAGGTTATTTTGTTATGCTAAGCAGCGGAGCCCTATGGCCTCCGGGAACTGCCCTGGAGATTCATAGCACAGTGTTATGTTAAAAATATAATTAAATATGCCTATAATCTTAGGGTCAGTGGGTCTAACACTGAGTTCTGAAGGAATCCCAGTCAATACATTTGAATTTCATGTAATAAACATTGCAAGTTAATTCCAAACACAATTTTCAATGAATTGTCAAAGTTTCTTATTGGTTAGTTAATAAAAGGACATATGGAGGGGAGAGCACCTATTTTGTGTATAATTATTGCTATTAATAAAAAGAAAACAGCTTAATTTGTGAGTTATCTGCCAAAGAAGGATGTGAAACTTAATATTGTGAAAATTTAGAATTTAACATGAAATTCGCAAGTGTTACTCAATATATGCCTTAATCCCACTAAGATGCCGTTTACTATCAGGGGTTTTTAATGAAATAGGGGATGAAAAAGGCGAATTTTGGAAATGTAATATGTTTGATTTAATAATCAATTTACCCACAAATAAAAATAAAATTAACAAAATCTGTTTTAAATCATGAAATATAATAAGTTAAATAGATACCTTATTGATTTTTTGCACTTATTGATACAATAAATCCATTTAATTTAATTAATCGCGTGCCGGCGAGTAAATATAGTATTTTTTCCTTAGCTTTACTCTTCAAGCTGAAAACAAAAAGAACTGATTTTTGTAGTCTCACTGTAGCTTTTCAAATTAAATTCACACGGAAAACGGGAGAAATACCTATTAATTTTATTCGCAGAAATTAAGATAATGTAGAAATTTAGATTTCGCAAGAAATCAATATTAAATTACTTCGGTCGATGTCTCACAGACTAATCATAACATAGACGATAGACGCGTCCTAAACCAACGCTCCACTTGCGCACAGATTTGCGTTTATGTGGAAGCGACGGAGCCGAGGTCCGTTTGCTGAATGTTAAGCGCCGTATTGGCGACGGAACCTCTCCTTAAACCAAATTCATTTCGTAACACTCGTAAGACTCTTAACTTGCTTCAAAATGTGTCAAGTCAACATACGGATCTTTCGAAATTCTACAATATGCAATAAGTATTTCCAGCTAAAGTTATAAGTTTGGTTGAAAAACAAAACGTAATGAAAAATTAACCATAAACAAATTGTGAATGCTTTCCAAATTCTATTCGACGATACCATAATTATATGATCTGTAGCTTTAAGTGTATTTTATTATGATATGTCTCTACAAATGATCAAAACAAACGGTCTAAATGTCAAATTCCGAATTTTGAGAAAATCAACCCACCTAAATGGAAGCACGGGATTTTGGGCGAAAAAAAACTATCTTTGTAAATAAGGCTAGGATAAACGCGAGATTTATTTTGTTTATGCAAAAAGTGAATAATGACCAAAGATAATTGCAAATGTCACTGACGTGACGTGAAACGACGTTGACGTTGACACTTGACATTGATATTGTGAAATTAATTGACAAAGTTATTGTAATTATGATTTTAGTTGTGAAATTTGTGTTAAAACTACAGTGAAACCAAAGTGTTTTTGCAAAATTAGTGTTTTATGAAATTTTAAGAAAAAACGGTGTTACAGTAGGACGCAAAAAAGGACCGCATCCCATCCCAGTCTGCTGACTTGTAGTGCCACACACGGCGACTACGTGCAACTCGAGGTCGTTGCAAGCACGTGAGTGGCACCGTACTCCTTATAAGGCAGTGGTCCGAGGAGCCAAGAGGGGCGTCGAGAAATATGAGGTGTCAGGATGAGAAGTCAGCAGAAGATCCAACAGTAAAGGTTCCTGGCTCTCCACATCGGGAATTCGCGTGGGCGTAGTGACCAGTTGCGTCAAGCCATATGCAAGAGCGAAGGCGTGAACAGATCTCCCCGCATGATCGGTTTTGCTTGAACCGAGCCATTCGGTGTGGTGAGCGTTAAAATCGCCAAGTATCACGATCTCTGCGAGTGAGATCTGTTGCTGCACAGCCCCCACTCGCAGAGATTTGGACGTGCTCGATGAGTCGGTCAGTTTCGGTATCACCGCTATGGGACCTATAGAGGCACGAATAGACGCGGGGATGGTCGTCGCTGTCTACACGGAGCCATAAGGTGGAGAGGTCCCCACTTTCAAGATGCCTGAGGCGCCGAGAACAAATATCGTCTCTGACGTACACGCACATACCGGCCTTAGGTGCAAAGAGGTGTTCCAGTCCGTACCCAGGGTAGGAGAGATAAGAAGTGTCCGCCGTGGACGATATCTGCGTCTCGGTCAAAAAGAGCAAGGCCGGCTTTGCTGTCTCGAGGTGGTGGTGGACAGCATTCAGGTTGGAGTGAAGCCCCCTGATGTTGCAGAAGTCCACAGACAGTCTGGCAGGGGATGCCCTGGTTTTACTCTAGCCCCAGGTATGGTTGAGCGCGGTTTTGCCCCCCCCCAGAATACGAGGGGCGGCCTAGGCGTCCACGCCCAGATATATTGCGTCCTGAAACTGGACGTCCAGAGAGGGATTCTCCAACGCTAGCGCAGTTGGTACCCTCCTGGGGTAACAATCTATTGAACTGCGCCATCATAGGGGGGGGGTAGGGGGGTTGGGCCTCCGGTACCCTCACCCACTCGATGGAACACAACGCAAGCGTTGCTTCACGCCAGTCTTCTGTGAGGCCGTGGTATTACTCCGGTCGAGTCGGCCCATTCGTGCCGAAGCATGGCTCTCCCACGGGGAATACGGTGTTGAATCTATCTACCTACTCATCATTATCATCATTGAGCTACACTTGTCTAGTGCTGGACATAGGTCTCCCCTAATGCACGCCACTGCTCCCGATCTTCACCCAGCCCACTCTAACGAGCCTACGTATATCGTCATCCCATTTTGTCGCAGGGCGACCTACGCTACGTTTTCCGAGTCGCGGTCGAGGTGTCGACGGAGGCAAATTAGGAGAGACGGAGCTTTCTCATAGTCCACAAACGCCATGCACAGGGGTTGGTTATACTCATTGGTATTCTGTATAACCTGCCTTACTGTGTGAATGTGGTTCTATGGTGCTATAACTCCGTCGGAACTCGGCCAGAGCTTCGAATAAGACGGTTCGCAATGACTCTTGAAAACAACTTATAGACATGGTTCAGGAGTAAAAGTCTTTGTCACCTTTCTTAAAGAACAATACGACCAAGCTCCCGTGCCATGCCTTGGGAGTTCTCCTGGAGAAAAGAACAGAGTTAAATATACGCTGCAGCTTCTTCGGTATTGGCTTACCAGTAGCAGAAGATCCGTTGTGATTGTGATGCCATCCTCTCCCGGGGCTTTTCCATTTTAAGTTGTCCAAGAGCCGCCTTGATTTCGTCTA
Organism: Schoenobius gigantellus; assembly: GCA_963935595.1. Lineage (NCBI taxonomy): Eukaryota > Metazoa > Arthropoda > Insecta > Lepidoptera > Crambidae > Schoenobius > Schoenobius gigantellus. The sequence goes on from OZ012547.1 coordinate 24,043,164, forward strand.
GGCTGATGTCGGGGAGATCCTCCATCGCATGGTGGGTTAAGGTGGCTCTTGGATCCTTCTCATCCGCCGTGGGATGGGGCGAGTGGTGCGACGAGTATTACTGGCTATAGGTGCTAGCTTCCGAAAGATTCTCCGGTTTCGAAGCGACGATTTCTTCATTTGCTTTGATCAGCCTCGTCAGGTGGCTTCTTTCAAGCTGTTGTATGAAGACTTTGAACCCCCGGTTCTGCTCAATTGCTCTCTATATTGAGAGTGTATTGGAGCGTTGGAGGTCACGTTTTACCAGCTTGGAGATGGACTTGTTTAGGGATCGTTGTTCTGATGGGATAAATGTCGGATCGTTTCGCCGCTTATCCATTAGATCCAGCGTCTCTTTCGAAAGCTTAGGCCTTTTGGCCGTACGTCACAACTCGCAAAATTTCACACCCTCGTCCCGAAGGATTTTTACCACTTGGTTGAGTTCCTTGTCGATTTAAACCTCGATTCTCGTTTCTAAGGCAGCGAATCGATTTTCCAGTTTCAGCTAAATGAGTGAGAACAGAACCAATATAATAATAATAATAATTTGTTTATTTAATCATCACAGAACAATAACAATGTGTCGAGGTATACAATAAAATTAACAAAACAAAATTTTACGTGAGAATCTGATGCCTGAGGTAGGTATCCAGACCGAACCTGTAGTACAGATCACCAGGCCCTCCCGCCACGGCGATGTGCACTATCCATTGATGGTTTATGCTTTTTAATAAAATGTGCCAAATTCAAGAGAAAGCATGCAAAGGAAACGATTAGAAATGCAAACAGCAGTGATGAAGCAGAATAGATAGGACTGTTCTATCTATGTTATGTTATCTATGTTATCGGGGTCGGTTTCCGCACTTAATAAGGTGGACCATTGTACGTGAGGGCGGCCGTCACTCCAGCCAGCCCACCTCCCTCCAGAAGCGTATGAGATCTCCGAGTCTGTCCAGAGATTCTGTAACAGAATTGGGAGATCCAAAAGGGTGTTTTTTCGTATTTCGGTGACACCTGTGCACTCAAGGAGCACATGTGACACCGTTTCCTCGGCCTCTAAGCATGCTCTGCATAGGGGGTTATCTGTTATGCCTATGGTGTGGAAGTGTTTGTTTAGTGAGCAGTATCCAGTGATGGTTCCCGTCACCAGCCGCAGACTGTTCCTGTCCAGACGCAATATGCGTTTGGTCAGTTTGTTATTTAGGATTGGCATGGCTTCCTTTGACTGTCTGCACCCTGGAGTCGAGAACCAGTGGTATTGTGCTTGTATGCGGGTGAGCTCTTGTAGCCATCCGCGAATCTGGCTGAAGGGAATTGGTACGATGGGCTCGGGTCCGAAAGCCGTTATGTCGGATCCCCTCCTAGCCAGCTCGTCGGCCGCGTCATTGCCCAGTGATCCGCTGTGTCCTTTTATCCATTGTAGTGTCACGTGTTCCGGTTGGAAGTCACACTTCGTTCTAACACATTATGACATTCCAATACAAGTTCCGAAGTGACATAGGTTTTGTTTAGGGATTTGAGTACCGAAGCACTATCAGAGACTATGCGGATGTGAGAATCCGTAATTCCTTTAGATTCTATGGTGAGGGCCGCCAGGATGATACCTACGCATTCCGCTTGGAATACGGTGTTGAATCTACCTAGCGGTTTGGATATCTTGATGTTAAGCTCATTTGAGTATACGCCTGCCCTGGTTCCTGAGTTGGTCTTGGAGCCATCAGTGTATATTATGAGCTCTTTTGGGCCTGGGTAATCGTGTGATTCCTCTTCGAGCTGGATATTATAGTGCTTCTGGAAATTGAATCTCTTCAGAATCCTATCATTGGGTGATGTCATCATCGGGTGATGTTTGGTCGCTTGTTCTTTTATGCGTATGTGTTTGATTCTGGGGTCCTTTCCCAGTGTGCCAGCATTGTGGAGTCTGAACGCCGCTAGTGCTGTCTCCTCTTTGACAACTAGGTGCAAAGGTGGCAGCCCCAACATAGCTTGCAATGCGGCTGTGGGTGCCGTTCTCATACTACTAGTGATAACCATGCAGGCATTTCGCTGTAGCTTTTCTAGTGCTCTTTGGCCGTTTGCCTGGTCTGCCCTGGGCCACCGGACTAGGGAGCCATATGTTATAATTGGTCGAATAACCATAGTGTATAGCCAGTAGGTGGCTTTGGGACTAATGCCCCAGTTTTTTCCAAGCAGTCGCTTGCATTGCCACAGTGATATACTAGTTTTTGTGGTGATGTAGTCAGTGTGTTTAGCCCAGTTCAGTTGTTTGTCCAAATAGATGCCCAGGTATTTGGTCTCCGATGTTAGGCTTAGCGTGGATCCTTAGAATTTTGGTAATTGCAGATTTGCTTGTTTCCTCTTTTTGGTGCAGAGGACTAGCTCTGTTTTTGTGGGGTTGACTGTTAGTTTGTGCTCCTTGCACCAGTCCTCTACTATTTTCAAGGCTTGGCGCATGAGGTTGCACAGTGTGTTTTCGTGAGTGCCATTTATTATAATGGTTATGTCGTCGGTGTAGCCTACGGTGAAGAAGCCTTTGTCGTTTAGACGGTCTAGAAGACTGTTCACAACGAGGTTCCACAGTAGAGGCGAGAGGACGCCTCCTTGTGGGCATCCTTTTGCCACGATGGCTCTCATGGTGTCATTCACCGTGACTTGTATGGCCCTCTGCCTGAGCATATTGGTGATCCAACCGCACAAGGTTGGGGCCACACCATGTCTTTTAAGGGCTATGTCGATGCTGTGAAACATTGTTTTATCGAAAGCGCCCTCGATATCGATGAAGGCAGCTAGTGCAGAGCCTTTGTGTTCTATGGCGCGTTCAATTCTGGAAGCCACGCTGTGTAAAGCGGATTCTGTTGATTTTCCTATGGAGTACGCGTGCTGTTGTTTGTGTAGCGGTACCATGCGTAGAGGTCCATCTCTGATGTGTCTATCGCATAGTCTTTCGAGGGTCTTTAGTAGGAATGATGTTAGGCTTATAGGTCTATAGGCCTTGGGCTGTGTGTAATCGGTTTTTCCGGGCTTTGGAATGAAGAGAACTTTCACTTCCCGCCACGCGAGGGGAATATATCTATGTGCGATACAGGCTCGGTAGACTTTCTCCAGCCATGGGGTTAAGGGGTCGATGCCCCACTGCAGAAGCGCTGGCAGAATGCCATCCAGGCCTGCGGATTTGTATGGTTGGAAAGACTTGATAGCCCACAATTTTCGGTCCCTTGTCACTATTTCGTGGGCTATAGTCCAGTCGTTTCTGGTTGGTTCCATTCCTATGTCGTCTGCCCAGACCTTATCCTTTAAGAGGCTGCAGTCTGGGAAGTGCGTCTCAAGAAGGACCTTGCTGATTTCGTGGTCTGATTGTGTGAAAGTGTTGTCGGGCTTTTTCAGTGCACCAAGGCTGCGATCTTGATCGCTAGATAGGATTTTCCTCACTCGGGCAGCTTCATTGTTTGATTCGATAGATTCGCAGAACTTTCTCCAGGCTTATCTCCTGGCAGCGTGGTAGTGGAGTCGCAGTGTGGACCTTACCTAGCGCGCCCATAAGGGCAGGGAGAACACCGGGGGGTTTTAGTGGGTAGGCCTGGTATTCTGCCAGGAGAGCCCCACACACGCCCGCCGTCTAGCCCACGGCGGGTACGGTGCGGTTACGCATTTCCCCCCGAGAAAAAAAAAGGCTTATCTCCTGGCATGTCTGATTTGTTTTTTGAAAATGTATTGGTTTTTTTTGTATAGTTCCCAATCCTCTGGTTGTCTCGAGTTCTTGGCTCGGTTGAATTGTTTACGTAGTTTTATTCTGAGTTTCTCAAGTTCGCCATTCCACCATCGGTTGTTTTTACATTTGGTGTGCGGAACTCTTTGCTAACACATTTGTGATAAGCTTCTGTGATGTATAGTGTCAATTTTGTCACTATGTGTTCTATTTGTGTGGGATCTGTTATGGTTGTGCGTGGTAGATTTCTAGCTATCAGGGAATCGAGAAGACGCTTGTAGCCAGGTATGTCTGTCCGACGCGGATTTCGTTTCGGGGTGGGCTTTTTTGTGTTTACTGTTATTGTGAAACGAATTCTTCTGTGATCTGAGCAAGTAAGTTCGTTGAATACTCGCCAGTTAGATATGAGGTGGCACGGGAGAGGAGTTAGTCCGATTCATTGGAATCGTCCTCCTCCTCGATCCTATGCCTACCATCGATCGGCGAGGACGAAAGAAGCCACCTTGGTGATGTTGGTGGTGGGATGTCAGCATCTGCATCCTTCATCGCCGCCCTCGCCATGTCCTCCTCTAGTCGCGCCATGTCGTCAGTGTCGGTCTGGTCTGGTCTCAGCTCAGTTTCAGTCAGTGTCAGTGTCAGTGTCGGTGTCATGGTCTGGGCTACAGAGGGAAGGTTCTTGGGGTAGAAGCGGACGTATATGGAACCAAGAAGGTACGATACACGCCGCTCCCGCGCCACGATCCTCTCTACATCCTCTGGTGGGATCCCCAACGTCAAGTATGTCCCCGGGTTTTCGCCACCAACGGATGTCGCTCTGTATAGCGACCACCGACCGATATCATACCAAGTGTTCTGACGGGTCAGGACACTCTGGAGCCGCGCTATGTCGCCCTGGTACTTCGGTACGAAGAGCGCGGGTCGGTATGTCGGCTTGTCGCATTACCGTCAGTCGTGTGTCAGTGTTGGGAAGCTGAATCCTTGGGATGTTCTCCGTCAACCAGGTTAGGGCACCGTCATCCTCGCACCAAATCTGCACCGTGCCATTCGCCACCCGTGGGTAGCCGCGGAATAACCAGGTCTTCGAGCCCTCTCTTTATGGATTCAGCCTCGTCAATGGTCATGTCTCGGGTAGGGGGGGGAGAGGCAAACTGCTACTGCAAGCCGCGCAGGGATATTCCTTGTGGCAAGGGCGTAGGTTCTTTGCCCCCCTTGAGAAGGTTGGATCCTCACTCGCTTGACGTCGCCCTGGAGAGTTCTAGGCGAAGCCGCTTCATCCGGACGCACTCTCTTTATCGCTCCCGTGCCACTAGGGCCCGGTTGCGGTTCAGAGGTGTCTGGCCTGGGTATTATGGCCAGAAACGCCTTGTGCAAGGCTCCAGCCCGCTTCCCCCTTTTCCGTACGCGGGGTCGGCTGCCACCCCTGGCTAGTTCCGGCTCCTGCGAGGATTTTTCGCGCTGGGTTTCCCCTTGGCGTACTTCTCCCTGCAGGAGCGCTTCCGCTTTCAGTCGTTTTTCGCGCTGGGTGGTCCCTTCGCGTACTTGCGACTAGTGGCGTACTATCTGTTCAACAACCCTTTGTGCATCGTGCTGGCTTGCGCCTTCGCGGGTGTTGCGCATCGGGTCGTTTACTCCTCTACCCCTGGTGGCTTTTCCGCGCCTGCGTACTCTGCCGCCAGGTGCAGAGTTGGAAGTGCTTGGGCCGGCCTCCTTATCCGTAGTCCTGTCAGGGTCTTGAGTAGTGCTCTTCCGTACGAGGCTCTGTTGTCAGACACTCGTGGAGGGCGTGTGTGTCGTAGTCGAGTTATTGTCAGTTGGCGCGTTTATCGCAGCCGGTTGTGTGCCAGTGGGCGCGTGCGTCGCAGCCGGTTGTGTGTCCATAGGCGCGTTTGTCGCAGCCGGTGTCGCGGGCGCTAGCATGCTAGCTGCCGGTCGTGCATTAGGCGCGGATGTCGTCGGCAGTAAGATACTCTCCCCCAGATTACGATGGGAGTTGACCGTTGCGGTGCGGGACTCCCCGGCCTGGCCGGGACCCACCTGGGGATATAAATTTTCTTTCTGATCATTGACGGTTTGTGGGCTTTTGGAGTAAGAGGTTGCCCCTCCTCTTGGACTGAAAGGAATGAAGGGAGAAAAAGTGGAAGGAGGGAGTTTAATTTGGAAAGAGGATCATGGCAATAGAGGTATGAGTCACCCTTGGTCTGGGATCTGACTTCAGAGAGCTTCTCTTGTCCGGGGTCCGCTAGGGACATTCCGGGTGCGGGGTCGACCGTCAGAAAAAAGAACCAGTCGGCCCCGCAACCGGCAGGCTATCCGCAACCTGCCCACCCGCTCGGTTGCATGAGAAGAAGTGCCTGGCTACTCGAATCGCTTCGTCGTAGAAGCACGTATGCTACTACGTCTCGTCCACCCCAATATGCCCCGAGTAGATAGGACTGTATATTCAATCAGTATATAATATATATATATATATATTGATAAAATATACAGTCCTATCCTATCTTATTTTGTCCTATCTTTGCATTTCTCTTGAATTTGGCACCTTTTATTAAAACCATAAACTATTAATATCCACATATAATTAAATATAATTACATAGATATATTTGTGCAAAATGTTATGCATTAATAATAATTTATGTCTATGTCACCAGAGCGATGTGTGATGTATAAAGGTGTTTGTGTGTGTGTGTGTGTGTGTGTGCGTGTGTGTTAAAGTAGGAAGAGTGAGTAGAATAGATGTGATATCTGTGAGCGAAGTTTCATCAATATGCAATCATAATTATTAGAAATTACATAGCCAATGGCCGATTGGAGCAGATTTAGTCGGAACGTGGACTTGATCAATCAGTCAGGAGCATTCAAGCTTAAAATCGATATTCAGAGAGTGTCTCTCAAGAGTCGGTGATCACATCCGATTTTAAACCTATTGATCATTAAGACATCTCTGAATATGCGCTTTTAGTCCGATATGATGAAGTCGAGCTCATGATTGCTCACAGAATCGGGGCTGTCACGTCAATTTCCTCTGGGGCTGTTTTTAAAGAACGAATTCACTAAGAAAAGTCCCTCACATTCCTGGAAACTTATTAGCATTTGCTTCCTATGGTTTCTACTTCCGTAGCCGTATGATCCTAGCATCGATTCGTTGCAAGTCTGTAATCCCACTTTACTGTTGAAGTCCCCCATTACAAAGGTGAAGTGAGTCTTGGTGTGTAAGGCTCGAGAGATGTCCTCGTACATTGAAGGCTATTGGTTATTTTGATCATGAGATACGCAACCCTCTCGCCGACACACTGGAGACTTGAATAACGTTGTCAGTGACGACTTTATTGACTAGAAGCCCGATGCCCCCTGTGACGGATTATCCCCGTCAGAGTCAGCGTGTTCTCGCCTTCTCTACTGACTTTGCTTAACCCCAGAACATGTCATCTTAAGTGCCTCAGCTCCTCCTCGAGTTGGGCCAAATGAGTATCAGGCCGTAGCGTGCGATCATTGTACGTCAATAAGCTGGAGTTCCTCAAGGTGGCATATTATCCCCTCTTCTGTTTTCTATCTCATCTCATAAACTTTCTTACTGACCATCTTCGGTGCTCGTATCATTTAAATGCCGACGACTTGCAACTTTACACCCAGGCGGATATTGATAACATTGTTGAGAAACTCCTTTATTCGTTTTGTGCTAGTTTTATGACATCTGTTTGTATAATTGTATTGATGTTCGATCTGGCACATTTTTGAGTGGTTGTAATAAAATGTCTTCGTACGTATATGTCGTATGATTTTGAAATAGTTAAAAACAGTACTTTCACAGCTAAATTATTTAAATCGACCTGAGAAACAACAACCTACAACATCTGACGACCGTGCAGTATAGTTATTTTTATTAAAATATGGAACGATTAGTAGCGGAACGTCGTATTATCAGAAGGCTCTTTACGAAGTGCGGCCACCAATTAGAAGAGGCTCTAGAGGCGGTACGTAGAACAGAAGTATTAGCATTATTATCAAAGCTGTCTAAAACATCATGACGATCTTCAGCGCATACAAAACGATGATGGCGGTAATGTTAGAGGCGGATGATCGTGATGAAAATTTATTAGAAAGCGATATGGATGCAGCAGATGGTTATGAGACTACGTGGCAAGTTTTGCATCAAAAAGCTAGTGAATTTTTTAGCTCGAAATCATCGGCAGTAGAGTCGAAAGAAACTGTCAAAAGTGTAGCAGAATCAGAAAGGTCAGTAAATCGTCGCATTAGATTGCCAAAATTTGAACTGCCTTCATTCGATGGCCAAATAAAAAATTGGATTAGCTTTTGGTCCTAATATAAAAAAATTCATGATGATGACAGCGAGTTTAAAATAAACTCTTTGAGATTTATTTATTTTATTTTGTCAATACCGCTCGTAAGGAGTGTAAAATATATTAAAATGTTGGATTAATAAATTATACGCGAGACATGGTTTTTTGGTAAACTTCTATATTCAAAAAAGGGAAAATATCAAAAATATAATATGTCATAAACAACGTATAAAAATCATAAAGTAAGAAATAAGGTTTTACAACATCCTCCAGGCGAAACAGAAACAATAACAAACATAAAAAACCTGGCGTAACTGTGAAGACGGCCAGTCTTCTTTTTAAATTGTTTTTTGACTAATTGTCTCTGACAGCGAGTGCTGTTACAATGCTGTCAGGTTTTATTGAATTTAACTTGTCAAAAAAAATTAATTCGATAGAAAACAAATATCAATTTTAATGGTTTATTGTTATGATTCTATTTCATTGTGTAAATATAATATTCATTCAGTTCCACTTTTATTCCTATCGTTTATATTGATCACCACGGATAACTTCCACACAAAGAGCAACAAGCGCCATCTTTATAGTAACCCTATCTTAAAACTTTGTTATACACATAAAAATGGCGTTATATTATACACTCACAACACGAGGGTGGAATCAATTTTATCATGTTTTGTATGATATTGTATTGTAAATCTTCCCGTGCCTTTAACTGCTGTATTTTCTTCCATCTTTCTTGATTGGCCACAGAAGATTAGCCAATTGCGAAGCTCACCATCGAAGGATTGCAACTGCAGTTTGGGCAACGTGAAGCTTTTGATTTGCGAAGTTGTAACCTTTGGTTTTTCGCTTAGCGCGACAACTTCTGTATTTCTCGCTTTAATTTGTAACCAGTTTGTTTTATGTTTGCGAATCCTCCTATCTCCAGCAATTTTCTTCTAATATAGTTTTGATGACCAACTCGTTGAATTCCGCATTCAACTCCTCGACGGAAGAAAACTGTTGCCTTTGGCGTTGGAATAGGGCAGCTAACTCGCTGGTTACCTGGACATTCTTCTTATTAACTTTAGTAGCCAATTTATTAGCGTACTTGGTGAATATCCATCTTGTGACTGATCTTTCCTATTTTATAACTTCGGCGGAAGACATCGTCCTGTCACGGTCGCTACAATTTAAATAAACTCTTTTTTGATAATTTCAGCGGAAGACATCGTCCTGTCACGGTCGCCACAATTTAAAATAAACTCTTTGAGATTTATTTATTTTATTTTTGTCAATACCGCTCTTAAGGAGTGTAAAATATATTAAAATGTTGGATTAATAAATTATACGCTAGACATGGTTTTTGGTAAACTTCTATATTCAAAAAAGGGAAAATATCAAAAATATAATATGTCATAAACAACGTATAAAAATCATAAAGTAAGAAATAAGGTTTTACAACAGCGAGCTAGATAATGACGATAAGATGCATTATTTGTTGCAATTGATGGAGAAAGGGTAATGTGCTAGAGAGTTAATTGAGAGCTTTCCGCCTTCAGGACAGAATTATGAGAAGGCAATAAATCAATTGAAAAGTCGTTTCGGCAATGAAGATATGATAATTGATTATTATGTTAGAGAATTGTTACAATTAATCATTTCGAGAAACGCGTCAAAATTGTCCACAAGACAACTTTACGACAAGATTATGATCCAAATATTAGCATTAGAATCATTAGGCTTTACATAGGACAAATATGCGACCTTTTTATATCCTTTAGTAGAGTCAGCATTATACAATGACATATTAAGGGCGTGGCATAGATCAAGACGTTGTCAATCGGTAGATGAGAAGTCATTGTCTAATCTATTAGAATTTGTAAGACAAGAAGTTGAATTTGAAGAGAGAATACAAATGGCTAATTTTAATTTAAAGGAAAGTCCAGGTCTCCACTCTACAGCGGCTTGTTTGACAGCATCTACAGATGAAAACTATAAAGAAAAAGTAATAAGTAATATCACAAAGAACGAAAATGGATGTATATGGTGTGATAAAGGTTTTCATACAAATACAGAATGCAAGATAGCGATGAAAATGAAATTAGAAGAGAGAAATGAATTTTTGAAGAAAAATAGAACGTGTTTTGTTTGCCTAAAAAAATGACACACAGCAAAACATTGTCGGGGTAACCCGAAATGTATAGTTTGCGGCAGGAGGCATTACACAATTATGTGCAACGATTTGCCTTCCTCTCAGGTATCTTCATCTAATAATATTTCGCCAGGACAATCAGTACTGAACCAATCTGAGGCGAATAAAACAGTGTTATTGCAAACGCTTAAAGTAAACATTTCCAATGGAAGCAAGAATGTACAAGTAAGAGCAATCCTAGACTCAGGTGCACAGCGAAGCTTCATTAAGCGTGACACTGTTGAAAAACTGAACTTGAACCCCGTTGGAGAAATGACACTGTCTCACAACATATTTGGTGGAGTTACAAAAAAAGAGTATGTAAATTATTTGATGTAAATATTTCTAGTTTAGACGGATTATATTTTTGTAAACTTAAGGCCATAGAGCAACCTGTTATATGTGGCTATATACCTACCTTAAAACAAGAGAGTATAATAAATACGTTGAAGGATAAAGGTATAGTACTTACCGATTGTTTTGATAATCAATCAGATATTAGTTTGTTGATTGGCTCTGATTTTTTAGGTCTTCTATTGACGGGGCGAACAGAACGCGTGGATCACCTATTAGCAATGGAAACCAAGCTCGTTTGGACTATCCAGGGGCCAGCGGTCGGTGTGTATTGCTCAGTAGATAGTGTTACCACTTTACATGCTTCTTTACATAATAATATTGAAGATTTTTGGACTTTAGGAATAAAAGACGAAGCAGAAGTAAAGAGGTTAAAAGTTTTAGAGTCAGAAGTCGAATCATTTTTTAAAAGTACTATATTAATTGACAGTGAAGGTAGGTATGAAGTTAGGTTGCCATGGAAAGATATATCATCAAATTTAGAGACAAATTACGATTTATCAATAAAAAGACTTCAATCTACTACGAATAGGTTGATAAAATTAGGCATTCTTGATGCTTATAACAAGGTTTTTGAAGAGTGGTTCAATTGTGGGATTATTGAGGAAGTAGAAAATGACAATCCTAATATTGGACATTACATGCCACACCATGCGGTTATTAAACAGGAAAGCTTGACTACTAAAATAAGACCAGTTTTTGATGCTTCTGCTTTAGATGGTAATGGATTTTTATTAAAAATTCGTGTCTTGAAAAAGGTCTTAATTTAATAGAATTGATTCCAAACTTATTAATTCAATTTCGAAAGCATCAAATCGCCGACATTAAGAAGGCGTTCTTAAAATTTCATTAAATCCAAAAGATCGTGAGTATGTCAAGTTTTTGTGGTGGCGAGATATATTGGAGACTCCCAAGGTGTTAACAACATTTAGACACAAACGTGTTGTATTTGGAGTAACTTGTAGTCCTTATCTTTTATCGGCTACTATTTTATACCATCTCAGTAAATATAATAATGAGATAGCTAATACTTTGAGAAAATCATTTTACGTTGACAATTGCATAGTAAGATCAGAGCAAGAAATGCATAATTTTATAAGAGAAGCCAAGAAAATTATGTCTGATGGTATGTTCGAACTGAGAGGTTGGGTCACAGGGCCGGAGTTAGTTCACAAAGATATTCTTCAAGTTTCAATTTTAGGCTTAAACTGGAATCCGAAACGTGATATTTTGACATGTAAATTTCAATCAAGTAGTCATGTAAATATTACGAAAAGAGTTTTATTATCTATTGTTCAAAGTATTTTTGATCCTTTGGGCTTTCTCTGTCCAGCAACTATAGTACCTAAATTAATTATACAAAAATGCTGGATTATGAATATTGATTGGGATCAAAGTCTACCAAATGAGTTTACTTCAGCAATCAATGAATGGCTGCGTCAGATGAAAGTACTTAATTTTTGCTCTATTCCACGTAGGCTTAGTACATTTGATCTCGATTTATCTAATAATAGCATACATGTATTTTGTGACGTAATGAGTGTGAGTAAATCAGCATATGCTTGTTGCATATTTATACGTTCTGAATTAGATGGCGAAGTTTGCGCCATCTAATTCAGAACGTATAAATTCAATTGGTAATGGCCAAGTCTAGGGTTTCACCAACCAAAGCCATTACAATACCTAGAATTGAATTACTTGCAGCTCTGATGGGGTCACGATTAGCAAGTGAAGTCAAAGATAGCTTAAAATTAAATTGTCCGGAATATTATTAGACAGATTCTAGGATAGTTATAGCTTGGTTAAAAAAGAAAGTTGGTTTAAATATGTTTGTTCATAATAGAATAAAAGAGATAGGGAACAGAACAAATATAGAAGATTGGCGGCATATACTAGGAGATTTTAATCCTGCAGACCTTCCTTCAAGAGGGTGCAATCCTCAAACCTTATTGGATAGTAAGTGGTGGATAGGTCCTAGTTGGTTAAAAGAATCTCCCTCAAACTGGCCTCAATCTATACAGCTGACGGAAGATATTGTAATAGATGAATATATTAATACCATTGCGTTGAATGTAGAGAATAGAGAAATATTCTCAAATAGGTTTTTGTATTTTAGTGATTACAATAAAATATTGAGAATGATGGGGTGGTGTCTTAGATTTATTTGTAATATTCAAAAACAGTGTAAGTGTTTATGCGTTGAACTGATACCTACCACTCGTTCATTCATACCATAGACATATACAGCAACAGCAACTTCAACCTTGACGTTCAATGACGTCATATATCTTGGAGGACTACCATTGGACGAAGCACTGAACTGAACAGCGGAGCGATCGCCCCGGTTCAAATATTTAAAATATCATCGTCATTAACGCACAAGCTACGCAAGGACACACTTACCTATTAAATTTATCTTGTATTTTATTATCGCATTAAATAGTAAAATTTGAAAGTCTACGCTTCTAATTTCTCCATCGCCACCTCAACTCATCACGCTTACGCATTGCCAACATATTTTTGGACCTTCGTTGCTGAATTAAGAAACGGATTCAAGAATTTGAACCAGACCGTTGAGAGACGCAAAGGCGTTGGAAATTCGCGGAGACAACTTGTGGAAGATTACAGTGCTTTTGGTGAGACGTGCCAGCTAAATTATCCCAAAACCTTGTTGTTCATTTCTTTAATACTGTGCCTTTCTATATTCCAGTGTATTTCAATAGCGCCTGCCCACTTACACGACGCGTTGTTTTATGAATGCTTCAGTTTCGCTTTATTTGAAATGCTTAACGACCGTTAACTGTGAGTATTACTTTCCACATATCTCATAATAGTTACTCGTACATCAGATTCGAAATTAGATTTAGATATGAAAGATTTGAAGAAAAAGCGCGCATCAATAAAGTGTCGCCTTACTCTGTTTAAAAAGTATGTTAATTCATTTGAAAATATTACTTTATCTATGGCTCAAAGAGCAGAATTAAAATTACGCATTGTAGGTTTACAATCATTGATGAATAATTTCAATAGTGTACAAAATCAGATAGAAGATATAAGTTCCGAATCTGAAATTGAAAAACATCTACAATCCCGTGAGGAATTTGAACGTGAATATTACTCAGTACTGGCGCTTGCCGAATGTATGACGAGTGCTCAGGACAAATCGCTAACAACTTCAGAATGTACTACAGACTCAAACAATTCAATAAAATTGCCAACTATCTCAATACCTAACTTTGACGGTTCGTATGAACACTGGCTTGAATTCCGTGACACATTCATTTCTTTAGTGCATAACTGTAAAACTATAACGCAAATTCAAAAATTTCACTATTTAAAATCGTCTTTAAAGGGTAGCGCAAAATCCGTTATAGATTCACTTGAATTTTCGTCAGATAACTACGAAGTCGCTTGGGAACTGTTAATGAATCGTTTTGACAATACGAAGTTACTCGTTCATAATCATGTCAAGTGTATATTTACTATGCAGTCATTAACTAAGGAATCGCCGATGTTGTTGAGAAAATTAATCGACAACATATTAAAAAATATGCGCGCACTCAAAATTCTTGGGGAACCCACCGAACACTGGGACACGTTAATAATTTTTATTATAGTTTCAAAGCTAGATTCTACCACGGAACGCTACTGGGAAGAACATAAGTGCACTTTAATAAAAAATTCTCCAAGCGAAAAATTGACACTTGAACACTTATTGCAGTTTCTCAGAAATAGGGCAGATATTTTAGAAACGCTTCCTGTGTCTCATTGCAGATCGGGTGCATATTCCACTAGTATCGAACATAGGAAACCGGTTTACAACCAGGTGTCAACATATACGGCCCGTTCCAGATAAGCATTTTTAGCCATAAATACCAACATTTTTAGCATCTCTGCGTTTCATTAGCCGGTGATGCTAGTTTTTCTTGCTGGTTGTCATGCGTTTCATTTAAGCATTTTTAACACGAAATGCTAGCATCAAATACCCATGCTAATAGATGGGTCCTCTGATACCACATTTTGACAGCTTTCAAATTTGACATTTGGAACCTTTTTTTCATGAATCAAAAAGGATTTTCAGCGGATTTAAAAAAATTATTGAAAGATATTTATAGTATTAGCCAATTCTAATTTATATTATAAAAAATTTTAAGTGGCTGGACTAATTAGGTGAGGTGTCAAAATTCAGCACGAAAAATCAGTACCTTGCGTTTCATTTGTAACAATTAGCGCGGCTAAAAATGTTAACATTTCTTAAAAGAAACGCAAAACGAGGCTAACATCAGATGTTAGCCTCAGAAAGTAGCAGTGCTTTATCTGGAACGCAGGGATAAAGTGCAGTGCAATTTAATCGCTAACAAAGCTCAAAATAAATCGCAATATATACCCGTTCGCAATAAACGAACTGTCTTAACTGTCTTATGTGTGGTCAACTTCATCCCTTATACGCATGTCAAAAGTCTTTAGATCTCAGTGTTCAAAATAGATTAAAATTGGTCACCGAAAAGAATTTATGTATTAATTGTATGCGCTCAAATCACTCGGTTAACACTTGTCTTCGGTCCGTGTAGGAAATGTGAGCAAAGGCACAATTCTTTAATTTGTGAGTTAAATTCTAATGACAACAAGTCATCCGTTACGCTTAAGGCGCATAGTAACGTCAGTCATAAAAAAATCACTGAAGAAAAAACCGGTTCTCTTCATAAATATTGAATAAAAAAATCTTTAAAAAAGATATGTTAATCTTTAGAGGATGGTATTTTTAATTTTTTGATAAATTAATTAAAACTTGGTTAAAATGTGACCCAAACATGCCTCGATTTTAAAACTATAAACCTAATCGCTTCGTAAATATTAGGTTAAATCACATACTTTCGATTTCAATAAATAAAGTGAACAATATTCTAGGGGATGGTCTTTTTAGTTTTTTTTTATTCGCCTTTATTAATTTTTTATTGAAATAATTCATCTTACGCATAAAGGTTTGCTTGAATATTCCCCTCACTCTCACTCACTCACTCCTATGTAATCGGTGCGGGACGATCGATGCAAGGTCATTCGGCGCCTTAACACGAACAGTCGGTTGTTTCGAACACCGAAAATAACACGCACGCACAGTTATCTCCAGTACCAGGGGTTCACACATATAATACGAATATTGACCTATCTTCCGATCCGTCTCGTCTTGTGTTACTGTCGACCGCACTTGTGGAAATCCGTGCCCCGTCAGGTGGCTACCACACAGCGCGAGTCGTTCTCGACAGTGGCAGCGAAAGATCATTTATTACGCAATTTTTATGTCAATTATTAAACGCGCAAACTATACAGTCCACTCAAATCATTATAGGTGTTGGCAACGCAATAACACAATCGAACCAATCGTGTAATATCGAACTAAGAGCACGCATTGGTAGTTACAGCGCGCGCATTCAGTGTATTGTGCTGCCACAAATAACTTCAAAGTTACCTACAATATCTACGCTAAAGAATAATTTCAATATACCCGAAAATGTGTAACTTGCGGATCCGTGTTTTTACGAATGTCAACCCATTGATATGTTGATAGGCGCGGATTTATTTTGGGAGTTAATGAATGAGGGCAAAATGAGATTAAAAAATGGTACTTACCTCCAAAACACGAAATTTGGTTGGATAGTAGCAGGTCAAGTTCATTCCTTTGTTCAAAAGAAAACTAATATAAATTGTAATTTTGTAAAATCAATTGAAGGCAACATATGCTCACTAGATCAATTATTACGTCAGTTTTGGGAGATCGAGGAGTTGCAGAATAAATCGAATAAAATGTTCAGCGACGAGGAGCGTGCATGTGAGGAGCATTTTGTTAATACAACCAAACGCGACTCAAGCGGGAGATTCATTGTTCGATTCCCGTTTAGGTATGAATCATCACTGTTAGGCGAAACTCGCTCGCATGATGAACGTCGTTTCTATGAGCTAGAAAAGAGACTAGAACGTAACGCTAATTATAAACGCATGTATAAAGAATTTATACATGAATATATTCAATTGGGTCATATGACTCTCGTACAAAATTACAAAACGCCACATTATTTTTTACCTCACCACGGAGTATTTCGCGAACATGCCACAACTACAAAATTACGAGTAGTATTCGATGCTGGTATGAAATCTAGTTCGAGGGTATCTTTGAATGAGAGGGAAGATGTATGTAGCAGATGATAGGGCCGGCAATTCAAGGCGATTTAATTTCGATATTATTACGGTTTCGCGAAAATAAATATGTGGCTTGCGCGGACATTGAAAAAATGTACCGCCAAGTATTAATCGATCAAGATCAACGAGATCTTCAGCTTATTTTATGGCGGGATGATCCCTCTGAAGAATTACGCGTATATCAATTAAATACTGTAACGTACGGTACCGCATCTGCGCCTTTTTTAAGCTGTCGTTGTTTGAAACAAATAGCGAAAGAGTGTAACATTACGGAGGTTACAGATACAATAAATAATAATTTCTACGTCGACGATTTAGTAGTTTCGGCTAGTAGTATTCAACAATTAACTGACATATGCGAAAAAACGAGTCAAGCGTTAAGCGCGGCAGGTTTTCCTTTAAGAAAATGGGTGTACAATTTTAATTCGCAAAGTCAACTAGATAAACAAAACATCACAATGAATCTTTGTTTTAATGATAACGTCCCACATAAAACATTAGGTATAGGTAGGAATAATAAATCGGATAAATTAATACTTTACTCCCAAATTAATCAAGATTCGAATCCAATTACTAAACGCACTATTTTATCGAAAACCGCCCAAATATTTGATCCTGTGGGATTAATTAATCCAGTAATCACGAACGCAAAAATATTATTGCAGAAAATGTTGGTTGTAAAAGTTACATTGGGACGAACCGGTTCCAAATGATATCGCGCAGTATTGGCTTCGATTTATTAATAGCTTACCTTTACTCAAAACCCTAGACGTGCCACGTTATGCAATGTGTGACAACCCTACGCTTATCGAGTTGCATGTGTACCGATGCCTCGCAGGTAGCATACGGCGCGTGCGCTTATTTACGCACGATAGACTCATGTCACAACGTTACTGTCCGTTTGCTATTTTCAAAAAGTCGGGTGGCGCCAACTATACCTAGGTTGGAGCTGTGCGGTGTGTTGTTGGGTTCGAGATTACACGATAAATTAAGCAAATCGTTGCAGTCTAAATTGGATAAGGTAGTGTTCTGGACAGATTCTACAATTGTTATTGGTTGGTTAGGAACACCGATTAATTTACTTAAGCCCTATGTTCAAAATAGCGCGGCAGAAATTCACGAGTTAACTAAATCGTATCATTGGCGACATGTCTCCGGGAAAGAAAACCCAGCTGACTTAGTGTCGCGTGGTCAAAATTTAGACATGCTTTGTGGTTCATCATTATGGTGGAATGGCCCGCAATTCTTGCATGATTCTAATTTTCAATTACCAAATTTAGTAGATAGTAATATTTTAGAATACACTAATTTACCTGAGTTAAAATCGACTATTGTTTGCCAATTAGAAACGAAATGGAAATACACTAATTTGTTTCCATTTTCCCGATTTTCTCAATACAATAGATTGATACGAGCTGATGCTTATGTTTTACGTTTTATATTTAACACACGTAATAAACTTAATCGTAGGTCAGGTATGTTAACTGTAGATGAGCTTAGGGATTCGGAATTGACGTTGGCGCGATTAAGTCAACAGGAATCATGTTTATGATTCTTTAGTAAATAAAACCGATATAAAAGGTGATGCGCAACTATTAAAGTTAAATTTATTTCATGATGCTGATAAAAAATTAATACGCGTTGGGGGTCGCATACAAGATTCACGGAATTTTAACTTCGATAAAAAATATCCTATCTTACTATCATGTAAACATTATTTTACAATTCTATTATTTCGATTTGAGCATATACGTACACTTCATTCAGCGCCGCAGCTTTTATTATTTACTATTAGAGAAAGATGGTGGCCGGTGGGAGGTCGCAACCTTTCAAAAAAGATAGTGCATGCTTGTGTTAAGTGTGCTCGACTGCGTCCGTCTACAGTCAATCCAGTGATGGGCAATCTGCCGAAAGAACGCTTTTCTTGCGTTGCGGTGTAGATTACGCAGGTCCAGTGTACATTCTGAATCGCAAAGGTAGGGGCGCGAGAGTTATAAAGTCGTACATATGTCTGTTCATATGTTTTGTCACACGCGCGGTTCATCTGGAACTTGTTAACGATTTGGACGCGTATCTCCTAGCCCTGAAACGATTCATTTCTAAACGCGGAAACCCTATTGAAATATATTCAGATAATGGTCGAAATTTTGTCGGGTTAAAAAATGAATTCACACGCTTTTTAAATACCTGTTCTTCACATATTAAAGAGTATGCGACATCCCAAAATATTACATTTAACATGATTCCATTTTACGCTAGCCATTTTGGAGGTTTGTGGGAAGCTGGTGTGAAAAGTTGTAAACATCATTTGCGACGTGTAGTGTAGTGGGCAATGCACACTTAACATTTGAGGAGTTCAGTACAGTATTGGCGCAAATAGAAGCCGTCCTTAACTCCCGACCCCTTACACCTATGTCCACATATCCTCAAGACTTCCTTCCTTTGACACCTGCTCATTTTTTAATTGGCCGTCCACTGACTGCGCCTGTGACCGAAGAACTTCTCGATACTCCGATGAATAGACTTACACGCTACCAGAGGGTCGAGCAGATGCGACAGCAGTTTTGGAATCGTTGGTCAGTCGAATATGTGTTGGAGCTACAAACAAGAAGCAAATGGTATCAGCATAACGATGACCTCAAGGAGAATATGCTGGTCCTAATAAAAGATGACAACTTACCACCGTTAAAGTGGAGCTTGGGGCGCATAGTCATGACTTACCCAGGCAAAGATGGCATATCTCGTGTGGCTGATATACGCAAGGCTGATGGCATCGTGAGACGCGCATTCACCACTTCCTATTCATGAAGACATCAAGCTAATTAAGGTCACGCATGATACCATAGACATATACAGCAACAGCAACTTCAACCTTGACGTTCAATGACGTCATATATCTTGAAGGACTACCATTGGACGAAGCACTGAACTGAACAGCGGAGCGCTCGCCCCGGTTCAAATATTTAAAATATCATCGTCATTAACGCACAAGCTACGCAAGGAAACACTTACCTATTAAATTTATCTTGTATTTTATTATCGCATTAAATAGTAAAATTTGAAAGTCTACGCTTCTAATTTCTCCATCGCCACCTCAACTCATCACGCTTACGCATTGCCAACAGTAAGCGTTGTGGAAATATGTCCACTGAAGAAATTATTGAAGCCGAAAAACGCCTTTTTTAATGCTTGCAATTAGATTATTTATTAAACGAAAAGGAAGGTAAGTTACCTAATTTAGAGTTAATTGACATTAACGGTATTCTACATGTCAAAACGAGGCTTATGCTTAGCAATGATTCGGAAGAATTTGTCAAGCCTGTTTTGCTTCCTATGTTTGAGCCTATTTAGATGTCTTTTCTTATTATTTGTTGTGTGGGGCTGCGCTTGCTGATGATTTTGGTCTATCGGTATATCTGAACTCGTCGCGAGCGTCGCCACTTGGAAAGCTAGTACTTATAAGAATTAAGAACACCGCGTCCCAGCCGCAACAGTTGCTGTATGACTTCAATCGCATGCACCCGCGCCCGCGCCCGCGCCGCTCCAGTTAATTCGTTTCCGCATCGCCCTTGAAATATTTTGAGATTGTGAAGAAGACGTCTTGTGTTGGTACCGCATTGGATTGCTGAGAAGCCGGAACATTGGTAAGTGTGGTCGTGCCTGCATGTGGTAGGAAAAGACGTAATTTAATCATTACCCCCGCTGTCAGTCGAAGGCATCGAGATATCAAAGAACCAGTTAAAACAAAATAAAATATACAGTCCACTATATCAATCATCCTAAGTGTCAAATAGTTGAACGATTGGCAATATATTATCATAAAAGGTATTTACATATGGGATCACAAACTTTAATTTCTAAATTGAGAGAATCCTATTGGATATTAGGTGTAAGAAAGCTCGCGAACCGTATTGTCAAAAACTGTGTTATTTGTAAACGATTTAGTGCAAAGCCGTGCAGTGCCCCAGTACCACCTTTACCTGCAGATAGGGTTGAGTGCAGTGGGCCATTTGAAATTACAGGTGTCGACTTTGCTGGTCCATTGTTATTAAAATCGAAAGACAAATGCTGGATAGCATTATTTACGTGCGCCGTCTATCGTGCAGTACATTTGGAGCTATGTATTTCATTGTCTACGGAAGAGCTCATGTTAGCTTTGCGAAGGTTTTTAGCCCGTCGAGGGAACGTTAAAGTCATTTATAGTGACAATGGAACTAACTTTAGGGGTACATATAATATTTTAAACGATATAGATTGGAAAAATGTAGATCTAAAACTGATAAAGTTATATGGCGCTTCAGTCCTCCAGCAGCGCCATGGTGGGGAGGATTTTGGGAGCATATGGTCCGAACTGTCAAAGAACTCTTGAGGCGTGTTTTAGGCAAAGCGTCTTTACATTTTAATGAGTTATTCACTGTGATCTGCGAGGTAGAAGCTGTTGTCAATTCGCGAACTCTAACTTATGTGGCTAACAACACTGACAATGTTCAACCTCTTACGCCTGCTTCTTTTTTATTGCCATTCAAAAAATCTAATGATAAGGCTATTGATTTCGAATTTTTTGACAGTCATAAATTTACATCCCGTTGGCGGTATATTAAAAAACTAAGCGCGGATTTGAAACAACGGTTTCGTAATGAATATTTAAGTTTATTAGTAGGAAATTTAGACAAAGAAAAACATAGAGTCATTAAGCTCGGTGATATTGTAATATTAAAATCAAGCGAAAAGAAGCGTGTAGAGTGGCCGCTTGGGTTGGTGTTGGAATTAATGCCGGGTTGCGACGGAGTTGATAGAGTTGCTCGTATAAAAACATCAACAGGGGAGCACGTTAGAGCACTGCAGTCAATATACCCCTTAGAATTGTCGTGCAATGATATAAATCACCTGCAAAATACTGACAATGGCAATACACACTGTCGGCAATCGGATAACGCTCAGCAAAGTACAGTGAAAACGCGTTCTGGTCGACTCGTCGCTCCACCACAGAGATTTGCGTTTTAAAATGTAGTAGTAATAACTTTATTCACGTAGTAGTAGTAGTATTTTTATGACTATAGCGCTTTATTTTGTTTCTTTGATTTCTTACTGCGCCATGGTGGGGAGGATGTTGAGAAACTCCTTTATTCGTTATGTGCTAGTTGTATGACATCTGTTTGTATAATTGTATTGATGTTCGATCTGGCACATTTTTCAGTGGTTGTAATAAAATGTCTTCGTACGTATATGTCGTATAATTTTAAAATAGTTAAAAACAGTGCTTTCACAGCTAAATTATTTAAAACGACCTGAGAAACAACAACCTACAACAAATATACATTTTGCTATTGATACAATCAATACGGATCTTAAATCTATTAAGAGCTGGTCTGAGCAGTTTGGGATCCTTATTAATCCTACAAAATGCCAAGCTGCAATTATCGGTGGTTCCAGGAATATGTCAAGGATTGATCCAGATAACCTTAGCGCTGTTGTTTTTGACGACAAGATCATCCCCTTCAGTAATACCGTGAAGGATTTAGGCTTATACCTTGATTCCAGCTTTAGTTGGAGACCCCAGACTGCCAACATATGTCAACGAATAACAGGGATTTTGAGGACTCTTTATCACTTAAAGAACTTTTTACCTTCAGATACTAAGAAAATGCTTGTACAGACTTTGATATTTCCTATAATTGACTATGATGATGTGTGCTATCTCGACCTGAATGCAGATCTATTCAATAAACTTGACCGACTTCTGAATAACTGCATTCGATTCTTTTTTAATTTAAAAAAGTTTGATCATATTTCTGAACATCGATTGCGTTTGAAATGGTTGTCTATACGGCAACGTCGGCACATGAGAACTCTGACAACACTCCATTCATTACTTAATAGTCCCAACCAGCCCAGTTATCATAGAAATAGTTTTGAGTTCTTGTGTTCCTCACATTATAGATCCCTTCGTTCTACCTTTAATGGTCTCCTCAAATGCCCCTCCCACAAATCTGATATCATACACTCTTCTTTTCTAGTCCAGTCAATCTTGTTATGGAATGCTCTCCCACTTGACGTCAGAAAGTCATCAAGCAAACTGAGTTTTAAAAACAAATTACGAAGGCTAAATTACGAGAATTTTTTTAACACCTGTTGATTAGGAATACGCAGATTATCTTCGAAATATCGTTTAGAATCCATTTTCGTTTTATGATTTTGTATATTAATAGTAGGCAAGTATATATTAGTTTATTTTATTCACAATATTTATGTATTAGTATTTTAAGTATACAGGGTGTCCCAGAAGCCGACGTCAAGCCGAAAGCAGGTGATAGACTAACTCATATATGTTATCAGAAAAATATAAAAAAAATCTAAGTCACCTATTTAAAAAAAAATCTAGCATTAAAAAAAATGGATAAAATTTACACCCTGTGACGGTTTTTTCACTGTTGTTGCTACAATTCTTGACTTTTCTAAACATTTTCTTTTGTTTCGTAATCCTGAATAATGTTTCTGTACTCTAATCAAAAATTTAAAGCCAGCTGCTCCAAATTAGAAGAATATGCCATTTTTATCTAAATTAAATATTCAAAATTAATTTTTCGCATAGCTTTAACAAGCTGTACTGAAAAAAAAATGTACAATGCGAGTTTGGCAAGTAACTGCAAAAGTTGGCGCATTCAATAAGGATTCCAAAATGGTATGATACTTGGTAGATAATTTCTACGATTGCAGACAATATTTTTTTTTTCCAAAAACAGGCAGTTTTGAACAAATTTTTCTTACGTACTTAAAATTTATTCTAATGTACCCATGGTTTGCTTTAAGGCCGTAACTTTAACATTCTAGTTTGAGTGAGACCTGGAGAGTCATTTTACGAAGTGTGAGAGAGACAGATAGTGAAATAAATTAAATACACAAAAATTGTTTAACATAATTTATTTAAATGTCAAGATTTACAACAGGTGTTCAAACTGTCTTCCTTCAGCTGTAATGCAGGCTCGATATCTTCTTAAAAAAGATCGGGCTATCAAGCGGGCGAATCTTCCATTATTAACAAAATCATTTGCTTCTATTATTCTTTGCCGTAGGTCAGTCACAGTTTCGATTGGCTTTGCGTAAACTTTTTCTTTCACCGCTCCCCAGTAAAAGAATACTAATGGATTTAAATCTGGGGAACGGGCTGGCCACGAGATAGTACCAGATCGTCCTATCCATCTGCCTGGGTATTCCTCATCGAGATATTCTCTTACTGAGCTGGCATAGTGAGCTGGGCAACCATCTTGTTGAAACCACATATCTCTCAGAATGTTAAGTGGCACATCTTCCAGTAGATTTGTTAAATCATTTTGTAAAAAATGTAAATAAACTTTTATTATTATTTGTCCATTTAAAATTCCGGTCCACATATTCACTTTAAATCGATATTGTGATCTATCTTGCCTCATCAAATGAAGATTTTCGATATGCCACTCGTGTAAGTTGTGTTCATGTAACCATCTTTTTTAAATGTCGACTCATCTGACAACAAAATTTTTTCGAAGAATCGCGGATCTTCTCTCTGTTTTTGTAGCATTGTTTGACAAAAAGCAACACGGGGTCGATGGTCCCGGGGTAGTAGAGTTTGTACTCGCTGTACGTGGTACGGGTGTAGCTGATTTCTTTGCAAAATCCGATGGGCTGTACTTTTGGGTACTCCTGTGCTTCTCTCTATTCCACGTACAGAAATACTCCGATCTTCTTCGACAATGTCTAGTACAACGTCCTCGTAAGGGGGACGAAATCTTCTTTCACTATGTGCTTGTTTCGGCAGTCGGCCCTCTGAGAAGAGTAATCGGTGCACATTTGTAAAGACTCGATGATCCGGAAAACGAGCTGCGTTTGGGTACCTCTCACGATAAAGTCTAGCTGCAGCGTTGGCATTGCATCTACATTCCCCATAAATTAAATGCATGTTGGCGTATTCTTGTGTCGTGTACGCAGACATGGTGGCACTACACAATTACACAATCAACGATAAGTAGTCCGGAGCAAAGCAAAGGTCGTCGGTAGAGAAACTAAACAGTCCGAATCCAAATCACAAGCAATCAAGTCCAATAAACGAAGCAGAAAGTGGTAAGCACGAAATCAACACGAACGAATACAAAAAGATGCGCAGTAAGCGAAGGAGCGAAACGTACTGATGTGTATTGTTTGTGCGTTAGCGAATAATTGGCGTCACTACCTGTCTCACTTTCACTTCGTAAAATAGTCATTTTACGAAGTGGATGTGAGACTCGCCGTCTCTGTCACGTTAGCGTCACTATCTGTCTCGCTCATACTTCGAATCTCTCCGTCTCTGTCACGTTAGCGACACTATCTGTCTCTCTCACACTTCATAAAATGACTCTCCCGGTCTCACTCAAACTAGAATGTTAAAGTTACAGCCTTAAAGCAAACCATGGGTACATTAGAATAAATTTTAAGTACCTACGTAAGAAAAATTTGTCAATACTGCCTGCTTTTGGAAAAAAAAATATTGTCTGCAATCGTAGAAATTATCTACCAAGTATCATACCATTTTGGAATCCTTATTGAATGCGCCAACTTTTGCAGTTACTTGCCAAACTCGCATAGTACATTTTTTTTCAGTACAGCTTATAAAATCTATGCGAAAAATTAATTTTGAATATTTAATTTAGATAAAAATGGCATATTCTTCTAATTTGGTGCAGCTGGCTTTAAATTTTAGATTAGAGTATACAGAAACATTATTCAGGATTACAAAACAAAAGAAAATGTTTAGAAAAGTCGAGATTTGTAGCAACAACAGTGAAAAAACCGTCACAGGGTGTAAATTATATCGATTTTTTTAAATGTTAGATTTTTTTTTAAATGGGTGACTTTGATTTTTTTTATTTTTCTGATAACATATATGAGTTAGTCTACCGCCTGCTTTCGGCTTGACGTCGGCTTCTGGGACATCCGTATACCATTATCCAGTAGGTATTATTTCACCATTATAAGTACTACATCTACTTCCTTTTCTCTGCACCACCCAGAGATTGACTGGAAGATAATGCCTTTGGCATTAAGTCCGCCTCTGTACATAAATTGTACTAGAACCTAAATAAAAAATAAAATTAAATAAATAACTTCAGTTTGGTTCTGCGGCATGCCATGGCCCGGAGATTCTTGGCAACCCCTGTCCTGTCGTAACAGCCGACTGGCCAGTTATGTTAGCTTTTTATTAAGAAAATTAACTTATAAATGGAACATAAGACGACAATAATTTTTTTTATCGATTTGTTTCTGTTTCCCGCTAATACTGGATGTGTTATTGGTTCGAGCTCAGTCCGAGGAGAAATTTAAATGTTTATAAATTAGATAAATTCTCAATTTTATTAGTAAATGTTATTTTTTTCCTGTGGAAAATTAACAGAAACATTCCTGTTTATTAA
Organism: Schoenobius gigantellus; assembly: GCA_963935595.1. NCBI lineage: Eukaryota > Metazoa > Arthropoda > Insecta > Lepidoptera > Crambidae > Schoenobius > Schoenobius gigantellus. The sequence goes on from OZ012547.1 coordinate 24,069,335, forward strand.
TTATAAAAAAGGATATTAATATCAAAATTAAGCTTATCAATAGATTTCCGAACGTAAACAGATATTTATTTCGAGGGCACTTTCGTAACGATATTTTTATTTATACAACTACCGGCGGAAAATGTCAAACACAGAATAAATAAAACAACCTAGTTGTGATGAACTCCTGTTGACAAAAATTTAATCAATAATTAGTTGCGAGTGATTGTTAGTGGTTATTAGGCATATTCACAAAAAGATTATTGCATAATGACGTGTTTGTATCAAGGAATTACTCGTTAAAATCAAGGTAAGTTTTATATTAAGTGGATTATTAAGTGGAGACGGTTTTAGAACCGTGACAGTAGTAGACACCTTTTTAGGGTTCCGTAGTAAACAGAGAACCCTTATAGTTTCGCCATGTCTGTCTGCCTGTCTGTCTGTCCGTGGTTTTACTCAAAGACTATTAGTTCTAAAAAGCTAATTTGGTATGGGTATGTATAATTAATCATGCCAAAAAAGTGGTAGAAAAAATGTTGAAAAAAAATTTTTGAGAGTAGCTAAATAAACAAGTAAAGTGGGAGTAATTTTTTTTTTCGATTAACCCATTCTGTGGAGTATTGTTGAATAGGTCTTTAAAAAATAATGTAAGGTTTAGAACACTTTTTTCGATTTAGGAATCCGTTTTTTAATATTTGGTTTTAAAGTGCAAATTTTTGTTAGAGGTAAGTGTCGTCCCCCCCCCCTCCCCTCTCTCTCTATCTGCTAACGGTTATATATGGACACGTGAAAAAAAATACAGTAGTATATATAACGAAGTTTAAAGGAAAACTATCAGAGTTTAGTACTAAGTACTATTGTTGGTGTAACTCTGAGAGGAGGGGCCTTTACAAAATAAAACTTGAGTCTTCACAGCATCATTACCTTTTCTTTTATTTTTACTTCATATTTAGTTATATAAACATCTTATCCACATCTTGTACTTTATCCGTTCAAAATTCTTAGCTGATCCTCTTATAAAAAACTAGTTCATCTATCTTTTCCTTTGACATATATTCAAACCAAAATCTCTTCATAAAGTTCAAAGACAAGTCATAAACTGAATTTAAACTTTTTCATATCTCTAACATCCCCTCTAAGTTTAAATTACAAACACCTTCTTATACTCCACTTTAAAACCCATATACTACTACCATTTATAAAATATATACTAACTCAACCTATCCCCCAACAATAACAAAATTTGAAATTAACTAACCAACTATCATAGTATTAAAAACCTAGAACTAAATTTCGAATTAATTACCTAAACCACCTTAACTCTACTTATTCTATGACACAGTTCACAGACACATCACTGATCACTCACAATTCTCTTTCTTAATCGTAAAAACTTCGTTCTGTCTAATCCTTTTGTTAAAATACCCGCAATATTGGCATTGCTTGAACAATAGAAAATTTCTATCTGATTCTGTTCTATTTTTTCCTTGATGAAATGATATTTAACATCTATGTGTTTACTCCTTCGGTTTAGAATTCCATTCTTAATTAAAACTATTGCTGACTGGTTGTCGATATATAACTCAATTTTAGGTACTTTACCTGTAATCTCCTTATATTGACTCTGTACAAACAATAAGTCCTTAATACACTCTGCAGCAGAAATATATTCGGCCTCTATACTGGAGAGAGCTGTTACAGACTGCTTACGTGAACACCAATGAATGGGTCCACTGGCAGAAAAAACTATAAAACCAGTCGTGCTCTTCCTAGTGTCAGGGTCACCTGCAAAATCTACATCACAATAGGCTCTTAAAGTTGTATCATTCCCTCGAACATACCTAATACCAGAACTAATTGAACTCCTAATATATCTAAAAATGTTTTAAATATTTGCAAAATCATTTAGATTCGGACGCTCCTGATGTCTGCTACAATATCCTACATGAAACGATAAATCTAATCTTGTTTTATTCACTAAGTACAACAGAGAACCAATTAACCGCCTATAACGATGCACATCACTGCTAAAGTAATGAGGGAGGGGCGGCTAATAGTTTTCTCCTGTTATGCGCGGATTTTCTATGTAACGATGTCATTCGTTACTGTCTTCGGAGGAATATTGTTTCTTATACAGAACTTCAGTTCACTTCCTTTCATTATAATTGGAGATGTAACATAACTCTATTTCTTGGCGTTTTAGCTATGGTAAGTTTGCCAACATACAGTTTGCGTTTTGTTTTCTCCGAAAGTACATAAATATTTAACTATTTAAACGGCGCAGTGTTTCAAATGGGCTTTTTGTTATTTTTCAGTATAGAAGTTTTATGCCCAGCATGAAAATGTATGGAGTAATAAGCAAATACTTTCTGATGCAGTTTCACTTGTATAATTATCAGCATATAGGAGGTTATTTTGTAACGGTTTGTATAATGCATTACTCATTATTAAACAAGTTAAACTCAAGGAAATCTTTTTGGTAGGGAGAGAGTAGAAACAGGTTGTAGAGACCAAGATCTCTTATTCGACCGGTATGGTACCTACTTATCATTATCATCATTGAGCTACACTTATCCAGTGCTGGACATAGGTCTCCCCTAATGCACGCCACTGCTCCCGATCTTCACCCAGCCTACTCTAACGAGCTGAACGACGTATATCGTCATCCCATATTGTCGCAGGGCGTCCCACACTACGTTTGCCGAATCGCGTTCGAGGTGTCGACGGAGGCAAAAGCTTTCTCATAGTCCAAAAACGCCATGCACAGGGGTTGGTTATACTCATTGGTATTCTGTATAACCTGCCTTACAGTGTGAATGTGGTTCTATGGTGCTATAACTCCGTCGGAACACGGTCAGAGCTTCGAATAAGACGGTTCGAGATGACGCTTGAAAACAACTTATAGACATGGTTCAGGAGTAAAAGTCTTTATCACCTTTCTTAAAGAACAATACGATCGAGCTCCCGTGTCATGCCTTGGGTGTTCTCCTGGAGAAAAGAACAGAGTTAAATATACGCTGGAGCTCCTTCAATATTGGCTTACCAGTAGCAGAAGCTCCGTTGTGACGCTATCCTCTCCCGGGGCTTTTCCATTTTAATTTGTCCAAGAGCCGCCTTGATTTCGTCTAGGCTGATGTCGAGGAGATCCTCCGTCGCATGATGGGTTAAGGTGGCACTTGGATCCTTCTCATCCGCCGTGGGATGGGGCTAGTGCGATGAGTATAACTGGCTGTAGAAGATGCTAGCTTCCGAAAGATTCTCCGGTTTCGAAGCGACGATTTCGTCATTTGCTTTGATCAGCTTCGTCAGGTGGCTTGTTTCAAGCTGTTGTACAAAGACCTTGGACTCCCGGTTCTGCTCAATTGCTCTCTGTGTTGAGAGTGTATTGGAGCGTTGGAGGTCACGTTTTACCAGCTTGGAGATGGACTTGTTTAGGGATCGTTGTTCTGACAGAGTGAATGTCGGATCGTTTCGCCGCTTATCCATTAGATCCAGCATCTCTTTCGAAAGCTTAGATCTTTTGGCCGTATGTCACAACTCGTAAAATTTCACACCCTCGTCCCGAAGGATTTTTACCACTTGGTTGAGTTCCTTGTCGATGTAAACCTCGATTCTGGATTCCAAGGCAGCGAATCGATTTTTCAGTTTCAGCTAAATGACTGAGAACAGAACCAATGTAATAATAATAATTTGTTTATTTACTCATCACAGAACAATAACAATGTGTGGAGGTATAAAATAAAATTATCAAAACAAAATGTAACGTGAGAATCTGATGCCTGAGGTAGGTATCCAGAACAAACCTGTAGTACAGGTCACCAGGCCCTCCCGCCACGGCGATGTGCACTATCCATTGATGGTTTATGCTTTTTAATAAAATGTGCCAAATTCAAGAGAAAACATGCAAAGAAAACGATTAGAAATGCAAACAGCAGTGATGACGCAGAATATATATATACATAATAATATCCACATATAAATATAATGATATAGATATATATGTGCAAAATGTTATGTATTAATAATAATTTCTTTTTTATGTCACCAGAGCGAGGCGTGTATAAAGGTGTTTGTGTGTGTGTGTGTGTGTGTGTGTGTGTGTGTGTGTGTGTGTGTGTGTGTTAAAGTAGGAAGAGCAAGTAGAAAAGATGTGATATTCATCAATATGCGATCATAATTATTTCAAATTAAATAGCGAATGGCCGATCGGAGCAGATTTAGTCGGAACGTGGACTTCATCAATCAGTCAGGAGCATTCAAGCTTAAAATCGAAATTCAGAGAGTGTCTCTCAGAAGTCTGTGATCACTTCCGCTTTTAAACCTATGGATCACTACATCTCTGAATATGCGCTTTTTGTCCGATATGATGAAGTCGAGCGCACGTTTGCTTACCGAATCGGGGCTCTGTCACGTTAATTTCCTCTGGGGCTGTTTTTTAAAGAACGAATTCACTAAGAAAAGCCCCTCACGTTCCTGCAAACTTACTAGCATTTAGTCCCTATGGTTTCTGCTCCCGTAGCCGTATGATCCTAGCATCGATTCGCTGCAAGTCTGTAATCCCACTTTACCGTTGAAGTCCCCCATTACAAAGGTGAAGTGAGTCTTGGTGGTGGTGTGTAAGGCTCAAGAGATGTCCTCGAACATCTAAGGCTATACCTATTGGTTATTTTGATCATGAGATACGCAACCCTCGCCGACACACTAGAGACTTGAGTAACGTTGTCAGTGACGACTTTATTGACTAGGGGCCCGATGCCGCCCGATGACGGAGTATCCCCTACAGAGCCTCTCTTAGCGCCTTTTACCGAATGTTCCATGGGGAATGCTCTGAGGAGCTCTTTAACCTTATCCCTCCCTCTCCATTCCTTAACAGAAACACGCGTAAGGACCTTCGGAGTCATCCGTACACTGTGTCCTCCTTTTCGCACCGTACCAAGAAATTCCAAGATTCCTTCTTGTGTCGTTCATCCCACACTTGGGAATTCTCTACCTGCGCACGTGTTTCCTCCATCCCACAACATGGGTTCCTTCAAAAGAGGCGTGAAAAAGCATCTTTTGGGCCGGCAAGGGGCGGGCAGGTAGGAGAGTGGATGTCGTCCCTACTCTATCCTTCAACTCATTTGGGCCTCTTTCACCGCTTAACATCAGGCGGGAGGAGGTGATTTGCCGGGTCATCCATAAAAAAAAGAGTCAGAGTGTTCTCGCCTTCTCTACTGACTTCGTTTAACCCCAGAACATTGTCATCTTAAGTGCCTCAGCTCCTCCTCGAGTTGGGTCAAATGAGTATCAAGCCGTAGCGTGCGACCATTGTACGTCACCAAGCTTAGTTTGATTCTGCGGCCTTCCGTGACCCGTAGATTCTTGGCACCCCCTATCCTGTCGTAACGGCCGACTGGCCAGTTATGTTAGCTTTTTATTAAGAAATTTAAATTATAAATGGAACATAAGGCGACAGTAATTTTTTTCATCGATTTATTTCTGTTTCCCGCTAATACTGGATGTGTTATTGGTTCGAGCTCAGTCCGAGGAGATATTTAAAAGTTTATAAATTCGATAAATTTTATTAGTAAAAGTTATTTTTTCGTGTCAGTGTGTCCCCCCCCCCCCCCCCTCTATATGCTAAACGGTTATACAGATGGTATAACCGTTGATCAATCCAAATGGGTCAGTAGGGAGAAGTCAGAAACTATGATAGTTAGCGAAATCTGTTCTTAGGAAGCAACCATGGCGTCGATTTTAGATTTAAAATTGATAAAGGCATTAATTTTTTTAACTCTCATACATAACCGGGAATCGAACCTAGTACTGAATATAAATTTAGGAACCACGTGAAGTTAAGGAAATATAAAATCATTACAGCTTTAATAATAATAATAATGCCTAATTTAATAGCAACGTGTTGTGAGGTTCTCAAAAACCTTACCGACCGGGATCCAGGGATTCCTCATTATGCATGCATTTTTCTGCGAATTGGGTATTCAATGAGGTAGCACCTAGATCGCTGCATTATTCAGGTCTTTGAACGCCATCTGCAAATTATATTTTTTTATTTCATCGTCCATTGCTAATTTGGACTGGGCAATTAGTTGTTTTATGGCGTCATGCTCCTTGTGCTCCCCACAAAAGTATATACCTACATGACTCCGTATGCCTGGAAATGGCCACTACAGCGTGAGCGACACTGTCATGGACCGGGTTTTTTGGTTCTCTGCCTCATGTATCGTCAGCAGTCTGGAATTCTCTCCAGTACCATACCCTTTCGTTTCGAACGCCTCCTTTTCCTCTTGGGTGAAGGTTAAGAATAGCGTTTCCGGGTCAGTCCTTCTGGACACTGCTTCTGATGCCATAATGGAAGTTAGGGATCTCAGTGCCTTCCTGGACGTGACATGTATATGCCCCCATACACCTCCTTCAGGACGTATACTACAACGTCTTATAGCACAGATAAAGGAAAAATTGCGAAAACCGTAAATTTTTTGTTACATCATATAATAAAAATATTTTTAATAATTTTGTGCGGAACCCTCGGTGCGCGAGTCCGACTCGCACTTGGTCGGTTTTTAACCCTTACTGATTCCGTAGCCCCGTGCCATGTACTGCTGGCGTACAGCATTATAGGCTCTACGACCGCAACGTTTGTTCTGATGATCTCATGTTCAGATCCCAAGAGACTCTCACTGCACGTGTTATTTGCTTATACAGGTCAGTATAAGCAAATAACACGTGCAGTGAGAGTCCTTTACCTTTCTGCATTATTCTGACAAATGCTCAACGAAATTCAGGTCTGTCTATGGTGAGACCGAGTACTTTGATCGCGTGTACCCCTTCAATATATTGTCCGGACATCATCACAATGGGTTGGTTATACTTTTTTTTTTTGTTATCACCATTGCTTTGGTCTTGTGTGGTGCAAAATTAAGTTTGTTATGACTTCCCCATTTGAGCACCCCGTCCACTATCTCGTTTACGGCCTCTTCTATTTGTTGCGCTGTTTCGCCGTCGAATACCAGGACTACATCCTTAGCAAAAGCCTGGCAGTGCACTTTCCTTCCCTCCATCCACATAAACAGGGAGTCCAGGATAACATTCCAGAATATGGGGCCCGCAATCGAGCCTTGAACGCATCCTTTATTTGTTTCTTTTCCTGCTTTTCTCTTGCGTAATTGACCTCTACTTTTCGATCATTTAGATAAGATTCGATCATGTACTTAGAGGTTTATGTGGCATTTCTTATTTAAAAGTTGTTACCCTCTATATCTAGCGACACCATTAGTACCAATTTTTTTCCTGAATTTTTCTCCTCATATGTCCAACTCAGTCATAGATCGAACCGCGCAGCGTGCGGGGAACGCAGAAATAGGTAAATAAAACGTAAAATTTCTTCACCACTAAGTACGTATATTATTGGCACTAACAACACAAAATATGTTAAAACTCAAATCAGATTAATTAAATCAAGTATAAAACTTGCAAATTATACAACGTGGCCCTTACTATTACGGAGAGTAGAGAGAGCGAGGACAACAATAAACCAGACAGTGAATCTGCTTTTCTTATTTAATAAAATGTCAATTTATTGCATAGCACTAAGGCTTTTGTCTCTCTAATAGTATTAACCGTTTTTTTTCAGATGTGCAGAATAATCGATAAAATTTCATACTATTACGTTCTCTTTATGACGGCAATGATGTGTCTTGGAATGATATTGTTCAACTTGGCTCCTATGTACAATAACTACAAAAACGGCGTATTTACAAAAAACAGAGTTGAGAACTACACACTTCAGTTTTCGGTGAACTACGTAATCCCCGGATATGATGCTGAAGATCATTTCATAATTTTTACATCCGTTAATTGTTGCATGTCCTACGGCTGTTCAGTTTTTGTATTATTCATAGATCTGTTACTATGTATGATGGTCTTTCAAATTATCGGTCACATGAAAGTGTTAAAATACAATTTAGAACATTTTCCTGTGCCCAAGAATAACAACAGTTATATTTTACAAGATAATACCATAAAAGTATATATGTACGACGCACAAGAAAATAAATTGGTGCATGAAATAATTTGCGACTGTGTTCGCCACCACTTATTGATAGTGGAGTAAGTATATATGTAGTAAGATAATTATAGATGACTTTGAATAAAGTAGATTAGAAGTTATTTATATTTATAAACCTACTTCAAAAAAACATACTCATCAAATTAAGAACCTCCTCCTTTTTTGAAGTCGGTTAAAAAGGAGGAGCCTCTCAATTCGTTGCGTATATTTTTTTTGTGTATATGTTACGCAATTACGCCGCCAATTGTGGCCCTTTTTTTATATTTTTTTTTTGTATTCGATAGAGAATACTCCAAGGGTGGTCCCATGGCCACCAAAGTTAGGATCTGATGATGGGGTCCCATAAAAACCAAGAAAAACCCTTACGGTGTTACTACAAAAAGTTTTTAAACGTCTAAAATTAGGCATTGTTTTAAAATGACAATAGGGATAGCATCATCTATCCCTATCGGTCATTTTAAAACAGATGAAACAGCATCATCTTTAAACAGTGTCTAAAAAACAGCACTTAAAAACTTTTTGTAGTAAGACCGATAAATTTTAAGGTGTGTCCAAAGTGTTTTGTGTGTATGTTCCGCGATTACTCCGCCAATTGTAGACCGATTTTCAAAATTATTTTTGTATTCGATAGAGTATACTCCTGGGGTGGTCCCAAGATTACGCTAATTTCGGTAAACGCTAATTTCGGTGAGCTGGTATTAAATTAGGGTTTCTTGCACTAAAAAGATTTCATTCACTAAAAAGTTTAAAATAAAAAATATTTTACAAAAAAAACCGTCTTCAAAAATCTTTGAAACAAGTATCATACAAGACATAAAAATTATTTGCTCGTAACCAGTTACGAAAGGATAACCGCGGTTTCGTAAGAGTACAAAAAAGTCTTTAATTACAACTGGTTTCGAACAAATACTTACAAAAAAGTTTTTTACCGAAACTGGTTACGAACCTTCGGTTTCGTACGCGGCCGAAGGGACTTTTCTATACGACCACCTACGCGAATCAAAATATCTTTGTCATAAAGGGGGACAAGGATAAAATCTTACATTTTGAAATTAATTATTTGTTATTTTTTAGAATATCATATTCAATTGAATAACATTGCCGTTGAGCTATTGAACTTAATACAATATTCGCGTTCCTTTACTCATCAGCTGTTAAAATGCCATTTAATTTAGGCTGTTTAATATTATATAAAAATATATTAACATAGGCCATTGTTCTTTGTAATCTACTGAAATTAGAAAATCATTAAAATAGAATAAGGGGTTCTGAAATAATTATTGTTTTAGCTGTTTTAATTTCTGGTAAATTTTGAAATTCTTTAACCTTTAAAACAGGCCAATGAATTTCATCCTTCAGTAAAAATGCTGGACCATACCACTACAAACTTGAATTTTGTAGCTGACCGGCATCAACACCTCGTGAAATAAGATCAGTAGGATTTTCAGCTGTAAGTACATATTGCCAAGCAGATGACTTCGTGATTTCTTGTATTTCACACTTGTCCTGTTTGCAACGAAATAGAGATAGAAAAAACGTATCCTTGTTGAGATTGGATCATTTGTATCCGGATCAGTACAAAGATTCGAATCAGTAAAGTGCTTCATTTGCATCATTTGCATCAGTGACTCTGAACCTATTTAGTATCGCAAATAAATGAAATAAATACCTTCATGAATCGTTTTTATTGCCATTGTTTAAAGAATTATGTAAAGTACATAATATTGTGTAAGTATTTTGTTTTATTAAATTGAAAATTATTGCGATCCAGGATTTAATTACACTAGGAAATTATATTAATACATAAAGCGCGCGATAAAAAACACGATTCTCGTAGGCAAGACGCTCTCGCTCGTCCCATGACAGTTGAATGATGATTAATGACAGTCGTAGTGCAGAGGGCACCATAGTGCTATCCACACTAATCGATTCACTCAATTTTTTTTTCCATTGAAGTTTTTATAGAAATCGATTTTCCTTCATACTTATTACAGGACTGTCAGTTAGTTGTTAAAGATTTAACTGGCGTATTTAAAAAACGGTTTTATTTGGGCTAGTGTTGCCGTGTCTCTCACTCACCCACTAGTAATGAATTAGTGAGAGAGATGGCGGTTGGCGATCGCCGACGCAACGCGAAGCGCTCCGACTCCGAACTATTTACCTATGTCAATCGTGTGAGCGCCGCGTGTCGAATAAAACCGAGATGCAATTGAGTGACGCGATCCGAAGCGCTCCGACTCTGAACTATTTACCTATCTCAATCGTGCGAGCGCCGCGTGCCGATTGAAACCGAGATGCAATTGAGTGAATGATTCATTTGCAGCGCTGTTAGAGATTTGAATCAGTGAATCACTTGGAAGAAACGACTCACTGAGTTGTTTCTGTAAAGATCGAAACATCTCTACAACGAAAGTCTTTAGCCTCTAAGAATCACCCTTTATACAACCAAGAACAACACTAGAGTCGCACCAGTAAATGATACGATCAGTGATAAGCCTTAGGGATTCTGTCACCGTTTTGCATAGCCGAGCACCAAGCAGCGCACTTGAGAGCTCCAAACGAGGTATGGTAGTTGGTTTAAGTGGTGCAACCTTTGACTTAGAGTACAGAAGTCTTACAGTAATTTCATTATTAGATTTTTTAAAATAATAAGTAAATACAGGCATCATACCCTACCTGTGAAGCATCACTGAAGGTGTGTATTTTGAAATAGACTGGATTGTCACAAATACTTGTCTAGGAATTTAGAATGATAACAACACAGATAAGCCTTTAGAAAACTCTGCCCACGCTACTTTAATATCATCAGGCACGGGTTGATACCAAATCCCAATCCATTCTGAAATGCCAAAGTTTTTGGAGCATTAATTTTGCTTGCATTATAAAAGGACTCAGAAGGCCTAATGGTTCAAAAATTAAAACCGCATTTGACATTATAGCTAAGATATTCGAGATAATCATTTATAATGAATTACACTCATTTGCAAAAACAACGGGCGGTTTTGATTTTCATTCATCTTTAAAAAGATACAATACAAAAAAGGTTTCAATAGTTTGTACACGTTACTGGCCGGTTTTAAAAATGCCGTGGTATTTAAAAAAGTACGTTCTAAATTCAAATTTTCATTTGATGCTCATTTTTACAGAAACCCCTTTTTATCCTACATTTTTGGCGCGAAATTCCAGAAGTTAACATCGACTTTCATAACTTTTATTCAATTTTCATCGATTAATTTCATATTCTTGACTGTCAAAGCTTTATTTATTGCTGTTTGGCTGTATCAAAAATGGTAGATAAAGTGGTAAAAGCTACAAAAATTATCGCGCTGCTTGAAGAGGGTTGCAGCCATTGAGGTAATAATACTACGTATAGAGAAGACGCCACATGTTACAATCGTGTTCCGTTCGATTGCGGCGACCACGCCGCACTTCACTCAGTCGCTTGCTAGATGTTTTATGTGCCATTGGTCGTGACTATTTATAATCTATTAACTAAAAACTCATTAATTATGCCGTGTTGTGTGTTGAGATATTGCACTAATAATTCAAGGAATGTGACTAAGTGCAAAGGAATAACTTTTCACCGATAAGTATCTAAATATAATCGATTTAAAATTAAATACGCACAAAATATTGTGGCGACGCCATATTGTGTCATTGACATAGATTAAGATATGCAGAAATTCTATGTAGGTAGGATACTTGACGTTTCTGTTTATACCAGAAAATATGTTAAGGGCCCGGTCTTGTAATAATCGGTGTTCTCACACACAATATTCAGAGAAGTAATATATTTTTTTAGTTATTAAAAATGCAATGAAGGAAATACTTTTTACGTTAATTTAGAGTGTAGGACTTGAAGTTTCCATAACACATTTTACTATTTACTTAAATGCTATTTTTAATGTCTTTTTAAGGCTTTTAACATACTCATATTTACATTCCACGCGTTTAAGGGCATATTCATGCACTCCTTACGTAAATAATATGATCAAAACATGAAATATATTCAGTATACATTTATTCACAAATCTTCAACAATGATATTTACTTTTCGAGAGTTTTTAGTTTTTTTATCAAAACTTTTCGAGAGCTTACGCGTCGAAATTTCCCTCAGTTCTGCTACGATTTCGCAGCGTAAACTCTCGATAAGTTTTCATTCTATAAAATTTACTTATAATTATTTTATAAATACATTTTTTTTATTATTTGCCTTAATAATAGCTCGTTTCTAAGTGGTTAAAGTTTGATTACGTTTAAGGATGATTTATTATAGAAAAAGTAATATTTAACCAGTGGTGAAATTCATAAAATTTAAACTATTTAAACCACCTTAAATAAGGAAACTAAAAAATTTCGAAAAAAAGTAACCAGCAAAAATAGCATTTAAGTAAAAAGTGAAATGTGTCATGGAAACTTCAAGTCCTACACTCTACTCGTAAATTAACGTAAAATATATTTCCTTGATTGCATTTTTAATAACTTTTAATAGCTTCCTATGCATAAAGTTAATATTATACCTATTTTCCGTTTTGTTCGGTAGTTTACACGGGTCGCTTAGTCTATAAGAGTCGCATGTTGCTGTTTACGTTGAACGTTAGGCGTAAGCGCCATGAAAAACACGGCTTTTACGACATTTTAGTCGCGAGAAATCTGCACTTTAGAAGTGATTTAGCGCTGAGTGTTTATAACGTACTAAAACTGCTTATTAATGTTTCAGCGCTGCAGCGAACTTTAAATACAATTCAAATCAATATGGAGCACGATTTTTGCAGAAGATAGCTTCTCTAGTACGTAGTACATATTACCTCAATGGTTGCAGCCAATGCTTCGTGGCTAGGAGGCTAAATGTTAGTCGCTCGACGGTCCAAAGGACCTGGCAGCGATATCAGGAGACTGGTTCCGTCGAGAGAAGGCCTGGTTCTGGAAGAAAACCATGTACCCAACCACGGGATGATCGTTTTCTTGTGAGTCGCGCATTGACAAATCGCAAATCTTCGTATGTGGATCTTAAGAACAACCTCCAAGAAGTAAGAAATGTGCATATTAGTCTATGGACGGTCAGGAGGAGGCTTCTCGCTGCCAATATACGCAGTCACCGCCCGGCCCGCGGCCCCAAATTACTCCGTGAGCACCGAGTTCACAGGCTTAGGTTCGCTAGAAATTGTGAATCATGGACTCAAAATTGGAATAGGGTTTTGTTCTCTGATGAAGCCAGGATATCTCTGTTCGGTGAAGATCGACGTCGGCGAGTGCTAAGAAGACAAGGAGAACGCTTTGCAGAGGCATGTTTCTAATAAATCACACCATATGGTGGGGACTCTGTTATGTTTTGGGCAGGAATAAATTCAATGGATCGTACAGAGTTAGTCTTCATTGAAAACGGCTCACTGACTGGGCGGAATAACGGAAGTTCTAATTCCTCATGCACAACCCGCATTGGCCGCTCTAGGTGAAGACTCGATTTTTATGGACGACAATGCTCGCGCCCACCGATCTCGCGATGTTAAAGCGTATGTGCAAGAGGTCGGCATTCGTCGTTTGGATTGGCCAGCTCGAAGTCCCGACCTCAATCCCATAGAGCATGTCTGGGACGTTCTAAAACGGCGTGTGAGATCTGTACAACCAGTTTCGCAGACCATCAGAGAGCTGAAGAATGTGATTACTATGGAGTGGGGACGTATTCCGCAAGCAAGTATCCGGGATATACTCGCTAGCATGCCCAGACGAATTCAAGCTGTGATTTTAGCTAGAGGGGGTCACACTCGATACTTTATTTGCTTTTACTTTATTAAAGAAAAACAAACAAAAAAACTTTTTTATTTTTACTTCATGAGCATATGCACTACTAGCGAACATACACTACTAGTGAGGTTTAGCATTATTTCCCATAAATTGTATCAAAATTTTATGAAATACTGTTGAAAACGATTATTTTCTTATTAATTTACCAAATTGTGAGGATAAAACTACCTATAATTATCAAACAAAGCAATATTAACATTTGAAATGGTTCATTGCTTAGGTGCCCGTTTTTTTTGCAAATGAGTTTATATTCTTCTTTACAAAACTCTTTTACCGAATCTCAGCATGGTTTTCTTCGAGGACGATCCACTATTTCCAATCTGGTGTTACTTAATGATTTTATCACTCTTAGTATGCAAATCGGTAGTCAGGTCGATGTCATTTATACGGATTATAGCAAGTGTTTTGATAGAATCCACCACACTCTATTAATGAGCAAGCTGGAACACATTGGGATAAACGGTGATTTGTTGAGATGGCTAAAGTCATATATTTCGAACAGATCCCAGGCTGTTGTTATTAACAATTATATTTCTAGCTGGATTGTACCTAGCGGAGTTCCCCAAGGTTCCCTTCTTGGTCCACTTTAATTTGTTTTTAATCTATAAATGACATCCGCTCTTGTTTCCATCACTCCAAGTTGCTTTGTTTCGCAGACGATATGAAAATTTTGAAATCCATTTCATGTGCATCTGATATAATAGATCTTCAGTCTGATTTGAAGCGTCTAGACAGGTATTGCGAAGCAAATAAATTAGATCTTAATCCAACCAAATGTTCCGTTGTAACCTTCAGTCGCAAAACAGTCAATATTTTGTCTCATTATAAACTGAAAGGCACAAAGTTACAAAGGTTATCTGAAATGCGAAACCTTGGAATTCACCATGACTCTAAACTTCTTTTTGACGGGCATGTTGATAGAATTATTAAGAGGGCTTCTCAGGCACTGGTATTTGTTATGAGATCTTCGGCTAGCTTTAATGACATCAAAACAATCAAAATATTATACTGCACCTTTGTGAGAAGCGTCCTAGAATATGGGTCAGAGATCTGGAATCCGCGCTATAATAAATATATTGATCGCATTGAGCAATTGCAGAAAAAATTCGTTACATTTTTATGTTACCAACTCAAGTTGCCTTACAATTCTAGAAACTATCTTAAACTCTATTCGAGGTTTCACCTTCTTCCTTTGCAAAAGCGAAGAGAAATGTCAGATATTGTATTTTTGCTGAAGATAATTACTAACAAAATTGATTCACCTGAGCTTCTTTCCAAAATTTACTTTGATATTCCATCAAGATCAATAAGATACTACATTCCAATTCATCTGCCGGCAGTTTCAACAAATTACTGTCAAAACGCATTTCTGTGGCGAGCAAGCAAAAGCTTAAACGAGTTTAGGAAAACATATTATGACTTTGATATATTTTATTCTAGCATAACAACAGCGAGGCGGTTATTAAGCCAAGATTTCTTTTCTAAAGCATAAAAAGGGATTTGTTGCACTGACGATATTAATTGTTAATTTTCTTTCATCATTAGCAGAACATAATTAATTCATTATCTTGTCCACACGTAAAATTATTTAATTTCTTGATTTTAAACGTGGAGACCTATCATTGGCCATCTGTTTCTTTTTATTGTCAATTGTATGTTTTATGTGCTGTTGGTCTTTCAAATAATAAATGAATAAATAAATTATGTATCTTTTGGTAATAATACCATCATCTGAATCTGATTTTATATTTATAGGGAAATAAAATATATCTGTATTTAGACTCCAGCCCAAACCAAGAGTACTTGAGGACTCACTTATTGTTAAGTCATCTTGTAATGATGTGATTGGAGAATTTTCAAAAATTGAGGGCAAATTACTCTCATATTTACGTAATATGAAACCCCCTAGTTGTATCTTTACGTTATTTCTAAACTTAAAGGAGAGAATCAGGGGTTAAAACTAAATACAGAGTGAACTGATCACTGAAGCTTGTTAAAAAAATATTTTACAAAAAATAAAAACCGACTTTAAAAACACTGAAAATAATATAAGAATAGGTACAGACAACTTCACACTTTTATATTGAAGTCGGAGCCAAACGATGATATCCTAAGTCTTAAAATTTGGCACAAAAAGTATTCTTCTATCAAGCCGTTTCGGATGAGTTCGATAACAAACACTGTGACACGAGATTTTTATATGTATATTAAGATTAGATTAAAAAATCTGCTCTTGTTAAAACAATACCTGTTTCGTGGTGAACACTAGGCACTCCGAGTAATTATGATGTGGGTACATTTGATAAAATATTGAAGTCATCCGTTGGCGCGAACATACGGGGAGTATGTTCGCGCCAACGGAAGATTTAGCTCTTCCACACTAATCATCTTCTTCGAATAATAAGGGGCAAAGTCGAACAAGCAGTCGTCGTTATTTTCCATTCCTAGTTTTCAACATCTGCCACGCGAGCGTTGCCATCTAGTCCAGGATAGAGCTTGAATAATCGTCCAGTGCGCCAGCATAACAGAGGAAGAGAATCTTCACTGAGAAGAACTAAATCACCAATCATCAGTTTTCTTGAGTTAGTTCTCAATTTAGATCGTCTCTGTAACTCGCTGATATATTCCCGTTGCCATCGATGCCAGAAATGCTGTCTTATTTGTTCAAGACGTATAAACCGTTGTAATCTAGTTTGATTGTGATTTTCCAAAGTGGGTGCTGGTAGCGCGTTAAGAGGTCTTCGCGATGGGAAAGTGCACAGGGGTCATAAAGGTCAGCTGTTTAATATAGATTCGACTTGCGCGAACAGAGTTGTTATCTCCTCAAAGGTTAAGTGAGAATTGCCGATCACCCACCTAATATGAAATTTTGCTGATTTTACTCCGGCCTCCCAAATGCCGCCGAAGTGTGGACCATAAGATGGTGTGAAAATAAATTTAATATTTTTTTGAGCTGCAAAGTCAGTGAGCGCATGGTTCTGTTCTTTTAAAAAAACTTAAATCTTTAGCAGCACCTACGAAATTTCGCCCATTGTCGAAAAATATTTCCGATGGCTTGCCTCGTCGTACACAAAACCTACGCAAAGTCACAATGAATGCGTCTTTTGTAAGATCACTTACGGCCTCTAAGTGTATACACTTAAAGCGAAGACATAAAAATGCATAAATAGCTCTTTATTAACCTAGCACCGCGCCCTTTATGGTTTTACCCTGTACGCTTCGGCATTGCACACAATTTCATACAACTTTTCTAGCTACATATCGACCCTTGAGTGGCGAAATAAATTGTCTAACAGAGGCCAACAATATTGAGGACCAGCGTGCATATTGCGAATATGCCCTTATTTAAATATTAATTTAATAAAATAACGAGTAGCGTTTAAAAGAATAGGAAATCTCTTCTCTCTGATTATAAGGATAGTTAGAAGAATCGATTCGGTCACCCACTCTAATTAATTTGTCCTTGTCTATAAAGGGCAATAATGATTGAATGATGAATATGAATTTGGTTTCATCTGATTCTTGTCTGATAGTATTTTATATTCAGACGGATAACTCTGCCTTTGAGCCAAATGACATAATAAAGTAAAAGAATCGTTCAAATCCATGTTCAAATCATCTATAGTTAATGGTCTCGTTAATTTTAGTCTGAGGATTTTTCGTGTTATTTATAAAACGCCTAACATAAGTCATTGCTCTTTTTAGTCTATTTACAATACAGAATCGCTCGAAGTTAATAACAGATTCTGGCATTGTTATTGTAGAAAACGTCTTCACTTCAGGTAAATCATCATAGGTTATATTCCCTAGAGATGGCCAATCACTTTCTTCTTTAGACAAAAATGTTGACCCGTGCAACCATAAATTATTAACTATTTAGAAAATTATCCGGACTTACCTACACCTCTTGAAATAAGATCAGCGGGGTTTTCCGCTGTAGGCACATAGCGCCAAATAAATGAATTAGTTATGTCTAGTATTTCGCTAACTCTATCAACGACAAAGGTTTTTAGCTTAGATAGATCACTTTATAACCACCCTAAAACAATGCTGGAATCGCACCACATATATATTTTGTTGGGTGAGAATCTAATTGATTCTATAACGCTCTTACACAAACGAGAAGAAAGTAGAGCTGCGTATAACTCTAGCCGCGGGATAGATGTTGGCTTTAGAGGTGCTACTTTGGATTTAGAGGTATGTAAATAAACAGTAGTTTCACCTTTAATATTTGTAGATTTTACGTAGACACAGGCACCGTAGCCAACTTGGGATGCATCAAAAAAACAGTAAATTTCAACATGTTGTGGTGCGTCACACAATACAAACCCAGGTGTGGATATTTGCGATAGATTGAAGACCGTCAATGAATGTTGTCCAGATTAGTTACTTGCCACATCAATTTTTTGGAAGAAAATACTATATAATAATCATTTTAGTACCAAAGTGTGAGTATGAACTTCGTCCCGTACACAGTCAATCTCGATCGTAATCATTAAGCTTTGATCGCGATCTTGGATTACAGATCTATGCAATATTCCATCAATCTGCTTCGTGTATTATCAATCTGGATCGTGATCATTGATTTAGATCGCGGATCGCGATCGAGATTGACTGTGTACGGGACGCCCATAGATGGTAAAAAGTGGCCGTTGGCATGATATCGAACAATTCCTCAGAACTATTGATGAGCATAAAAATAACATCTACATCACAGCTATACTCACGAAGTATGTCGGTTTCTGTCCGACTAGTTTCGGATCCATCGGGGACCCTTCTTCAGGGAGAGTGAGGCGGTGGTGTCGCGGCCGCGTTCCGCCTCGCACTGCGCGCCAGCGCACGCTGAGCCCGGCTTGATAGCTCGGGTGCCGCGGCGGGCGTGGGCGGCACAGCGGGTTCGGGGAACGCTGGCGTTGACACCGACGACGTAAAAGAGTCTGAGTCCGGCACGCACAAGACATTTTGGTCTAGGGGTCCACAGCGCACACTGACAACGTCAACAGCACCATCCCCAGTATCAGTCTTGGTGTGGTTAGGCAGAATTGGCTGCCAAGTGGGCGGCAGGGCCCATCTCTTGTCTCTGTTGTAGTTAGGTCGACGTCCAATTTCCATGGCTTCGCGTAGTTTGCGAGAAACAAAATTCTTTTCGCGAGCCAAGACTTTGACCTTGTCGAACCTAATAAAATGCGAGGTGTTGGAATCAAGGGCGTGCTCTGCCACCGCCGATGTACTGGTGTCCATCTTACGCATACTGCGGATATGCTCAGTCAGCCTGATATTAATATTGCGTCCCGTTTCTCCGATATAGCTCCTGCTGCAATCGCAAGGGATTTCATAAACACCCGGGCTATCTAGCGGGGTCCGATCTTTAGGGGACCGAAATAACTGCCTAATCGGTGTAAGGGGTTGGAAAATCGTCCTAATGCTATTGTAACCTTCATAGTCGGGTAGAAAAATAAAAAGTTAAAAGTTACAAATTTAGTATTTAATTTAAATAATATTAAAAAAAAATCGTTAAAAAAAGGAATTATTATTAAAAACGGTAGGTAGCAAATAGAGAGGGTCGTGAGTTGGTTTTTGGGCTGTGGACACTAGTAACCGCCTGTGGGTTACCACTTAACTGGCCGCGACGTTGAAGGTGCAGGGCGTCGGCGTCGGGTGGTTGACTTCGGTATCGGGTATTCGTGGCGGTGTAAATGCGGTCGTCGTACGTCAGCTCGTACGGCACCAGCTCCAACGAGCGGTAACTCCAGTATTGGAATCAAACGTCAGGAATCTTCTACTCCAGTAAGGAAACTTCTACTCCAGTAAGGAAACTTCCACTCCAGTACGGAAACTTCTGCTCCAGTAAGGAAACCCTGGAATTTATTATATTTTACACTTTAGCGTTTGTCCAAATTTCCAAAACGTGACTGCAACATCATGACACGAAGAAGGTGCGAAGCGGTAAGCAGTGTAAGTAGGTACTTTATATTTCGGTGATCGATGATGTTGCATTCACAGGCAAAATTTACAGTTCATAACAAAATTAACAATAGAAAAAGAAATTGACATGAAAACTATACATAGGTAGTGATCATGACAATTAGTTAGACATTGAAATTAATAAAAGGGCAGCATAAGAACAATCCCAATCATGATAACTACATTAGTGTAATTATCCTAATTGTTATTGTGAACAAAAACGAAAGAAAAGTTATACGATTTCTAAAATTAGATCGATAGTGAAAACATTAATGAATTGCGGAGGTAGATATGAAATAAAACCAGACCGCATGGTATGATTTGGCAAATTCGACTAGTTACAGTAAATTGATATAGATCTAATACAATACAATATATAAATGAACTATTAACTTTAATATTCTAATGATAAAGCACTGATATCTATGTTTCTACAAACAAACCACAGCTAAGCATGATATAAAAAATATGCAACACTCACCCAATCGGGGTAAACACAGCACTTGGAATAGAAAACTCACAATATTAGTGAATTACTTATTAGTTTTCAACTTTAGATTATTAATGTTCTGTAGATTTTTCGAGTAGAAGTTTTCGCTCCAGCAAGCAAATAATGAGAAAAGGACCCGGCGTATGCCGTACTTGAATATATATCGCGTATGGCTCGCGAGTGAGAATATTGTCTCTCAATTCATCGTTCCGCTCATACGTTCACGATTTCGTTTGTAAGCTAGCCGTTCATTACGGAAGCGCAACCAATAACCGTCCTTAGCGTTTAGGCACTAAGGAAGAAAATCGAGTAAAGTTGAGCCATTGCCCAGTGGCAAGTCGGTTGGCGTATGGAAACAATAGGCGCGTGACGTCACCGAGAGCTCAGCGATCGACTGGTTATCCTAGTTTTGTAAACAAACGGCGCGCGCGCAATTATTTCATATTATGTATTTAATTTGTTAAAAGGTAGCTTTATTATTAGATTAGATAGATTCAGGTAATTTATAGCATTGTATTTTGGATTAGTTTAATTTATTAATAGTTAGATTTCATTTTTTAAAAAAAGTATGCAAATAATTATAAATTAAAAAGCACACCGTTACACTATATCTGCGGCGTAATAGGTGTCCAATTTTATCCGTCACCCCTCGCATGTATGGCATATAAACCGGAACCCGCTCTACAACCTCAGGGCGTTGTCTCGTGGAGGACGTACTCGCAAGACGGTAACTATGTCGCCAGTTGTAACCATTGCTCTCTAATACCTTACGCACATGAGCTAGTTCTGTATCTATAGACTGAGAGTCACATAGTCGTAGAGCTCTATTGATCAGCGATCGTGGTACCGAGGCCAAATGTGAAGGGTGGTGGTGAGAGTCTGCCTCAGGTAGCGGTCGGTGTGTGTTGATTTTCTGAACACCGTATGTGCCAAGCTTCCCTCGGGTTGTCGCTTAACTAGTACATCCAAGAAAGGTAGGGATCCATTGTTCTCTTTCTCTATGGTAAATTGAATATTTGGATGCACGCTGTTCAGATGGTTCAAAAGCTGCTCCACACCTGTTTTGCCTGACGAGTGGTTATTTCATCTGGCGTGGTGACTCCTATCTGCAAATAGATGGAGTGGCGATGGGCTCGCCAATAGCGCCAGTGGTGGCCAACATATTTATGGAGGATTTCGAGGAGAAAGCATTAAATTGTGCGCCTATTAAACCGAGATACTGGTGGATGTATGTCAACGACGTGTTCGCCATTGTTAACAGTGATGGTGTGGAGCAGCTTTTGAACCATCTGAACAGCGTGCATCCAAAGATTCAATTTACCATAGACAAAGAGAACAATGGATCCCTACCTTTCTTGGATGTACTAGTTAAGCGACAACCCGAGGGAAGCCTGGCACATACGGTGTTCAGAAAATCAACACACACCGACCGCTACCTGAGGGCAGACTCTCACCACCACCCTTCACATTTGGCCTCGGTAGCACGATCGCTGATCAATAGAGCTCTACGACTATGTGACTCTCAGTCTATAGATACAGAACTAGCTCATGTGCGTAAGGTATTAGAGAGCAATGTTTACAACTGGCGACATAGTTACCGTCTTGCGAGTACGTCCTCCACGAGACAACGCCCTGAGGTTGTAGAGCGTGTTCCGGTTTATATGCCATACATGCGAGGGGTGACGGATAAGATTGGACACCTATTACGCCGCAGATATAGCATTAGGACGATTTTCCAACCCCTTACACCGATTAGGCAGTTATTACGGTCCCCTAAAGATCGGACCCCGCTAGATAGCCTGGGTGTTTATGAAATCCCCTGCGATTGCGGCAGGAGCTATATCGGAGAAACGGGACGCAATATTAACATCAGGCTGACTGAGCATATAAGATGGACACCAGTACATCGGCGGTGGCAGAGCACGCCCTTGATTCCAACACCTCGCATTTTATTAGGTTCGACAAGGTCAAAGTCTTGGCTCGCGAAAAGAATTTTGTTTCTCGCAAACTACGCGAAGCCATGGAAATTGGACGTCGACCTAACTACAACAGAGACAAGGGATGGGCCCTGCCGCCCACTTGGCAGCCAATTCTGCCTAACCACACCAAGACTGATACTGGGGATGGTGCTGTCGACGTTGTCAGTGTGTGCTGTGGACCCCTAGACCAAAATGTCTTGTGCGTGCTGGACTCAGACTCTTTTACGACGTCGGTGTCAACGCCAGCGTTCCCCGAACTCGCTGTGCCGCCCACGCCCGCCGCGGCGCCCGAGCTATCAAGCCGGGCTCAGCGTGCGCTGGCGCGCAGTGCGAGGCGGAACGCGGCCGCGACACCACCGCCTCACTCTCCCTGAAGAAGGGTCCCCGATGGATCCGAAACTAGTCGGACAGAAACCGACATACTTCGTGAGTATAGCTGTGATGTAGATATTATTTTAAAGTATGTCTCACGATAGTTTTAACAAGTTTATTGATGAGCAGTGACTGTTTTTGGAATTGAACTCAAGCTTTGTGTGATCCAACCAAAGTAAAGAAATCAATAGCTGTATCGACTAAAAATTCTTCTGATTGTTATAAAAATATAATTCAGCGAATATAAAAATATTGGTTTCTACATTGCACAAGCACAACATAGTTTGAAAGTCCAGAAGGGTTTTTTATGAAAGAAGCAGAATTAGTAGCTTTAAAAAAAAACCTCTAATACGTGTCTGCTCGATCGATCATCAGTCCGTCTGCAGATATGGCCAGCCTACTTTCACTTCAGCGTGCTGTTTCTGCAAGCAATATCAGTAACTTTAGTTCGCTGGCAGATGGCTTAATTGCGAATTTATCCGCCAATGACACCCCGAACATAGGTTCTCTCCATCGCACGCTGAGCTACCTTCTATTTGTGGACTAAGCCATCGTAAAGTGTCCAAGTTTCGGCTCCGTAATACGGGTAGGATGCACATGTTGAAAACCCTGGTTTTTAGGGGTTGTGGGATCGACGATTCAAATATGCGAATCCTTTTAGACGCTTCCTTCTCGAAATTATGTCGCCCCAGTGGTATCTATAATTTGGCTAACTCTATTCTTGCACAGCCTCGAGAGTAGCACCATTTACAACAACAGGTCTTAGGGGAAACACGGTCATTGTGCATGACTTTGGTTTTATTTATGTTTATCCCGAGACCCACTCATCTTGAGAAATCCCATAGGCCGTTTAGCATAGTCTCCAGCTCTTGCAGAGATTCTGTCATAATGACGATGTCCTCTGCGAATCTTAGATGTGAGATGTACTGGCCGTAAATGTTTATGTCACGTCCTTTCCAATTAACCGTCTTTAAGATATCCTCTAACGCGTTGGTCAATGGTTTGGAAGAAGTTATGTGTCCTTATCATACTCCTCTACGCAGTGGGATTACTTTCGTTCTATCTTCTTGTACTTGGAACGTCATCGTTGCGACCCCATACAAACACCTCAACACCTCGACATATCGACAGTCAATCAATGAGACATCTCTACCATAGCCCAGGTCTCGACGGTGTCAAAAGCTTTTTCGTAGTCCACGTACGCTAGAGGCTGGTTGTATTCTGCCGTTTGCCGTTTCTCAATAATCTACCTGCAAGTATGTATGTAGTCCACGGTGCTGTAGCCCTTTCAAAACCCTTCCTGCTCCGGCCTCCTGAAAAAAAATCTGCTGTTCCATACAATTGTTCAACATTCACTGAGCCTAGATGTCTGGAACAGCTGTTTTTTCGTATATCAAGAAAGAGCTACCGGCACATAATGACAATGGGACATGGGAATTAGTAGAAAAGCCTTTAGATGCGGGAGTGTTAGGATGTAAATGCATATTTCGAGTAAAGGATGAACCAACAGGACAAAAGTACAAGTCAAGGCTATGTGCTAAAGGATTTTCTCAGAAAAGTGGTATTGACTACACTGAAACATTTTCACTGACTGTCAGGTATGACTCGATTCGTCTATTACTATCTTTCGCAGTAGAGAAAAACATGAACTTACGAGTAATGCAATTTGACATTAAAACAGCTTTCTTATATGGTGAATTGAGAGAACATATTTACATGACGCCGCCAGAGGGCCTTAGAGTTCAACAAAACATGATTTGCAAGCTTAAAAAATCATTATATGGCTTGAAACAAGCACCCCGGTGCTGGAATGAAAAATTTAACTCTGTTTTGAAGAAATATGGCTTTGTGAACAGTCATGCTGATAGATGTGTGTATATAAGCTGCAACAAAGGAACCAAAGTATATTTATTGTTATAAGTTGACGATGGGACATTACTCTCAACTAATGCCACTGTGTTAACAGAAGTACTGAATGATTTGAAAAAGGAATTTAATGTGAAGATATGTCAGACTTCCATCTTTATAGGATTGCAAATTGAAAAATTTAAAGACTGTATTTTCATTCATCATAGAAAATATATCGAAGAATCATGTATGCTGTGAGCACAGCAAGCCGTTTCTTCAACGGTTATGATCAAACACACTGGAATGCAGTGAAGCGCATTTTTAAATACTTAAAAGAAACAAAACATTTTGCAGTCTGTTTCCGGTCAAACTTGAGTAGCGAGGTGGAATGTTACTTAGATGTCGACTATGCCAACGATCCAGTCACAAGACGGTATATCACAGGATACGTCTTCTTGAAGAGTGGGGCATCTGTGACATGGAGCAGCCAACGGCAACCAACTGTTGCTCTGTCAACAACCGAGGCTGAGTTTGTGGCATCCTGCTGCGCTACTAAAGAAGCTCTCTGGGTTAGACAGTTATTGTTAGATTTACGAAAGTATCAACAAGACTGTATCGATCTTAATATAGATAATCAGAGTGCTATTTGTTTAATTAAAAACACTGAATGTAAGCATATTGATGTGAAATACAATTTTGTAAAAGAAAAATATGCACAAAAAATCATAGATCTCAAATATGTATGTTCTAATGATCAAGTAGCATATTTTTACAAAAGCTTTGTGTAAAACTAAATTTGAAAATCTCAGAAAGAAACTTGGTGTAATTGATTATAATCAATTAAAATTTAGTTCAGAGCACTGAAGTAATTAAATAATTAAGTACTTTTAGTTTACATTTCTCACCTGTTTTGTTCTCAAGTTAAATATTTATTGTATTAGCAACCTTGCTTTATTTTATTAATAAGGCTAAAATTAAGAGGGAGTGTTAGATTTTATTGCCTTATTAGGCATGTAATGACATTTCTATTATTGTATCTGTGATCTTTTTTTTAACCTCTCTCGTCCGCGTTTAATACGAAGTTCCACGTTCTATTTTTAGATTATTTTTGTAGTCTCATTAAAAGTATCAATATTTATCTTATAGTGTTTTAATTTCATCAGATTGATTTCGTGATGTGGCTCCTCAATCCATACGCACATACTATACCCCCCGGTGTTCTCCCTGCCCTTATGGGCGCGCTATAGGTAAGGGCCACGGCTCTCTATTTCTAGGCATAAAAATTATTGTCATAAAATCATATTCCATAATTTCGATTGAAATAATCGTCAAGACGCATAATAATCAGGAAGCAGAATGGTAATAAGCATAATATTGTGTGGCAGAAAATCATTTGTCATAAGTATTAAAACCCATAAACTCGAAACACAGAACAACTTGACGCATAATTTTTCAAAGCATAAATAATGTTTAGCATATTAATCACAACGAACAATACGAATACGCAGAATTTCTCTAGGCATAAACTTGCGCGCAAGCATGCAGCAATGTATCATGCAGAATACATGCAAGCATGCAGCAATGTATCATGCAGTATGCATGCAAGCATGCATACAACATGCAAGCAAGCATGCAACATGCAAGCAAACATGCAACATGCAAGCAAACATGCAACATGAAAGGAAACATGCAACATGCAAGCAAGTATGCACAATGCAAGCAAGCATGTACCACGCAAGCAAGCATGCACATGCATGGTTTCTGTCACGGCTCCGACGCTGCGGGGCTCCGGCGGTCCCACGCGAGCTTATCGTCGCAGATTGGTTTTCGCTCGCCGCCGCGGCTGAGGATGGCCGGCGAAGCCGGCCAGCAATCCGAAGCGTTAAAACCACCTGCTCCTCAGCTCGCGGGCCGCCTCGCCCCTCCGCGCCTACGCGGGTTTGAATAATACTCTAGGGGTAGGACAAACAAGACTACGTGGAGTCGGTTTTGCAACGATTCGTTTCTGTCACTAGTAGCATGAATGAATTACTTTTTCAAATAAAAAAATCTATATACAGGGTGTCTCAGAAACAATGGATAAACCTTTAACTGTTGATAGGTTTCGTCGAGACCTCTCTAATCTCAAATTTTGACTTTAGTAAAAATATCTCGGTTTTCAAGATATTTGATAGTTTATGATTTTTTTTAAAAATGCCGCTTTTGGTTGGTTTTTAATGTGCCATTTTTACAAATACGGACTTTTTCTGATTCAGTTTTTTTTAGCTTCTAACGGAATAGTTCAGCTATCAATAACAGTGGTTAAAATTGAGCTAGCTAATCACGAAGTGCTTGGAAAAAACAATGTTCCAAAAAAAATTAAACAAGAAATTATTTTTCTTCGTGTTTGTTTCATGTAAAAAAAATGTATGACGCTCATCGTGCCCATTATCTTAAAAAAATGCTTAGTTATTCTAGTTTCAAAAAAGGTATGATAACCTATGCTTAATGTATCTCTTAAATTTTATTACTGCTTGAATAGCAAATGGTATGAAATTTTAAAAAGATTTTTTTCGGAATAGTTATTAATTCTTAGTTTGAATAAAGAATTTGAAATAAAACAACATGAAATTTTAATTTTTTTATTAAATTTACAATAAATGTTCGAACTGGCGTCCTTGCGCTCTGATACACGCCCTACATCTTTTTATAAAAGAAAGTTTGATGCGGCGCGCGTAACCAGACGTTTTTATGTGTGCAGCTGCATTTTGTATGCGAGTACGCAACTCTGTTATTGAGGATACTGGCCTCGCGTAGACAAGGTCTTTCAGACATCCCCAATAAAAAAAATCCAAGGGATTTAGATCCGGCGATCTGGGCGGCCATAAAATAGGGCCGAGCCGGCCTATCCACCTTTGTGGGAAGTGTTGATTTAAATAATTTCTTACTACTATTGCGTAGTGAGCTGGGCACCCATCATTTTGAAGCCACATTCTCCGCCTCACTTCTAAATTGACATCTTCTAGCATGCCGGGTAAATCATTTTGTAAAAAATTAAGGTAAATTTCACTTTTCAGTGTAGCTGGAAGTTCATATGGCCCGATCACCTGTCCGTCAATAATCCCAGTCCACAAGTTAACTTTAAATTGAACTTGGGACCGATCTTCCCTCATCAAATGTGGGTTTTCAACTTGCCAGCTATGTAGATTGTGGATGTTGAAATATCCATCTCTCCGGCATGAGGATTCATCCGTCCATAAAATTTTATTGAAAAATTGCGGGTCCTCCCTTATTTTATTTAACATGATTCTGCAGAATGCAATCCTGCGCGGATAGTCAGCAGGCTGTAGAGTTTGGACCCTTTGAATATGGAAAGGGTGCAAAAGGTATTTTTTCAATATGCGATGCACTTTGCTTCTATTAATGCCGGTTCGACGTGCAATTCCACGCACAGAACGTGTTGAATCTTCTTCTATTTTGTCGAGGACTACTACTTCTTCATCGTCGTTTCTTTCTGGTCTTCCTGGCCCTGCACCACCAATGCCTCTTCCTGGAAGCCTCCCTTCGCAGTACGAATTATGTACCCGAGCAAAAACTCGATAGTCCGGGTGACGTGCGTTGGGGTACCTAATACAAAAAATGACGTTATTAAATTTACTAATTCATTTAATTTTAAAATCTAATTAAACACGGCGTGTGACTATTTTTAGAAGGATAACATAATGTAAGACCCATCCTAATACGTTTAACTAAAGTTGCAATAAATGTGTGTGATTTAAAAAAAAATAAGATTGATTGAATTAAAGAGAAAATAAATAATCTTACCTCTCTGCGTACAGACGAGCAGCAGCGTTAGCATTTCCTCGACATTCGCCATAAACGAAATGCATGTTTGCATATTCGCGCGACGTGTACTGATGTCTAGGCATGTTCAGTGTTATGTATTGGTTGTCAGTTAGGTTTCACAGCACAAACAATATCCAAATCGTAAAGCTAGCCAAGTCCATATGATCACCAGTTGTCAATAGGTTTCACAGCACAAACAATATCCGAATCGCAAAGCTAGTCAAGTCCAAAATCACAGCAAAATGTCGTTTAAAATCATCGAAGCTCTATCGAATCTCTCGAATACAGAAAACACGCGTGGGTCACAACCGGAGTTTAGAAGGACACTAACAATCGTAACAAAGAACCCAATGATCAGACGCAGGTAAAAAAAGTCCTTCCAGGAAATTCGATAGCAGGTAAGGTTGCAAATGCTTATGACTCATGTGCTGTTAATGATAAGGCTCCTTTTTGATTGCGCATAGTGGATGAGACATGTGGCAGGCAGGGGCCACAAAAAAAAAACACGTTTCTCAACTCTGTGACTCGCAAACGAATGTTTACAAATAAGCTTTAAGTGCTTATTAGTGGAAAAAAAACCTTTTTTTTTCAAATTTTCATTTTATTTGCTATTCAACCAGTCAGAAAGTCAAGAAAGCATAAACTTAATACTGGAAAACTAAATTAACCGAATAAAATTAATCCGAAAAATAATTAATCCGACAAACAATCTTTTTAAAATTTTCATACCATTTGCTATTCAAGCAGTAATAAAAGTTCAGAGATACATTAAGCATAAGTTTATCATACCTTTTTTGAAACTAGAATAACTAAGCATTTTTTTAAGATAATGGGCAGGATGAGCGTCATACATTTTTTTTACATGGTAGCAGACCAAACACGAAGAAAAATAATTTCTTGTTTAATTTTTTTTGGAACATTGTTTTTTCCAAGCACTTCGTGATTAGCTAGCTCAATTTTAACCACTGTTATTGATAGCTGAACTATTCCGTTAGAAGCTAAAAAAACCTGAATCAGAAAAAGTCCGTATTTGTAAAAATGGCACATTAAAAACCAACCAAAAGTGGCATTTTTAAAAAAAATCATAAACTATCAAATATCTTGAAAACCGAGATATTTTTACTAAAGTCAAAATTTGAGATTAGAGAGGTCTCGACGAAACCTATCAACAGTTAAAGGTTTATCCATTGTTTCTGAGACACCCTGTATATACTATGCAAAAATTATATCAAATGAAAATATAGAAGATTCGAGTATCATATTTGAATAAAATAATATATGAAATGTTATTATAAAAAGTTAAGTAAAACAGAGTAAACATTATATCCTTTAAAATAACATCATTTCTAATTATAAATAAATGCCCCAAAATATTAGAGATATCATTAATTATGACACTTAAAATTATGGTAGAACATTTTAGGACTACCAATATTATGTCATAAGAAATTAGGAATTTCATTAATTATGCTTCATAAAATTATGCCTTTGGATAATTGTGCCTTATACAAATTATGCAATGAAATAATTATGTGACGTTAATGTTATGCTTTTCGATTAATATGCTTAGTGATTTATGCCAAGCGTCTTTATGACAAACAACATTATGCCTAATGAAAGGTCCCCAAGGGCCACACTGCGACTCCACAACCCAACTCATAGCGATCACTCGCTTTCTATTGTTCTAATGTCATCTGTGACATTTGAACTATTGTTCTAATCAGGGGATAACTGTATTGCACCTGTATTATCCATAAATGACACACACTTCACATTACTGTTATTGACATCACTATTTAGTCCTTTCACGTATAAGAAATCACATACACTGGTAAGATTTAAATCGAATAATTTTCCCAAAAATTTTCAGTTAAATGCCTACGATCCAAAAAAAAATTTTCACTTGCATCGTGGTTTCATAAAACCACACCCCTTCGGGAAAGTGGCCGAAGGGGTGTGGTTGGCTTGTAGTTTAGTATTGAAAATCTAAATTGGATTGCCATGTTGACCTGTCGTGTACTGTAGTAGGTACCTGAATTAATAAAATAATAATGCTAATAGGTTTTTTTTTCTTGTATTTGAATTATTTTCGTAAAGAGTTCCTGTTTCAAATGTAGTAATGACTTTTGAAATATTGTTTATGTAAGTGGCCAATTCCGGAAACTTTTAGTGTGACCTATGTAGGTAGTAAGAACCAAGCCAAATATCTCTATATCTGGACTGATTGGCTGTCAAATAAAAGATTAAAAATAAAAGTGGCACTCGGGGACTGCCGCTGTAAATCATATTTTTATCATTTTTAACCGACTTCAAAAAAGGAGGAGGTTCTCAATTCGATGCGTATGTTTTTTTTTGCCGCCGCCAGTTGTGGACAGATTTTCAAAATTCTTTTTGTGTTCGATAGAGTATACTCCAAGGGTGGTCCCATGGTCACCAAAGTCAGGATCTGATGATGGGATCCTATGAAAATCGAGGAAAACCTTTAAATTTTAAGGTGTTTCCAACGTGTTTTGTGTGTATGTTACGCGATTACTCCGCCAATTGTGGACCGATTTTCAATTTTTTTTTGTATTCGATAGAGTATACTCCTAGGGTGGTCCCAAGGTCACCAAAGTCAGGATTTGATGATGGGATCCCATGAAAATCGAGGGAATCGAGGGAAATTTTAAGACTTTCTAGGAGATCATCGTTTGGCACCGACGTCAATATAGAATTGTGATGTCTGTACCTATTCTTATATAATTTTTAAAGTCGGTTTTTATTTTTTATATATATATTACCGTATTATACCGTATATATTACTATGATAGATACCTATACACCTATACACTTTCTCACAAACAGCTGCTTACGTATTCGTCCGATTTCGGAGCAGCTCGTCTCGATCCGTGCGAGCTTCGTACAGTCGTACCATATACATACACGTTAAGCCCGTCACAGACAAAGCTATACTATAATATATATTAATATATCGAGATATATATTATATTATAGCAAATTACCACAGACGGGAGCTATAATATAATACTCGTATATATTTTGCCCTCACTCGGTCTGCGGTACTAATATGCCAAAATATACCGAGATATGTTTGTCGACATATTTTGGTGACGCCATAGAAATATATATTATAGCTGCGTGTGCGGTCACTCGAAAATTTATATTGAAAATATGTTGTAATATGTCTTGCTATGATTCATATTAATATATATTATAGCTACAGGGAAGTAGCGAGTTATTCCCAATACAAGTGTCTTTAGACTACTTGAAGGGAAAACTCGACAAGAATCTGTAAATATTACTTTTGAAATAAAGGATTTTATTATTATTATAGCTACGTCTGTGACGGGCTTTTAAGGTTCAACTAGTCGTGGGCTCGAACCACAGAACTCACTCGTGGACGCACACAAACACCGTGCCGAAGTCTGCCGAACTGAAACGACGCTAGACAATGCATGGTTTTTAACGCCGCACCGCTGTGCCGGTCGGAGTGGGGGGTGTTAGGTTTATTTTCGTTACGGAATTTCTTGATTCGGTTACCGCGCTCAAAGCCCGTGATAAAAGCTATGCAACAGCTTAAAATATACAAATAACGTTTTTTTATAGTTTTACAGGTCAAATTTCAAATTTTTTCGGACACATGCTAGCAATGAACTATCTCTTCCACTTCGTTACTTGCTCAATATTGCTTCTGGAATGTTCGCAAATGGTTCGTATCACAATTTTAATCCACAGAATAGTATTTTTAACTTAGGGAGCGGGAAATACTCGTATTATCATGTCAATCTTATAGTATAGACAATAAATGGAAAAAAATATATGATATTTTAAATATTTTTCTTAAATAGTTAAGAATAATGTTGGTGAAATTATTATTTTGATGATTTTCTATGTGAAATGTTTGCACGAAACACATACTGTTTGTGTTTTAAATTTTAATTTGCACTTGAAGAAAGCTATAACGGAGAAATTCGCTATTCAGCCAAGTCAAGGTGGTGGTGGACACGTTTAGCGCAGAGGTCGAGTGATCACCTACTGCGCAACGGGTCGCGGGTTCGATTCCCGTACGGGACAAATGTTTTGTATGGCCTACAGAAATTTGTTCCGGTCTGGGCGTATGTGCATGTGATATTCTATGTTTGTAACTGCACCCACGACACAGGAGAAAATCCTAGTGTGGGGCGACGTTTTTTTTTTTAAAAAAATAAAAAAAATAGATTCACGAAACAATGTATTACTATTGATAATAGTAATTTAATTCAGAAGCTTGAAACATAACATACTTCAATCTTTTCAGCAAGTGGATGCCATAGTGCGATACGGTCCGCTCACTATAATGGTATTTGGTCAACTCATTCAATCCTCAGTTATATTTGAGTTTGTCGGATCACAGGTATATAATACCTTATTTTATTCGCAAACGGAGATTAGTTACAGCGTACAGAAATACATTCGCCATTACCTTGAAACTGTAAAAATGTTGTATTTCAGAGCGAGGCATTGATAGATGCGGTGTACTCAGTGCCCTGGGAGTGTATGGACACGAGCAATCGACGCTCGATATGCATTCTCTTAAGCCGCATCCAGACGCCCATCACTGTGACGGCCATGGGAATGGTCTCTGTGGGCGTGCAGACCATGCTCGGGGTATCTATCTTGTATGGATAATATATTGTCCATTTTAAACTCAATTGGAAATTTATTACAAATAATGGCCTAATTGATGACTTGCTAAGCATTTTTGAGTTGAGATTTCAGCCAATAACAAAAATATTTTCGTAACAGACAGATGCACACTTGTAAGACTAAAGTCTATATTTCGTTTTTGTTTCAATAATTTTTGTATTTGTTTCAGATTTTAAAGACAACGTTTTCATATTTTGCATTTTTACAGACACTCAATAATTAATAAAACAGTTAATATAAGGCAAAAAACTGAGACACGACCAGAAACAATTCTTCAAAGTAATTTGAATTTCGTATTATTATATTTCACTGATAAGTATTTTATTTTTCCAACTTCTTGGCTTTGCACTAAATTGTACAAATAAGTATATTTGATGCAAATAAATGATTTAGACAACATTTTCGTTCACTTTTCTTGCTCATGAATTAAAAATTAAAATAATCCCCTACTTAGAAAACCTACAAAAAAGAAAAAATACAATATTTTGGCTCACCTTTTAACTTTAACTAATAATATTGAATCTATTTTAAATTTATTTTATGATATTTTGAATGGTATTTTTAATGAATGCGTTCCGTTTAAAAAGCGAAGGCATGGAAACTCGAAGTATGCATACCCCGAGTGGTACACCTCGGAGTTAATTCGCGACATTCAATTGAAGGCTTTGCTTCATAAACGGTATAAGCAAAGTAAGTCACAAGAAGATTACATTAATTTTGCTAGGTGCAGGTCTCGCGTGAAGTGTATGATTACTATCGCGGAAGAACGCCACCGAGATCAGGTTCAAAACCATTTAATTGAAGACCCGAAATCCTTTTGGAAATATGTTAATTCGAAGAAAGGTCAAAGGTCATCACATAACATTTTTAAATGTAAAAAAAAGTTATTATCTAAAAATAAATAGTAAAAAATTAACACTTTAATTAGTTAGTATTGTTAGTATAGTGTTTGTATAAGTCAAAATGCTTTATGCAAATCAATTCCTTTAAAATTTTGTTTTGTTATATTTTTAGTATTAGTATTTATGTAGTTATAAGTATATTCAGGACGGAAAAGCAAGTTGTGTTTGCCTGTAATTGTTTTTTCACTCAGTTCATTATTTTGTTATGTTTATTTTTTATGTTATTGGTGTTAAAATGTTGGCGACCTAATAAAATAAATAAATAAAAAAAAATAAAAAAAGAAGGTTTAGAATTAACGGATGAGCAATGTTGTACGGAATTCGCAAATTACTTTCATTCTGTGTACAGTACCGACCAGCCGCATGCAGCTAAACGTTAGCACTGCGATACTGCGGGGGGAATAAATGAATCGGCGCGAATACTTTTTGGTGAGCTACAGCTGGCCGACGTTACTCAGGCGTTAGCTAGACTCAAACCGAAACGGTCTGCTGGACCTGATGGGGCTAATTCTCATCGACACCATTCTCATCGTCACCTTCGTGGAGAATTCTTATTTTGGCTTTTTGAAACTATTTAAAAAAAAAACAAATTATAGCGCTTGATAAGACGAGTAAATTAATAAGTGAATCAATCGAATTAGGAGTCTCGTTTGAAAGATATAGCGTTTTAAGATTCTTGCCCCACGAAAGTGACGCAGTAATCCACAAAAGTGACTCAGTAACTTAAGAGATATTATCAATATTATTTTAAATAAAAAATAAAATACTAAATTAATGTTCATGGACTCGCAGATCAGTCTTTTTGTGATCAGAACCTAACATGTCATCCTAACAGGCAAATTATCAGTTTGGTCCTAGATTCGGTGATCTTATCCTATAGAAAAGGTTACCTACGACTATATACTATGTCAATCAAAACAACTCGATTTTAATGAAGAGTTTTTATTACGATACATCAAAAACGTAAGTTACAAGTACCGTTCTGCGTAATCGCCACATCGCTTCATCGGCTCTGGGCGCCTGGTACAACGTCCCTGCTTTTCGTTGTGTTTTCTTTAAAATCTACGAGGTTGCTCGCCGCTGATAGATCTTTGCTCCTCACTATTGACTTGCCCAGTCTCAGATCTGCTTGTGCTCGACCTGTGGATTCACTGGCATCGCTCCGGCAGTTATGCGCCCCTAGTATCTCAAACTTGCCTGCACACACTAGATATTGCCTGCGTGAGACTGCTATATATTTAAAGGTGCGTCCCCACTAGGGCCGCGCGGCTTACGAGGCCTAGCCGCGAGGCTGAGCCTCGTGAGTGTGGATGTAAAGCAAGGCCAAAGTCGCGCGGCCCAGCACAGCCGCGCGGCCGGTCAGTGTGACTATCTCAAAAACGGCAAACCTGCCCGACTTGTTTAAAATCTACCAAACGCGACTCACGATAATGCCAAAAATATGCCATCTTCTCTCAGAACAATAACTAAAGCGTAAAAATATAATTTGTGAAGTAAACTCGAGGATCACGCACACTGTGACGGGCCGCAGCGGGGCGGATCGAGCCGCATAGCACGCAACCACTATTAGCGGCGGAATATGCGGCCCGCTGCGCCCCGGCATAGTACTAGATAGCTCATATAAAATACATACGAGCGATTCGAACTGATTTTTGCGCTGCGACCCGACCCGTTGCGCCCCCTCACAGTATACGCTAACTTTTAAACGATCTTGTTACAAAACCTCTGGTCTAAACCTGCGGTCCTACCGCTTAACTCATAGCGATTAACGATGGCGATAGCGAGTGACTCGCCATCGTTTTAATTTTACGAGTTTGCTATGATAAGCGGCGGCCCTACCGCCTAATTCCCTCGCTATAATTTTAGCTCTCTAATATTGTGATTTCGTACCGCCTATCATAGCTTTTGAAATTGAAACGATAGCGAGTAACTCGCTATCGCCATCGTTAATCACTATTAGTTAGGTGGTAGGGCCGCTGGTCTAAAGTTAGTCTTGGTTTAAACCTAGTGCGCTTTCACTTGTGTTGATACTCGTAGATTGAAACAACGTCAACTTGGTCCTAGTTTCAACCAGGACTAAGTTCAGACCATGTTTGTTTTCTAATAAGACGAAAGAAGTTTAAACGACATCTGTAAAAGGCTGTAACTTGTAACAAGCATTGACTGAAGTATTACGGAACCAAAATGCGTACCAAGACGACTTAACAAGTTATAATATTCGACATTTAACGCTTTAAAAGTCGGCTACATAAAGGTAACCAAAAGTAGGTAGGTACTGTATTCCGTAAGTCAACTTTAAATTGAACTTACCATTCTGCCAGCTGTTCGCCGATATTCTGCTATTATACAAGGTTATTTTTTAGTTATGATAAAAATTTTGTTTGCTTGTTCAGACAAGCAAACTGAACAACTTTCACTATGGGACCAACTTCGAAATCGCAAAAAAATCAGCTGTTCCATGCATTTAGGTTCAGTGAATGTTGAACATTTGTATGGAACAGCTGATTTTTTTTGCGATTTCGAAGTTGGTCCCATAGTGAAAGTTGTTCAGTTTGCTTGTCTGAACAAGCCATTGATTTACTACCAAACGTAGATAACGCATGAACGTTCGAAAAGTGGGCCGGTGAAGAACTGCCCAATCGGGCCTCGTGCAGTTCTTCTCCATGCGTTGGAGCGACAACGCGATAAGCAATTTTGAGCATTGTGTTTGAAAGTATAAAGTTGATATTTTCTTGTAGCAATTACTAAAACGTCAAATTTAATAGTTGCCGTAATAATAAAGAATAAGGTTGAATTCGATAAATACGGTACTTTCTTTATGGTAATTTTAATTCGGGTGTGCATATTCAACTACCTATTTAACAGCGTGCAAATGTATAGTCGAGTCGATTAGGTGACAGATTTCAAGCGCGTTTTTGTATGAAGTGCTCTATCTACGTTTGGTAGTAAATCAATGGAACAAGCACACAAAATTTTTGTCATAACTAAAAAATAAACTTGTATAAAATTTATGTTATGATTCATTATTATCTATACAAATAAATAAAATTGAAGTGTCTATTTGTAATATCAAAATAACAAGTTTTTACTAAATGGGTATGAATGTATATCGGGTACCAATAACAAACACCATTTTAAAAATTTTTGTCTGTCTATCTGTCTGTCTGTTTGTTCCCGCTAATCTCCGGAACGGCTGGACCGATTTTGACGGGACTTTCACTAATAGATAGCTAATTATATTAGGTATAACATAGGCTCCTTTTTTATTAACTTCAACAAAAGTTACTATTCCGTGCGGACGAAGTCGCGGGCACAGCTAGTTACAAATAAATGTGAACATTATTTCTACCGCCACTATTATACGACTACTGTCATCTCCTCGCGATAGAACAAATAACAAATAATTGGACAATAAATACAAAAATAACAAAAGGCGGGCTTATCAGATTTCTGCCAGGCAGCCTTTATATATGATATCCATACTAGGTTGGTGGTTAATAAAAGAAAAAAAATCATTAATGAAATACAAATATTTTAAACAAAACAAAATAAAATAGAAACAAATTAAAGAAAATTAATAAAAAAAAGTACAACAAACAAAATTATAATAATAACTCCATACTGTAAGTACCTACATAAATTCTAAAGGGCCGTTATGACAGGGGGTGTGTATGGAAGGGGGTGTCAGAGCTGAAGGAAATGTTGCTTTACGCTTTTATTAAAAGATGTAAGACTATTTTTAAATATTTTTTTTTAATGGAAACAAAAATTGAAAAACTACATTCATTAAACAATTTTTCGCACTGTATATTTAGCCGTGTCTCTTGTTCTGTATAGAAAAACATCGAAACTTTCCACAAAACAACAGATAATTTTCACAAAGTGTGTATGGGAATTTTCTAATATTATCTGTTAGTTTCGTTTTTTACACAAAACAGATGCAGTAGTTACCGCTTTATTTATGAATAGTAGAATTTCAAAACATTTCTAGCACAACAACCTAACTGAAATAAAACTACATTTCTACTAAAATGGAAATAATTCTTCAAAATCTGGCCACACTGGGCCGCTCAGCTCTATAGTGAGAATGCGATAAAAATATACACAAAAAGCTGGTGAGGCCGAGCCTCGCGGCTCCCGCGGCCGCGCGGCTCGTAGTGGGGACGCACCTTTATGCTGTAACGACGGACCACCACCGCTTCAGTGACTCTGTGTCCCTGGTACGTTCCATACTCCGGACGAAATTCCTTGTTGGATTTCTCATTGGTTCACAAGAGCAACTTCTTTGGTTTCTTTATTGATTAGAACTTAATATGGAACAACTGAACAAATCACAATCGGAATCAAACATTCCCGAGCTAGATTGCACACCTCCTAGCTTAATTAATAAGCGAGTGAAGATATATAGGGGCCCCGATTCTGATGGTGCAAGAGATAACAACAATGATGAAATTAAAAACTTAATCTCTACCATGATGGCCTCGTATGAATCAAAAATTGAAAATCAAATTAAAAAAATCACCCCAGTACTGGCGGGGATAAAACAAACCAACAGTAACATTGAAAGCTCAATAGCATTTCTTACAGCACAAAATGAGGAATTAAAGATGAAATTAGAACAAATGGAAGTGCAGGCGAAGAAAGACAGTGATTACATAGTGATTCTGGAGGATAAAATAGAGGATCTGCAGAGGGAAAATAGGAAGACAAACATAGAAATTAAAAACGTGCCTAAAAGTGTTAAAGAAAATAGGGAAGACTTGATAAATATGGTGATGAAACTGTCAAACAATGTCGACTGTAATGTGACTAAAAATGATATCAGGGACATATACAGAATTCGCAGTAAAAAGGAGGTGAATAACACTCCGGTCATAGTAGAGCTGTCGTCCACAATACAGAAAACAGATTTTCTACGATCATGTAAGGTCTTTAATGTGAAAAATAAAGAAAAACTTTATGCCAAACACATTGGCCTCACAACAAACATATACACACCCATATATGTATCTGAACAATTAACATTAAAAGACTCTTGATTGTATTTCGTAGCTTTAAAACAAAAGATTTTAAATTCTGCTGGACATACGGTAGAGTCTATGTCAGGAAAAGCGAAAATTCACCTGTTATACTCATTCGAAACGAACACCAGGTACAAAACTTAATGCATGTTATATGACTAGATGTAAGTAATAATTATTTTTTAGCGCTATATACCTCATATTATTATCTTGTTGTTTTAAAATTTATTTACTTAATTTTAAAACTGAGCCATGTAATAACTACACAAATAATACACACACATATACACCCCTACTCCATTTTTCCATTGTTAACTATATTTAACTTTTTACACATTTAATAATACATACTAACTTAATTACTCCAAGATCAGTTGAATATTGTAATAAAGATATATACATCTATACATTTATGGAAATTAACTCTCATACACATCACACCGTATCACATTACTGTTTTTTCATTGACATAAATATTGACTACAAAATAAGCGTGATTAATATGTCTAGCTTATATGTTATGTGTTTATACTTGTATACTTGTACACTGTTCATATTGTATATACACAGGTTTACCTTCCTTTGAAAATGACTATTTGGCATTTTAAAGGTCTCTATGGATAGCTTGGTCTCAAGTATGATTGCAATAGACGAAACTAATATTGCCTCTATTTATGAATGTAAAATAAATCCTAATAAGCACATTCCGCAAATAGAAGTTTACTATTCATTGCACACAACTAATCACCTCAATAGCTCTGATGGAGTTGCTGTTTTTATTAAAGACATTTTTAATGCACATTTATCTGAAATTATAATATCCCACGCGTCATGTATACAGATGAGCATTGCTGACCTTACTATTCTTGCTATATATCGCTCTCCATCGGTTAAGAATGCTGATGAGTTTATAAGCTCTTTAAACACCTACCTACAAAATTGCCGAAGTAAAAAAAACGTCGTAATTACCGGTGATTTATATAAATATAAACTTAATTGCCAGAGAAAATGAGCAATCATATGAGCGCTCTAACAGACTTAATTATTTAAATATGTTAGCTATGCACGGGCTGCAGCCGGGTCACCAATTACCGACTAGAGGATTGAGTTGCTTAGATCATTTCATTTTAAAATTAGATATTTTGAACAGAAATGCAAAAATTGCTGTACTTAATACGACCATAACAGACCATCGCATGATTTTCTTAAAATTTCTAATAATTCAAACCTAAAACAGAGCTGTAAAACCAAAACCAAAATTGATTTTGATGGCGCATTAAATTTCTTAAAAACTACTAACTTGTCCGAACTTTTATCACTATCAGATCCAAACTTGATAACTGATAATTTGCTTTGTAAGTTGCAGCAAAGTCTCTCTGCTAATACAGTAACTACAGTAGTACCTTGTAAAAAAAAGAATTCTTAAGCCCTGGATGACTGAAAATTAAGACAAGAACCAGCAAATGATATTTTAAAAATTACATACATAAACGTTACCATAATCATTGTAACTGTATTATTAAGAAACTAAAAAGAGATTATGATAAAGAACAGTTAAACAAAGCTCATAACAACCCTAAAAGACTGTGGCATATAATTAACAATATTACATATCGCAAGCTTAGCAAATGTCATAATTTGGATCTGATTAATGTCTCTTCCCCGCAAAATTCTGTGGATGACACAAATTCTTATTTTAGTAACGTAGGCAAACTCTTGGCTGAAAATATTATGTCAAATAAAACGTCACCAACTCTGTCACCTCCAAACATAATTAGTACTGTGGCCTCCTCATTTGTGCTGTTTGAGACAAACCCCGCTGAAATTTATAAAATACTCATGACCTTGAAATCAGACAGCGCGCCTGGGTGGGATGGCACTCCAACTAGATTCCTGAAGTTTGCTCAAGGGGAACTGAGTCCTATAATCTCACACCTTATAAACATGTGTTTCCGTTTTGGTCAATTTCCAACAGCTTTTAAAAAAGCGTTGATTACTCCTGTATATAAGATTGGGGAAACATCTGACCCCAGTAACTATAGACCAATCTCGGTACTACCTGCTCTGTCAAAAATCCTTGAAAAGGCAATAAATTCGCGCTTAATGAAATATCTATCCAAATTTAATATCTTATCAAATACACAATTTGGCTTTAGACCGAGATTATCCACTGAAGATACAGTGCATGAACTTCTCTCGTCAATAGTGAATAGGGTGGACTCTGGAGATAAATGTCTGACGGTATTCCTTGATTTGGGGTATTCCTTGTAAAGATTGGCGAGTACACCAGTCAAGAAAATTGCGTTTCATATGGTGTTCCGCAAGGCAGTGTACTAGGACCCACACTTTTCTTGATTTATATAAATAATCTTAGCAAAATGAATACTGAAAACGCGTCTATAATATCATACGCTGATGATACTGCCATTGTCTTCTCTGCCAGGACATGGAGTATGGTCTGTGAATCAGTTGAGAGGGGTCTAAAGCTAGTAGCTAGTTGGTTGACTGCTAACTTACTTACCTTGAATACTACGAAGACCAACTACATTTGCTTCACCAAATATAAATCTACTCAGCCATCACCAGACTTTACTGTTAAATTACATGTCTGTGACACCAACCCCTCTATGTGCACGTGCCCTATATTGAAAAAGGTCAGCGAAGTCAAGTATCTGGGAATCATGGTTGACGAGCGTTTGTCCTGGCATCAGCAGATAGAACTAACTATGAAGAGGATCCGAAAGCTTATCTGGACATTTAAGGCATTACGCCATATCGCTGATAAGCAACTACTTACCCGAACCTTTACGAGAAATTATACTGTGGCTCTTGCTCCTGCAACAAAGTCCAAATACGCACGTAGACATTTTTGTAATAAATCAGCCGCAATTTGTAATCTAGTCAATAAAATTTTGAATATAGTATATCCACTAAATTACTACTATTGCAAAAAGAAAGTTATAGAGTGGTTAAAGGCTAAGACTTATAGTGATATTGAATCCATAATAGATAAATAAATACTTAAAGCTAGTACAGACATTCACGCACACTACTTTATAAGATGATCAACTGTAAAATCCCTCTTAACGATGTCAAACTTATTCAGTCATATCTAAGTGAGCGGCAATTTGCCGTACATATTGACACCACTACATCTCCATACATGCCCATTGCTGCTGGCGTTCCACAGGGATCAGTGCTCGGCCCATACCTGTTTATCTTGTATATTAATGACATTCCTATTCAAAGATGTACAAATCTAGCTTGTTTTGCTGACGACACAGCGTCATACACTTCAAATTCAGATATAGACCTTATCATAAGCCGATTGCAGATGTCTATTGATTTACTGTATGAGTACTTCTCTAAGTGGAAACTCAAGCTGAATGAGTCAAAGACAGAAGTCATTATGTTCACGCGACATCGTAAAGTTCCTACTCGCTGCCTTAAGGTTGCTGGTCATTGTATTCCATGGAGCAGCACTGTACGCTACCTTGGTGTCACTCTCGATTCTAAGCTTAAATGGACTAAACATGTTGCTAATATCCGTGTCAAAGGAGCACAAGCCCTCGGAGCACTGAGTCCTATTTTTAACCGCAAAAGCAATCTTAGTTCCGCAACTAAACACAAAATCTACTCGACTTTAGTTCGACCAATCCTGACATATGCTTGTCCGGTATGGAGCAACATTTGCTTATCTAATTACACCAAGATACAAGTTATACAAAATAAAGCAATTAAAATTGCTTTAAACACAGCGTTCCGAAGTAATCTACATGATCTTCACATTAAAATCAGATTCCCTGAATTAAAAGAATTTATATTAAAATTAACAAGAAAATTTTATTGTAAAAATACCCAGAATTTAATTTGTCATATAGGTCAGATTCGATTATGTGATCTACCATATGTCGATAGATACGGTACTTATCGCTTACCACATCACTATCTTTTGTATTGTGATACCGGTTCGAGTTGAATAGGGTTCCTTAAGTGGTGCACCGC
Organism: Schoenobius gigantellus; assembly: GCA_963935595.1. NCBI lineage: Eukaryota > Metazoa > Arthropoda > Insecta > Lepidoptera > Crambidae > Schoenobius > Schoenobius gigantellus. Next base: position 24,112,276 of record OZ012547.1, read on the forward strand.
AGTAGCCAGAACGGCGAGCCGTGAGTGACGTTCGTGCTTCCCCTCTATCGTCCTACGACGATAGCAGCGCGGGAGGCAGGGCGGTGTTGACGCTTTTTATCAACCTGGTTACCTGTTACAATATTACTACCAATATTTTTATATTTGTACCCACTAATTTATTTATCACATGAAATAAGTGAATGTTTACATATTATTCACAATTTTGAACATTACCTTTTTGTACTAAGTAACATGGTGATTAAATAAGAATATTAGTATTTTCTGGTGTTAAATACTTTTGTAGGCGCCTAGTTAGCCTGATAAAGTGAAGTGTTACAGTACATGGTCAACATAAATATTTTGTAAGTAGACTGTATGTATTTATGATTGCTTTTTAATTATTGAATAAAGTATTTTGAAACTGAAACTGAACTACTATTGCAAAAAGAAAGTTATAGAGTGGTTAAAGGCTAAGACTTATAGTGATATTGAATCCATAATAGATAAATAAATACTTAAAGCTAGTACAGACATTCACGCACACACCCGCACACACACAAATACACACGCACGTACACATAAACACATAGCGCGCACACACACACACACCACACACACTCACACACAGAGAGAGTGAAAGACACATCCATGTATTTAATATTTTAGTTTCATAGTATTATTGAATCTGTTTATCTTGTTGAATTGTTCTGTCTACATAATAAGATATTGTAATAAGAGGCCACAGGCATTTTGCCTAAACGGAAGGTCTAAAGTGTTTAATTGTTTATTATATAAGGCTACCAATAAATAATATGAATTTGAAAAAAAAATGTATCATTTTTTATATACGTAATAAATATAATCACATATTTGTATTCAAAATTATAGTAATTATGCGTAATTTAAGTACCTTCTTTAACTGTAATATTACAAGTAGAAGGGCAAATTTTTAAATTCACTAATACTCAGTCTTTTATGGTAACAAATAATAAAAACTAAGCTTCATCATTACGGCTCATATTCGTTCCCACCGAGGAGCTCGTGTCTACCCTATGTTAGGGTGATTAGGCCTTTTTTGGTTGACAAACTGGCCCAATATGGATTGGTCGACTTCATATAGTACACCTTTAAATTTCTTCACAAATATATGTAGGTTCCCTCACGATATTTTCCTTCACCGTAGGAGCATCGGCAAATGAACATATGAAATTCGAAAAACGAAAAACTTATTAGTACATGGCAGGATCGAACCACGGGGAGCTGACAACCAAGTTAATTCGGTAACCCTCCCTTTTTTATGGTGTAGGGGGCAAACGCATGGCGTAGGGCTCTCCAAAGCCAGACGGGAGCTCCAGCAGCCGGAGGTTGACACCGACTCCGAGTTGGAGTGCGACGAGGAGCCAAAGACCATGGCAGCCCCCTCAAAAAAGGGGAAGGGCAAGGGGAAGCGCTCGCCTGAGCCCACAGATGAGCTCCTATTTATGAGGGCCAAAGAAAGCGCGAAGGCGCTGTCGGGGGTGGCACGCACGTCTCGTAACTTGAAAGGGACTTGCGGAAATGAGATAAAGGACGCATCTGACACGCTTTTTGACATCGTAAGGACTCTGGCGTCCAGGAAGACCTCGAAGGAGGTGCGTCGGCTTCAAGCCGACAACAAGCGTCTTCAGGGTCAGCTGGACGTCATGCAGGGGGAAATGAAGGCCCTTCGCCGGGCATTCTCAGAGCGGGGACCGAACGCCCAAAGGGCCATAGTGCGGTGGCTGCTACCACAGTCGTAGAAAATGTTGAGTCGGAGGCCATAGCCTCTGACAACGAAATGGAAGTAGAGCTCCCAGATGGCTGAGGCCCAACCAGCTAAGGCTGTCCCCGCTGAGGGACTCTCCAGAGCGGAGTTTCTCGAGAGCATCGAGTTTATGCAGCTGGAGCTACTGGCCCAAGTGAATTTTATGGTTTCGGCCCGCCTGGAGGGCCTCGAGGTAGACGGGCGACTGATGCCGGCCCAGGTTCGGAGGCCACCGCTCGCGGCGGATCGAGCGGGGCAGCCGCGGCCACAGCCTCAACAGCAGAGGCCAGCTAACACCGAGACTGGCAATACCACTCTTGCTCCACCGGCAAATATGCCAAAAGCGGCAAGAATAGTCAAGAGGAGGACTGCGCTCCCAACACCTGCAGCGGTCCCCTACTCGTTGGAAGTCACGGCACCGGCTGAGGCCTCTTGATCCGTGGTCGTGCGGCGCGGCCGCAAGAAACCTGCAACCAACGGGGCGTTGCCCAAGAAGACCGAAGCCACCCTGGCCACCGCGACGCAAGGGGCACCGAAGCTGCCTAAGGCGCCACGCTCCCTGGCGGTGGTGGTGGCTCTAAAACCAGAGGCGGTGGCCAAAGGCCTCACTTATGGTGAGGCCATTGCTAAGGCTAAAGCCCCCGTCAGCCTTGGCGCCCTCGGGATCAGGCCCGCCAAATTTCGGATGGGGATAGCCGGTGTTCGAATTATTGAGCTCCCGAAGGAGACATCCCCGTCCCAAGCTGATTCGCTGGCGGAGAAGCTGGGCGAGGCCCTAGGGGACGCGGCGAAGGTTACGCGTCCCGTCAAAACGGCGGACATCCCGGGTCATCGGCCTCGATGACTCGGTGTCCGCCGAAGAGCTAGGCCAGGTCTTGGCACAAGCCGGTGGCTGCCCGGCCCACCACATCAAGTTGGGCCGTGTGCATACGGGGGTACGGGGTGTCGGGGCGGCTTTCGCCTCGGTGTCGAGGCAGCGAAGCGCTTGGCTGATGCTGGGCGGCTGGAAGTAGGATGGAGTTCTGCCTCCATCCAACTTCTGGAGCAAAAGCCCATGCGGTGCCTCCGCTGTATGGGCATGGGGCATCCCATACAGCGGTGCCCCTCCGCCAAGGACCGCAGTGGACTTTGTTTCCGCTGCGGTTCCGATGAGCATAAGGCGGTGGACTGCATGGCAGCGCTAAATTGCGCCGTCTGTGCAGACGATAAGAGGCCGGCCAGCCACAGGATGGGGGGTATGAATTGCAACTCCCCGCAGGTCAGGGGCCGTTTGGCCCCAGTGAAGGTGACTGTGGCCCCACGGAGCCCGGCACCACAGACACCACCGCCAGCACCGGCCGCCGCTGTGGCCCAGGAGGAGCAAGTGGAGACCACCAATGCCTAGTGGCCCCACAAAGCTCCTCCAGGCGAATATTAACCATTGCGCCGCGGCACAGGACCTCTTGTGTCAGACCGCGGCGCAGTGGGGTGTAGAGTTGGCGATTGTGTCGGAGCCATATTACGTTCCGCCACAGTCGCCCAACTGGTTGGTGGCGGCGGATGGTTCCGCCGCCTTAATGCGGGTGGCGCGTGGCACAGCCCCCTCTCTCATTATAAGAGAGAGGGGTACTGACTACGTGGCCGCCATGTGGGGGGGAATGTTGGTCGTGTCGACCTACTTCTCCCCCAATCGCAGCCGGGCGGACTTCGCGGTCTTCCTGGCTGCGATAGAAGGGGTCGTCCGGAGGACGACCCCAGTACCGGTACTGATCGCGGGGGACCTCAACGTATGGTCTACTGCGTGGGGATCCTCCAGAACCAGTCCAAGGGGTGGAGATTTGGAGTCCTGGGTTCTGCCCCTGGGGCTCCAGATATTGAATAGGGGCTCCACCCCTACCTGCGTCCGGGTGCAGGGCACGTCTGTGGTAGACGTATCCTTTGCTACCCCCTCCCTCGCTCGTCATATCAACAACTGGCGAGTGGAGGAAGATGTGGAGACCCTATCGGACCACCTTTATGACTGATACGAGGTCTCCACGGCATCCCAAGGGGCCCCGAACCGCAGGGGCTCCGCGGTGAGCGCCTTCCCTCGATGGGCGCTCACCAAGCTCCGCTCGGATGTAGCGAAGGAGGCGGCGATGGTGCGGGCATGGCCAGAAGTGCCGCCCCACCCCGCCGGGGATGTCGACGGCATGGTGGAGCTCTTCGCAGATGACATGAAAGTCGTCTGCCAAGCTGCCATGCCTAGGGCGCAGGCTTGCCCCGGGCAAGTGTACTGGTGGATGCAGGAGATTGCGCACCTGCGTACTGCCAGTATGAGGGCCAGGCGCGCCTACGTGCGTTATCGTAGGCGCGCCAGAACTACACCCGACGAGGAAGCTGAACTTCGTCGGGTATATGCGGCAGCCAAGAAGGCCCTGCGGAACGAAATCTGCAGGGCCAGGGAGCAGTTTATACGGCTCCTGGACAATGATCCGTGGGGGCGTCCGTACCGGGTGGTGAGGGGAAAATTTAAAGCTTTCGCTCCCTTTACCTCCGCTATGGACAGTGGGCTGCTGGACCGTGTGCTGGGGATTCTGTTTCCCGATCTCGGTTCATTCCAGCACCCCATAATGGTCCCCCCGGATGCTCCTTCGGAGGAAGTGGCTGTCGCCGTCCCTCCCGTGTCGAACGTGGAATTTGACACGGTGAGGGAACGGATCCGGCGCAAAAAGAAGGCGCCGGGACCGGACGGTGTCCCAAGCAGGGTTCTGGCCCTCGCCCTGGGACACCTCAAAGAGCAGTTCCGAGCGGTGCTTGACCTATGCATCGCCTCGGGCCGCTTCCCCAGTCGGTGGAAAGCGGGCAGGCTCTGCCTGTTAAGGAAGGAGAGCCGCCCCGCGGATTCCCCGACTGGGTACCGGCCGTGCTGCTCGACGAGGCCGGGAAGTTTTTCGGGAAGATTCTCGCTTCCCGCACCGTCGAGCACCTAGAGGACCGGGGGCCGGACTTGGCTAACAACCAGTTCGGCTTCCGCACCGGCCGGTCCACGATGGATGCGGTGGCTCTCCTCAAGGCGTGGACTGAGGAGGCCACAACTCGTGGGGAGACTGTTGTCACGGTGTCTCTTGATATCCGCAACGCTTTTAACAGCCTGCCCCACGAGTGCATAAAGGAGGCACTCCGTTTCCACCGGGTGCCTCCGTACCTCCGCGCCCTCGTGGAGGACTACCTGCAAGGCAGGTCCATCCTCTACGAGGGGCCAGATGGGTGCGTCCATACGTGGGCAATGGCGGCAGGTGTGCCCCAGGGTTCCGTACTAGGTGCTCTATTATGGAACCTGGGGTACAACTGGGTCCTGCGAGGCGACCTTCTTCCACGAATGGAGGTCGTCTGCTTCGCCGAAGACACGCTTGTCGCGGCGAGAGCAAAAACGGGGGAGGAGGCGGCCCACCTTGCGTCGGCCGGCGCTTCACTGGTCGTTCGATGCATCCGCCTCCTGGGCCTGGACGCCCCCCTTGATAAAACGAGGGCCATGATGTTCCACGCCTCTCGTCGCAGGATCCCACCGGGGCTCCGTGTCCGAGTAGAGAGGGTCCGCATACCGGTCGAGGCACACCTTAAGTACCTCGGCTTGGTTTTGGATCCCCGATGGAGTTTTGAGGAGCATTTCAAGCTCCTTACTCCACGGCTATGTGCCGCCGCAGCCGCACTCGGACAGGTCCTCCCTAATGTGGGAGGGCCAGGATCGGCGTGCCGTCGACTATATCACGGGGTGATACGGTCGATGGCACTCTACGGAGCCCCGGTATGGGCGGAGTGCCTCTTCCCCCGAACGGTGGCCCTCTTGCGACGTCCGCAGAGGGTTATAGCAACCCGGGCCGTGCGAGCTTATCGCACGGTCAGCCACGGCGCGGCCTGCGTTCTTGCAGGCCAAACGCCGTGGGATGTCGATGCACGTGTACATGCAGAGGTGTATCGACATCGGGTTGCCGTTAGAGAACGGGGGGGACGATCCGCTCCTGAGGAAGTGGAGCGGGTTCGTACCCAAGCGCAGAGGGAGGCTCTGCGTCGATGGGGTGAGGCACTCGCCTTCCCAGCTGCCGGCCACCGGACGATAGAAGCGATCCAGTGTTGGAGGAGTGGGTAGGGCGCCGTCAGGGCAGTCTCTCGTTCCGCATGGTGCAGGTACTGACCGGACATGGGTGTTTCGGTCACTATCTGCATCGGGTCGCGCGTCGGGAGGAAACGCCGCAGTGTCATCATTGCGACGCTCCCGACGACACTGCTGAGCACACCCTGCTGGTGTGCCCGGCCTGGCGACGCCAGCGCAGCGAAGTTAACGTTGCGCTGGGAGGCGGAGACCTCTCGCTGCCGAGCATGGTCGTGGCCATGCTCCGTGGCGAGGCGGAATGGGGGGCTGTCGCCTCCTTCTGCGAGGACGTCATCTCGCAGAAGGAGGCCGCGGAGAGGGAGCGGGAGAATGATCCTCAAGCCGCTCCCATCCGCCGCAGACGGACAGGCAGGCGAAGGCGGGCATTCGCGCAAGCAATGCCCGTCTAATGACCCTGCCGTGGAGGCCTGCGTGCATGGTTGGCCCCGTGTACGCTACCGTAAGGCCCTCCGTCTGGGGATTGCCCTGGTGTTCTCGGGCAATCCCCTCTTGGCGATAGCCCGACCAGTCAGGTCGGGCTAGCCCGAGCGCGTTGGTAGTGGTAGTCGCAGTGTGGACTCTACCACGCGCGTCCATAAGGGCAGGAAGAACACCGGGGGGTTTAGTGGATAGGCCCTCTACCGGGAGAGCCCCACACACGCTCGTCGTCTAGCCAACGGCGAGTACGGTGCGACCACGCATTCCCCTCGAAAAAAAAAGGGTATAGGGGGCAAACGAGCAGACGTATCACCTGATGGTAAGTGATTACCGTCGCTCAAGGACACCCACAACCCCAGAGGAGTTCCAAGTGCGTTGCCGGCCTTTGAGGAAGGAATACGCTCTTTTTTTTGAAAGTTTGAAGGTCGTATCGGTCCGGAAATACCGCAGGCGACAATTCGTTCCAAAGTTTAACTGTGCGATGCAGGAAGCTTCGGGAGAATCGCACAGTTGTGGACTGCCAACCATCTAAGTGATGGGCATGGATTTTTTGTCGCGTGGAACGATGGCGTAAAGAGGCGGCAGGTATAAGTCCGAACAATTCCTCGGAGCATTCCCTGTGATAAATGCGATAGAAGATGCATAGCGAGGCGACATCTCTACGCAGCGCCAAAGTATCAAGCCGATTTGATATTTCCAGGCAGTCGACGATTCGAGTCGCTCTCCGTTGAATGCGGTCCAGTTTGAGAAGCTGGTATTGGGGTGCCCCAGCCCAAAGATGAGAACAGTATTCCATATGAAGCCGAACCTGCGCCTTGTAAAGCTGAAGGCGGTGCGCCGGAGTGAAATACTGTCTCGATCTATTGAGCACGCTAAGCTTCTTAGAAGCTAATTTAGCCTTACCCTCTAAGTGGCCACGGAACTGGACTTCGCTCGTTATGTCGACACCTAGGATCTCAATATTGACTGAGGCAGTTAGAGGGATGCTCTGAAAGCGAGGAGATACGACAAATGGCATTTTCTTTGCAGTGAACGCGCAAACCTGTGTCTTTGTAGGGTTGAAATGGACCAAATTAAGTCGACCCCAGTTAGAGACTTTCTCTAATGAAGATCCCCTTGGCGAGTCCCATCCCAGCTCATTTACACCACTGTGCCTGTTCCCAGTTCGGGGAATGGCTACTCCGATTTCGAGTGTGCCTCCATCGGGGACGGAGAGGTACCGGAGTGTGGTTTAGCCGGGTATGGGGATTTTACCAATCCAAGGGATAGCCTTGTCAGTTTCAGTCCCTTATAAATCGTCAAAAGATTTCCCTTAAAAAGGATTGAACTAATCAATTGGTACCTACTAACTTTTTAAAGCTCTTTTTACAGTCTTAACTCTCAAAAAAATCAAATTTTCTATATCATTATAACAACAAACCTTTTTTTTTTTTTTTTTACGAGGGGAATGCGTTTGCGCACCGTCCAAGCCCCCGCAGGGGCAAGGGTGTGTGGGACTCCGCAGCGAGCGACTACCCACTAAACCCCTCGATATGCCCTCTTTGGCGCCTAGCGCAGCCACGTCCAAAGGACGCGCCGCTGCCGAACGAGGTCGTGGGAACCCTTACAGACCGACCATAACCCCGTCCGCGGCACCTGCCCACCAATGGCGGGCCCCTCACGCCCTCTCCAAGATGGAGATGGAGAGGAGTTCCCGGGGCATACTCCGGGTGGTAATTTTTTACTGTGGTTTTCTTCCACGCGGCCCGACGCTCAGTGCGCCAGGCCCCCGGCCCCGCTCAGTGCGGGGTAACGGGCTTGCCCGACGGCAGACCCCACTGGATCCACCGCCGCGCACACGAGCCGAAGCTCAGCGGCGCCGAAGCGCCGACCCACCGCAAAAAGCGGCCACGGTGGCCACACGAGGTGGCCCGCCGAGTAGCACTCGGCCATCCCACGCCCCCCTCATGGGGGCCGCACAAGTGTGCCGAAGCCACACGTTGATCGGGTCAGCCTCAGTCCTTGGAACAACGACACGCCGAAGCTCAACGAGCTTGCACCGACTCGGAACAACGACATGTCGAAGCTTAACAAGGACCCGCACCAACCCGATCAAAGGGGCAACGGCACAAGGCGCAACGCGCCATGACCCGCGAGCGGGTCCCCAGGCGACACACAACCGCATCTTCAAAAAGAAGGGGAGGTGACGCCCCACATGGCCACGTGAAGTGGCCCGCCGGGTTAAACCCGGTCACACCACGCCCCCTCCACGGGGCAGCTGTCAGACTCTTAGCCCGCGGCAGAAAATCTGCCGGGTTGCCCAGGGTGCACCACGAGGAGGTGTTCTGACATCGCACCCCATAACAACAAACCTGACAACAAAAAAGTAACTAATACGAACCATTATTAGACTTTTCTAAAAGATTTTCAAAATCAACATTATTGTAAAAATCTAATTCTAAAATACTAGAAAAAAATCTAATTCTAATTCTAAAATTCTTCAAATATGGCGAAGATAACGTAAAGAAAAAAGTACAAAATGTCTCATTGTAAAATAACTCCTTTGGCCTTTTCTCTATGATAGCGTTCTCTTGCTTTTGTTTTTAGAGGGTCTAATTAAGATCAGAGTTTCCTTTTATCCTTTCACTTCTCTATTTTTAAGCCTTTTTTTGGCGTCCTTTAGCTGTTTGCGGCATTTTGAAGTATTGAAAAATCATAAAAGTATAGATTTTTATAAGATAGAAAAATACTCCACAAAAATTTCTCGTCTTATATTCGTGCAAACGGCAATATGAGAAAAGTTGATATTTCCTATTTACCTTACTATTTAATTTACTTTCAGAATAACTGAATGGTGGTAAGCCAGGCTAGCTGTCAACAATAGTATATTTAGGCAGTAACTATTATCTATTCTGTGATTTAGGGCCTATTTTACAACCCAAAAATAAGTTGTGAGTAACTTACTTGATTGATGATTTGGCATTATTTTATATTACAATTTAACCCTCAGGGGCTGGTTTACAATCAATAAATTTTACGTGACGACACGTTTAGCGCAGAGGTCGAGTGATCACCTACTGCGCAACGGGTCGCGGGTTCGATTCCCGTACGGGACAAATGTTTTGTATGGCCTACAGAAATTTGTTCCGGTCTGGGCGTATGTGCATGTGATATTCTATGTTTGTAACTGCACCCACGACACAGGAGAAAATCCTAGTGTGGGGCGACGTTTTTAAAAAAAAAATAAAAATAATAAATAAGTTTTGAATAGCTTACTTGACAGATTCTTTGACATATTTTTCATTTAACATCTGTCCAATTATCTGTCAAGTAAGCTATTCAAAACTTACCTTTCGATTGTGAAACAGGTATTTTAGTAATAGAATATAAGTAGTAGAAATTAAATAGTTAGGTATATTAGAAGAAATACTAATAATCAAATTGTCTCATATGGTAGTTGACTTTTTCTAGTTCTTTCAAATATTAAAATTTATTTTTTAATAGCATTGTAAATGCAAAATAATAAATAACTACAATCATAAACTATGTTGTCCGTATCTAAAAAATCACTTTCATGGCCTTCGTCACCTTCGTATCCAAAAAGCCATGAAAGTGATGCCACAAAGGTGATGAAAATACTGCTTTTTTAGAAATTTCTAAAAGATTAAGTAATTCTGCATTATTTTTGAATATTTTTTTTATATGTTTATTTTGTGTGCAATAAAGTGTTTATTATTATTATTATTATTAAAGCAAGCTAAATCACATACAATGTGAATATCTCTAACATTTTGAGCTTTCGATAAAATTGCTTTTGATATCAATTGCTAAAATAGATTGCGAACAATATTATCCACGCAAGTGATTGGAATGCACATGGTAAGCATATGAATAAATCAAAACTTACCAATATCTTATCTCTCGGAGTGATAGTCCCTCATCTGAATTATGCTATGTTACGCACACGACTGATATTTTACCGAATCGAAGTCCATGACTCGTTCCTGCAGTTATTTTCGACAGCAAGTCTTCTGCTACGCAAATAACTACGCAAATCTTAAGCACTTACCTAAAGTCGTGTGACCGACACATATATTGGGTATTTGATTAAAAATAAAGACAAACAAAACCTTTTTAGACTATTATGTGTAAAGTGTATTTAATTACGATGATTTTAGTATATGTTACATAGAAATATGGTGAATTTTGGTGATATAGTAACTAAATGTATTACTGAAGCGGGAAGTGTGACACGATGAGAACGTAGAAAATCTGCCCGATTTTGACCAAGTTCATCAATTTTAAAAATGTATTATTGCCCTCATTCGTATAAAATTCGTTTGTTTAGTAGCTTAATACATGTTTAAGCCTCCGATATAAACATTTTGTTCTTAAATTAAACCGTTTTTTTGTTTAGAGACTGCCGTCATATATGTTCTTGCGCAGCCCTTATTACACGTTTTCAATAGCTGTTTGAATTCCGCAACGTTTCCGGAGGTATGGAAACTGACACGGGTTGTTCCAGCCCCAAAAGTAAATTCTTGTCACTGTGTGGATCAGTTTAGACCTGTGGCAGTATTATCTACTCCGGCCAAAGTATTCGATTCGGCTATACATAAGAGTATTTTCGAACAAGTAAGCTCAACTTTGTCACGAACAGCACGGGTTCAGGGACCCGATTCTCAAGCCATAGAGATAATGTCGAATTCGACATATGTCTAAATTAAATGGCGGATGTCGAATATTTCTCAGTTTCCGTATTCTCAAAATGTCACGTTAGAGATATGTATATGCCTTTTTTTTTTTTTTACAAGAGAGAAAATACAGTCTTTACGGTATTCGACAAGGGAATTGAGCTGACTAGGCCACCCCTTGGATATGCAGGACTCGGGTAGAAGACCCACTACCGGCTAAAAACTCTCTAGATACTTATACCTCCGTGGAGACACAATCGGGATCGGCGTTGGCCATTCCCCGATTGTGCCCCCTGGAGGGTTGCCTGGTGCCAGGGCTTACCTCTACGGAGGGGGTCGACAAGTATCTTGAGAAATTCGACCCCCCCAGACGGCCAAGCTAGGGGTGAAAAGTATCTCTCGGCCGGTGGTCATCCGGCCGAGCCATTTCAACCGCCAGCTTGCTAGGGGAGCTGGCGCGCGTTGAGGAACGCACGCCTCCTCCTCCCCAACCGCCTGCGCCGGAGCGGTACGGCGAGAGGGTCATCCTCTCGCGCCCGCTCCGCAGCCTCCTTCTGCGAGATAACGTCCTCGCAGAAGGAGGCGACAGCCTCCCACGCCGCCGCGCTGGTCAGCATCTCCCGTGCGACGCTGGCCAGCGCGACGGGCGTACCCCTACCTAGGCCCAGCGCGAGGGCTAATGCATCGCGCTGGGGTCGCCAGGCCGGGCACTCCGAGAGGGTGTGCCCGGCCGTGTCGTCGGGAGCGCCGCAATGGTGACACTGCGGCGTCTGCTCCCTCCGTGCGACATGATGCAGATAATGTCCGAAGCACCCGTGCCCGGTCATCATCTGCACCATCCGGTAGGTGAGGCTGCCTCGCCGGCGCCCAACCCACTCCTCCAACACTGGACGAACGGCCTCGATCGTCCAGTGGCCGGCAGCTGGGTGGGCGAGCGTCTCGGCCCACTGGCGGAGAGCCTCCCTCTGCGCCAGGTGCCTCGCGCGCGCCACCTCCTGCGGGAGGGGCCGCTCCCCCCGACTCCTCGCTGCCACCCAATGTCGGTGCACGGCCGCAAGGACGCGTGCCTCAACATCCCACGGAGGCGAGCCCGCTAGAACGCAGGCCGCCCCGTGAGAGACCGTGCGGTAGGCCCGCACGGCCCGAGTGGCAATGACCCTCTGCGGCCTGCGCAGGAGGGCCATCGTTCGGGGGGCGAGACGCTCCGCCCAAATCGGGGCTCCGTACAGCGCCATCGACTTTATCACCGTCTGATAAAGTCGACGGCACGCTGCGCCCGGTCCCCCCACGTTGGGGAGGACCCGTCCGAGGGCTGCCGCGGCGGCAGACAGCCTTGGGGCGAGGAGCTTGAAATGCTCCTCGAAATCCCATCGGGGGTCCAGCACCAGACCGAGATACTTCATGGAGCTCTCGACCTGGACTTGGACCCCCTCCACTCGGACACGGAGCCCCACCTGGGGTCTGCGTCGACGCGGCGGCCTGAACGTCATGGCCGTCGTCTTCTCGACGGCCACGTCCAGCCCGAGGAGGCGGATGCGCCGGACGACCATCGTAGTGCCGACCGACGCCAGGTGGACCGCCTCCTCGTACGTGCGCCCCTTCGCCGCGACAAGGGTGTCGTCGGCGAAGCAGACAACCTCCATATTCGGCAGGAGGTTGCCCCGCAGAACCCAGTTGTACCCCAGGTTCCAGAGCAGAGGGCCCAGCACGGAACCCTGGGGTACTCCCGCCGCCATCGGCCACCTGTGGACGCGACCGTCCGCCCCCTCATACACGATTTCCCTCCTGCGGAGGTAATCGGTGATGAGGGAGCGGAGGTAGAGGGGCACTCCGTGGAAACGCAGTGCCTCCTCTATGCATTCGTGGGGGAGGCTGTTGAATGCGTTGCGGATGTCTAACGACACCGCAACGACAACCTCCCCCGCCGACGTGGCCCCCTCAGTCCACCTCTTGAGGTGGGCCACCGCGTCCACGGTGGACCGGCCGGTGCGGAAACCGTACTGGCGCTCGGCCAAGTCCGGTCCCGGGCCCTCCAGATGCTCGACGAGCCGGGAAGCGAGAATTTTCTCAAAAAACTTCCCGGCCTCGTCGAGCAGCACCACCGGCCTGTACCCCGACGGGGCATCGGCGGGGCGATTCGGCTTCCGCAGAAGGCAGAGTCGCCCCACCTTCCAGCCCTGAGGGAACCGGCCCGAGGCGATGCTCGTATTGAGCACCGCCCGGAACCGCTGCTCCAGGGGGCCCAGTGCCAGGCACAGGACCCTCGCTGGCACCCCGTCCGGTCCCGGCGCCTTCCCCTTCCCCTTGCGCCGGAACCGCTCCCTCACCGCGTCGAACTCGAGGTCCGACACGGGAGGGCCCGCTTCCTCCACTTCGAGGGAGGCGCTGGGGGCGACCATCCTCGGGGGCTCGAAGGGTCCAGGGTCGGGGAAGAGCGACCCTAGAACCCTCTGCACGAGCCCCTCGTCCAACTGGTGTATCGGGGGAGCACTGTTTCCGTACTTCCCCCTCATCAGTCGGTACGGCCGTCCCCAGGGGTCGGAGTCGAGGAGCTCTATAAAAGAGTTCCACGACTCCGTTTTGGCCCTCAAGATCTCCGTCTTGAGGGCCTTGCTCGCCTCCCTGTACGCCCGACGCAGAGTTTCCTCCTCGTCGGGCGTCCTCCTGGTAGAGATATGTATATGCCTAGCGTTCGACATGTCACGAGTGGTAGATAGCAATCGACATTTGAAAAGTCGAGTACGAGCTACAGTAATTGGTTATTTCTGTGTCTGTTTTACATAATTTGTTGGAACTTTTTTTACGATTTTAGTTTATGTATGTATTTTAATTGCTAACACATTTAATTAATCGATGATCGATTAATCGATGATTATTATAACAACTGTTGTTAATGTATAGTAGAAGAAGCTCGGTTTTTAGTGGAATTACCATTACATATATGCATTTAAGAACTTTCGCTTATCTAAAGAATTAGTTAACATTGTAATATATTTAGTTAATCCAAGTCTTATTGACTTCTCCCAAACAATTTAATTCCTCTGCTATACATTTCCACTTTTGTTCGGATTTTTTTAGTAAAAGTCCCCGAAAATTTGGCTTTACAAAGTTCTTCAACCTTTAACTGACAAAGCCACGAATTCTGTGCTGAAGTGGGGTATTGTTTTTTATAGTCCATTATACATTTATTACTGCATCTCTAATAATTCTGTTTTCTAAAAATATTCAAAAATGTTACAAATACAAAACACGACGTTTTGAAACATTTCAACGTTTCGAAGGATGTGAAAAAGGTTCACAATACGCTTCGTAAAGCCGCGTTGACATGCTCAAAGTCTGCTTTGAGAAAGTAACTTTGATGACAACTTGGACGCTACTTTTTTTTGTTTTTTTTTTGATCGTATAAATCAACAAAACGTAACCATTCATTTTTATGGGTGTGGTTGCGTGCATGCAAACAAAAAAACCCATTCAAATCGTTTGCACTGCTCACGGACGTAAGCATTAAGATCAATTTTTGACCGAGCTTTCGATCTTTGAGTCTGTCAAATGTCAATTTGATCAATCAATGTTATTTGAAAAGAAAAATTGAAGGGCGACGTGTATTGTCCCTCCAGTATCTTTACAGAGCACTTCTGTATCTATTGTAGATATACCTAATGAAAAAAATAATTCGAAGAAATTAAATTCCGCGGGAAACTAACGTTTACTTTGTCATTGACAGTTCTAGAGACAGTGCACTCCTCTTTTCTGTCATACCGCTTACAAATGCGCATATTATGAGTAATTTTGAACCGACTTTTTGCACGCAAAACGCGCACACGAGCTCTGATATCAAATTTCGGACCGCACCCTCATAGTCATTCGACCATCATTCGACATACATCTCTATTGCCAGCGAGAATACGATTTTTCCATATCATAGACATTTTTGAGAGATTATTAGTAGAGATGCAATGTAATAGAGATATGTCGAATTAGAGATATCTCTAAAAAACTGAGAATCGGCCCCCTGGCCGGGTCGCAGCACAACAAGTAACTTGCAGAATCACATGGCTCGTGTTGTACCAACCGTGGACGAGGGAGGACAGGTGGACGTAGCGTATTTTAACTTCCGCAAAGCTTCAATGTCGTGGACAATCATGTGCTTTTGAGGAAATTGGCTGGGGTCGGATGTGTACCCCACTTGTTGAAATTTTTAACCAGCTACATGCGGGACAGACAGCAGTATGTGGAGTATGCAGGATATCGGTCTTTGCCATACTTTGTAAGATCTGGGGTGAGTCAGGGAAGTAACGTCGGTCCACTTCAAGTCCTTATAATGATTAATGATCTACCCAATGTCATCCAACACAGCGATTGCCTATTGTTTGCGGATGACCTAAAGTTGTCCCTTAGTATCAGGACGACAGTAGATTGTGAGCGAATGCAGGAGGATATTGACCGTGTAGTTTCCTGGGCCCAAAATAATGGACTTAGATTTAACACGTCCAAATGTGCCACGATAACCTTTACAAAAACTCGCAAGCCTATTGAATTTGACTATAGGATAGGAGACGTAAGTATGCAGAAAGTGACGGAGGTGAAAGATTTAGGTGTTAACTTTACAGCTGAGCTGCCATTTAGGAATCACATCATTAACATCGTTAAAAAGGCTTTAAGAAACTTGGGGTTTATTCTCCGTAGGGCATATGGTTTTAAAAATATTAAGGCTATAACATCCTTATATAACGCTTTAGTCAGAAGCCACCTAGAATGTAACTCAGTCATTTGGGCTCCACATGAAATTAAATATAGTCTCTGATATAGAGCGTATTCCGAATAAATTCATAAGATATTTATATATGAGGCTCTATGGTGTCTATCCTTATTACCCTTTAATGTATCCTACCTTATTTGTTCTCGGCATAGTGGGATACAATCAACTGAGTGTGCGAAAACAATTAGCTCTAGTTTTATACATTTTTAAGCTCATTCGTGGAAAAACTCACAAATTCAAATTCAATATCTTTTATTCAAATTGGATTGTTACAATCTCTTTTGAACGTCAAAGCAGCTACGCCATTGGTTCACAAGTCTACGGCGGGAGACCTTGTACTGGAAAGAACCAGCAAGAAAACCAGCAAGGGCTATTTTTTTCTCCCTCTATTGTTACAGAGTCGTCAATTGGAAGCTGACCTCACAGCAGAAGTTTGAGCTCAACTTCCATTACAAGATTAGATGTGTTAGTTCTCTTCTTACTACTTATTACCAAAAATAATATTTGTTTAAACAAATAGTTATACATAACAACACGATTCATTATCTGAAAAATTAACACCAGGCATTGGCATCATTCAAATAATCGTTGACTTTATAATATCCTTTACTCATAAGAGTCTTTTTTACATGCGCTTTAAACTAATGAAAAGGCAAGTCGGTAACATTTTGTGGAAGCTTATTATAAAAGGTTATACATTTCCCCATAAACGAGCCTCTAGTTTTTTGAAGCCTGAATGTTGGAACGGCAAGTTTTTTTTTGAATCTTGTGTTTAGATGGTGAATTTGGAAATTGGTTTCAAATGTATTATAATTTTTATAGACATAAATCAAATTTTCATAAATGTACTGTCCTGCTAAGGTCAATATATTAATTTCTCTAAATAAGTCCCTTAAAGAATCTCTTGCTCGTAAATTATAAATAGCGCGAACCGCTCTTTTTTGAAGTACAAAAATACTTTCAATACTAGCAGCCGATCCCCACAGAAGTATTCCATATGACATGACACTATGAAAATTATTAAAGTAAATCAATCTTGCCGTTTCAACATCAGTAAGTTGTCTTATTTTTTTAAGTGCATATGCTGCAGAACTAAGTCTGTTAGCCAAGGACTCAATATGTGGATCCCACTGCAATCTAGAATCTAGTGTTATACCCAAAAATTTAGTAAAGTCGATGAATTCAACAATTTCATTATTCATTTCCACTATGGTATCCACTTTTCTTACATTTGGCAATGAGAATTTAATACATTTAGTTTTACGTGAATTTAAAGATAAATTATTTATAGTGAACCAATGCAATACTTTAGAGAGAGTACTATTTACAACGTCAGTATTTCCATTTCCTCTGTCAACCTTAAATATTAAAGAAGTATCTGCAAATAGTACTGTATCGCACAGATTCTTAGTGAAGTGTGGGAGGTCATTAATATAAATTAAGAAAAGCAAGGGTCCCAATATCGATCCTTGTGGCACGCCCATAACTATAGGTACACCAACAGACTCAGTTTTGTTAATAACAACTTTCTGAACCCTATTGGATAAATAAGACTCAATAAGTCTCATTGCTTCTTCAGAGACACCATAATATTTGAGTTTATTTAAAAGAGTTTGGTGACCAACGCAATGAAAAGCTTTTGATAGGTCACAAAATATACCAATTACATCTTGTTTACACTCCCAAGCAGCAAAAATGTGTTTCAGAAGTGCAACACCGGCATCAGTAGTGCAACGACCTTTGGTAAAACCAAATTGGTTCATATGTAAAATGTTGTTACTTGAGAAATGATCAGTTAACTGATTAGATATAATTTTTTCAAATATTTTACTAAGAGCTGGTAGAATCGAAATTGGTCGATAATTTGAAGGGTCATTTTTATTCCCAGACTTAAATAGAGGTATCAACTTGCTATTTTTCATGAGGTCGGGGAAGACACCTTCATCGACACATTTATTGAATATCAACGCAAGTTGCGGTGCAAGTTCTTTAATTACAGATTTAATTATATGGGTCGAAATACCCCAAAGATCTTCAGTTTTTTTGGTACTGATCATACGAAATGTTTTCAAAACAGTCCGGCTCGCAATGAACAAGTACCTACTTGGCACTTGTTGGTGGTGAACATAAAGCACCCAAAAAACTGCTCTGATGACTAGGAGATTCAATGAAACCACTTAGTCTGTACTAATGTGTCTATATTCACACTAACAACAAAAGTTTATTGTCCTTATATATTCGTGCTGTGACACAAACGTTAGCGCGTTTTAGCTTTTTCCAGTGGCGCCATCTCTTGAGAAGACCTTACAACGATCATTTACAGTGCTTAGTTCATTTGCTACACTTGTTACATTTGCTTGGAAAATCAAGTAATACAACTACACGTACTAGATGGAGCTCCAATTAGTAGATGTTTATAATTGATTACAAAACAATAAATTAAATTAGAACGATCATTAACATACCGCCCACCAAGGACATTTAGTGACAAATGTCCTTTTTGGACTACAGTATCAATAGGTATTTAAAATGACATAAAAATTCATCAATAGCTCACAATGCGCTTAGATCAACTTAAACATAACATAAACATAACTATAGGTACTCAAATCTTAACTCTTAATGTATATAACCATTTTAACAACATGTAAATAGCTCATTTCATACATATTTTAATTGTAAACAAATAATTTGAATAAAAAATGTAAATAGACAAACTTAATCAGTAACAATTGGCAAAATACATAATTTCGATGTAGGTCTCTTTAAAATATTTGATTTGGTGCGTACAGTGACTACACGGGTAACATTATCGTCACCGGGATGTTTTTGTTCTACACAGCCTAACAACCACCTACTGGGGGGCAAATCATCCTCCTTAATTAAGACTATATCGCCCACTTTGGGCTCTGGTACTTGTACTGCCCACTTGTAACGATTCATCAGAGTCGTTAAGTACTCGGATGACCATCTTTTCCAAAAATTTTGTACCATTCTTTGGATTAACTGCCAGCGGGGTAGGAGGCCTACATTAGTGCTTGCGTGGTTGTAATCGGGTACAGCTATGAGAGGCTCGCCTATCAAGAAATGTCCTGGTGTCAAAGGTAACGGATCACCTGGATCATTCGTACTAATGACGCTTATTGGTCGCGAATTCAGACAAGCTTCTACTTGCTTTAACAGAGTACTCATTTCCTCATATGTAAGAGTCGATTCACCAATAACGCGTTTGAGATGAAATTTGGTCGATTTCACCCCGGCTTCCCATAAGCCACCGAAATTCGGGCTACGGGGGGGAATGAAATGCCATTCTGTACTAACCGCCTCTAAATGTTCAGCTATCGTGGATTGGAAAGAAGCCAATTGCTGCAGCTCTCTATCGGCACCGACGAATGTAGTGGCATTGTCACTCCACAGCTCTGCACAATGACCTCTGCAAGAGACAAACCGGCGAAATGCTGCAAGAAACGCTGGAGTGCTCATGTCACTGACTACCTCTAGATGAATGGCTCTTGTGGACATACACACGAATAAACATATATAGCCTTTATATGACTTATAACCCCGTCCCTTTGTAGTTCTTATATTAATGGGACCAGCATAATCAACTGCACTGTGCAGGAAAGGGCGTGCAGGAGTACAACGAACAGATGGTAAAGATCCCATAAATTGGTTTTTGGTATCTGCTCTCTGCCTGGCACAAATTACACATCTGCGTACATAGTACTTAACTAGATTTCTGTCTCCAACTATCCAATACGCTGTTCTTATATAATTTAGCATTAGCTGCGGACCTCCATGCAGTGTTTTATTATGTGCTTCTGCTATAATGAGGTTTGTCAAATGACTCTTTGGCAAAATTATAGGATGCTTAGTTTGATCCTCTAATTGAGATTTCTCTAGCCTACCTCTAACTCTCATGATACCCTTATGATCGAGATAAGGGCATAAGGAAGTTAGACTGCTTTTTCTACCCTGCAAGAATCCCTTGTCTTTTAGTTGATTGTATTCCCTTGTAAATATATTTCTTTGAACTATTTTTATGCACGTGTCCTTTGCTTCCTCTATTTCTTTGTTTTGTAAATACCCTTTTTCATTCTTTCCTTTGCCCAAAAATCTACGACAGTATGCTATTACTCGAAATAGTCTGGACAAAGACGAAAATCGCTCTAACATTGAATCGGGTGGGACTAATGCTACGCATGTTTTAACAGATTCCTCTAAGTTAACTTTTAAATCTTTTGGTTTGCCATAAATGATTTCTTTTTTTAGAAATTTAGGTCCAGTAAACCATGTTTCATGTTCTATGAATGAACTTGGTAGCAATCCTCGTGACGCGCAGTCCGCTGGGTTGTTAGCAGTGGAGACGTGAAACCACTGAGCGGCGTTCATTATGTTTAAAATTTCAGACGTACGATTGGCTACAAAGGTCTTCCATCGACTTGGGTGACTATAAAGCCACGCCAAGACGACAGTTGAATCAGTCCACGCTCTAACATTCTGTATTGGTACGCTCAAGACTTCTGCGGTTTCGCGTAATAATTTCGCCAACAGTACTGCCCCACACAGTTCTAACCGAGGAATGCTAACTTGTTTTACCGGTGCCACTCTAGTTTTGGCCACCAGCAGTGAGACGTGTATATGGTTTGTTACATCTCTTCTTCGCAGATAAACTACGGCCGAATATGCTACCTTGGACGCATCGCTAAACCCATGAAGCTCTATTTCGTCATTTGGTTTAGTTCCAAGCCAGCGAGGAATTCTAACCTTGGAAACCAGCGTAAGTTCTGCACGGTAGGTATTCCACTCTGTAATAAGATCTGCAGGTAATGCCTCATCCCATCCTATGCCTGCGAGCCATAATTTCTGAATAAAGACTTTCGACAGTACTACACATGGAGCTAACCAACCTAAAGGGTCGAATAGTCGTGCGATATCAGAAATTACAGCTCTCTTGGTTAACGGATGTGATTGCTCTGATGGAAGCTTCACCGAGTATTGGAACGTATCGTCGCTGCGATTCCAGGTGAGTCCTAAGATTTTGATTGTGCTATCTAACTTAACATCTATGTTCCTTTGCTCTTGAATTTTTGTACTATTTTGTTCTATATTAGTTTCTTCTATGTTTGTAATCTTTGCACTTATTTGTTCTCTAATTTTATCGTTTTCTATTGCACTAATTGCCTGTAACATCTGCTTATCATTGCTGTTCCATTTTTGTAAAGTAAACCCTCCTTTTTGTAATAATTGTGTTATCTGCTTGTAAATTTCAGATCCAGCCTCAACAGTGTCGCAGCCTGTCATCAAATCATCCATGAAGAATGAGTTCAACACCTCAGTTGCAGCTATTGAATATTGTTCGCCCTCATCGTATGCAATTTGGTGCAACGTTCTTACTGCCTGATATGGTGCAGAGGCGGTTCCGAAGGTGATGGTCAACAATTCGTAATCCTTAATTGCTGTTTCAGGTGTATCACGCCAGAGAATGCGCTGATACATAGTATCTTCTTCGGCTATTCTTACCTGACGATACATTTTTACAACATCAGCTACAAGACCTATAGCATGACGTCGCCACTTCAGTACAGTGTGTCGCAGATCTGCTTGCAACGTTGGCCCGACCATCAGGGTATCGTTTAAAGATACGCCTTTGTTGTTCTTTTCAGAAGCATTGAATACAACGCGTACTTTCGTTGTTGTTTTGTCCTCTCTTATGACAGCATGATGAGGAAGATATACAGCTTCTTGACGTTTATCATCCTTTCCTTTAACAGCTCGCATATGTCCTAACTCTAAATACTCCTTTATCACCTTTGTGTACTCTTCTTTTAATACTGTATTCTTCTCAAATCTCTTCTCTAGTGCCCTAAATCTTGCTTCTGCTATGCCCCTCGAGTTGCCAGCCTTACATGGCGGATCTGCTACTCGAAAGGGCAGATTGACAATATATCTACCATCTCGTTCTCTTTTAGTTGTTTGTTTGTATAATTCTTCACATTTTTCTTCCTCTGGTGTAAATATTTTCTTATTACTACTTGATTCTTCTATCTCCCAAAACCTTCTAAGAATATCGTCTTCTTTGATATGCGTATGTAGGACACTAATCTTTCTTGCATTTTCCTTATTCTCAGGATGTACTGTACCCGAAAGGATCCATCCAAGCGTAGTGTTCTGTGCCATTAAGGTGCCTGTGTGGTTTTTAATTAAGCCCTCCTTCATTATCTTACTGAACACATCAGCCCCTAGAAGCACATCAATTTTGTTGGGTATATTGAAGTCTGGATCGGCGAGATAAAGACCTTTAGATGCCATCCAATCAAAGTTTTCTAAATTCATGTGCTGATCGGGCAAGTAAGAAGTAATTTTTTTGAGTACATAGGCCTTACATTTAAGTTTAAAACTCTCATCTATTCTTGACTGAATCGACAAATGTACTACATGCTTTGCTATCGTTGATCTGTCATTACCTAGGCCTGATATAATTCCTTGTACAGGCATTTTCTTCAGGTTAAGCAATTGTACTGTGGCTTCCGTAACAAAACATGCTTGTGAGCCTTGGTCTAGCAAGGCGCGGACTACCTGGCAATTACCCATTTTCGACTCGGCCTTTATTAACGCAGTCGCTAATAAAACCTGCCTGGGTTTGGGTACTGTATTGGTCGACAGACAGGACACTATTTGACTATCGCTCTTATCAGTAGAACAGGATTGAACGGGGGTTGAAATCGACGAATTTTTACTATTCTTATTGGCGGTTTCATCCATATGAAGCAAGGAGTGATGACGTCTCTTACATATTTTGCAAGTACTAGGGTTTTTGCAATTGTATTTAGTATGATTGCTGCCTAAACAGTTAAAACATATTTTATTTTTTGCGACAAATTCACGCCTACTTGCAATGGATTCGTTAGCAAACTTCTTGCAAAAGCAAAGTTTATGAACCTCTGAACAGTACTCACAAGGTCTTGCTGATGAATTCGTGACCAACATCGCCTTTGTACTGGAAACCTTTGAACTAGAGACCTGGTGAACCGTACTCCTTTTAGGTTCTATGAACTCTAACGCGCGGAAACGTGTTTCAAGAAACGATCTAAACTGCTGAAGAGTGGGCAACTGATTGCTATCACTTGAGCTGATACTCAATTCCCACTGTTTGCGGGTTTCTAAATCTAATTTATAGGCGACAATATGGATAATAATAATGTCCCATGTAGTCACATCTACGTTTATATTTTTAAGTGCGTTTAAACAGTCGTTGGTTGTATCCAACAGTTCTTTCAAAGCTGAACCGGATTCAGCATAAATACGTTTTTGACCGAACAATCGCTTAAGTATACAGTCTGCTTGATACTTTTTATTATTGTATCGATTAGCCAATATAGCCCAACATTGTGCATAATTAGCGTCACTGATAGGTGTGTGCCTGATTAATTGTTCGGCTTCACCGGTCAAATGATTTTTCAAATAGTGTAACCTTTGACAGTCATTTAAAGATTCATTTTTATGCACTAAAGCGGTAAACAGATCATTAAAAGTAATCCATTCACTATATTTACCAGAGAAAGTTGGAATGGTAATTTTTGGAAGTTTAACAAAATTTCCTGATGAATTTTTACATGGATTGTCACTAGGCTCATTCTGCCCTGCTGCTGTATTACTATGCAAAAGTTTATTTATCATAGTTTTAAGCAACGTTTTGTATGTTATATAGTTGTCCTCGGTATTGTCATAAATATCGCCTACTGACTTCTCAACTTCCATCAAGCTATGATCTTCATAAATCTTAGAGTGCAACTTATCAAATTTGTTCCAATGCTGTTCTAAAAGCTCTTTTCTTGATTCTAAATATTCTAATGTAAGCCTATCCTTTGGACTCTTTTTTAAATTAACTAATCCTTTATGTATTGTACTTTGTATACTGATTAAAACGTTGATGATTCCTTCCATTATTATTTAAATTAAACGCTCTTTTTTAATTAAATTAAAATCTAGCAATAAGCGCTACAGTAAAGCAACTATAAGTACTACAACTTCTACACACAAACAATGCTAAAAAACAATAAAGCAAATAGCCAATCTAAAAAGCCGTACGCTTAACAAAACACAAAACAAAAAATACAAACAAATAAAATATTGTAAGCTAAGCTCTAACAAAAGACCTATTTAAGTTTAAGCATACACAAAAAGGAACGACTATTCTTTCTTAAGTTTAAACTGTACTCAAGTCTACAATTAAAACGAATACATAGAACCGAGCAAACTACAAAGCAAAAATTTAAATTTTTTTTCTAAGTCCCAAATCAATGAAAATATTCTAAGTGTAGTGTAGGGAGCAGATTCTAAAAAATTTACAAGTGTTTTAAACTTAGTTTACTCTCGGTGGTAATCGGGCATAGAGTCCCCGTTCCCCCGTTTTCTATAAAACTATTCTAAGTCTAAACATGCAACAAATTACAAACTAAATTTAACACAAGTTACTTAACTACTGTAATGTCCATATAAACTACTCCAAATCTCAAAGTTATTTTCTTGATAGCAATAAGGTTCAAAATAGCACTTTACTATTTGCTTGAAAACTCAACTCTTGAATGAACTAGTAATCAGATTGTACTCACAATTTGTACTTCACACTCACTGACGAACGAATTGCTCTGCCTGATGCGCCCTCTGTGTTGTACTGTCCGCAACTGCCTGACAGCTGTCAAGTGTCAGAGCTGTTACTGTCCCGTCACGCCGCGTAATCCGTCGTCCTCGTTCTCTCTCTTGGTCTAGTCGTAGGTCTTTCGTCAGACCACGCACTTGTACTGCACTGTGCCCGGTGTACACCTCAGTATGCGACTGTACCGTAGTCACAGAAAGATCACCGATCTACTGTGCGAGCTTCAAAAATATGATCCGGCTCGAAGGACCAATGAACAAGTACCTACTTGGCACTTGTTGGTGGTGAACATAAAGCACCCAAAAAACTGCTCTGATGACTAGGAGATTCAATGAAACCACTTAGTCTGTACTAATGTGTCTATATTCACACTAACAACAAAAGTTTATTGTCCTTATATATTCGTGCTGTGACACAAACGTTAGCGCGTTTTAGCTTTTTCCAGTGGCGCCATCTCTTGAGAAGACCTTACAACGATCATTTACAGTGCTTAGTTCATTTGCTACACTTGTTACATTTGCTTGGAAAATCAAGTAATACAACTACACGTACTAGATGGAGCTCCAATTAGTAGATGTTTATAATTGATTACAAAACAATAAATTAAATTAGAACGATCATTAACAGTTAGCATCAATGTGATAAAAGTTGAACACCTTGTTGCACCTCTTCACACAACCCGGAGATACTTAGTTTGATGAGATTAAATGTTCCTGACGGATATGTGGGGCACCACCGGTGACCGCCGGTGCCGTTGCTATGTATACTTGGCGCTCGCACCAAACTACAACAAAACGCTCCAATGACGCAAGCGCTGCGTAATTTCAACCGAATAACTGAGAGAATCGATGTTTTTTCTTGTTCATTGAACGAATTTACAACGACAACACTATTAATTCTATGTTATTAATATTTAGTACTTACTAGTGGGCCCAGCAGACGTGGTCCTGCCCGATTCCAGCGCCACCTACCGGGTCCAACTTTACGTTTAAGCCTTCCTTGGACCTATTCAAACACGCACAGAAAATTTTGTTACAATCGGTCGAGGAGCCTTTTCAGAGTTTTTGTGAGACAAACATACAGCGTTTCATTTTTATATATAAATAATAAAATATATAAATAAAATTCCTTTATTTCAAAAGTAATATTTACAGATTCTTGACGAGTTTTCCCTTTAAGTAGTCTAAGACACTTGTATTGGAAATAACTCGCTACTTCCCTTATGGTAGCTAAAGTAAAGTAAACTTAATTTTGACTAAAACTAAGACTAAAAG
Source organism: Schoenobius gigantellus (assembly GCA_963935595.1). NCBI lineage: Eukaryota > Metazoa > Arthropoda > Insecta > Lepidoptera > Crambidae > Schoenobius > Schoenobius gigantellus. Next base: position 24,137,955 of record OZ012547.1, read on the forward strand.
GTAAGACAAAGGTACAAACAATTCTAGCGGCATTATAAACAATGTTAACGTGAGCGTAAATATTGGTATGTATGTGTGCGTAAGATGTTTGTGCGCGTGTGTGTGTGTTTATGCGTGTGTGTGTGTATGTGTGAGCGTGTTCAATACTACTAAACTACCTCATTCTTATAAAAAGATTTTCAACTTCTTCATAACTAAGTGAGTTCAACCATTCAATTAAAGTGTTTTTGCAGTTGTAAGATAACATTGGGTATATTTTAAGTATTTTATTTATTTTATTGTAAAGAGAGGCGGACTGACCTATATATTGCCTTCTGACGAACGCTGTATGAGAAGCAGTGACGGGTGCAACAATCTTTTATGACTCAGGTCAACATAAGGCAGAGATCTGTGACAGGTTAGGATAAGATTGAGAATGTAAAGTTTCTTGACTGTAAGTAGACCGCTCATTCTGTATAGTATATCAGTAGGAAATCGATAAGGTTTAGAATAAATGACTTTAATAAGCGATCTTTGAGCTCTTTCTAATTCCAGAAAGTGTGTTTTATCAGCTCAACCCCAGATCGAGATACAGTAGGTGAGAACTGATTGAGCTAAAGCTACGTAGATTTTATTTTTAAGTTTATTTGACATGATCTGCCGTAGTGATTTAAAAACCCATAAGAGTTTCCTAATACGAATAGTCAGCAATTCCAAATGTGAGTGCCAGCTAAGCCGTTGGTCAAGTATTATACCTAGGTATTTAGTTTGGCTGACCTTTTCAATAATGGGGCAGTTACAGTTCCGGTTTTCAGGGTTGGAGCATAAGTGGATCTTTATAATGAAGCTGTTTTCTGGTTGGGATTTATTAGAAGGAGTAAAACAGACGAAGTTCGTATTCTGGGTATTTAAAGTAAGAAGATTTACTTTAAGCCAGTTAGACACAATCATTAATCCTTATCATTAATTAATCTCTCAGACCTTGCATGTACTGTACTCCAGGTCCTACCAGCAAAAACGAGCGCAGTGTCGTCCGCATATGAGTATATCCTGCCCCCGACCTCCTGAAGGTTACATAAGTCGTTTATATAAATTAAAAACAGGGTCGGGCCGAGGACACTTCCCTGCGGAACTCCAAAACTAGGAGTAGCTTTGTCACTACGTAAACCATTTATATGTACTTGCTGCGTTCTGTCCTGGAGGTAACTTTTGAAAAGCATGAGTGGGGTATCCCTTATACCGATGCTTTCCAATCTCTGTAAAAGAATAGGCACGGAGACGGTGTCGAAAGCCTTTTTTAGGTCTAAAAACACAGTAAGACATTTGTTGCCATTATCTACTTCATTAACTATATTGGAAGTAAGATCAAAAAAAAAAAAAGATCAAGAATAGCATCTTGAGTTGAAAGGCCCCTCCTAAAACCATATTGTGATCTGGATAATATTTCAAATTTATTAAGAAAATCGACCAATCTATTGTTGAGCAACTTCTCGATTATTTTGGAGATTGGGGTTAGGACAGAGATAGGCCTATAATTGCTAACATCCTCCCTGTGCCCATTCTTATACACCGGGGTTACTATAGATCTCTTTAAAGCGCTGGGGAAAACGCCAGTACTAAAGCAGAGGTTTGCAAGCTTACTTATGTACGGGACAACGAAGTCCTTAGCATGCTTCAAAAAAGCAGTACTGATCCCATCCCATCCAGGTGAGCTCCCTGAGTCCAGACTCATCAAGATGCTCTCAACTGAACCGCAATTCCCAACACCTAGTTGTTTTACAATTGTATCAGCTAAGTTTGCACCAATGCAAGCAAAATAGTTGTTGACGTAGTTAACTGAATCAACTGGTTGCGGTTTTAATTTAAGTAGGGCTTCATTATTTGACCTGGGTGGTTTGTACCGAGTGATCTCATTTACCGTGCTCCAGAATTTCCGGGGGTTGTTAGCAGATTTATTAATAAGCTCACACTGATGTTGTCGCTTAAGCTTTTTGATAAGATTGGAACAAAAATTTCGAAAACGTTTGTAAGTAACTTTTAAAATTTTTTTCCAGCCTTAGTTGTGTTGAAGTTAACAGACATAGAAACTCTTTAGAAGTAGTTGGCTCCTACTGCCCAAATCTAACCGTACCGTAGAAAACCTAACCAGTCATCTCTGCGCATTTGAAAGGGCACGGCGAGGTAACAATGCACCCTCGCATCAATCGGAAGCCCTGGTTTCGAATACGGAGAAGAAGAAGGACAAGAAGCTTAAATGCAACTACTGCCTAGGTATTGGCCACAGAGTACGCAACTGTCAAAAATGGATCCGTGACGGTAGACCTCCTAAGAGCCAAAATCCGACCCAGACAGCAACGCCTTCTACTTCTAAGACCGCTAACTTGTTACTCATGTCTTTAGAAGACAACGAAATCTTCACAGTTTCACGGGACAACGAGAACTGGTACATCGATAATGGCGCAACAAGCCACGTCACCAACAGAGCTGACATTTTCCAAACCTACGAACATTTCAATGAGAACTACACTGTTACAACGGCCGCTGGTAATGAAGTCCGTGCCAAAGGCAAAGGAACAGTACAGCTCAGAGGATATGTTAACGGGAAACAAATCGACATCAGCCTGCAAGGCGTCTGGTACGTTCCGGCCATAAGCAAGAATCTCTTCTCCGTACTCGCACTTCACGACCGAGTCCCGAATAGCACCTTTTCATCCAGGACAACTGAATGCAAGGTCATTGTCAACGGGAAAGTATGCTTAATAGGGAAGAGACAAAAACAAGGTGGCTTATATCGACTGGAAGTAAAACCCGTACTGCCAGAAACACCACCCGAAGTCTTTGCAACTACAGCAACGATGCAACTGTACCATGAGAGACTCGCTCACCAAAATAAAAGACTCGTAAGAGCGACGATCCAACGGGAACTAGGTCTAAACCTGCCGATGGATAAAGAGACCTGTGAAGGCTGCATCTTTGGAAAGGCGCATCGACTTAAATTCGGTACAAGAACTCGAGCTACCGCGCCCGGAGAAATCGTACATACCGACGTTTGTGGACCGTTTCAACCTAGCTTCTCAAACTATCAGTACTACGTTTTGTTTAAAGACGACTTTACTGGCTACCGTATGGTGTACTTTATACGCAAGAAGTCCGAGGTCAAAGACAAGTTAGTTTTGATGATCGCTCTAACTAAAACAGCCGGACACACCATAAAATGCCTTTTGAGTGACAACGGCGGCGAGTTTGATAATGCGTCGATAAAAAGTATTTTAGACACTCATGGAATAGTACAGCGACTCGTCACCCCGTATACACCGGAACAAAACGGAGTAAGCGAAAGGGAGAACAGAACCCTAGTTAAGACAGGCAGATCGATGATGTATGCTCATGAGCCATTACCACAAGTGCTTTGGGCAGAGCTCATTAATACCGCGGCATAAATTCTGAACAGGTCCCACAAGTTCAGATAAGAAATCTCCGTATGAACTTTGGAATGGAAAGAAACCTATGATTAAACATCTCCGAATAATAGGCTCAACCGCATACGTCCATATCCCAAAGCAAAAGCGTAGAAAACTTGACAAAAAGGCGATAAAAGGTCGACTTATCGGGTACGATGAAGATTGCTACCGTATCTGGGTCACAGACGGAAAACATTCGACGCTCATCCGCTCTCGTGACGTAATCTTCGATGAGAAACCTCTTCCGATCTGTAATAGTGAAATTCCTAAAACAGAAATTGAGACAAGAGAATACCCGATTCCCATAACGCCAAACACGAACTTAGAAAGAGAAGTTGCAGCTCCAGAGCAAACTCACGTTCACGAGGGAGATACACCCCAACCAATCTCCAATGATCATGATCATGTTCTCGAGGGAGAAGAATCGGATCCAGTCCTCCACGAAGACCATGACCATGAAGACGAAACGACAGTTCCAGAAGAATTTTATGACGCTGAACCACCGCCAACCGGCTATAATCTTAGAGATCGCTCACTGATTCGACGTCCTGAGAGACTAAGAGATTACGTCTGTATCACTGAAGCATTCCCAAATAATTTCGCAGACGCTATGAAAAGGCACGATCGCGAAGAATGGCAAAGGGCAATGGATAGCGAATTGAAATCCTTCGAAGACCTGAACGTTTGGACGCTGTGTGCACTGCCAAAAGGACGAAAAGCACTTCCCTGCAAATGGGTTTTACGGATCAAACGAAATCCAGATGGCACGATCGACAAATACAAGGCTCGACTTGTCGTAAAAGGGTACAGACAAAGGAAAGGAGTAGACTATGACCAGACCTTCAGTCCTGTGGCACGCCTGGCTACTGTACGAGCACTACTCAGTGTTAGTGCGCAGGAGAACTTACACCTGGTCCAATTCGACGTCTGCACAGCCTTTCTGAACGGAAAGCTCGAGGAAGAAATATATGTTCAACCGCCAGAAGGGTGCAACCTCACGGAAGGAACGTCTACGTCTACCGTTTTCAAGCTTAACCGTAGCCTGTACGGACTTAAACAAGCACCAAGGTGCTGGAACTCTTGCTTTCAAGAGATCCTATTGGATATGAGCTTCAAACAGTCCGAAGCTGATTGCTGCTTATATTCAAGAGAAGTAAACGGAAGGAAACTACTGATCACGTTGTACGTCGATGACGGATTAGTAGCTGCCACTAATGAAGACACGGCTAACGCCTTCTTAGAAGATTTGAAGAAGAGACTGCGCATAACGACGAAACCAGCGACATATTATCTTGGTCTTCAAATCCATCGAGGAAAGGATGGCTCCATCTTTATCAACCAAGAGGCATACGTGAAAAAGGTATTAGACCGCTTTCAAATGAGTGACTGCAATCCCGTTTCCACACCGATTGAGAGAGAAACTCTTCAAGAAGGGAAAGAAGAAACGGAAGATTCCTGTTTCCCATATAGAGAAGCTGTCGGTGCTCTGGCATACTTAATGGTTGGTACTCGGCCTGACATTGCTTATGCTATTGGAGTTGTCTCAAGAAAGTTGGAGAAACCTGCAAAGACAGATTGGCTCAAGGTAAAACGTATCTTGCGCTACATCAAAGGTACCTTTTCGCATGGGATCTCCTATAAAGCTGGTCTTAAACCTGGAATCCTAGAAGGATTTAGCGACGCCGACCACGGAGGTGATCCAGAAACTGGACGTTCCACGACGGGAGTGATCTGTCGCTATTCTGGAGGCACAGTTTCATGGTTCAGCCAGCGACAAACATCGGTCGCTATCTCCACTACAGAAGCCGAAATTGTGGCAGCCAGTGAAGCCGGCAGAGAACTAATGTGGCTTACAAGAATATACCAGGCATTGACTACAATTGCGGACGTACCAGTTCTGCATGTGGACAATGAAGCTGCTGTTCGTCTTGCTCACAACCCCGAGTTTCACAAGAGAACGAAGCATATCCGGCTTAGACATTTCTACGTCAGAGAATAGGCTAGTTGACCCTTTTTTAAAGTAGGGCTTAAAATGTTCATAATTGTTGTATTAGACCATAGCACATGAATATTATTTTTTTCGATGGCTAAAAAGTGCAAAAAATCTATTTTAAATTAAGATTTTCAATTTTGGACCGAAAACACGGTCAGCCATGATAGTCTGTTCATTATCTGTGGCAATGACGTCAGTCTTATAGTAAACAAAGCACGGGGGCGAAATAACCTCACAAAAACAATGCTTTCTATTAAATATCACAAAATATAGTAAAACTGTATATGGAACGGGACAATAGAACAGGAATATTAGAAATACCTCTTCAAAGACTCCAGGAAATCTGTGGATTAGACGTACCCAGTGATATAGACATGCGAAATATTTGGTTAACACTCGCTTAAAGAAATCCTGTAACTATCTACTGAAACTCAAATGTATTTTTGCGAAAATCACATTAATGTAAGTACTATAACTGAATAACTCAATCTGTGTAGGTACTTCAGTTTCAACTTAAACAAAATAGAAGTTTTTAGGTTGTATGTAAAATCAAATCTGTATGTAAATTAATTCAATTTTTATCTTTCAGTTAGAATGAAAACTGACTGCAGCCGACCAACCAAATTCTAACTTGACCAGAAAACTGAGAGAAAACTTGACCATTTACGCCTTTTTGATTTAATCTAAGTTATACACTGACACTAGATGATGTTTCAAAGAAAAGAATATGTACTTATGTCCAATTGAAGAATGATGTAATTGAATATTAATTAAAAAGTATGTAATACAAACAAAAATATCAAAGTTTCATAATGAATATATTTATCTAAACAACTTTTACTTGAATTTACTGAGTACCTAATTAAAATTTGTTGCTTTCAGTGGTTACTTAATGAGAACTATTGTGTACTAACCTGTTCTCCTCTTGACAACGAGATTGATAAGGCAGTAAAAGTTGTGCAACATAATACAAAGCAGTGCATGCTCAGCCACAACATCAAAATGTGACCCGTCAACTAGAACAACATTATGTCAACAAAATAACTCAAGTATTCATATACCAAAGCACCATAGAAGTAAATAGGTCCAGTTTGGTAAAACTGAAAGATGTTATATCTTCACTGATTAAACCTGCTGGCCACCATGGCTGGTAAATTTCAGAACAGCTTACGCAAGAATATGCAAGTTATCCATTTTAAAGCCATATACAAATATATTAAATGTGATTGCTGTGTTGTCAGCCTGTGCTCTTCCTAATTTACAAGACCCTTCTTATTAAATAAATAATATAAAGAATTTTTTTTCTTTACTTTATACATAACTAACATCTAAAGATGACATAATAAATAATTGTACTACTAATGTAGTCATTATGTTCTTCACAAAAAAAAATGTTCTATGTTTATTTGACAATAATGACTTGTAAAGGTTTAAGTTGAATCAAAATATTTTAATTTGAAATGCATGTGTTTTATTTTTCTGTTACACCTTAAAAGATTTATAATATTTTATAGGTTTGTTGTACAAATAGGTTGAATAGAGTTAGATCAAATTTATTAATTTGTATATATTGCCTTAAGGTCGCAGGTAATAAAAGTCAAAATAATAGTAAAGTGATTTATTATGAAGTAATACTTTCATATAATTTAGGAAAAATGTAGTATAGTTTCCAAAATGACACTATTTGATCAATAAGTTTTTTGACATTCAGATTGTTAGAACAAATACCTATTATAGCTAATATTGTCACCTTTGAGTGTTTTCAAAATGACATACTGCTAGCAACACAAAAGTATATAAGTTTTGTTTGCTTTAGCACAAAACATCTGCATCTATACTTGAGTTAAGCATACTGTTCACAGTTTTCCGTCTTTGATAATTAACATTATCTTCAGTAAAAGAGCATGACAATTTTGTATTAATCTAATTTTATGGATACCGTTTGTTGAATAGACTATTACAGGGTATTAATCAGAAATGAGGTCACATTTTGCAAATTTCAACCCAAATCTTCATCTTTCAACTTTTATCCACATTTCATTATACTCGTAGGTGTCTGCAAGATTTCCCACCAAAACTCTTCCCAACAAAAGAACCATCATGTGTTATGCACTGGCTGACTTTATAGCACATGGAAGCTGTTATTGTTTATAACGAAGTTCGAACTAAAGAGCACTTCTGTATTGATGATTCGTGGTTTAGTTTTCTATGCACTTTATTCTTTCTTCATTGAAGAGGTCTTTTATTTTTTAAGAAATATGTCACAATCTGTGTCTGTGAATGTATATATATTTTTCCTCCCAGTAATTTTCTTCATGCTTGACAAATGAACAACTGCCAATCTTTCTTTTTTTATGTTCATTTACAAATTCTTGCAGTACTACACTGGTATTTGACACATGATCCTGATGTTTTCTTTTCAACATTTCTCTTGAAGTAAATATTTTTAGTGTTTATTTGACTTTTGAGAGATAGAATTCTATCCAATAGCATTCAACTGCTGTACAAAATAGCTCCTCACTGTGATGGTGCAACCACACCAAAAATGCATGTTTGCAACTCTCTTCTGCCGCGTGACAATCTTGACAAGTACACTTGTAACCGTTCTTCATTATAACAGTATTGAAACTGTACTTATATTGTTTAGAGCGATACACAAAGAATCTCCTGACCATCAATGTCTATTTTCGGAAGATTTGTACTATCTGCTCTCACAAATCCAACATCAATGGTTGATTTTGCTATTAATACAAATAATTTACGATATTTTCAAATATAATAACGGAGACTTGGACGATTTTTTGCCAGTTTTAGGAAAGAATAGTGCAAATCGACGAGTTGTTGAATCAAATTTGACATTTCTTTGTTTACTATATGATTGACGTCACGGCCCTGACCACAGGATATCAAAGCGTTTACGGCGTGAGATAAAAAAAGATTATTTCTAGCATATTTTTTTTGCTTTTATGGTTTTCTTTTTTCTCAATGTATGTATATTCATAATCTAATAGAAATAACCACCAAAGACTGCATTACCTACTAAAAAAATATTTATGTATGTAACACATGCTACGTTATACGTGGCTACAGTATGACGACACGGTTAGCGCAGCGGTCGCGTGATCGCCTACTGCGGAACCGGTCGCGGGTTCGATTCCCGTACGGGACAAAGATTTTGTATGACCTACAAAAATTTGTTCAGGCTTGGGCGTATGTGCATGTGAGATTCTATGTTTGTAACTGCACCCCCGACACAGGAGACAATTCTATTATGAGGCAACGTTTTTTAAATAATTGTTGTGTTATGTATTAATAATTAATATTACATACATATGCTGTACTTATCTATATATCATAACTATGTATATCTGTTTTTTGTCTGTAAGTAATTGTTATAATGTAATAACTGTTGGTGAGTCTAATATTACGTAGAACTTTTGTGTTTGGACTCATTTGAAAAGGCTCACCGAGAACAAGATGACTGTGATGATTTGCCTTCTGACGATCAGCATAATAAATTTTATAATACACTAGCCCGCCCGCAAATTCCGTTTCGCCTCACGATAGGTTCTTTTGTTTTATTCTGGTTTTCCCGTTTTACTGTCTAATTTTTCCCGTAGGAAAAAAGTATAATATATCCGTCTCCTCGTCCTAAGCTACCTCCCCACTAATTTTCAGCCAAATCCTAGTTTTCCCGTTTTCCCGTGGGAAATTTTACCGTGGGAAATTTTACCGTGGGAAAAGTATTATATATTATACCTTATATAATTAGCTATCTATTAGTGAAAATCCCGTCAAAATTGGTCCAGCCGTTACGGAGATTAGCGGGAACATACAGACAGACAGACAACGGGAACATACGTCTCCGGGACGGCCAGACCGATTTTGACGGGACTTTCATCAATAGATAGCTAATTATATAAGATAACACATAGTCTACTTTTCCTACAGTAAAAATTCCCACGGGAAAATGGGAAACTAGGATTTGACTGAAAATTGGTGGGGAGGTAGCTTAGAACCAGGAGATGGACATAGGATACTTTTTTCCCACGGGAAAAATAGACGGGAAAACTAGAATAAAACAAAAGAAACTATCGTAAAGCGAAACGAAGGTCGCGGGCATAGCTCGTCGTACATAAAGTCGAGGCGGCATGGTTAGCGCAGCGGTCGAGTGAGCGCCTACTGCGCAACGAGTCGCGGGTTCGATTCCCGTACGGGACAAAGATTTTGTACGACCTACAAAATTTTGTTCCGGTCTGGGCGTATGTATGTGCATGTGAGATTCAATGTTTGTAGCTGCAGCCACGACACAGGAGAAAATCCAACTGTGAGATTCTTGTGAGAACAAACGTTCTTTGAAGAAAAAAGAGTGTAAATAAATATATGTAATCTGTATAGTGCCCAAACTTCTATGAAACGGCTATTTAAAAATGAAGCCACTATATTTATTTAAAAATTATTAAATTGATATTACACTTGACTGTGCTAATAAATGTGCTTATAGTTTTCTGTTTTTAGGCAATCAAAAAATCTACAAAACTCCCAAACAGTACATAAGGAACTGCCTACGACGAAAGTAAAAGGAATTTCGCCAGAATCAAACGAACTACGTTCTGTCGCTATTGAGGAGGGACCAGCCCCCTAACCATGATCGCTTAAAACAATATTAAAACCGCGCTGAGAGTGGGATGGCGCTATTCGCAGCAAGAGCGGTGTCTCTGTTTTAATATTTTTTTAACCATGCTATAAGCGATCATGGTAGGGCCCCAGTACAAAATATGAGGGTATGTTTTAGCGTCATCATACTCTGTGATTTGTCAGAATATATATTTTTATTTATATTTGTGTTATAATCTAACTACAAATTTAAAATTAAGATATATTTAACTGCCTAGTAATCATGAACATGCTATTTTTTTAGTTTCAACAAAATGAAGATTCTTTGCCTGGCCTTATTATCGAAAAAGAAGTACAATCACAAACAGAAGTCCTAAACATATCTGGAAGAAGAGTTGTCTTTTCACATATCGATCTTGTAAATATGCACAAATTCTTGTAACACTTATTAATTCACGAATGTTTGTAAAGCACTAACTGATTATTTGAACTTCACTTTGTATAACGCTATTATTCACAAGCGATAAATATTTGTAATAGTTATTAGTCCTTTATTGTGTTTTTCTATATTTTCTTATTATAATTGTTAGCGTCCAACATTTGATCTCAATATTGTAGCTCAATGCCTACGTGACTGACAAATGTCATATAATTAATTATTTTTCAAAAATCTTTCGTTTGACATTTATGTAGTTGTCTATTGTTATGGCCAGTATAAAAGCGGACCAGGGTCATTAGGAAGCCAGTCTACTACCAGCTCTGGTATTGAACGCAAACGGCTAAGGAGTAGCTAAGCTCCTTACACCGGCTTGGAACCTAACCACCACCGCCAGGCCTTCGTGATCATATCACTTCATGCCGGTTCCTTCACGCGTCTCCACCGCGCCTGCTACGTGTGCCTGCTGCCCACCTGACCACTCCGTCGCGCCTTCTACGGGTCCCTGCTGCCGTCTGCCTACGAAGCATCGTTGGGGCGCTCCTATGCTGCCTACCTATCCTCTGAGCTGCCTATCCGGAGAGCTGTGCTGCCGTGCCTGTTCCTGCTCCGGCTATCCGGCTGAGCTGCTACTCGCCCCCGCGTCCTACCCTGGCCAGGCTAGATTTTTATATAAATATTGTTGTACATAGCTAGATCTTAGTTAAGTTAGATAATTAAATTCAGTCGTGTCCTCCTTATCACCCTACCTTTGCATTTATTTTTTAATTATACGGTATTAACTTTTAACCTTGTTTTTCTTTTGGCTTCCTCCCTTTTTTTTTGCACGAAGCCTTCCGCTTCGCGACAAGGTAATAAAGTAAATAGGGCTTGCAAAAACTTTCTGAACAGCCAAATGTTGTCAAAAAGGCACGACTGGCTGTTCATAGATGCGTTTTGGTCCCTACGCTTATGTATGGTAGTGAATGTTGGGTGTGGCAAAAGAAGGATAAAAGTAGGATTAATGCAGTGGAAATGAGAGCTTTGAGAGGAATGGCTGGAGTGACTCTGATAGATAAGTTTCGTAATAGTGTGATAAGGGAAATGTGTGGGATGAAAGAAGACATAGTGACAAAAATTGAAAAAGGAATGCTAATATGGTTTGGCCATATAGAAAGGATGAATGGAAGACGACTTACGAAAAAAATATACGAGGCAAATGCAAGTGGACAAGTCCGTAAGGGACGACCGAGACGAACTTACCTGGACCAAATAGGAGACATCTTGGACCTGCACCAAAAGGTCAGGTCAAGAATACCCGTAACCGACGAGCGTGTACGAAAGCATTTATGAAAGTGGAGGACGCTAGAGACGTATGCTTAGACCTTACGGTCGAACTTTTCCTTCTTATCTTAACAGAATACATAATATTCATCGGCGAATAATTAAATTATTAGTAAATAAAAACACAAAAAAAAGCTGTGAGGATAACTATGATCTCCTGTTTCAAAAATGTAACATATTACCAGTGTCAGAAAAAGTAAATTATCTATTAGCCGTTAGCAACTATAAGTGTAATAAATTTAAATTTAAAATTCCTGTAAACCGCAAACTGAGAGAAAACGTAAATAGAAAAAAATATGAACAACCAAAATTTTGTAATTATTACGGACAAAGAACGCAAGCATATTCAATACCAAAGATTTTTAATAAGATTACTTGTGATGATTGTAAAAGCCTAAGTGTATTTAAATCCTATATCAAAAAATTACTTTTGTGTGAATATTCACAGAGACTAAATGTATAGGAAAAAAGAGCTCTTTTGTAAAAAATGTTTATAGTTATATTTTATTGACTTAATTTTTTTTTTGTTGATTTAGATTAGAAAGTGTAACTAACTTAAATATGTATTATTAGAATGAGTGTCATCATTGTTATCGCCAACAAACTTGTCAAAAGTTTGGCGATATTATGTAACTTTACCATATTACTGTAAATAGAATAAATAAATAAATAAAAAAAAAAACCTACGAGCACTTAACCCAATAGAGATGTAATTCATGCGAATTCAAAAGAAAACAAGAGTGTCAACTAGCTGCGGTGCGCGGGAGGTTGTGATCGCTCCGAGCACCTCCGAGGTAATCCCATAGATTCCGATGCATTGCGAGCCCGATCGCTAAGGCGAGGTGTTAAGGACTATTATGCGTGCGTCGCGAGCGGTCGCGAGATTCTTTACGACGATGAGAGATTAAATAAATAAAATGACGATGAGAGACACACATTTACAATTAAATAAATATTTAAAAATATCCCCTATACCCTGGTTACCATCTAGCACTAAAGTACTAAGTATCAAGACGAATCAAACGAGCCCATACTCGATGTGGCTATGTCGATTAATTAATGAGTTCCTATGGCCATATTCCAGTTCCATCATTAGACCCTGGTTAACCTCTAGCACCAAAGTACTCGTCAAGACGAATCAAACGAGCCGAGGCTCGATGGGGTTGCGTCGTTGCTTTACTGAGTTTCTATGGCCACATTCCAACTCCATCATCAGACCCTGGTTACCATGTAGCACCAAAGTACTCGTCAAGACGAATCAAACGAGCCCAAACTCGATTAGGATGTGTCATTTCATTGCGAAGTTTCTATGGCCACCTTCCAGCTCCATCATCAGATCAGCACCAATGTCATCATAATATTGTATTGTCACGCGATTTACACTTGTATGCTAAATTTTAGATCAATCGGTAACCGGGAAGTGGGTCAAATTTAATTTGCTAGATTTGATGACAAACATCGACATAGGTGAAAGTAAATAAAAAATTTTTAAAAATAAAAAAAAAACCACATCAAAATCCGTTGCGTAGTTTTCAAGATCTTAACATACATAGGGATAGACAGCGGAAAGCGACTTTGTTTTATACTATGTAGTGATGAGAAAATATATGTCGCTCAGAGAGCGATTAAAGTAGGCAAAATAACACTGACTGGGCGGCGTGTCTGTAGTCTTATTTTATCTTGAGCTTGATACTTTGTAGTGCAGTTGTCTAGAAAGAGATGGCGTTAACGTGGGAATACTTTTACCAGCGGGCAAATGCTGATGGCGGCTGTACACTCTCGACGAGTGCTCTCGTCAAGTCTCGCCGAGAGGTCTCGCCCGAGAGACCTGTCAGCGAGTGCTTACCATGTACACTCTCGTCTATTCACTTGCGGTTTTGATCACCGAGAGGATGGACGCGTTAGAAGTCGCTTCCACTGTTTCGCTATGCACTATATGTATGTACACGAATATCATACAAAAAAATTCAAAAAGAGTGGCGTCAAAGAAGATGGTGGATGGTCGCTATGCATCGAATAATAATAATAAAAACCGACTTCAAAAACACTGAAAAGTTAAAAATAATATAAGAATAGGTACAGACAACATCACGCTTCTATATTGAAGTTGGTGACAAATTTTAACACTTTCTAGGAGATCATCGTTTGGCACCGACTTCAATATAGAAGTGAGATGTTGTCTGTACCTATTCTTATATTATTTTTAACTTCTCAGTGTTTTTGAAGTAGGTTTTTATTTTTTATATAATATTTTTTATTTTTAACTTTATAGTGAATGCAATCTTTTTAGTGAAAGAAACCCGAATTTAAATTAGCGTTTCCCTCGATTTTCATGGGATCCCATGATCAGATCCTGACTTTGGTGACCACCCTTGGGGTTTACTCTATCGAATACTAAAAGAATTTTGAAAATCGGTCCACAATTGGCGGCGTAATCGCGTAACATACACAAAAAAAAACATACGCATCGAATTGAGAACCTCCTCCTTTTTTGAAGTCGGATAAAAATATGGTTACAGAGATGATTATAAGAAGCTAATCCAACATATTTTGTCATTTTTCGACGTGCAAATACTTATTCCGATGTGAAATATTATGATTAGTACGACTCAATTCACGTGTGTTCAGAGCGGTTGCTGGCTGTGCACTGCACTTGGCGAGAGTGTACATCAATGCTCTCGCCGTTCCTCGCGAGACATGCCGAGACTCTTTGACTCGGGCACAAAAAACCGACACGGGAGCGAGAGCGGGCGAGTAAGCACGAGACATCCCGAGGCGAGGCGAGAGCTACCATGTACACTCTCGCACTCGGCCTGTCTCGGGGTGTCTCGGCGAGAGTGTACAGCCGCCATGAAGGTCATTGGGCGACGTAATACCCTTAAGTGAAGTGACCTAATTAGTGCTTAATTTCATCTTACCTCATAATTGTTGGTGTTTCGCGATTTTCTATAGAACACCCACCCCACAAACGTAACAATACCAATCTGTCTATAAAACTATTTTAAGTCTTTAGTTTTTCAAAGCTATATTTATATAAGGCCTGTGTATAATATTTATAATTTTTTGGCGTTGCCTAAAAATAAACCGCGTAATCTTTTATGCGCTGACAGTTTGACGTGCAGAAATTCCCCCTAAACTTAAGTCCACCCTTGCTACAATTTCAATATATTCGTATAATATTTATCATTGTTAGCGTTTCCTAATAATAAAACGCACAACCTCTTACACACTGACAGGTTGACTGGCAGAAATTTCTACTAAACATAAGTCCATAACTTCCCCAATTCATTACGCAATAGAGAGATTTTGCTGTTGTATACTTATCTCTTTATTGCACATTTTATACATAGAAAAGGATAACTAAAGGCGAACTTATGTCCGTACTGGATTACTTCCTTTTTTTTCCTTCCTTCATATTTCTTTTTCATTTTTCTTTTAAATTTTTTTAAATCATTCATAAAATGGACAAGAAGATACGTAATTTTTGCAGAGGTAAGTACGGATTCGTTAAGAGTATGATAATTCTATGGCTTGTTATATTATTCTTATTCTTTTAATTTCTATCTCGATAATCGCTTAGGATTGGTTTTGATAGGCAATGATAAGCAATATTACTACCCTATCAAATATCATTGCATAATAAATAATATACGCAATTTTATTCCACTAACCTATTACTACCAACAATACGAGTACAGACATTCATATTATACCTATTTCCGTGGAGCTTGGTGGCGCATTGACGCGTGCGCTCAGCGAACGATAACTAAAGTTAAGCAATGTTGGCTATGGTCAGCCCTATGATGGGTGACCAAAATAAGCAACATCTCAAATTTTAATTTACGACTACATACATTTCCAAAACGCCCAGAATAATGTAATTACTGATTAAGTTCCAAGTAGATTTGCCTTACTCTCTGTCAAGTTATAAATGTAAAAGCAAATCTGTCTAACTTTCAGTTTGTTAACTACGCTTACTCATCCACGCTTCCTACATTACCTAATACTAAAACAATGTAGTGCATGTTTTGAGTTCAAGTTTAGGAATTTTGAGCACCTCTAGATAGTCGGCAAGGGTTGCCCTAGGAAAGTGCCCGCCAAACCCAACTTGTATGTAGGATACACTGGAGGTACCTACTCCCTCGCAGCACTGCCGTAAGTGTTAAGCGTATCGGACTTAGGTGATATATGTATTAACACCCAAACCCCAACACAACTTTATGTTGATTCCATTGGGAATCGCGTATAGTATTATTGTATGTACAAATGATTTGAGTTCCGTTTGTTACGTGTACAGTACACGTAACAAGAGTACTGTAAATGTAAGGCATGTTTCATGTTTTAACTACGCTTTGGCATTACGCATACTTTGAGTTCTAAATCTACCTAAAAATTAATAGAAAGACAGAATATACTTTTCATTTGAACTGAGAGTATTCATTAACTCGATAAACACGCTTCATTCCGATTTTTCATGAATAGAGAATTTCTAAAGCAAAAAATAAATATTTCAAGCTATTTTTTATTAAATGAAATCTCGCAAAAATCGATTAATTTATTCGAATGAACTTATGAGAAAATATTATACCATTATTCTATTTAGTCTGTATTCCTGTCAACAATAATTCATTTTACATGGCTCAAAGGCCTAGAAGCCAAGCCAAAAATATTATTAAAAAAAATAATTCATTTTATTTTGATTGTCAACACAATCAAACAATTATAATTGCTACAAATTGTTAATTTTATAGTGAGAGATAACATTTGTATATTATCCTACCTATATAAGAATTTAAATTGTATTTTGATTTTTTTTGTTTCAGATATTTATTTAGCCTGAAGAAATTGAACATAAGAAATTCGAAACCATAATTTCAGATCGGGTTGTTATATTTTCATTTTGTGCTATTGTGAGCTAACTCGCAACTATAAAATGACCTATTTATTGGCTTTTAACATGTTTATTACACAGGACAACCCGAATCAATTTTATTGTGAAATTTATAAAAATTTATGGTCGTGTGAGACATTTTTTCTTTCCCCTATCCTAACTATCTATCCACTTTGTCCATTTCACTGACAACAAATTGTGTAAGTCACGAAATTACGAATCAAAGCTATATTTTGTGCAAATATTATTTTACTACGAATTTATAATATCAACCTGATCACCATGACAACTCATGTTTTTTTATAACATGAAACAATAAGTTTCCCATTTGTGATAAATTTAATTCATAAGCCAGCCAGATTATTTTCATCCTGGTCACGGCACCAAATTGTAACGATCCAACCTAACGTCAAATGGAATCCTAAATAGAAAACCTCTTTACACAGATTTATTCCTAGTTTTACTAACAATTTACGCCTTTAAAAGAAACGCACAAAATTGCTTTGATTTGTACGAAGTTTGGCCAATGATCGACTAGTGATTTTATTAGGATCTATACGTTGTAACCGCTTATGTGAACCCAAGATCTTTTCCAAGTGGATAGATATAGAATAAGCTTTACGTTAAAATAATGATGAAACTTACATGAGATCTTTATCACAATTTCCATTTTGCACAACACAAAGTAATCTTACTTCACTTCAAATAGCGCATAATATCATTTTAGTTTTATTGAAGAGTTCAAGATTTAGGCACCACTCCATAGTGTGAACAATTCGGCGAATCGTAGATAAAGAAGATGTGTCGGAAAAGTCGCCGAAGGGAACAACTCCAGTGCCTAACCTTCTGACACTGAAGCAAATATTTTTTAGTAATAATCGACTAACGTGCCTAACCTTCTGACACGTTGCCGTTGCAGATACTTAGTTCCCAATAAAATATATCCCTTCACATCTCTTCAAGTTTTTATAGGTAAACACTACCATTTCATAGTGCCAAAATAATTCACTCACGAGACAAATAATGCATTAAGCACAAGCTCTTATTACAGCGTATTTCATAGCCGAGCTCAATGGAAAATATGATCCAAAACTCACTCAATATTACCAGATATTGGAATAAGCCACTAGAATCTCTTCGAGAAACTAGGAATAAATATAATCGTTGCAGGTTTACTTCGGAGGGACCTGAATAAACGATGCAGGTTTCTTATAGAGGGACCTGAATATAGCGTAGCAGGTTTCCTTCGGAGTGACCTGATTACATTCAGTAACAGAGACGATAATTTAGCATTCCATGGATTCACCATGCAGGTGCCGTGTCCATCACGTTGCAGAGAGCCAAGAGCAGTGCCTGGGGCTTACGACCCAGGTGCAGGTTTCAAGTAGCTACTTTACAATGCATCAACATTCACCTTCACCACCTCGGCTCCTCTCTCTGCCTAACCATACCCGATATGACTCCGTAAGTGCCGCCTTTGTTACGCGGTTTAATATTGAGCTCACTATAAGTTAATTTCATTGATGAAGAAGAAGATGAAAATTATATTTGTTTAAGGTTTTACCTGATGTATCATGTCTAACACAATCTATAAGCTTCTATTTGTGTAGTTCAACAAGAACAAATCAAATAAACGCGTGGTGCGTTGTGTTGTCTTACGAAATGGGTACTTAGCTGGGTCCACTTCGATCGGAGTTTAGGACTTCACATTTCAATATTCGAACTTGTAATACTTATATCTTGAAATTCTCAAATCTTTGCATACACAAATTAATCCAAATTAAACATGCAAAATCATAGAGTGCGTCGAAGATCAACCGGCTTGCACAAAATTCTAAAATATATCCCCTGACATTCCTGTCAAAACCAAATCCTTCAAAGTTTCAAATATTATTTTTAATTGTCATATTTCTACAACAATACTTCTTTGATCAAATAATTGACCCGACGAAACCATGGAGATAAGATCAATGGAGAGACTTCGACCATTGAGCTAGGTTTGGTTTCGTTACAATCGACCCCCAAAGTTTTTGAAATTTACTGGAGAAAATTTTTAAACCCCTGACTAGTCAATTATTTGACTCATCTCAACTCCCAACACAACAACGAAGAAACGTAATAAGTTTAGTAAATCAGTATCTCAAAATGTATTTTATGTGGTGTGTTTTTAAACCTGTACTGATTACTCTTCATCCAAGAAACAATAATAAATCCAAACTCCTTTGAACTAATCTAGTAAGGCTCTACCCTCTAGCTTGGCACGCTTCCGGTTGTTAGTGAAAACTTCCGGTTGTTAGTGGGAAACCTGCCCTAATGACGTCCAATGTATCTACCTTGGCTACCCAGGCCCTTGTTTAGCAGCGGCAGCACAAAGCATTTTCATTGGCCCCACATCGAAACACTCCAAACGTCCAAAGGCAAACATTATTATCCCACCTCAAAAGAGTATAAGCTGTTACATCCCTTCCGAGACAAATTATAACCAGCCAGGAAAATGTAGAGTGTCATTTCAGTAGTGGTCCTAGCTTCTTGTGGAGTAAAGAAATGTCTTCAATTTTAGCTAAACTAAGCAGTTAGTGCCAAACAAAATTAAACCTAACACCAAGACACATATGAAGACAATCCTTTGTTCAGAGTAGTGCTTTGAGATTCCAACCCATTAAACTACTATCTATTAAAACCAGTCGAACAAATCTTTGGACCTCCCAAGTTCTTTCTTCATAAATAAAAATAATATTATATAATACATATAACATTCTTCATGCATCTGTTTTCCCTCTCTATTATAACAAAGCTCCAAAGATTCCCCAACTAGCTATATAGATAGTTTATCGCAATGAAACCCAACTCCTGATTCATTTACAATTAATTTTTGTAAAACCTTCCCCTTTTCCAAATTAATTCATCCTATAGTTAACTTTAGTATAACGTGAATTTGTACAAGCAGCGACCGGTCCTCACAGTTGATGATTACATTTCGAGAATATCGACATTTTGATAATTTTCATATGCTCCGAAAATTCAATGATATGTATATACACCACGTTCGTGTCAGTGTCCATGTTGTTGCTCATGTCATTTCTAAGTTCTAAAACCAGTTATTTAACCAAATCGATCTTATAAGACTTAATATCAAAATGTATATTTTGAGTTTGAACATTGAACTTTATTCATTTATTGTACTAAGTTTCCTTCCTACGGATCCCTAAACAAACTATCTGTTATGTCTATTTTAATTCTAATAGACCTAACGACCCCCCGCCTCTATAATTGCTTACTGTTATCTTCTCAACCAATCCTAACCAAAATATCTTATTCAATACATTTTTGACCTAACGACCCCCCGCCTTTATGATTGTTTACTGTTATTTTCTCAAATCTTAAACAAAATATCATAATTGACCTATCGACCCCCCGCCTTTATGGCCTATAAGAACGAACTCTGTCACCATCCTGAAAAGGAACCGTAAACGTATTCTAAGCATAATTTCAAGTTAATCCTAATTTCAACTGTTACGACCCCCAAGACTCAATTAAATCCGATTTAAGCCTTCAGACTCAGTTTCATAATAATACATAATATTTTTCCCAACAAGAAATATTATTTCTTTAATGAACAATATAAATTTTGTTATTTATTGTTATTAGTTGATTGGTAGAAAATACTTCAAGCACTAAGTCCGTCTTTCGTATACCTTACTGTATGCCTAATATGTACGAGTACTTACAAGATAAAGTTTCGGTGCTATATTCTTTGAATATTATGAAATCCCTTGTGATCGTACTATAGTTTGATAAAGGTTGCTTGACAGAAATTGTCCATGGCAATAAGGCCTCCATTTTGTTCTTTTTAGTACGCTTTGTCCAGTTATTTATTATTTATTATCAAAAAAATGTTTCTAACTGTCTATGAACTGGTTCCCTCCCACTATGAGTAAGGCAGTAAGGTACGATGGCCTTCTTTTAAATAAATCATATTTTTTGAATTCAATTATAATAAAATAAATGGATATTCATTAGTTGCTTTAACAGGTATGAAATTTGTGGCGTGGTGTGTTTTACAACCAACTTGAATAAACCATAATAAACCGTCGGAGACTCTGAACAATAGGCATCACAAGCATGAACAAATATCACCGCACCTCCTTATTACCGATATCCGGACAAGTAGCCGGTTGTGAGGCGACTAAAGTCAGAAGGAGTTATTGTTGTAGGGAGGAATTTTCCTCTATGGCTTTAAAACTCAAATTCGGTATGATGTTTGAAATTGTCATAATTATGTGATAATATATGAGTCACTGTTTGAAGATTTGTTGTTTTGGGAATTCGTTTTTAATTGTGAAAATTTATTGAAATGGAATTTTTAGCCTTTTAAATACATACATTTTTTATATAAGTGCTTTTGTTTTACTAAAATCATAAATGACTAAATTGATGAGACATTGAAGAGAAATATGATAGTTTAATATGATCCAGATTTCTGTATATCCAGGTGAGATTTAATTGCACTAAAACAATACACTTAGAGGTTATGGGCATCGCAAGCTTCTGACGATAGCACAGTTTAACTGTGACGATAGTGAGAGTTGAGTTTTTATAGAGCCTGTTTAAATCAAGAGATTCCAAAATGTCTGACGATTTTTCAAATTCTAATACTGATACTTTGAAATTAAATCATGAAAATGATTATAACATGTGGAAAAGGAAAATTAAATTACTTTTATCAGCAAAAGATTTAAATTCAGTCTTTGAAAAAGATGGCGCAAATGACAAAAATTTTACAACGAAGGATGCTAAGGCTAAATATATTATCATTTGTTCTGTTAGTGACAAATATATAAACCATATTATTAACTGTGAAACAGCAAAAGAAATGATAGACAAATTTGATCGAATATTTTTGGGAAATGAGGATACGCAGATCTGTCAACTATTGGAAGATTTTTATAATTATAAATTTACAAATACAGATATAATGCAGGACGTAAGTAAATTGGAAACAATTGTTATGAAAATTAGATCTCTTGGCTTCGATATTAAAGATAATCAATTGATGAGTAAATGTTAAGTATTACTGGCTGATACTTATACTAATGTTTTGTTTGATGTTTCCTGTAAGATGTTTATGGTTTTTATATGCTTGACAATTTCTGATTTGACAATATATGATTATTCCTATAAGGTATTGTGTTAATGATTTCCACGTAAATTTAGCTTAAATATTATCTTATTAACATGGTAGCAGAGCGCTAAATGATACAAATAATTGTTTTGTGAAAATACAATACCGAAAGTCGGGAGTTTTTCTGCAAAATTTTAACTGTACGAAATCAATATGGAAAAGTCAATGATAGACGCCGTTAAAATGCAGATTGGTCTTTTAGAAGGTAAAAACTGGACGACTTGGAAATATAAGGTCAGTGTTGCACTAAGAGGATTAGGCGTGCTAGACATAGTAGAAGGGAAGTCTGACAAACCGAAGTTGATACCCTCGTCTGCTACAGCTTCAGAAGTTGATGTATGTAAGCATGAAGAGTTATTACAAAAGTATTTAAGAGCAGATAGTATTGCATTACTCGTAATAACTACAAATCTCTCGGAAGAATGTTTGCAAAAAGTAATTAGATTTTCAACTGCTCGTGAAGTATGGCTAGAGTTACATCGATTATACGATGGTGTATCCGAGGATAGAGCATACGATTTGTGTATGAAATTTTTTGACTACAAAAAACAACCTGAAGACAATATAGCTACTCATCTGTCAAAGCTGAAGAATATTTGGTTTGAGCTATCTCAAGAAATGCAAAAGTCAGAAGGACAGACTGATTTACCGGAGATATATCTGATATGCAAAATTCTGGATACATTACCGGAAGAATATTTTGCATTCAAGTCAAGTTGGTTGCTAATGTCAAAAACAGAGAAAACAGTTGAAAAATTGACAAGTCATTTATGTTCTCATGAAAGAGCACTCTCAGCGAAAACAGGGGAATGTGTAGAAGCTTTCAGAGTTCAAGGAACTAGAAATGATAGTATGAATTTTAAGAAAAATAAGAAAACTATAGATCGAAAAGACAAAGAAAAATGTCACTATTGTGGACAGATCGGACATAGAGTTAGACATTGCTCTAAATGGAAGGCCGATGGAAGACCACCAAAACCGACACCATCAACGTCAAAGAATGATTTGCATACGAACATGAAGTTAATGACCATCAATTCTGCGATAACAGATGAAGATTATGATTGATGGTTTATAGACAACGGAGCCACTAGTCACGTGACAAATCGAAGTGATTTATTCGAGCAATTCGAATATTTTGACGGTTCACATACAGTTACTACTGCAAATGGCGAAGCTATCAAGGCTATTGGTAAGGGATCATTAAGAGTCGAAGCTTATGTTCAAGGTCAAAGGAATCCCATAACTTTGAATGACGTCTGGTATGTACCTGATGTAAAGAAAAATTTATTCTCAGTTTTATCAGCACAGGACAGACTTCACAAAAGTACTTTCACCTCAGATGGCATCTCATGTCAGATGGTAGTAGATGGTAAGACAATATTAGTCGGAAATAGGCAAAAAGCTGGAGGATTATATGTTTTACAATTAAAGAATATATATCCACAGAATGTGAAGTCGGTCAACGCTAATATGTTGGATACGAAGAACCTACTTCAATTATATCACGAGAGATTAGTCCATCAAAATAAGGTACACGAAAAGAAAGTAGTTGAAAGGGAGCTAGGTATTAAACTGAAGAATGATAATAATACATTATGTGAGGGCTGTGTTTATGGAAAAGCACACAGGCTCAAATTTGGTACACGCGAAAGAGCTATGAATGTTGGGGAGATTTTACATGCAGATGTATGTGGCCCTTTTAGATTTTCTTTATCGAATTTTACATATTTTGTACTTTTTAAAGATGATTTTTCGAAATATCGTTTTATATTTTTTTTACGGCATAAGTCTGAAGTAAGCCAAAAGTTGAGACTAGTATTGGCAGAAAAAAATACTGCAGGCCATAGTGTCAAGTAGCTTTTGACTGATAATGGTGGAGAATTTGACAATGCTGAAGTCAAGGCTATTTTAGAAGAATACGGCATTAGACAAAGGCTCACCATGCCCTACACCCCGCAACAGAATGGCTGTGTGGAAAGAGATAATAGGACAGTTGTGGAAGCTACAAGATTGATAATGCATGCTAAAGAACTTCCTAAAGGTTTATGGGCAGAACTTGTTAACGCAACAGTATACGTTTTAAACAGAACAGGTGCAACTCAAATAGATAAGACGCCGTATGAGATATGGTTTAGCAAGAAACCAAGAATCAGACATCTTAAGATTCTAGGAAGTGTCTGCTATGCGCATATACCGAAAATCAATAGGAAAAAGCTTGATAAAAAGGCTGTGAAAGGAGTACTTATTGGCTACAACAATGATGAAGGTTATCGAGTTTGGATTAAAGAAAGAAATAAGTTAATAAATTCTAGAGATGTCTTGTTTGAAGAAAAGACACTACAACCTAAGAATCAAGTTGAGATACCAATAGAAAATGACTTCCTAAAGTTGTATCAACCATCTACATCAAAAGATATAATTGGTAGTGATTATAACAATGAAGAGGACATCAGATTTGAGCACGATATGGAAGAAGAAGAAAAAATGCCGGAACCAAACATTCATGAAGGAAGATCAGATGAAGAGATGCTTTCACATGAAGGAATAGAGGAGCAAGGTAGAATGACACTTCGAGATCGCTCAAAATTAAATGCCCCTAATAAGTTTGATGATTTTGTAATGACTACTATAGATGATGTTAGTGGTATTAAAGAACCACAAAGCTACAGAGAAGCTATAGAGAGTCCAGATAGTGAAAAATGGAAACAGGCTATGGATGATGAAATGAGTTCGTTGATGAAGAATAAAACTTGGGAAATGGTAACCCTACCTAGAAACAGAAAAGCGATTCCATGTAAATGGATATATAAAGTAAAACTTAACCCTGATGGTTCAATAGAACGTTATAAGGCACGATTAGTCATCAAAGGATTTTCGCAAAAGAAAGGCATTGATTACTTTGAGACATTTAGTCCAGTTGCGAAAATGAGCACAATACGGTTACTATTGAGCATAGCTGTCAGAAGCAATATGGATTTGATACAGTTTGATGTATCTACAGCCTTTCTATATGGAACCTTGAATGAAGAGATCTATATGAGGCCACCACAGGGTTACTATGATGACAACAGTCAAGTTTGTCTACTTAAGCGAAGCTTATATGGGCTCAAGCAGGCGCCACGTTGTTGGAACAACTGTATTAAGAGTTTTTTGTTAGAAATTGGATTTCAGTCAAGTGAAGCAGACCCATGCCTCTTCGAAAGAGAGAAAGGGGGGAAGAGGTTGATATTGGCTCTGTACGTAGATGATGGGTTGCTCGCATTTACAGATAAAAATGAGGCTGATGAGTTTATTAGCGAAATGAAGTCAAGGTTTAAAATTAAAACAAAAATAGCTAATTATTTTTTAGGTTTGGAAATTGAAAAAACAAAGGATTCAATCAAAGTGACTCAAAAGGCTTACACAAAGAAACTTTTAGAAAGATTTAATATGGCAAGCTGTAAAGCTGTTGCAACACCTATATTAAAAGATTCTGGAACAAGAGAAGACAGTGAGTCAAATAACGAGATTTTTCCGTACAGACAAGCTGTTGGAGCACTTGCATACATTATGGTAGGAACGAGACCAGATATTGCATATGCAGTTGGTGTGGTATCACGGCACCTAGAAAATCCTACTGGAAAAGACGTAACAAAAGTAAAAAGAGTACTACGATACCTCAGGGGTACGATGAATTGGGGCCTGGAGTATAGGTCCCAGAGTGACAGTTCATTAATATGTTATTCTGATTCGGATCATGGTGGGGATACTGAAACAGGTCGGTCTACAAGTGGTATGGTATGTTTGTATTCTGGATGTCTTATATCATGGAGAAGTCACAGACAAGCTTCAGTTTCCATATCTAGCACTGAAGCCGAGATTGTTGCGGCAAGTGAAGCCGTTAGAGAAATCATTTGGCTGAAGAGGCTTATTCAAAGCATCGAAAGATTGATTGATATTCCGACACTATACGTAGATAACGAAGCAGCAATAAAGCTGGCGTATAACCCATCCTACGAGCAACACAACAGAACCAAACATGTACGTTTGAGGCACTTTTACGTAAGAGAGGCTGTTGCAGAGAAAGATGTACGCGTCATGAAAGTATCGTCTGAGATGCAATTGGCTGATGTATTCACTAAGCCACTATTCAGGCCACGACTCGCCATGATTTACAAGCATATTGGTATGGCAGAAACTTAACAGAAGACTTCAACAAAAAGAGAAGATGTTAAGTATTACTGGCTGATACTTATACTAATGTTTTGTTTGATGTTTCCTGTAAGATGTTTATGGTTTTTATATGCTTGACAATTTCTGATTTGACAATATATGATTATTCCTATAAGGTATTGTGTTAATGATTTCCACGTAAATTTAGCTTAAATATTATCTTATTAACAGTAAAATCTTATGTAGTCTACCAGAAAATTATTCAAATCTGAGAACAGCATGGGAGTCAACAAGCAGAGAGGAGAAAACGATTTCAAATTTAATGAACCGAATACTATTAGAAAATAAAATTAAATCAAAAATTGTTGAACCAAAAATAACTGAACCTGTCAAAATGACAGATGAGCAAAATGTATTTTTGACAGTTAAAAAATGTTATAATTGTGGAAAGAATGGACATATAGCGAAATTTTGCAAAAACAACAGAAATCATTTTGGAAGAGATAGAAATGTACAATGCTTTAAATGTAACTGATTTGGACATAAGAACACAGATTGTTCAGAAAAAAATAATTGTATATTTTGTAGGAATAATTTACATTTTAGCAAATTTTGTTTAAATAGAGGAAATAATTCGGTAAGTAATATTGAAAATTTAAAAAATGAAGAGGAAATTGTATTTGTTTTGGACTCGGGAGCTACATGTCATACTATAAATTGTTCGCATGTGTTTAAAAATTATCAAAAATGTAATTATAAGATATTGACAGCTGATGGTAATGTACATGTAGTAGACACTATTGGAGATATACATTGCCAATCTGAAAATATTATACTCAAAAATGTTTATTTAGTACCAAAACTGAAAAAGAATCTAATTTCAATTTCAAAACTAGTAGAAAATAATTGTAAAATTGAATTTTTCAGAAACAAATGTAACATCTTTGATGCATTTGATGGCCGATGTATTCTGACTGCCACCTGTGACCGTGATGGATTGTTTTACGTGAGACTTCGGGTTGCAAGGTATGATGTGCAGATTACAAGGTCAGTCGATAACTTTGTAAACTTTATAAAAAATTCTAACTTTTGGCATAGGGCATTAGGTCATGATTCAATATTAAAAACGAAAAATATCGTTAATGGAATCAATTCAGAAATAAAAAAGGAGGTTGACAACTGTGAAATCTGCATTCAAGCCAAATTGTGTAGGAAACCATTTAATACAGTTAGACATAGAGCCAAGCATGCACTTGAGATCATTCATAGTGACATTTGTGGTCCAGTTGATGTAGAAACATGGGATGGATATAAATATTTTATTACATTTTTGGATGATTACACACATTTTACCAGGGTTTGCTTACTAAAAACAAAAGATGAGGCCTTTTTCAAAATTAAAAATTATATTGCCTTAGCAGAAAATCATTTTGGCACAAAAGTAAAAACGTTTCGATGTGATAATGGGGGTGAATATTCTAGTCACAGATTTAAAAACTACTGTCTGGATAAAGGAATTATCATCGAATACACGATACCTTATAGCCAACAGTAAAATGGCAAAGCTGAGCGCTTAAACCGATCTATTATGGAGCGAACAAGAGCGCTTTTGTTTGATAATGTTTTGCCAAAAGAGTTATGGGGTGAAGCGGTTATGACATCAGCTTACTTATTGATTAGGTCATCGAACTCTATTAATGATAAGACACCGGCAGAATTATGGTTCGGCAGGGTTCCAAATTTGAAACATTTAAACATATTCGGATCTTTGGCTTATTTTAAAATAAACTATAAAATTGGGAAATTAGACTCTAGATGTAATAAAGGGCTCTTGGTTGGATATACAAATAATGCATATAAAATCTGGGATCCGGTAGATTGCAAAGTTAATTATTCGAGAGATGTTAGGTTTATTGATGATAGAGATAAGATTGAAATATTTTTAAAACAGTGTAGGAAACAAACAAAACGAAACGATTTGATGAATTTATTTGATGATAATGAAAGTTTAGAGGAGGAAAGGAGAGATAGTTTTATGAGAGGAACAACAACAGAAAATGTTGACTTTGAGAGGGGAAATATTGAATTTGAGAGGGGACGTGTTAATTTTGAGAATAGAAATAGAGTTAGAAGCAGAGAAACAAGACGAAAGAGGAATACTATAGAGGAAGATGCAGATAGGACTGTTGGTGAAGATAGGATTGTTGATGTAGAGAATATCTTTGGTGAAGATAGAGTTTGTATTGAGGATAGAGTTTGTAATGAGGATAGAGTAGTTGATGAAGAAAGGGTTAGTGATGAAAATAATGATATTTTTATGGATTGTTGTGAAGAGGTGTTGATTGAGAATGAAACTGATTGTAGAGATGATAGGAATAGTAAGAATATTAATGAAAATAATGAAATTGTAGATAATGGTAGGAATGATGAAAATAGAGAAATTAATAGTTGCGATGAAAGTTTTATGAATGAGTTTGAGGAAAATTTACAAAGGAGAGTTTTGCCTTAGAGGAATAGACGTTTACCGAAAAGATTCGAGGATTATGATTTAGATATGTCATTTTTAACGTATAATGAGGTATTACAGTGTGATGAAAAAGAAAAATGGAAACAAGCTATTAAGGGGGAGAAAGACTCCTTAGATAAAAATAAAACATGGGTATTAGTAGATAGGACAGAAGCCAAAAATAGAAAAGTTATTTCGAGTAAATTGATTTTTACTATAAAACCGGGTGGTAGATATAAAGCGAGATTAGTAGCTAGGGGTTTTCTTCAGAAATATAATATTGATTATAAAGAAACATATAGTCCTGTTGTTAACACTACTAGTGTGAGAATTTTATTGTCGATTGCTGGACAGAAAGGGTATAAAATTAAGCAATTTGATGTGAAAACAGCATTTTTGTATGGTGATCTAAAAGAGGATGTATATATGGAAATTCCAATGGGCTATAAAGCAGAAAATAATAAAGTTTGTAAATTAATAAAAAGTTTATATGGATTGAAACAAGCACCTTTAATGTGGAACATAAAATTAACTGATTTCCTTAAAAAGTTAGGTTTTGAACAATTAAAGTTAGATCCATGTTTGTTTAAGTGTAAAGGCAAGGAAATTTATTTAGCTATCTATGTTGATGATGGATTATTAATAGGGAATAACGAATCAGACTTAAATTCGATAATTCTTAATTTGGAGAAAGAATTTGAAATGAGAAAATTTGATAAAATAGAAAAATTTATTGGCTTTGATATTTTGGTTCAAGATAATTACATAAAAATTTATCAAAAATCATATATTGAACAAATGTTAGAAAGTTTAGGATATAATCATTTAAAAGAATGTGTCTATCCAGATATTTTGATTGATGTACATCAAGAGGGGAAAGGGAATAGTGATGATGTACATCGTTATAGACAGTTGATTGGCTCATTATTGTTTTAGTAAATAAAACAAGGTTAGATGTTTCCTTTCATGTTGGGTACTGTAGTAGACATCAGGAATGTCCTAATATGAATGATTTCAATAATATTAAAAATATTTTCCGGTATCTAAAAAGTTCAATATATTCTAGTATACAGTATTCTCGTAGTAATGACAAAGTATTGAGAGCGTACTGTGATGCAGATTTTGCGGGTGATCCTGATACTAGAAAAAGTACGACTGGTTTTGTAATTCTGTATGGCGGCGGACCAATCCATTGGTCTTCACGGAAGCAATCTGTAACGGCCTTATCAAGTACAGAGGCAGAATATATCTCGGCTGCCGAATGTATCAAAGATTTATTATATGTACAGAGTTTGCTTAGAGAGATTACTGGTATAACTCCAAAGACAGAATTATATGTCGATAATCAGTCTGCAATAGTTTTGATCAAAAATGGAATCCTAAATCGTCGTAGCAAACACATTGATGTGAAATTTCATTTTATTAAAGAGAAAATTGAACAAAACTTAATTGAAATATTTTACTGTCCTACTAATGCAAATTTAGCCGATATACTCACTAAAGGACTAGACAGAACAAAATTTTTGAGATTAAGAAAACACATAATGAGTGATAAGTGATTAAACTGGACGCTCAGTGTTTTATTTTAATAGCTAATGTTAGTTTTAAGGTTGTTCAGGAACTTAATTCAAAATTTAGTTTTAGTATTAGGTATTTAAAATGATGATTATGGTATGGTTGGTATTATATTTTTTTGTTTAAATAGGATGTAGTTTATTGTATGTTGAATTAGGGAGTATTATTTATGAGTTCTATTATTTTTACTGAGGAAGAGACTTTATATGAGGTGAGTCTATTATAATTGAGGGGAGTATATACAGTATGTTTTATTTTCAAGTAGGGAGTGATATATACAGTATGTTTTCTTGATGAAACAATAGGTGTTTTAAAAATTGATATAAAATTTAAGTTTATGAATGTTTAAACCTGATGAAAATTCAGAGGGGATGTTGTAGGGAGGAATTTTCCTCTATGGCTTTAAAATTCAAATCGGTATGAAGTTTGAAATCGTCATAATGATGTGATAATATATAAGTCACTGTTTGAAGATTTGTTGTTTTGGGAATTCGTTTTTAATTGTGAAAATTTATTGAAATGGAATTTTTAGCCTTTTAAATACATACATTTTTTATATAAGTGCTTTTGTTTTACGAAAATCATAAATGACTAAATTGATGAGACATTGAAGAGAAATATGATAGTTTAATATGATCCAGATTTCTGTATATCCAGGTGAGATTTAATTGCACTAAAACAATACACTTAGAGTTATCCATAGAGTGCAAAGGCCCCCTCAGAGACTGCAAGGACCTACAGGTCTCGTCCCAGATATGGTAAAACATCAACGGAATATAAGTGATAGCTATAACTGCTCCTTCTTCCCTATCCAGAATAACCTCTAGCCCATTATAATTTCCCCAAGTTGGTGTTTGTATAGTGTGCGAATTTGGCATTAGGGCAGCCTGTGCCCTGCGTGTAGAGTATGGATTTTTGTAAATATTATAGTCCTAGACAAGATTTTATGTTAACTCGCCTAAGAACCTTATTTAACCTAACACCAAACAGTACAGAAATCCATTGTAGTATAGTGTCACCTGGTCAAGCAATCAATAAATAAGACCCAACACAAGTTCTTACGTTAATATTAAAGCCATCATTCCATCCCACCTTAGTACATTTCGAAACATCTTTCACAATGCAAAACCTAAACGCTCACTAGCTAAATCAACTTAGCAATAGGGCTTGTGAACGATCGCAATATTATATTAATATAAGTGATGCAAATGTCAAAGAAAATAGCAACCAAAACACAAAGGGTTAAATTCTATCACTCGTTCGGGAGCTGCGTGTAAGAGATGCTCCTCGTATACTCGAATTTCAAAAATTGTTATTATCTCCATTTTCCCAACGTTACAGTATTATTTTTTTTTTAAATACACAGAAATTCCTGTCGGAACGATCGAAAGAATTACTCGAAACCTAAAGAATAGCAAAAGATAAAGATATACCTACATCAAATTGTAACTCTTCTAATAAACCCATATTAGATTTATACTATAATCAAATCAAAATCAATATAATTCCTACCCGTAAGTCTATCCACTATTGAAATCTTATATTTGCCCAAACAAAGCTCCTTAATAAAAATTAATACTGGGTTTTTATTGTAAAACCGTACGTATAGACTCCTCGTAAGGATTATTTCATTTGCACCTAGTACTGGATCATTTGAACACTCACATACTATCCTGCCTAATGTGTTGATAAATGATAAATGATAAATGATAAGCTTTATTGCCTTAATTAATTAAGATACATCAGTAGCGAAAATAGTAGTAGTAATAATTTACACAAAAATATCAATATACTTTTAATAAATATAAAGGCAATGGGCACCAATCTCAGCAAAATGCTGGGCACAGCCCAGCGCTGGTTTTCAGATTGGCCCCGTACAACAGTAGTATAAGTGATATAAGATCAGTATGTCTGTGTTTACCTATTGTTTTAGTGTGGGGTGTATACAATATTTACTGAAGCTTTTTGTCTGTCTAACAGGTGAGAATGAACTAGTTTTTTGTACCTATACAAGGACATAGGTTCCCGCAGCGGAGGAGGCAAATCGTTCCATACTTTGCTTGCAGCAAACTTGAACCCCCCTTTGAACAGCTGAGTTTTGTGTTTTGCTACTACTAGACTGGTTTCTCTGTGGGATCTGAGTGACTTTGTGTACGAATCTTTGACCCATTCTAGTTTCTCATAGAGATATTCTGGTCTTCTGAATTCCACAATTTTCCGCGTTGCAAATGCTAAATGTAAAAGTCGCCGATTTGTCATGTTCAGGATTTGTTTAGCGTTCAGATATGGTGATATGTGAGCTCTTTTTGGTATGTCATAACAAAAGCGCATACACGCGTTTTGTACCCGCTGTACAGATTTCTTTGTTTGCTCTAGTAATCTTGGTCCATACACAATATCACAATAGTTAAATTGTGATAGAATAAGAGACTCTGTAAGGACCTTTCGAACATCTTCAGATAAATATTTTCGTAAACTATAAAGCACCTTTAGTCGGTAGAAAGTATTTCTAGTTTTGGTGTTAATGTATTCCTTGTATCGCATTTCTCCATCAATTGTCAATCCGAGATTTTTGGCGTGCTCCACTCTGGTGATAGGTTCCCCATGGATGTTAATACGCGGATTTTTTTCAATAATTTTCCTGCACTGCCATTTGCTCCCCATGACGATGAATTGTGATTTGGATGGGTTGAGAACTAAGTTATTTTTATGACCGTTTTGACCGTTTTGTTGACCGTACAGCTGCCCTAGACAAATGCCACACGCTAACTTTTCCGCAGTCGTTCCTCAGGAATAATGTATGAAAATGACATTAGCTGCGGAAAAAATAGCGTGAGGTTGTCGTAAGCTAATGTCATTTCCATACATTTTTTCTGCGGAACAAGTGCAGAAAAGTTAGCGTGTGGCATTTGTCTAGGGCCTCAGATATTATTGTTTTAAAACCTAGGTTTTCATTTCCGTATACATATCTTACACTAGCATGTCCGCAGCCCCGCTTACGCGAAACAGCAAGATCACTGCGTGATGTTATATTGCCCGATTCATCGAGAATCATTTATCGAGGAATGTGTGGGCATGGCCTATCCAGCACTAAGGGAACTCCTCAAATCGAAACAGCAGTTCCGATGACTAAGCGCGTTCACCCTAACCAGCAAACTCAACAGCTTTAAAATTTTAGTGAGTTTAGTTTGACCCTCGAAAATATCGGCGACACAACCGTCATAATACTGTTGCGCCGATGGTATAAGAAACTTCCGGCGTGGTTTTCTTGGCCTTAGAAGCGTTTTCAGCGGCCTGAAAACGCAGTTCAGCGCGTTTCAGGAAGTGCTCTATCACATACTAGAATATCGAAATTTTACCCAAGTTGCCGTTGTTTTCAGACGCCTGAAACATGTTTTCAGTCCGTTTCAGGCTACCCTCTATCGAACCACATCATAACCTGAAAACCCGTTTTCAGGCGTTTTCAGGACCCCTTATGGACCTTTGAACCACACTTCGATATATGACTAAATTTTCAATAGGAGTGAGTGAGATAGCACGATAAGAAAGAGACAACAATAGTGGGCACCTTCCAGAGATAAAAGATAGATCGAGATGCATCTAGAAACTTCTAAACGTGCTGACAGACAGAGATAGAACATGCTCATAAAGACACATAATCGGGAATGCGATGGAACTTTCTAGACAGACAAACAATCGATCGGGTATGGAATGTTCTAGAATAGAACATTCTCAAATGTCTCGGAAGTTCACCGGTTCTATTGTAGAAGTGCGAAGGCATACACGGAACTTTCTAGAAGAGAAGATAAATAATCGATTAATAATAATAATATAGCCTTTTATTCAGATCAACTATAAACATAATCCAAACGCTATTAAACATATGATGAAAATCTTAGTACTATTATCTAATCTCGTATTTGTTGCTTATATACTTTTTGTAGATCTGTTTGCCAGTCGGCAAAGGCCTCTTCCAACCTTTTCCATTCTGCTCGTTCTTGAACCACTCTGTTCCATGTCACTCCTGCCACTTGTCTGATATCATCATCCCATCTTTTCTGTGGTCTACCTCTTGCTCGCTTGCCTTCTCTAGGATACCACACAGTTACTCTTTTGCTCCATTTATCGTGACCTCTCATCATGTGCCCTGACCATTTCCATTTAAGTCTTCTGATTTTTAATGCAATGTCTATGGCTTTTGTCTTATTTCTAATTACACAGTTCTTTATTCTATCAGATTTTTTGACATTCAGCATACTCCTTTCCATTGCGAATTGACAGGTTGCAAGCTTATTTGTCATTTCCTGTGTTAAAGCCCACGATTGGCAACCGTACATAAGAACAGGTAATATGCATGTATTAAATAATTTAGTTTTCATGCTTATATGAAGTTATTTGTCTTTCATAGCTTCGATTAGTCCCCAGTATCTTTTCCAACCATTTATAATTCTTCTCACGATTTCTTTGCGCATAGGTTCTTGTTGAGTTATGATTGCCCCAGATAGATATATTCATCGGTGTAATTGATTTCAGTGTCTTCTAATTGTATTTTGCTTTGATTTCCATTCGTCATAACCCTTGTTTTTTCTGGATTCAGTTTTAACCCTACCTTCTCGCTTTCTTTCGCAAGCTCTGTTATCATTCTACTTATGTCTCCTGATGTTTTGGCGAATAGCACTATATCGTCAGCGAATCTCAGATGCGTCAGCGATATCCCGTTTATATTAATCCAATTATTCTGTTGAAACACCATCTTCATATATTTTTCAAATTAACTGACATAACAATAAGTCATAATAGACACTGTTACAACTTTATGTCACCATCGCACTGTGGGACATCCATAGGTCATAAATCTTAAAAACCTGCTTTCTTGTTTTACATTTTATTCCTTGTCGTTACATTGGATAGTTGCGGTTCCTTCTGAAACTATAAATAGGTCAGTAATTAGAGTGCGCCTTCATTATCTATTGTGCATTCAAAGAGAGCGCATCGCCAATCGTAAATACTGTTATCAGTGAGTCATTAAAAAGCGTGACGTCATTTGTTGTCATTGCGGGACCTGTGACTGCTGTGTGAGTTTTTTCTGAAATGGATATCCAAGAACAGGGTATGTAATAATTAATATTTTTATTTTAATTGTATCTTAGTATATATTTTCTTTAGTATGTCATTGCTACGAGGCGACTTTTCTTGGAGTATTATATTTTAATATTCAAAGTTTGAATAAACTTTTAAATATGTTCCCACTCGCTCCGACTATGGAGGTATATTGCACCATAATCTTTAGACTTTCTTATCTTAGGAAAATTAAAACTTGGCTGCCCTTATCTGCCCTTTTGGCGATGACAAGGGTGCTACGGTTGCCAGATTATCTCGTAGCATTTGCTACGAAATTAGTTTATTTAGTCTTAGTGCTTTGTGTAGGTTTTGTGACTGAATTTTAACCGTTTTTTTTTTGTTTTAGGTAATTTATATATATGCTCGTTTTCAAGAATGCATATTCTTGAAATATGGCTAACTGTCAATACCGATAATGACTCGGAAAAGTGTCGTCAAGTCCTACAAAGTTTGTTGACTACTCTGAACGACGATGCTGAGAACATTGATATTCATTATTTAGAGAAAATTGTTAATAATTTATGTAAAGCTATTGCTCGATTCTGGAAAAAATGTAATAGGGATAAAACCAAGCTTTTATATAAGAATTCCGATTGGTTTAATGTTATTGAAAAAATTCAACTTGTGAAAAACAATAAGCAATGTACTCCGTCTGAAACGTCGCCGTGTCATTCACGTGGTCGTCCTCGAAAACCTTTTACGCAATGTAGTAAAAGGACTAAACGTCGGAGAGTAGCTGATTTGTCAAAGTCTGATGATTCTACTGTGAGTGCATTGCTTGATGTTTCAGACTGTTCATTCGATTCGTGTATATCTAGAGTTAGCACTGATGATGTCTTGTCACTTGTGACTGATGCTCAGTTGACAAAACATCAGTATTTATTAATTAAAAACTTTGTTAATAGTAAGATTTCTCCTAATGTATTACCATGTTACCAACAAATTACTAAAGCGAAACAGAGATGTTACCCTTCTAATATAACTGTTTCCGAGTCTTCAGCTGAAGTTGAATTACAAAGTCTTTTTGATCACACAGCTTCTCGAATCCTTGAATCTCAAAAAGAGGTCTTAGATCAGATTCCTGATGATTGTTTGTCTAATATCTCTTTACTTGGGAAATGGGGATTCGATGGCAGCACTGGACATAGTGAATACAAACAATTTTTTTCAGATTCAACTTTAGAAGATAGTAGTTTGTTTGTAACATCTTATGTACCCCTTCAAATTATTGTAAAATTAGCTGAAGATAATTGTAAAATTTTATGGAAAAATCCTCGACCCTCTTCCACTAGGTACTGCCGTCCTATTCGATTTCAATTTTTGAAAGAAAGCACAGCAGTGCAGCAGCAAGAGGAAGCTTATTTTAAGGATAAAATTGAAAGTTTGCAACCTACTTTTATTCAGATCGACAATCGTGAATTGGTCGTTTCTCATAAGTTGCAGCTTTCAATGGTAGATGGTAAAATTTGTAGTGCTTTAAGTGAAACATCTACAAGTAGATGTTATATATGTAATGCTACCCCTAAAGAGATGAATAAAATAGACGAATGTTTACAAAAACCTGTAATAGAGAGTAGATACCAATTTGGATTATCACCACTACATTCTTGGATACGTTTCTTCGAATATTTTATTCATCTTTCATATAGATTAGACA
Source organism: Schoenobius gigantellus (assembly GCA_963935595.1). Lineage (NCBI taxonomy): Eukaryota > Metazoa > Arthropoda > Insecta > Lepidoptera > Crambidae > Schoenobius > Schoenobius gigantellus. The sequence goes on from OZ012547.1 coordinate 24,174,851, forward strand.
TAAAAAAAATGGCAAGTTAGGCTAGATAGTGATAAACAATTGTTATCAAATAAAAAACAATATGTACAGTCCCAGTTTAGGGAACGATTAGGTTTAATAGTTGACAAGCCGCGTAGTGGTGGAAGCGGGACGTCTAACGACGGAAACACGGCCAGGAAGTTTTTTTTGGAATCAGCTGTATCTGCTGAAATTACAGGTTTGAATAAGGATCTCATAGATCGTTGTTGTGTAATATTACAAACGTTATCTTCTGGACATAAAATTAATGAATGCAAGTTTAAAGACTATGCATTACAAACAGCATACAGCCTGGTCGAGGAATATCCGTGGTATAGTCTTCCTGCTTCTGTCCACAAGGTGCTCGTACATGGATCAGATATTATAAGTTATGCATTGTTATCTATAGGAGAACTTTCCGAAGAAGCTGCTGAAGCGACAAATAAGTATATCAAAATTTATAGACGAAGTCACACTCGAAAAATGTCACGTGAAGTTACCAATCAAGATTTAATACAACGACTATTATTACATTCAGATCCTTATATTACAAGTCTTCGGAAACTTCCCCCTAAAAAGAAAAATACTCTGTCATAAAGTGTAATAGAATTGTTACATGTTTAATATTGTTAGAATAAGAATAATTTATTTGTATTTTGTTAGTTGTTTTGTTTTTTTTGTATTTAATTAATTTTAATTTATTTATTTCTATTATTTTATTATAATTAAATAATGTTATCAATGTTTTGACTCTTATTTTATTTAAAATATATGTTTTACATTCCAATTTTTAAATGTTTGTTCATGATAAATTTAGGTAAAAGTATGTTATTGTTTATATTTGTTTTTTACTGAAGTAAACGTTTTTTATTCCGTAAATACATGTACTTCTTTCATTTTAATGTTCCTAAAACACTTTTACAACTATAAGTCACTAAAATAATACAATGTATTGATAGTAACAGGACTTTAACTATTTATGACCGCCCTTGTATGGAGCGTGTCCCTCTGTGCATCGTAGCCATAGAGAACTATAGTAACCTCATCATCCCCCCTCAATCCTTATATTCCTAAATATAAGAATTGATAAAGATACAAATTAAAACACAAAGACATAAACATAATATAGAAATACAAAACTAAAACTGAATAAACCGCTCATGGCATAATTAACTACATTTTTGTATACTGTACGTGCCAGACACGAGACTATCATTCATATCTATGAAGTTGAGAGTCGTGCTATTACTAATACATAAACTGAACAAATTAAAACTACAAACATATCAATTTAACCTCAATTTTTGAACAAAGTAACTGTGTTTTGTTTTTCCTAAAGCTTTAGTAAGGATATCTGCTACGTTTTCACTTGTACTCACATATTTAACTATTATTTCTTGTTTATTAATTAGATCCTTGATGAAGTGGTATTTAATATCAATATGCTTTGACCTCTTACTATTCTCATTCGATTCTATTAATTTAATCGCACTTTGATTATCGATATATAAAATTGTGTCTGAAGGACGGTTAAAGTCTTGAAGCAAACCTTTTAAATAAATTAACTCTGCAGATGATAACGCAGCTGCTACATATTCAGCTTCAGCAGTTGATAATGCTACAACGTTTTGCTTTTTACAGAACCATGCTAACAAGTTATTACCATAGTAGATTACAGATCCACTTACACTTTTTCTGTCAGTTTTGTCGCCAGCCCAGTCGGCATCAGTGTAACCAACCAACTGACAATTTATATCTCTTTTATAAATCAGCGATTTTGACTTCGTATGTTTTAAATAACGTAATATACGCTTAGCTGCTTTCCACAGTGATATAGTGGGCTTATCTAAAAATCTACTCAGATACGACACTGCAAAGCAAATATCAGGTCTACTGGAAGTAGCCAAATATAGCAAACAACCTATAAGCTCACGATACGGCATATCCAAGTTGATCGCTTCACTGACATTTATTGTGAAATTTACTTCCATTGGTGTCTCGGCTCCAATGCATTCAGCCATGTTGAATTTTTCAAGTAATCTATCTATTGCCGGTTCTTGACTAATAGTAACCATTTCTGGTGTTCTTTTTATATTTAACCCCAAATAAGCATTTACCTCACCGAGATCCTTCACGTTAAACTCTGTTTTCAATAGCTCATGTGCTTTATGTAAATTAATCTCACTTTTAGACATTAAAATTATATCATCGACATAAACCAATAAAAATACATTTTCTAAAACATATAGACAAAAGTCATGTTTTGATTGAATAAATCCTTTACTTACTAAGAAACCATGTAGTCTTTCATTCCAGCATTTGGGTGCTTGTTTTAGTCCATAGAGTGATCTTTTAAGTTTTAAGACTACACCTTTTCTAGCTGAGACTCCTAAAGGTGGTTTTATATAAATATCTTCTTTTAAATATCCGTTTAAAAAGGCCGTTGGAACATCAAGTTGTTTCATATACATGTTATTTTGTACAGCTTGACATAGCATCATACGAATTGTGGGCATACGCGCTTCTGGAGAATATACATTGAACAATGTTTCCTCTTGAAATCCTTTCGCCACTAATCTGGCCTTTTTTGTACCGTCTTTCTTAGTTGTGAAGACCCATTTTGTATCAATGGCCTTTTTATCTTTGGGCAATTCTGACTCTTCCCAAGTTTCCAAAGATTTGAGGGAGTTCAATTCTTTTTCTATCGCAACTTGCCACTCTTGACCTCTTTCGACTGCCTCTTTATAAGAATATGGATCACCCGTACACAAACAGTAAGCTAAATAAGTCTCATAATCTTCTAATATTTTTGGAGGTTTTATTACTCTACCACTTCTTGTTTTTATCAGGTTTTCATTTATAACTTCTCTACTGTTATTCATGTTTTGAAATATTTCTTCTGGTTCTATAATTTATTCCTCAACATTAGTATTATCGATAGTAGTCTCTCCTCTGATCTCAATATTATGTGGTGGTTCGACAATCGGCTCATTATTTTGTTCACTAATTTCTGTCGCTCTTACCCTTTGCCACTCATTTTCGTTACTCTCGTTTAGGCATTGATTGCTGTCATTGAAAACAATATCATTTTCGTCAAATCTGACATCTCGTGATACAAAAATATTGTTTTCTTTAGGATCCCATAAACTATATCCTGTCCTGCTATATCCTACCATTCTACTTTCGCGTGCTCTTTCCAAAAATTTATTTGGCTTTGGTAAAATACATGCCCATGCTTTTGCACCAAAAGCACGAAGTTTTTTCAAATCTCTTGTCCCGTATAATACCTCACATGGAGTCTTAAAATTTATAGCCATAGACGTGCACCGGTTTAGCTGATAAGCTGCACATTTCACTGCTTCACCCCACAAATTCTTTGGTAAATTAGTTTCTAAGAGCATAGTCCTTGCCTTATTATATAAACTTCTATTCAACCTTTCTGCGACACCATTGCTAGCTGGTGAATATGGCAGACTATATTCCAACACTATACCCTTCTCATTACAAAATTGACGAAGTTTATTGCAGGTGTATTCACCTCCGTTATCACACCTTATTCGTTTAACCGATTTTTCGAACTCATTTTCATATCTATTAATATAGTTAATGATATTTTCGACAGCTTCTGCTTTTCGCTTTAGCAAGAAGACCACGCAAAAGTGTGAGTAATCGTCGATAATTGTTTGAAAATAAATTTCACCCTGTATAGTTGGAGTATTAGATGGGCCCGCTATATCGCTGTGTATTAGTTCTAATACTTGACGTGATCTTGGTCGCTCTAAATTTTTAAACGGTAATCTAGTTGCCTTACCTTTCATACACGCGTTACATATATTGTCCTTAAGTGGAAGCTGTAACCTTTGTAATGTTTTTGAGCTGGTATGACCTAATCGTCTATGCCAAAACATGCCATCCACTGAATGTATAGCTGCCGCTTCATCTGCTATTATAATTTCACCCTGTAAAACATAAAGTTTACCGTTGTTATACGCCCATACAATAGAACCATTACTAAAACATATTTTTGCATATTGACTTCGAAATATAATCTCGTTTGGTTTTTCTAGTAGTTTCCTTACAGATAACAAATTATATGCTAAGTTCTGAACTATAAGTCCTTCAACAGTAATTCTAACATTTTGGCATTTTACATGTAAATTTCCACTTTGATAGGCAATCAACTGTTCTCCATTAGCAGTGTTTATTTTTATTGGATGGACTAACCTTTTAATATTTGTCATATGTTGTATATAATAATCAGATATAAAATTTTGTGATGCACCAGAATCTACTACAAACGAAATTATTCTATTAAATATCTTACAAGTTAAGCTGAAATCTTCATCTACCAAACATCCCATTTCATCGTTTATTTCATCATTTCCTACGACTGCTCCGTCCCTCGAAGTAGTAGCTCTGCTTGTTGCTCCTCTTCCACGACCCAGCATTCTTCCACGACCACGTCTATAAAACTCACCACCTCGTAATGATACTCCACACGTTGGTTAGCATAATATTGCCTATTTTGAACAACTTTTCGGCAATATATAGCTTTATGCCCTTTCTCATTGCAGTTCCAGCATTCGATGTTAAATGCGTTGTCTTGATTTGTTGTAAACACTTGTTTTCTTTCTTTCAATCTTATTTCTGCATCTAATAATGTTGTTTTAATTTTGTTAACAGTTAATCCTTCGTTCATCGCTTCCAAAGCTGCTGTAACATGATTATATTTTTCTGGCAATGCAAGCAAAAGATGTATAACTTTATCGGATTCATCCATTTTTGAGATAATTTCAATGTCATTAATAAGCTTGTCAAATTTCAAAAAGAATTCTTCCAGTCTTTCTTCGCTGTCACATTTCAACTCTATCAACTTTTTCTTTAAATGATATTTATTCATGACACTTTTCCTTGTAAAAATATTTTCTAAAGCATCCATCATTGTTTTTGAACTTTTGCATCCCTTAATCATTTCCAATAAATTATCGCCTATGCATTGCACAATTAATAACTTTGCTTTTGCATCTTTCTTTTTGTCTTCTTCCTTTACATCATCACATTTCATTATCTCACTAAGACCATTTTCTTCCATTAATAATGCTATTCTGAATTTCCAGTTATGAAAATTATTTCCATTTTCACTCATTTATTTTCGTAGTAGCCATATTTCACGAATTTTACGTATTAATGTTTCCAAAAAGAATCACAGAACATGGAATATGGGGCGGCCCATAACCTGTTAGAATGCTAATTATTTATACTAGTAAACATATTCCAATATTCTATAAATAAAATCAATTATTCTGTTGAAACACCATCTTCATATATTTTTCAAATTAACTGACATAACAATAAATCATAATAGACACTGTTACAACTTTATGTCACCATCGTAGCCATAGAGAACTATAGTAACCTCATCACCCAATGGAATTTTCTGAAAATTTGTTCCAGTACCGCTGAAAATAGTTTTGGGGATAGGGGTCTCCCTGTCTAACGCCTCTTTCTACTCTGAATGGAACGCTTTTCTTTTCTAATTGTATTCTTGCTATGCTATGACTATATACATTTTTTATTAATCGAATGTATTTGTGCTCGATTCCTTGTGCCTTTAGTGCCTCCCATATTTTTTCATGTAGCAAGGAATCAAACGCTTTACTGTAATCGATAAATGCAATATAGTATGTAACTTGATATTCGTTGTACTTTTCCAAAATTGGGCGTACTACGTGAATATGGTCGATTACTGAATAGCCTTTCCGAAATCCTGCCTGCTCAATGGGTTGGTGTTCATCCAGTGTTTTTTCTATCCGTTTTAGAATTAGTTTGGCAAAAATCTTATACATGTTTGACATAAGGCTGATAGGTCGATAATTCCCGATATCATGTTTATCTCCTTTCTTGAATAGCAATATAATGTTAGATTCTGTCCATTGGTCTGGAATAATTTCGGTGTTTATGATATCGTTAAAGATATCTGTGAAGACAGGTGTCAGCACATCCTTACCTTGTCTTAAGATTTCATTGCTTATGCCGTCGGGCCCTGGTGCTTTATCTTCCCTTTGAGTTTCGATAGCTATTTTGACTTCATCAGTGAGAATGCTAGGAATGTCCGAGATTTTTTTTAGCTCACCTTCATCTCTTATAGTATCACTTGCGTAGAGTTTCTTGTAATAAGCAGTAGCTGTACTTAGTATGTCTGACCTGCAATGATTCCATTTTCCCCTATCATTTTTAATTTTTACAATCCAATCTTTGGAATTCTTCAGTTCTTTGTACGCTTTTTTTATTCCACCCGTTTTACTTATATACTTTTCTATAGTTTTCATTCTGCTTTGTTTCCTGTCTCTTCTTATGCTATTTTTTATTTCTTTACTAATTTTCGTTAAGTGTTTCCTTCTATCTGGTGTATCTCTTGTACTAATTAATTGTTTTCTTTCTTCTAATAGATTTACTGTATTCATTGTTAATATTTTTTTATTTGATTCTACTTTTAAGCTTGCAGTTGACGTCACTTGTGTTTTAAGAATATTCTCTATCCAATTATATTTTTCTTGTGTTTGTAGATCCTTAGTTGCGGACTTGTAGTTTAAAAATTTATCTCTCAGAATAGTTATTATTTGTTGTATGTCATGATTTTTGAGATTTACGTAACCTGTGTCTTGTCTTGGCCTAGTGTTTTTTGGTTGTTTTGCAGTTAATTCTGCTCGTATTAATTTATGATTCGTGTTAAAAATTAATTTTTTGATAACGGCAAAGTTAGTAAAGTAACTGTTTCTGTTAGTCATTATGAAGTCAATTTCGTTTTTTGTTCTCCCGTCAGGTGAGATCCAAGTCCACATATTTTTCTTGCTTTTCTTATACATAGTATTTAAGATGGCTAAGTTGTTTTCTAGTGCGAAGTGAGTGATTCTTTCTCCATTCTTACTTCTCTTTTTCTTGCTATATATGAAACGTCGTTTTAGTTTGTCTTCTCCGGAGAGTCTTTCTCCAATTTGACCATTGCAGTCTCCCATTACTATTAGGTTTTTATGGCAGTGCTCTTTGATCGCTGTGTTCAGATCAAGGTAAAATTTATTTAATGTTTCCTCTTTTGCTTGTTCTGTAGGTGAGTATATTTGTACAATAGACCAGGAAGCTTTGTATCCTGGTAATTTTAGATTCATTATTGCAATGCGTTCGGAGATTCCTACAAATCCTTCTACGTATTTAATTATATGTTTTTTAATAATAAATCCCACCCCATATTGGCCCGGGGTCTCCCCTATATGATAGAGTAAGAAATCTGGATGTGCAACAATATCTTCTCCCATTCTCCTCACTTCACTCAGTCCTAAAATGTCCCATTTGATTAGTTTTAACGCATATATTAGTTCTGTAAGATTTTCTTCTTCTTTCAGGGTACGTACATTCATGGCTGCGACATAGATTTTTGATTTTTGAGGTTTATGACTTTTTTGATCTATTATTGTTGGAAGGTTGTGGTCTTTTTCCCACACGATGACCAGTTGGCTTGGAGGAGTTTGGTGGTTTTTAATTTCTATATTATCAATTTCTTTGATTGGTTTAAAATTCCGTTTGCCGTTTCTTGGTTGCTATTGTTTTTTAATAGTGGATATATTAGAAAGAGAGTTGGAACTTGACCGCATCATATCAAAAGCATCTGCCCTGTTTGACTTGGCTGAATATAGAGTCTGTTGCTTTTTCGGCTGGCTATTATAAGAGGATGGTGAAGCAGAGGTCTCCCTTTTCCTTTTCTCTTGGTTGGTATTAATTTCTTTAACTATAAGTTTATCATATTTAAGATAGGCAATATTGCCCTTTTTCCTCTCTTCGACTAACTCTGCTTGTAGCTCTTTCCTTTTTTCCAGCACTTCCTTTGAGTAATCCTCTGTGATGTAAATTTTTGTTAGATTCTTTTTATTTTTGATTATTTCGTTCTTTTTCCAATTGTTTACAAACGAACATAGTACCGGCCTTGGCTTATTTTGATCTGGTTTTTTATAGCCTAAACGATGGATTTTGTCTAATTCGGAGTCTTCAATATTGATTTTTAGGTCTTGTTTAAAATTTTCCTTTAATCTTTGGATGAGATCAAAAGTGGATGCTTCTTTTTCCTCTAAGCCGAATACTATAATATTATTATTTCTCTGTCCCCGGTTGAGGTACTCGATTTCCTTTTCTAATTGTCCTACTTTGATTTGTGTTCGGTAGTTTTATTTTCTTACCTCCAATTATTGCGGATTTTGTGCTTTTATATATTTAGTCAACTCCAATAATTATGGAAACTGGTCATTTGTATACACTTCACAATGTATCTTCTATTGTTTCTAAACGAAGCTAATATCCAAAGATAGCTCAAACTATTTTATTTTACTTGATTTCGCCGGAGATTATGACAGTGGTGTACACAGTTTGACAGCGGATTTTTTTTTTTTTTGAAGTTAAAGTTTACAAATGTTAAGTAAAGCTTTGTACAGTTGTAAAATAAAGCTAGTTTGCGTTGCAAAACATAAGAACTCTTCTTTTCCTTTTTAACTGATAGAACCCGTTTCGATTGGGTACGGAATATTCGAGAATGGAACATTCTCGAATGCCCCGAATGTTCGTCGGCCCTACTATATAAGCGCGTAGGCGAATGCAGCCGAACAGTTCATTTTCAAGAGAGCGAACCGAGCGGATCAAGCGATACAAAGTGACTTGGAAGCGCTTCATAGTGAAGAATTCTGTGTGTTCAGTGCTTAGTAACGTTTTACAGTGTGTCCGTAGTGCTTATAGCAGTTTTCAGTGTTAAGTGAAGTGACCTAATTAGTGCTTAATCATCTTACCTCATAATTGTTGGTGTTTCGCGATTTTCTATAGAACACCCACCCCACAAACGTAACAATACCAATCTGTCTATAAAACTATTTTAAGTCTTTAGTTTTTCAAAGCTATATTTATATAAGGCCTGTGTATAATATTTATAATTTTTTGGCGTTGCCTAAAAATAAACCGCGTAATCTTTTATGCGCTGACAGTTTGACGTGCAGAAATTCCCCCTAAACTTAAGTCCACCCTTGCTACAATTTCAATATATTCGTATAATATTTATCATTTTTAGCGTTTCCTAATAATAAAACGCACAACCTCTTACACACTGACAGGTTGACTGGCAGAAATTTCTACTAAACATAAGTCCATAACTTCCCCAATTCATTACGCAATAGAGAGATTTTGCTGTTGTATACTTATCTCTTTATTGCACATTTTATACATAGAAAAGGATAACTAAAGGCGAACTTATGTCCGTACTGGATTACTTCCTTTTTTTTCCTTCCTTCATATTTCTTTTTCATTTTTCTTTTAAATTTTTTTAAATCATTCATAAAATGGACAAGAAGATACGTAATTTTTGCAGAGGTAAGTACGGATTCGTTAAGAGTATGATAATTCTATGGCTTGTTATATTATTCTTATTCTTTTAATTTCTATCTCGATAATCGCTTAGGATTGGTTTTGATAGGCAATGATAAGCAATATTACTACCCTATCAAATATCATTGCATTCATTTATTCATTTATTCATTTGCCAGCTTACATGCACGTTACAAAAGATGTTAACAAATTTTACAGAATCAGTACATGCACCCTGTAAGGGCACCGCATAGCTCACAGACAACTGTTATAAGTACAAGATACTGTTGAGTTGAGATAATTCTTACATAACAATAAATAGCAAAGTACATAGGTATAGGTAATAATATATAACAAAACAATGGCAAAAATTCATCACAGCAGTAAGAATGTCAGTCAGTATTTGTCATGACAAGATTTAATATTGATTGCAATTATAATTGAATTCTATTATAAGATAACATTTTATATATACATAAAACAGATTCATTTAAGTATTACATCGGGATTTTAAAAAAATAATTTAAATTTGATTTGACTCGATTCAATTTTATTTAAAATATATTAGTATTAAATTATTATTATTATATTTGAATTCTATTAAATAAGGTAACATTTTATATATACATAAAACAGATTCATTTAATTATTACATCGGCATTTAAAAAAAAAAAAAAATTGATTTGACTAGATTCAATTTTATTTAAAATATATATATTAGTATTAAATTATTATTATTATTAGTGTAATTTTTATACTTACAACTATTTTTAATTATTATGGAATTGGATTAAAATAATTTTATTTTGATATGACTACATTTAATTTTTATTTAATTGATATTAGAATTGACTTACTAGATTAAATTTGATATAACTATATTTATTTTTTATATTGGTATAATAGTAAATTATTCTGAAATATTTGTCAAGTTATCATTAAAAAATTCTTGTAAACTGTAATAGCATTTATTAGATAGGAATATTTTTAGCGTTTTGTTAAATAGTTTAGGGGTTTCTGAGCTTTTTATATAGTTTGGAATGTGATTGTATATTTTAATCAACATGTTTTGGGGGCTAGTCGCTACTAATTTTAGATTGGTCGTGGGAATTTTGAGCTTATTCAGATACCTATTGTTTCTTCTAATTCTTTTGTCTGGTGAATATAGAACTGGGTGGTTTTTGACGAATTTGCAGGATTCCAATATATATATTGATGTAAGGGTTAATATCTGGTGCTTGATAAAGTAGGGTCTACATGACTCCATCTGGTCTATGTTTGTCAATATCCTTATACATTTCTTTTGTAAAATAAAAATTTTGTCCGCATCGCTTGAGTTTCCCCAGAAAATAACACCGTAGGAGAGTCTCGAATATGCATATGCATAATACGCCGTGAGTGCGGTTTTAAAATCCGTTATTCTCTTTAGATGCTGTAGAGCGAAAATAAATGAGGACATTTTATTTAATACCTTTTGCACATGATTTTTCCAATTTAAATGAGTGTCTAAATCTAGTCCTAGAAGTGTAGCAGAATTTGTAGTTTCTATTATCGTGTTGTTATATTTGTATGATATTTTTAAAGCAGATTTTTGGTATGGCCTAAATTGAATTATTTTAGTTTTGGTCAAATTAAGCTCCAAATTATGTGTTTGTAACCAGTTGACTATTTTATCCAATATTTTATTCAATTTTATTTCCAATTCATTGACACCAGAGCAAGTAATTAAAACTGAAACATCGTCAGCAAAAAGAACACAATGCTCATTAAAAATATTTGGGAGATTGTTTATATAAATGAGGAATAAAATACATCCCAAGACGCTGCCTTGTGGGATAGAGCCCGTGACTGGAACTCGCTCGGATCTAATATTTGAGATTCTACCTGTTTCAAAATTGACATTTTCTACATCTACGTATTGGTAGCGGTTACTTAGGTATGATTGGAACCACTGATGAGCTATGCCTCTGATTCCCGTCTGATACAACTTGTGTAGAAGAATGTCATAGCGAACTCTGTCATAGGCCTTACTCATATCGAGCAAGAGTCCTACAGGGAGCTTCCTATTGTTTATTTCATCGAAGATTTTTTTGGTGTATTTGTAAATTGCTAAAGTTGTAGAGTGGTTTTTTCTAAAGCCGTTTTGGTTTTCGTGCAAGATGTTAAATTTTTCGTAGAAAGAATATAAACGGTTTATCATTGCGGTTTCAAAAACTTTTGTTGAAGTCGGTAATAGTGCGATTGGCCTATAGTTATTAATGTCCATGGTTTGTCCTTTTTTATGAATAGGTTTGATTACAGATATTTTAAGCGCGTCAGGAAAAGTGCCTTCTATGAATGATTGGTTTATGAGCATAGTATACGGGATGGTTAGCATGTTAGCACAAGCTTTTATCAGAGAGGGAGGAATTTCATCAATGCCAAATGATGTCTTATTTTTTAGGTTACTTATAATATTTTTTATTTCTTTTGGATCGACTGGACTTAGGAAAAATGTATTTTGAATAGATTCGGTAGTAGGTGCTATAGAATTTGTATCTACATGTTTATGCGAGTTACCAATAGAAGCAAAGAAAGTATTGAATGCGTTTGCTACTAGCTTAGGCTCATTAATTGTATTTGTATCCGTTATTTTTAGTTGTATATTTTTATATTTTCTTTCATTTTTATTTGTGGCGGCGTTTATTATGTGCCACATAGATTTAGTTTTATTATTTGAGTTTTCAAATTGGCGGCTATTCGTGAGTTTCTTTGATAAAGTAATAGACTTTTTAAGTATTTTACAGTAGGTTTTATAATATTGTCTTATATTTTCATTTTTGGATTTTGTTACAAATTTTTTTAAAAATCTTTTATAACGACAAGAAATTTTTAATCCTAGTGTTAAATAATTCACTTTGGTTTTATTTTTTATAAGTTTTAATGGCATACATTTATTTAGAATTTTTTTTTGCATAATAAATAATATACGCAGTTTTATTCCACTAACCTATTACTACCAACAATACGAGTACAGACATTCATATTATACCTATTTCCGTGGAGCTTGGTGGCGCATTGACGCGTGCGCTCAGCGAACGATAACTAAAGTTAAGCAATGTTGGCTATGGTCAGCCCTATGATGGGTGACCAAAATAAGCAACATCTCAAATTTTAATTTACGACTACATACATTTCCAAAACGCCCAGAATAATGTAATTACTGATTAAGTTCCAAGTAGATTTGCCTTACTCTCTGTCAAGTTATAAATGTAAAAGCAAATCTGTCTAACTTTCAGTTTGTTAACTACGCTTACTCATCCACACTTCCTACATTACCTAATACTAAAACAATGTAGTGCATGTTTTGAGTTCAAGTTTAGGAATTTTGAGCACCTCTAGATAGTCGGCAAGGGTTGCCCTAGGAAAGTGCCCTCGCAGCACTGCCGTAAGTGTTAAGCGTATCGGACTTAGGTGATATATGTATTAACACCCAAACCCCAACACAACTTTATGTTGATTCCATTGGGAATCGCGTATAGTATTATTGTATGTACAAATGATTTGAGTTCCGTTTGTTACGTGTACAGTACACGTAACAAGAGTACTGTAAATGTAAGGCATGTTTCATGTTTTAACTACGCTTTGGCATTACGCATACTTTGAGTTCTAAATCTACCTTAAAATTAATAGAAAGACAGAATATACTTTTCATTTGAACTGAGAGTATTCATTAACTCGATAAACACGCTTCATTCCGATTTTTCATGAATAGAGAATTTCTAAAGCAAAAAATAAATATTTCAAGCTATTTTTTTATTAAATGAAATCTCGCAAAAATCGATTAATTTATTCGAATGAACTTATGAGAAAATATTATACCATTATTCTATTTAGTCTGTATTCCTGTCAACAATAATTCATTTTATATGGCTCAAAGGCCTAGAAGCCAAGCCAAAAATATTATTTAAAAAAATAATTCATTTTATTTTGATTGTCAACACAATCAAACAATTATAATTGCTACAAATTGTTAATTTTATAGTGAGAGATAACATTTGTATATTATCCTACCTATATAAGAATTTAAATTGTATTCTGATTTTTTTGGTTTCAGATATTTATTTAGCCTGAAGAAATTGAACATAAGAAATTCGAAACCATAATTTCAGATCGGGTTGTTATATTTTCATTTTGTGCTATTGTGAGCTAACTCGCAACTATGAAATGACCTATTTATTAACTTTTAACATGTTTATTACACAGGACAACCCGAATCAATTTTATTGTGAAATTTATAAAAATTTATGGTCGTGTGAGACATTTTTTCTTTCCCCTATCCTAACTATCTATCCACTTTGTCCATTTCACTGACAACAAATTGTGTAAGTCACGAAATTACAAATCAAAACTATATTTTGTGCAAATATTATTTTACTACGAATTTATAATATCAACCTGATCACCATGACAACTCATGTTTTTTTATAACATGAAACAATAAGTTTCCCATTTGTGATAAATTTAATTCATAAGCCAGCCAGATTATTTTCATCCTGGTCACGGCACCAAATTGTAACGATCCAACCTAACGTCAAATGGAATCCTAAATAGAAAACCTCTTTACACAGATTTATTCGTAGTTTTACTAACAATTTACGCCTTTAAAAGAAACGCACAAAATTGCTTTGATTTGTACGAAGTTTGGCCAATGATCGACTAGTGATTTTATTAGGATCTATACGTTGTAACCGCTTATGTGAACCCAAGATCTTTTCCAAGTGGATAGATATAGAATAAGCTTTACGTTAAAATAATGATGAAACTTACATGAGATCTTTATCACAATTTCCATTTTGCACAACACAAAGTAATCTTACTTCACTTCAAATAGCGCATAATATCATTTTAGTTTTATTGAAGAGTTCAAGATTTAGGCACCACTCCATAGTGTGAACAATTCGGCGAATCGTAGATAAAGAAGATGTGTCGGAAAAGTCGCCGAAGGGAACAACTCCAGTGCCTAACCTTCTGACACTGAAGCAAATATTTTTTAGTAATAATCGACTAACGTGCCTAACCTTCTGACACGTTGCCGTTGCAGATACTTAGTTCCCAATAAAATATATCCCTTCACATCTCTTCAAGTTTTTATAGGTAAACACTACCATTTCATAGTGCCAAAATAATTCACTCACGAGACAAATAATGCATTAAGCACAAGCCCTTATTACAGCGTATTTCATAGCCGAGCTCAATGGAAAATATGATCCAAAACTCACTCAATATTACCAGATATTGGAATAAGCCACTAGAATCTCTTCGAGAAACTAGGAATAAATATAATCGTTGCAGGTTTCCTTCGGAGGGACCTGAATAAACGATGCAGGTTTCTTATAGAGGGACCTGTTAGGGAACTTTCAAATGGCAACTTTTAGTTCTCACCGGCGCCGCGGGTGGCGCTGGCAGTCAGAAACTTAGTCTGCTGCTTGAGATACATTCTTTCTAATCTGTGATTTTGTGATTCGAACGTTTGACGGTTAGGGCATTCAGTTTTAAAAACCAGTGAACTGCTGTGAGTGCTGTGACCATTTCATCACTTACGGAATCGTATTAAATAATTATTAATTATGGTTAGGCAGAGAGAGAAGCCGGGGTGGTAAAGGTGAATGTTAATGCATTATAAAGTAGCTACTTAAACCTGCACCCTGGTCATAAGCCCAGTGTTGCCAAATTCAGAGGATTTCCCTAAATCCTAGGGGTTTTTGCAGGTCTTTGAGGTTTTTTGGAGGTTTTGATATCACGAAATTTATCTAGGGGATTTTCTGAAGGTTTTCTACTATTCTAACCAAATGGCAAATTCCTTTTTATATCAGACAAGACCGACAATTTATTCACCAAATAGAATGAATGGGACACTAAAACTTACGAGTATTAGCTGGCAACACATTATGTTACCATTGAACTGTCTTGTTTATCATAATTCCGGCTAAAAGACTGTTTTCTACAGCTTCACACAGACATTTATAACGAAAAATCCGAATCGACAGACACACGGCTATGTATGTGAAATAAATTAAAATAGGTAATTTGAAGAAAACTTCTAAGTTTTTTATTGTCAATATTAGAAAGCTTATGTATATGACATGGCCAAAATAGTCAGAGGTTTTTTATCAACCAAACTGGAGAAACTAGGGGTTTTTTAAATGTATTTGGGGGGGAAGGTGGAAAAAATCTGGCAACACTGCATAAGCCCCAGGCACCGCTCTTGGCTCTCTTCTCTGCAACGCGATAGACCGAGCACCCGCGTGGAATGCTAAGTTATCGTCTCTCCTTGGGATTAACCTAACAAATCAGAAGTGGGATGTGAGTTAACCAACGCCCATCGGTAAGTCAGCAATTGCAACACTAGTGTATGTGTATTTAATTATAATGACATAGCAGAACAATTCCTATACGCCATTTGAATCACATTTTGTTTACCTGCCTGTGTACATAGTACATACATAACTTTCGGGACTGACTATACTGATAACTTTTATTACCTACTAGGTATTTATTATTACCTGCCTATTCATTACCTATCTACCTATTTATTTATTATTACCTTCATATTTACTACCTTACTACCTTCATATTACCAACTTTTATGATAAGAACATTTTGTTGTTTGATCATGATCGAACCAGTGGAAATGACAGCTATACCCATGTATGAATTTCTATTCCACTCTTTTAATACATAGGTTTAGGTTACAGTTTGTTTTGTAGGAACGCATACATATATTTATTATGTACTGACATATGAGCATTGGCCAGCCCATTGCTAGGCATTATTAGCATTATGGCTATAAAATATATTATTGATATTTAAAAGAATGCAAAGGTGAAAGTATTCGATACATAAGAAAATTAAAATGTTGGTTTTCTGAGAAATACTCATGATGTTAATGATTTTTATAATTACAGTTCAAAATTATTTATTATATCCACCCTATTTAAAAATCAGGAATATTCAGGAATTGCAAAACTTTATGTAAACTAAGCATAGTTATAGTGATAGTAATTTAAATTGATATCTTAAACGGAAAGATTCGCCGCCTCCATGGTCTAGTGGTTGAGACCACCGGGTGTTCATCGGGAGGTCTGGGGTTCGATTCCTCATGGGGGCAGGATTTTCTGTGCTCAGTTTGGTTGGTGGTAGGGCTTCTGAGCCCGCCATAATAGCGATGTTAATAGTATTGTTGTGTTTCGATAATTAGAGGTAAGATAGCCATTCTCTCAATTGCTGAGGAGTCCAGGTGAAGCTCGCTTCCTCCTTCGGTATTTTCAACACCTGACATCGGGTGAGATGAAGGTCAAGAGGTTCCCTGTTGAATGCAAGGAAAAGTGGTCTTTTTCGTACTAAGCAATATCTTATAGACAACCATTGGGTGAAAAAAAAACTTTGTGATGGTAGTGAGTGACCACAGAAACATACAGATAACCATAAACATACTTACATAATGAGTGGATATTTTTTTAATGCAGGTCTATATTAATAAAATATAATTTGTTTCCTATACTTACCTAGTTAATAAATACATACAAACTAAAAGAAGAAGTTAATACATACTACTACAAATGTTCATACAAAAATAACGCATGTTTTGTATAAGTTCCATGTATGGTTTATTTTTGGCTCTCTTATGATTACAATATACATATGCACTCACACGCATAATCTCCAAAGGGTTGTATGGGGCCTTGGAGTCAGGGTGTTTCCTCGGTTACTTTCAGCAATTATTTTCTTTTACGGTTTACTTATAAAATTTATGCATGACTAGATCTGTAAAATTTAAATAATGTTCTCTCGTAGATGTTTACATCTACTGTTATGTGAAATTCATGCAAGCCGTGAACTTACTATATGTGGATCCCCAACAAAGTTTTTCACTAAAGGTAACCTAGTCGTGACACCAAATCACTGTTTACCCACTGATGAGAAAAGTATGAAAACTAGATCAGAAGTATCAAGGTCCATTTCAATTTACAACAATCTTGAATAATAACAGATACGAGATAACTAGTATACCGGTTTCAGAAAACGTACTCATAAAAACATATATCCAGCTGAGTGATCAGCTCAAACAGTGGATGACATTTAATGAAATTAATGTTGATAGTGAAAGTGGTGAAGCCACGGAAAGTAGCAGTGATGAGATTTAGATTAAGACTAATGACAACTGCCCAAAATAACAATTGATTAATTACTTAGCAGATTTGTGTATTGACCCAACCAATTTTGACTTATATTTATAGACAATGACATTCCAAAGAATCCTCCACCAAATTCCTTACCATTACTTGTATTACAGGATTAGTTATATAGAAATGGAAATATATAATAGGAGATTGATAAAACATAAATAACTTGAAATAAGAACTACTCCTCTCCCTAATTATTATTAAGGAAAGGATCAGCATAAGTACCTTGTACATGCGATATTAAAGAATAATGAATAGAGGCAAAAGGTATAGCGAAGTGCAAGCGGTGCTCACATAGTCGTGAAAGGGATGCCGAAGCACAAACGTTTCTCACCTCAATATATCTAGATATGGAAAATATTGTTTGTGCGATCAATGTAAATGCAGGTGATATACTTAATTATGTATATGTGAAAACGTATACCGAACCGAAGTGCAAGCGGTGCTCACATAATTGTGAAAGGGATGTCGAAGCACAAGCGGTTCTCACCTTAATATACCCAGATATGGAAGATATTGTTTTGTGTGATTAATGCAAATACAGGTGATATAAATATGTGAAGGATGCCGAAGAGCAAACGGTGCTCAAGCGTTACTCACAATACATGTGAACTAATTGTGTGGTAAATGTAAATGCAGGTAATATAATCATGTATATGTGAAGGATGCCGGAGAGCAAATGGTGCTCAAGCGGTACTCACAATACATGTGAACTAATTGTGTGGTCAATGTAAATGCAGGTAATGTAATCATGTATATGTGAAGGATGCCGAAGAGCAAATGGTGCTCAAGCGGTGCTCACAATACATGTGAACTAATTGTGTGGTCAATGTAAATGCAGGTAATGTAATCATGTATATGTGAAGGATGCCGAAGAGCAAATGGTGCTCAATCGGTGCTCACAATACATGTGAACTAACTGTGTGGTCAATGTAAATGCAGGTAATGTCATCATGTATATGTGAGGGATGCCGAAGAGCAAACGGTGCTCACATTTTATGTGAAAGGTAGGCCGGAGCTCAAGCGGTACTCACAATATATGTGAACTAAACTGTCTTATAATATCCAAATAAATAATATAAACTATATAATATATAATTATGTTAAATAATAATAACATATATTCAAACTTTGTATTTTAATAATATTGTATTTTTGTGTGCAGATAAGTACTCTACAAGTACTCACTCAAAGTTATATTCATTTATCTACGAACTCGGTCGATGTGTGAACTCTGCGAGTTGGATGACGCTTGTAAAAGCAAATTGAGGCAGAGCAGGAGTATGTATGATAGGAACATTGAACACATCAATAAAAGCATAAAGAATTTACAACATTCATTCTCAGCTACTTATGAAAACTATAACACTGCACAAAGTGATATTAAAATGCACATCTAGTTTATTGCTATAGTCACACTCTGTTAGCATAACGAGGACCACTATCAATATTGCTTGACAAACAATTTTTGGCCTCAAGTTTGGCATGATTCAAAAGCAGAATGCAGTGTCAGAAAACAGTAACAATGCACCCATCATACATCCTCCGCCCATATTAAAAACAATGTGTGTCAAACACCAGTCAAAGACCAATAAAGTTTTAATGTTCAGAGAGGTCACTGTCGAAGCAAAAAAAAAATGCAATATTTTTTGGGATGACATTGGAAAAGGTAAGAGCCAGCTATTGAAAAATAAATTGGGATTAAGTAAATTATTTTATGCCTGGCTCAAATTTCCATGATATTGCATGTAGTGTTTTCCCTTTCGTATCATAAATAATTTAACACAAAATAAAAATATTATTAGGTGTAAACTTAATTTGATATTAGAATTAGTGATAAATTATTTGGAAAAATTCCATGCTATTGATTTTAATAAACTGACATGTGTCCGAGACAAAGCTTATTTGACAGAAGATAGATTATATTTTATCAATGTTCTTTAAAAAAAACCATAGCTATAAAATATAGTTTAGTCAAGAACTTGGCTATTAAATCTCACGTTGACAATGCTTTTATTGAGCAACATGATGTCTTGAAACAAGTTCCAAGTAATCTAAATTTGATAATCAGACAAAAGAGGTAATCTCTGGTCGGGTATTGACCAAAAATAAGCATCAATATTTAGGGATTGTCCATCAAAATATTCAAAGATTTTCTGGTAAAGACTTACTTTAAAAAGATTTACTTTGTATTACAGAGCATAAAAAAAACATGAATTGTTGATTAGTTTACATAATAGGATAATAGTTAGTTTTGTTAATGATAGTTTAGATAAGATGGTGAGTTCGTTCACTAAAAAATCTGCAATTGGAGATGGATCCCATATAAATTTGGCAAAATTACATCCAATTAAATAATAATATATTTAATTGCAAAGCACATAATGCATTTAGGTATTTGAGTACAAATGGTCACTTAGGTACATGGATATGTGACGCCCTTGCAAGGGCATAGCAATTTGTTGAGGATGGCATATATTATATTTTATAAGTATGAAAAAAAAAAACCAATATAATTCCATGAAAATATACAGTAATTGGAAATTTCATTTTTATTATAGTGTCATTCCATTAGAATATAGAACAATACATCACATTAAATATGAATTCTTGTTTGACATAAATTATAAAATTCTAAATAAATTTATCCTAAAAAAATCGTCTAAGTTGTAATAACATTTATCACAAAGGTACTTCTTTAAAAATGCATTAAATTGTTTTATCACAAAGGTACTTCTTTAAAAATGCATTAAATTGTTTTGTTTCTTGTATTTCTCAGTAATGGTATGTGGTTATAAATCTTAATGGTCATTGCGTGGGGATTGTCGCACCAATTTTTAAGTTATATTGATCTAATTTAATTTTATTATCGTCACGTCACAGTGTTCACTTATTCTTTTAATCTTGACAGGGGAGAATAACGAATAGACATAGTTATAATCTCTGTTGAACGAACTATTGAGTTACCTTGTGTGTACTTGATCATTCCAATATAATTTGTGTGTACAGACCCCCCCTCTAGAAATTATTCAGAGTTGGAGTCCGCTATGGAAGATGCCTTAAGAATAATATCCAAAAAAATTTGAAAAAATCTTGTTTGTGGGGATTTTAATGTAAATATTTTAAAGGAATCACAAATATCTAGTTCCCCTTTTTAAAATTTAATTGTTAGAATTTTACTTGATATTTCCCTTCTGCTTTTACTTATTGATTTCTTTCGTCAATTAATAGTTCTATGAAGTACTATCTAGTAGATTTATTTACTTATTCAAATCATTTAACATAAATTATGTAATTCAAAAACCAACCCAAATTACAGAAGCATCTGATACTTGCTTTGAGAACATCTTCTGTAATTGTAATGTATAAGTTAAGTAGAAATTGCATTAACTCGGATCCTAGCGGACGACTAGCCTCGAATGAGCACTATTAATTTGTAGACCTAAAAAAATAATAATAAACGCAGCATAGAGGAATTCACAAGAAATGTTATAAGTTAAACTACAAATTTGGCATTCAGGGAGATGAACGCCAATAATCTGTATAATAAGTTATTTCATGTAGTTAAAGATGAATGCAATGATTTATCAAAAAAAAAGTAATCAAAGTCGAAAATGAAAAAATTGTGTGATTGGGCTCCGCCAGCTATAGTATATAAAAGTCGTAGAAAACTATTTGAATTATACTCATTGCAGACTTTTATTTTTATTTAATTTCACCTGTCCCAGTGTCTGTATTAAAATCTTACAAGTTGGATTTGACCCGTTTCCCGGTTTCCGATTGTGCTGAAATTTTGCAGGCATATTTGTATAACGCGTGACAGTGCAATATTATGATGACATAGGAATTCCGCAATAAAACGACACAACCGCATCGAGTTTGGGCTCGTTTGATTCGTATTGATGAGTACTAAAAGCATTATTAAAAAAAAAGTTTTTTAAATAATAATTATTAAAGTTTTTCTGAAATTATTTTAAAACACTCAAGAAAGTGTGCATGTCCACAAAAGCTATTTACATGTAACTAAATATATGTATGCATAAGTAAATAAAATCAGTTTATCTAAAACTAAAATAAAAACCACCTGGAACATCATTATAACCGGGAGACGGGTAGACCCAAAAGCACTGTGAATTCTTTCTCATTAGAAATCAATAACAAAACGATTAAATCAGACAATGCAGTTACCAACGCGTCTCTTATGTAAGTACCCATAGAAACTACAAGTAGTCTGAACTTGTGTCCCAATGAGGCTGTAGCTCTTTTGGGACAAAGTGTAGAAGGGATGAACCAAGATTTTCATTTTTTATCACGCTGATGCTTACACTGCTATGAAAATATTTCGTATGATAAAAAAAAAGAAAACTGAAGACCATAGGGGTATTTCAACCAATATAATTAAATCTGCAATAAAAGAACTTGCTTTTATATTCAAAAAAAGTGTCGATGAAGATGCCTTTCCCGATCTCATGAAGAATAGCAAGTTAATACCTCTATTTAAATTTGGGGATGAAAATGATTCTTTAAATTATCGATTAATATCGATTCTACCAGCCCTTAGGAAAAATAAAAAAAAATGTAATCAGTGAACGGATCATTTCTCAAGTAACACACATTTTACATATGAACCAATTTGGCATTACCAAAGGTCGGTGCACTACAGATACTGGAGTTGCGCCTCTTGAAAAGATTTTTGCTGCTTGGTAGTGTAAACAAGATGTATTAATTGGTATACGAGTATTTTGTAACCTATCAAAGGCTTTTGACTACGTTAGTCCAACCAAACTCTTTTATATAAACTCAAGCATTATGGTGTCTCTGAAGAAGCAATTAGACTTATTGAGTTTTATTTATTCAAGAATAGTGGATACTATTGTGAAAATGAATAATCAAAATTGGTGAATTCATCGATTTCACTATATTTTGTACTAGAATCTAGATTGCAGTGGGATCCACATATTGAGTCCTTGGCAAACAGACTTAGATGATGAAGCGGCAAGATTGATTTGCTTTAGTTATTTTCACAGTGTCATGTCATGGAATACCACTATGGGGATCGCCTGCTAGCATAGAAAGTATTTTTATACTTCAAAAAGAGCGGTTCGCGCTATTTATAATTTGCGAGCAGGGACAGTGAATTTATGAAAATTTGATTTATGTTTTTAAAATATTATAATACATTTGATACCAATTTCCAAAAAAAAACCATTTAAGTATAAGGGATAAAGGTAAACATACCGTTCCAACAATTAAAAAAAATATTATAATGGTTACTTATTATGAACTCAACGATTATTTGAACGATGCTAATGCCTAATGTTAATATGTATATTATTCGTTATAATGTATGTAACTATTTATGTACACAAATGTTGCTGAGTATGGTATCGACATGGTGTTTTGTATATGCCTGTACATTCCTGCTAGAGCTGATAGGTTTCTTGCGCCCTTTCTTCTTGTTAGCTGGGGGATGTCCAGAATGGGTGGTTTTCGGATAAATATTGGCAGAGAAGCAGTCGACTCTGGTTCATTGGACAGAGGGATTTGTCATGCTATTTTGATAATTATATTCCGCTGATTCGACGATATAAAATAATATTTTAGGATATCAAATAATTTTAATCATGGAGTACCTACCAATAACAATTCTGTAATAATTCATTATTGGCAGTCTTATAATTATGCACCTATGCTCAGTAATGACTAGTATTATCTACCGTATAATAATGTCCAAGAAAGGACAAAATATTTTGTCGTAATCATCTAAAATTATATAAAACTAGCTTTAGGTACTTTACGCGGCTTCGCCCGTGTTGTTTTTGTTTTCCCGTGACAGTTTTGTATTTTCCCGTAGGAAACATGGTTTTGTGGCCTATGTTAATCAGGGTCAATCAGTGTAGTATTCTAATGGTGAAAGAGATTTGAAATCGGTCCAGTGGTTTTTGAGTTTGTTCACTGCATGCATGCATACAGGTCTTTCCTCTTTATAGTAATAGTGTAGATTAGGATAGGAGAGTTAATCATGCTTAGTTAGATTATTAATATTGAATTTTTCTTTAAGTCTAGATTGGGGAATTATTTTGTAGGAGAAAATTAAATAGCCTCTGAGATTTTTCACCTTTTACTTTATTTGTCACATTTTAATTAGATTAGAACAACAGTTACAATTATGTATGTGATAAAAAGATATCGTGTGGACACGTCTAACGTTCGAATGGCCGAGACGGGTCGGAATGGGGTCATTTCGAAATCAGGAAGGCCGTCTGTTAGGGAACATGCAAATGGCAACTTTTAGTTCTCAGCGGCGCCGCGGGTGGCGCTGGCAGTCAGAAACTTAGTCTGCTGCTTGAGATATATTCTCTCTAATCTGTGATTTCGTGATTCGAACGTTTGACGGTTAGGGCATTGAGTTTTGAAAACCAGTGAACTGCTGTGAGTGCTGTGACCATTTCATCACTTACGGAATCGTATTAAATAATTATTAATTATGGTTAGGCAGAGAGAGGAGCCGGGGTGGTAAAGGTGAATGTTAATGCATTATAAAGTAGCTACTTAAACCTGCACCCTGGTCATAAGCCCCAGGCACCGCTCTTGGCTCTCTTCTCTGCAACGCGATAGACCGAGCACCCGCGTGGAATGCTAAGTTATCGTCTCTCCTTGGGATTAACCTAACAAACCTGAATATAGCGTAGCAGGTTTCCTTCGGAGTGACCTGATTACATTCAGTAACAGAGACGATAATTTAGCATTCCATGGATTCACCATGCAGGTGCCGTGTCCATCACGTTGCAGAGAGCCAAGAGCAGTGCCTGGGGCTTACGACCCAGGTGCAGGTTTCAAGTAGCTACTTTACAATGCATCAACATTCTCCTTCACCACCTCGGCTCCTCTCTCTGCCTAACCATACCCGATATGACTCCGTAAGTGCCGCCTTTGTTACGCGGTTTAATATTGAGCTCACTATAAGTTAATTTCATTGATGAAGAAGAAGATGAAAATTATATTTGTTTAAGGTTTTACCTGATGTATCATGTCTAACACAATCTATAAGCTTCTATTTGTGTAGTTCAACAAGAACAAATCAAATAAACGCGTGGTGCGTTGTGTTGTCTTACGAAATGTAGGGTACTTAGCTGGGTCCACTTCGATCGGAGTTTAGGACTTCACATTTCAATATTCGGACTTGTAATACTTATATCTTGAAATTCTCAAATCTTTGCATACACAAATTAATCCAAATTAAACATGCAAAATCATAGAGTGCGTCGAAGATCAACCGGCTTGCACAAAATTCTAAATTATACCACGACGTTGCATCCTCGAGATTTATATATTAACCAGGTAGTCCACTTTCCAATGTACCGGGCACCAAGCACAATTTTAGAGCGAAGACATAAAAATAAAAAGATAGGTAGGTAGTTTTAGTATTATTCACCCGCTCGAGCGACGCCACGCCGTTTGACTCATTCGCTTTCTTTGTGCGGGCATCACAGCATCGAAATATTAAAGATCAAAGTTTTATTATTTTATAACTTTATTTTTAGTTTGTTATGTAGTTGTTATAGATATCAACATGGGTAAAAGAAAACGTAACCCAAAACAATATACTTGGGACACATTTGGTCTTTTTTTCAAAAAGAAAACTAAAAAACAGTGTTTTATCCAAAACTTGAGTTTGGCAAAAATGGTTGTGTTTACGACCAATTGCCATTTTTAATGAAGTGAAGTGTACATTCTGATATGAGTAGTACTGGAAGTATGTAAGTTTTAAATATAAGTGTTTATCGTTTATTATATTGTACTATTAATAGACACGTTCTCATCTTTGCATTTCGTTCGTTGAAAGCATGACATTTATTTCGTGTTTGTTCGAATCAGTTACCTAATTATATTTAGGTCACTAATTATTTTATTGAAATTTATTGAGCAGCAAAGAGCGCTTTGTTGTTTATGCATTGCGTAACTTAGAGAATATGCTATATGCAGTGTTAAATAAAATGGTATCCGCAGAATACCAGCATCAAAGAACTCTGTGACTTTGCATATGCCAAGCGGGGCCTATATGGCCTAAAATCTATCTGAATATATACACGGTTATTTTTTTATCACCCTGGAAAATTTAAGGGACGCTTCACGGCATGGTATTAGAATAATTTAAATATAAATAAAAAAAAATAACCCCCCTCCTTAATTTTATATTAATTTTTAAAAAATACAAAAAATGCACTAGTTGAGAGCAGCATTTTTAGAGATTTTTTTATTTTTTTTTATATATTTTTTTAATTTTTAATTTCATTTTTTTTATTTTTTATATAATATTGGATGTGTCCTGAGGCGAACACGCCTTGCTTACACGTGTTCAAGTGTTATTATTTCTTTATATTTTATAGAACACTGTGCCTTGAAACTATGCTGCAATTATAACCACGCACAGTACTACGATGCGATTGTAGTCATGTTTTTTGGTCATATTTATTAGTACCATGACGTGATCACCGTCTCAACCACACACAGCACTTCGTGTCATGATGCGATCATGACCTAGCTTATTTTTTCAACAGAATGTTATTATTTCTTTATATTTTATACAACAGTGTGCCTTGGAACTATGATGCGATCATAGTCGCGCACAGTAAGTACTACGATGCGATCGTAGTCATGTTCTTTTGGTCATATAATTACCTATATTAGTACCGTGACGCGATCACGGTCTCCATAACAACACTTAGTGTCATGTTGCGATCCTGACCTAGTTTATTTTTTCAACGGAATGCTCACAGGCTGAGGATAGCCTCGCAGAATATTACTCGCCTCGCAGAATATTGCTAATGTTACTCGCCGACAAACTACTCAATAATTTGGTGTTTATGTTTATAATGTATGCATTTTGTTAAATAAAATTAAAAAAAAAATCCATAAGGAGGATAAATTGGCTTCAGTCTGTTCACATACACGGGATGTTCAGTGAGTGATTCAAGGAACAACCTAGTAATGTACAGGTGATGACATCACAAGCACCAGCCGAGTGTCCCATACCATCCACTAGCTCTCAGGTACTTGTAAATCATGTTGACCCTCCAGCAACCAGTTTGCTTGAGAATAATTTAGAGGTCTTAGGGACCTCAAAAAGGAAATAGGAGGGTTTCGGAACAAAAAACCAGAATGAAATCTCTGAACGTTGGGGTCATATCGCCGACTCAATGCAATAATGGCACATTTCAAAATTTTGGAAATTTGACTTTTTATTAAATTTCGAACCGTATGACATTCTTTTAAGTTATGCAATAAAGACACCCATATTTTGTACATTCCCTGGCAAAATAGTAGCGCTAGGTGTCAGTATTGCACAGCTCGAAATCCTAAATACTTAGTGCAACAGTTAATGCAACAGTGACCCTTCGGTGTTGTGTCGTTATTGTCCAAAGTTTTATAGTGTTTTTTTAGTTGTACCCTTCGCGATTGTTTATCACGGAAAATTGTTAACAAAAGAAAACTTAATTAAACAAGGTAAAATTGTTTAATTATTTATATTCTAACTGGATACACTTACCTACCTACGAATCAAAAACAAAATACCTACTTGTTCTGTCAATTTCGTTATTATTACAATATTACTACGTACGTTATATTGTTAAAATTACATTGCCTACGTTTTTACAGCAAAACTATCTCGCACTGAAGAACAACCACAGTGCCATCATGTTCTAACGTCGACGTATCGACGAAGAATATTAGAATTAGGTTCTTATTAATTCATATTGATTTAAGTAATAGTTTTCTAAATAATAATTTCAATCAATCGATGCCCTTATTCAATTTTGGTAGGTATTAATTAGTAATACCTAACTAACTAAAAACTACACACACGCTTCAAAACATATTATAACGCTAAGCTCAGATGTTTATCGTTTGTACAGCACGAAACGACTTCGTACTGAAGAACAACCATTCACACCGTCTTGTTTTTCTGACATCAACGTAAAATAAAGTGTTTCTATCTATCTAACGTATCACCGAAAACGAATAACAGGTTCTTATTTCATAGTATCTATACTTATTTCAATGATCTGGATGTCCTTATTAGTGGATATAACGATACTTATTAACTACTTAGCATCCAAAGATAGTAGTAGTAGGTAGATAATTAACTTCTATGGAATTTAGTTTGTCGAACGATACCAACACGTCTAATGCTGTCCCGGAAGTCAAGGTAAGGTACCTGAAAATGTGTTGGAGACAGGAATGTTTTTACTACTGTCTGTTCCAGTTAAAAAGATATCGAACCCAGCACAGAGCTCCTTCGATTTTAGAGCTAATTCGAATTTTTGAGAAACAAGGTATCTTCGATCCAGTGCTTTACCAAAACCACAATCAACTGGCCTAGAATATAAAACATTATTAACAATGCTGTCCTATAGTTGAGTCAAATAAAATTCATAAAGAGTCTGAGATATTACCCGTACTTATTCCTGAGCAAAAAATTACTTCTAGTTTGGAACAAATTAGTTTGAACGAAATTCTGGAGAATATATAAAAAAATAAATTTATTTGAGATTTTAAACACTTCTCTACAACAAATGGGATCGCTAATCTTAGCCAAACAAGTTTCTGATAATTCTGAGCTATGTACGAGCGTAGAGGATAATAAACCAAGACCGTTAAGCATCTCTTCATTACCAGAAATTGATTAAGCAGCAAGAGAACCATGTTTATGTCCAGTCAGATAAAGATCTGAAGAAAAGAAGAAAAGTTACTAGCACCCATTACAGGGCTTTGGAGGGATTCAATAGAAAAGTCTTCATATTCATCAAAGCATGCATCTTCGGCTTCTAAGTGTGTACTTTCACCAACATCGGGTTTATTAGTTAGCATACCAGAAAGTGAAGATACTTTGTCAAGCTGTGATGATTCAGTGGCAGATGCAAATTAGGAAGAAATCATCGAAGATTACTGGGTACCATGACCTTCCATCTTATGTCACAAGTTGGCAACGAACACTGTGGGTCTTGTGGGGGTTGCAGATTTGCTGCGAATCTCACAGGAGCCACATGCATTATAGGTGACTGTTATCGCTTGCCATTAGGTGGGTGGTATGCTTGTTTGCGAACTTTGTTGTATAAAAAATGGGATCAATAAAAAAAGCGAAGATACAGATTTTGTTGGCTAAGAACGTGAGTTGGAGTTAGACAAAACCATTTCGGAGGAAGAGAATACTTCTTACACAAGAAAATAGAAAGGTAAGTGGACAAAAAAGAAGACTAAATAACTTCGAATTTTGCGACAAAGCTACACTTCACTAAAAAAAGGCAAACAAATAGCAGACAGAAGAATGAGCCCTACGTGTAATCCATTTTGCAAACTCAAATGCACACAAAAAAATCAAATGCTATTTTTAAGACATTATTGTTTTATTATTTTAAAAAGTAGAACTTAATCTTTGTATTATGACTATTACAAATTACGATAATAATAATCATGTACCTATTTGATAGCTTTGATTACCTTAGCCTGAAACTGATTGGAGGAAGTAATTTTAATAATAAAGAGACTGATTCAGTAAATTATTTGAAGAATTTTTAGGAATCTTAGCAAAAAAATCGATTTGGGATTTTATTTGTGATGCCATTAAACTTGCATTGCAATATTTAGCTATTTTTCAACCAAATTCTTATTTTAAACTACAAAGATAACTTTGATTTATGTCACACGGTGTTTATTAAATGTAAACATTTTGTGGCATAACTCAAAATTTGACACTTAAATTTATGCAATACTGGCATAACTCTGAATACCTAAGTATGACCTTGAATTATTTAAAAAATCGAAGCCTTAGAAGAATAATAATTAGTCTACTGTAATCCTAATATCCTGTACAGTCAACATATACCACAATCGTACAAACAAACACATTTTATCACAAGTTATTTTAACTTTGGAAGCTTATACGCATCTACGTCAACTTTCAATCGCGTTTTCTCAGTTTTGCAAGATTTTGAGTTGTGTCATTGTTGTATTGGGTCAGCGATATATTGTGCGGAGGCTTAAATAAGGATTAATAGAAAGAGTAAGAGGGCAAGATCCTCATACCTGAAAACTTTCAATTAGTTAAAACACCCAAATTGAATCCCGAAATCACTGCTTTGTTACTCGAAGAAATCAGCTTATACTGGACCTTCATTATGAAAACACGCTTAATCGAAGGAAATTAATAATGTATTCATTACATTAAAAGTTTAAAAAGATTGAAGATGTCGGAAGTGATTCATTTCTCTATGGCGAGAAGTCACGGATAAAATTAAAGCATCGAAGTCAGCAGAAAAATCGGGACTCCAAATCAAGAAAGTTCCAGCTACGAGTACTTCTTCTTCTAATAAGCTTTTAGTCAGCCAGCAGGGAAACTGGAAAGCCCCACCGCATCAACTGCCACGCGGGCAGAGACGAGGTTAGGCGAGGAGTCACTCATCGTACCATTAGTCTGCGAGGAAAACACCTGTAGTAGATCGATATCAGACAATGAAGTCTCGACCAAAGGCACCGATCAAAATATAAAAAATTAAGCCGGTAAAACTTAATAATTATTCTGGTAAATGAGAATGTTTTATTCACACCTGAAAAAAAAACTATCGATCCAGTTGTATAAGAATTTGTAACGGGTAAAGTGGATTACAAAATTATTTTTAACAAACCAGTATTTCAAAGATGTTTACCTATAAGTTCAAACCTATAAGTTCACGTTTATCACAGTCAGATATTGTGACATTACGTTATGAAATGGGAGCAGTAAGACAATACAATGACGGATTAGATCAATTTATTTCTAACATATTTCCTACCTGTAATGTTTTTTTTTCTTGCTAATTGTCAAAATTAGGTTGAAAATTAAAATTTGGGAAAGAAAACAAATTTAATCACTGACTTAATAAAATAATAAGCTTTATTTGTTTACAAACAGCTCTCTTATGCATAAGCATAGGAGAACAATACAATCATAAGCCAGCCATCATAATAATAGCCAGATACAATCATATCCTTAGAGTTGTAAGTTAAATTAGAGAGAATCAGGTACCTATATTATAATAGATACAGAAATCTATATAATCAAAGTGCAACTATATAATTAAGGTTCAGGTTTTTTTTATCAATCTCGGTATCAAACTCATAAAGCTATCATCTATATTGGAAACAAAACTGTGTAATGAAGTAAACTAAGTGATTAGCCTTCCCCGAAGCGGTGGTTAGTGGATCGTATCCTCGACTTTAGGTTCTTGCGATCACGGGTAGGTAATGCTGTGCTCCAATTTCTTAGATTTTATATGTTTTAGATATGTTATTTCACAGAATTCTTCCTTGTTATATTAATTGTTTCTTAGTTCCTCGACTGAAGGGTCAGACAGTCAAGCCCTATGGGAACTGCCCTAGAGATTCATAGCACAGTGTGGGGTTGAATATAATATGTAAACATGCCTAACGATCTTATGGTCAGGGGCTCTAACATTGGGTTCGTCAAACATAATTATAAATAAATTGTAAAATTTTCTTATTTGTTGGATTGTGGGAATGACATATGGAGGAGAGATCACCTACCTATTTTGTGTGCAACTGCTACTATTAATTCAAGGAAAATAGCCTTTGTGAGTTGTTTGCCGGAGAGTGATCAGAAACGTTCTATGGTGAAAATCTGGAACTTCACATGTAATGTGTAAATACTGTTAATTAATCCACCAACATTCCGCTTACTATCAGGGTTTTTAATGAAATAGGGGATGTAAAATACGAATTTGGAGAATATAATGTGCTTGAAAAAACCCTAATACCTAGTTACCAAAAAAAAAAAAGTTAATAAATTTATCTGTTTAAATCATAAAAAAATTCAAGTAACTTAGAAATATATTAGGTACCTTGGTAATTGGCGTAAGTACTTAAATTATTATAACAAATTGATGAATCGTTCAGCGAATCCTTATCATTTATAGCTACGTATGTATTGCGTATCCACAGTCTTGATCTCGAGCTGCAAACAAAACCTCGAAGGTCGCGTGCACTTAGTAGTAAATTCCATCGAAACTATTTCGTTATTTTTCTTAAATGAAATGCACGCAGAAAACTTCGTTAGTAAATATAAAATTACGGAGCAATTTTTTCTAAGGTCAAGGTATTGGCAAAGGAATCATACCCATACTACCACAATATGAAATTCTCATTGTGATTCAAGATGTGTTAAGGACGGACTTATCGCTTATCACCGTCACCAGTCAACATATGAAACTTTGGAAGTTCTACAATATATAATCAGTAGTTATTCTAGGTAAAAGTTTTGAATGTTTGGTTGAAAATTACAGAAGGTCATGAATAATTAACAATAAACAAAAATGTAAAAACTGTAAGTACTCAACGAAAATCTTTATATGTCTATCAATTTATATGTCTCGTGTTAAATGTCTTCATATAGTATGATCTATTAATTTAAAATATGTACTGTTAAATGTCTCTAAAAGTTATAAAAACAAACGGACTAAGTAAATGTCAAATTTATTTTCTTTAATTTTGTCTATACACAAATTGCACAATGATCAAAGGTAGTTGCAATTGTCACGTGCAAAAATGACATTGTTAAGGATATTTTGAAACTAATTGACAAAGAATTGCTGTATTAAAAAAAAAAGTTGTGATTTTTGTGTAAAAACAACAGTGAAACCAAAGTGTTTTTGCAAAATTTGTGTTTAATAAAATTTCAAGAATAAACGGTGTTACAATGCGTAAACCTGAGGGTTAGAACAGATTTATTCTTATTGTCAAACCTTTCAATAAATTTGTTCAGAGTTGCCTTGTAAAATGGACGACATTCGAACGGCTATTAAGCTAATGTCTAAATTCAGTTATATGGCGTTCATTGATTTATATGTCTATTTTTTTGTCACTACGCATCAATCGTCGAAACATTATCTTGGATTTAAAAATGAAAGAAATAACTTATGAATTTCAATGTCTTCCCTTTGCACTTGATTCAGCTCCATACATTTTCACTAAGCTTTTTAAACCCATTTATCTCATCTTAGAAGTGCTGAGTTTACTATTACAAATTATTTTTCATTTCTCATGCTCGGAAAGGAGCGTTTCCTTGATCTGAGTATTGGGAGGAAAACGCTAGTTCCCACCAGCGGGCGGGAAATTCTCATACTATTTACTTCCCTCCTTAGGGCGGAAAGTAAAATTTTAAAAATAGAACTGAATTAGGTTACGTACATACAATCTTTGGTACAATGATAATAAAAGTATTTGGCTGAATGGCCAGTAACATGTAACGCGATGTGTTCCAAATTTAAAAATACCTGTGAAAAAGATAATTTTGGCGGGAGGGGAATCTGTTACGCTGTACCGAAATCTTGATTGTGTGATTTAGGTATTTAAGAAAAACAATGAATTCAAGCGATTCTGAAATTTCGGCTCCAGATTCAGTCACGAACGAAGCAAATACAATACTCGAAAATCTTTTGCCAAAAATTTCTAAGGAAAGCTATTTTTTATTTTCCTTGCATTCGAAATGAAAAGTAGAGTGCTACACACGGGTAAAAGGAATCAAACCCTACTCGGACTATAGCCGCCCTCGCTGCGCTCGGGCATCTAACAACCTCGTAGGGATTGATTCCTTTCCACCCTTATAAAGCAATCTACTATAGATGATTTTCTGTGCCTTGGAAATTCTTATCAAGATTCTATCAAGAGTCTATCATGCGTAATACTCGTAAAACTCTTAACTTACTGATTTAGATTTTGTTATAAATTACTATTTAAAAAAAAGGCAACTTATATCGAATTAACGACAAACTATTTTTTTTCTCTCTCCTAATCAAAAATTTCTCAAAATACTCTAAACATCCTACCTGGTTAATATATAAATCTCGAGGATGCAACGTCGTGGTATAATTAATGGTTAAACAAACTTACCTTTGTGATGTTTGACCATAATTATACGAGACGTTGCATCCGAAGAGATTTATACTCCCTCCCTACCCATTATTTGCTGTGTTGCAAATACCTAAATACCCAATGTTTTTGAGAAATTTTGCTCTAAAGGAATGAGTCAAACGGCGTGGCGTCGCTCAAGCGGGTGAATAATACTAAAACTACCTACCTATCTTTTTATTTTTATGTCTTCGCTCTAAAATTGTGCTTGGTGCCCGGTACATTGGAAAGTGGACTACCTGGTTAATATATAAATCTCTTCGGATGCAACGTCTCGTATAATTATGGTCAAACATCACAAAGGTAAGTTTGTTTAACCATTAAATATATCCCCTGACATTCCTGTCAAAACCAAATCCTTCAAAGTTTCAAATATTATTTTTAATTGTCATATTTCTACAACAATACTTCTTTGATCAAATAATTGACCCGACGAAACCATTTAGATAAGATCAATGGAGAGACTTCGACCATTCAGCTAGGTTTGGTTTCGTTACAAGCTGGTATCAAATTAGGGTTTCCCTCGCTTTTCATGGTATCCCATCCTCAGATCTTGACTTTGGTTACCTTGAAACCATCCCAGAAGTATACTCTATCGACTACAAAAAGAATTTTGAAAATCGGTCAACAATTAGCGGAGTAATCGCGTAACATATGTCACAAAACAGGTTGGACACACGTAAAAATTTAATGGTTTTCCTTGATTTTTATGAGATCCCATCATCAGATCCTAACTTTGGTGACCATGGGATCACCCTTGGAGTATCCTCTATCGAATATAAAAAGAATCATCAAAATCAGTTCATAAACGACGAAGTTATCCGCGAACAAACATAAAAAAAAACAAGCATATATACGGTCGAATTGAGTAACCTCCTTTTTCTTCGAAGTCGGTTAAAAAATAATTTGTGAGCAACTTAGAATACGATTACGAACATACAATGCATAACAAATACCTATCACAAGAAACAAAAAACGAATATCTTTTGAGTTTGTGTCTTTGTGGCACATATCTATTATAACAAACAACTACATACTTACAGTTTATTTTCTTATTTTGATTTTGGAGATTTTTTTTTTCTTTTTTCTCTTTATTTTTAAAAGGAGCTTTTGTACACACATTTGTACATGTCAGCCCCATTGTGACTGTTATATATCTAGGTACCTTAAATAAATAAAACTATAATCTAAATTAAGCTACTACAAACAAATTTGTAAATCAAAACAGCTTTCTTTGAGGTAGGGTCTGCTAAGATGCTTTGAAACACACCCGTGTCAAGTGTATTGATTTTTAATTCTGCCACCAAGTCTGCTCTTAGGGCTTTATTTTTGACACATTCCACCAATAGATGTTGAACATCATCGATTTTGCCACAAATCTCACAATTAGGGGAGTTTACTTTTTTCATTAAATATGCGAATTTGTTAAGTGGCATATGTCCAGACCTAAGCCTATGAGCTATAACAACAAATTTTCTACATATATTAATATTATTAAACCAGGGAATATGTGGTGGTTCTGACTGCATTGTCTTATACCAAATGCCAGTAAGTAGACAACGATTTCTCATCAAAATAAGTTTTCCAATCCTTATGACACTGTTTTTTAAATTTAGGTAAATATTCTACATAACTTGGCGTATATTGTATGGATTGGCCTTCGCTAACGCCAAGCTTGGCTAGGCTGTCAGCTTTCTCATTACCAGTCAAGCCTATATGTGATGGAACCCATTGCAGTCTCAGTTGCCTGTTATGTTGATTATATAGTTGTTCCAGTATAGCATAAGCTATTGGCGTTCCTCTGTGTCCAGAGGTACACCCAGCTATATGCTGCAGACTACTTTTACTGTCAGTTAAAATGACAACTTTATGGTAAGCTAAATTTTTTGTATATTTAAGAGCTTCTAAGATTGCAATCAGTTCCAGCGACATAATTGATATGGGCGCGGTAATATTAAAACATTGACCATATTGAATATTTGAGTCATAATAGGCTGCCCCTGAGCCCTGAGCACTCTTTGAACCGTCAGTGTATATTTTATACCAATCGCTATATTTTAAACTAATTTCAGTCAGCACATCATTTTTTAGTAAATTATATTCATGAGATTTTTTACTACGTTTTACAGATTCTAAAGTTGTATTAATAAAATTATTAGATTGAAAATTCGAAACCCATGTTGCTAACTTGAACATATGAAGCGGATAAGTTTTACTAATTAACAGGCTACAGGCTGCTTACCCTTAAATAGTTAACAGGCTACAGGCTGCTTACCCTTAAATAAGGTTTGTATTGAAATAACATCCTTAAAATAAAACACTAAAATCAATAAACGTATTCGAAAAGACATTAACTTTTTCATGTAGAAGGTATTTGTGTAGATTAATAGTTCTGACTTGAGTAATACCTTTCAGTATTAATCGATATTACTTTCTCCTCCCTAGGCAACAATAACTACGATAACATTATGTCACATCACTACAATATGCCCCATTATACCCCTGCCCCCGACCCGTATCGTGCGATAGAGAGAGTTGCAAGAACCTGGTCGAAATTGCCTACAATTCCTGTTTGAAATATTGTTTCGGGCAATAACTGTTTTACCCCCCTAAACCTTTACGAAATAAGACACTGTCTCATTCGATTCAGTATACCTGAAACTATGTTTGTACGTTTTGACTTTTTTTGTAATTCAGTAAAATTTTGTTAAAAAAAAGATAAAAATGTTCGAGGTAGTTTTTAAATCTAAAATATAGATATTTAGATGCTAATAATTTATATTCTGAGCAATATTACTTCAAAATCAAAATGCACAAACCTAGATCTTCATTATGTTATTATGTTTTTGTATGAAAATTTACAGCTTCACAATCCTCACTCAACTGGTGCCAATTGGGATGATGACTGAATTGTAATTTTTACGTCTCGTCATTAAATGTTAAAATACCATGGAAAAAGATGCAGTCCTATGAAATTAGAATTAAAATTGGCTTAGAAATACATTAGATACAAGCATTTTAAGTTGTTCATTTGAAGGCGATTAGACAGAGAGATCCGACATCAACCGTGACGTCATTGTTGAGTACGGCCATATAAACTACTAGGCAAATTGCCGTTTTGCTAGAAAGAGATGGAGAAAAATCTTTAATACCTTATATCTTGGTTGTTTTTATAGTTATTCGAAAACCGATTTTTTCTTTCTGTTTATTATATGAATGTGCTTATATTAAAATAAAAATAAAAATTTGTCATCTAGCCTATTGGCACCAGCTGAAGCTGAGCTTAGTCGATCGCGGACGATCGTGATAGGTAGCCGAGCTGTGTGAGGATTGTTTTGTAAATTTTGCGTAAAATATGTCTTAAAACTTTAGGGTGACAATTGTAAACACTGTTGTTAGTACGTGTGAATATTGGTTTTGCATTTAAGGTTTGTATTACTGAGTAATTATACATATAGGTTCTAGCTTTTGCCCGCGACTTCGTCCGCGTGGAAGTCTTTATGGCATTAGCACCTTATTTATCGGCAAGCGACATAGTGGTACTATTTACAGACACATATTTGCGTAAAATTTTATTTTGAAATACACTTTTTGTACTTGCCACGGCAATTTTACTTCGCTTTTCCTGCGCTGTACGCTAAAATCAAACGGATTTGGTATGAAAAAGAAACAAATATATTTCAATTTTTTATGATAATTTATATCTATTAACATATATAGGTATATATATAATTAATGTAAGTATCTAAACATAATAAAGTACTGTCCATATATAGGTTTTTTTTATTGCAGAAAGTTGGCAAACAACCAAACTGCCCACCTGATGGTAAGTGGTAACAGTCACCTATAATACATGTGGCTCTTGTGAAATTCGCAGCAAAACTGCAACCCCCACAAGAACCACAGTGTACGTTGCCAACTTGTGACACAAGATGTGAAGTCACAGTACCCAGTAATTTCACTGCCATATCTTACCCTTCAAACCGGAACACAGCAATGCAAGCACTGCTGCTTTGCGGCAGAAATAGGTAAGACGGAGTACAGTAAGCTCCTTGTCAAGCCATACTGTTTGACCTTTGGACCGTTCTTATGTCGCTCGTAATAGTGGCCGTTCGTAGTGCAAATGTATAGCTTGAATGGGATCTTACCGTACCTAAGCAGACGACCCTGGTAGAGTCTCCCTCCAGTATTTGTTTATAGGTTTATATAAATAATACCTATGAAATTGGAGATATTTGAAGAGTTTGTTATTTTTCATTACTCATACTCTAAAAGTAGGTCTGAAATTACCTGAGGAGCGGGTTGAAAGTAATACTTTTCAGCCCTAGGGAGAATCACTTTAAACTGACAGCTGCTGTCAAATTTTAAAAAAGAAACTAGTTCTTTTTTCACATTTTCCGACTTTCTACAGCCATTCAATTACAGCGCGGTATAAAATTAAAATAACATAATGTTATCTATTTATTTATTTAATAGTATAAAGATTATATTTTTTAAATGACTTTATTATACTTTTATTTTCAAGTTTTTCTTTAAAATAACATAGATTTGGGCAAAATATTAAATTATGAAAATGAAAAATAATGGCTGAATAGCTGGCCGGCCACAGAAAAAAAAACTAAATAAGCGGGAAAGCGGCAATGCGATCTTTATTTGTTTTTTCCGTTTGTAGAGTTTTGTTGCCCCATCCCATACAACGAAATGGGACCTACTTAAATCGGGCTATTCTTCGAACTATTTTATTTCAGCATTTCACCGCGAGATGACGCACCAGCAAGCTCGGGCCATCGAGCCTTTGCTACATAGGGCTCAGTAGTTCTCGCACGCACTCAACAGATGGCACTTTGTGAACTGCTATGCTTATTATGCTTTGTTTAGTTCATGACTGCGTAAGTAAATAGGTCTTGTAAAACATCATACGCTTACGGCCGGCTGCACCAAGCTAAATGTGTTACAATTTGGTAAAAAATTGACGTATAAATCAATGTTATACCTAAGGGGTTGTTCCGCCATGGTTATACGATTTATGTCATACATTTTATATACGTTTGACATTTAAGATGTAATTGTAAAATAAATTTGATATCATTGGAGGTATAAGTCATTTTGGTAGTGGGTACTTTCTATTATATCTGTAACTTCAAATTCAAAAAACTGGTTAAGAATAAAGCAAACTTGCAAATTTTTTATATGTGACCTTTTTTTATCCCGCCCAAGACGATTTTTTCACTGATTTATTTAAGTATCATTTTTTCAATTTATTTAGTATTTTTAAAGAAAATCAAAGTCACATAATATTGTATTTTGTTAAAATGTGATTTAATTATTTGACAAGATTTTTCAGTTTATGATTTTTGTTTTTTATATAAAATAAGTGTTTATTTTTATATTTATACATCTGAAAAAACTGAGCAATTTAATTACTCAGTGATATTTTATATTATAAAATATCATTGAGAAATTTAATTCTTAATTACTTATATTTTTTATAATATAAAATATAATTGAGAAATTTATATTCTTATAGCCGGCTGAAATTAATTTATTCGACTGTTTTATCAAATATCGAAATTATATAATTTAGTACTATTTTTTAAACAAAATTTTATTTTTCCTTGTTCTTTCTTACCAGTTATCTAATTTTCTGTTTCATTTTAAGAATGTTGTTATTAATTCTGTGATAAAAAATCATTGAAACAAAAGATACTTAATGCGGGTTCGAACCACAGACCTCTAGCGGTATAGCTTAATAATTTCGCAGTATTTCCCATTGAGGTATTTCCGCATGAGCCATCTGTTCACTTAGATTTGATGTTGAAATTTCGAATCTATTATTTAAATTATGTGACGTCTATTGTAAGTCGCGCTTGCATATTTGTAAATGGTAAAATCTAATAAAACACTGTACCTATAATATTTTATTTGGCAAAATTCAAAATATACCTAATCACCATTGAGATTAAAAAATAATTCAAGTAGTACCTATATTAATTTTATTAATTTTATAGTCAGGAAACTTACAGAAATTGTGTATGTAAAGAAAAAATATTGCTGTGTTTGTAAACTACCTCAAAGTTTTGTATTACTGATAGGGTAGATTAGCCTGTTTTCGACCAATTAGTGGAGTTGCCAACTTTGGGAATAAAAGTATGTGTGTTCTGACATGTATTTTGTATCAAAATAAATTGTGGTAACTCCTCATATAGTCTATTTTTATAATTATATATTTTATAATAGTCAAATTAACAGTTTTTTTTATTATTAAATCCAAGCGTCAAATTGCCGATTTTACCAGTTTTCGACCAAAAATTCTAGTTTTCGTCCATCTGTTGACCAGTTTTCGACCAATTAATTAAGAAAGATTTTTATGAATAAAAGTATGATAGAATATTTTTTTTTTTAAATACAAATACTAAAATAATCAGCTTTTAATATTTATTAAGGCTGTATCTATTTGAACCCGGGTCCTAATCATCATCATCGACCTACACTCGTCCACTGCTGGACATATGTCTCCCCTAATGCACGCCACCGCTCCCGATCTTCGGCTACTCTCATCCAGCCCACTCCAGCCAGCCTACATATATCGTCATCCCATCTTGTCGCAGGTAGCGTTGCCAGGCGTCCGGATAAAGCCGGACAGGGTTAGGCTTTTTGACCTCTTGTCCGGCCAAATTTGACTGCGCCCGGCCCGTCCGGCTTTTGTCAGGCTTTTTACATTTCGCAAACGAGCGAGCACCGAGCGTGGCTGAGCGCAGGCGACAGGACATAACGCAAACTAAACGTTGAAAGAGCTTTTTCCTTGATAGGTCAGCAATGGACGAAAGAACGCAACAGATTACATATTGACAGTGTTGCCAAAATGTTGGTTGTAGAATTTAATTAAAAAAAATTTACATGTAAGGATTCATTTTGAAAGAAACTGAGCTCTTAAAGCAGGTTTCGGCAAACCAAAAATATGAATAATTATTTTTATTGTGTAACTCAAAGAGAAGTTTTTTTGTTTTATTGTTTAACTTAAAGAGAAGAAGTTTTGATTTATTGTTTTAATTTAAGAGAAGAATTTTTGTTTTGTTGCATTGTTTAACATAAAGAGAAGTTTTTGATTATTTTTTTTAGTTCAAAAAGTCTTATTTGTGATAAGATTCATTAGTATTCGATAGAAGAAGAATTTAAATATGTTGATAAATGTTTGTATCTAGAATTTAATTTTGAGTGATGACTATTTGACTGATTAATAATAAAGTACATAGGTACCTAAGACTGATTTGGCATTCGATTTTGTTTATTATTTCACTAGAATTTAACAAGATTTATGATAATAATCAAAAAAAGCTTGATTGTATGTAAAATCAAGCTTTTTCAATTCATTCAATTTTTTTTGTCGTACCTATTAATACGGAAATTCCTTAAAAATGTAGGGTGTCCTTTCTACCCAAATGTCCGGCCAAACTGGCTGGTCTGTCCGGCTATTAGGTTTGGCGACCTGGCAACCCTAGTCGCAGGGCGTCCCACACTACGTTTACCGAGTCGCGGTCTCCACTCAAGCACCTTACGACTCCAACGGCCGTCAGTTCTGCGGCTCATTAGGCCAGCCCACCGCCATTTCAGTTTACTAATTCGGTGGGCTATGACGGTGACTTTGGTTCTCTGACGGATCACATCATTTTTGATACGGTCTTTCAGAGATACTCCGAGTATAGCCCTTTCCATAGCACGCTTAGTGACTTTAAATTGGTGGGCTAGTCGAGCCGTGAGTATCCACGTCTCGGCACCGTATGTCATGACTGGGAGGACGCACTGGTCGATTAAGACACTGAGAAATGGGTGACGAGAAGACATGTCGAAGCTTACGAAATGCTGCCCAGCCCAGCCGAATTCTTCTGTTGGCTTCCCTCTCGAAGTTGTTTCTGCCTAGTTGAAGAGTTTGCCCTAGGTACACATATTCCTGTACAACTTAGAGATACTCCATTTACTACAACCTGTCCCAGATCAACGAGCTCGTTGAGCATGACCTTGGTTTTATCCAAGTTTATCCAGAGACCGATGCGT
Source organism: Schoenobius gigantellus (assembly GCA_963935595.1). Classification (NCBI taxonomy): domain Eukaryota; kingdom Metazoa; phylum Arthropoda; class Insecta; order Lepidoptera; family Crambidae; genus Schoenobius; species Schoenobius gigantellus. The sequence goes on from OZ012547.1 coordinate 24,216,484, forward strand.
TCTGAAGACTCAACCAGGCTGTTCACCATCTCTTGTAAGTCTTGCAGAGTTTCAGCCATAATTACGATATCGTCCGCGAATCGTAAGTGTGAGATGCACTCGCCGTTTATATTAATGCCACGTCCTGTCCAGTTGAGCGTTCCGAATACATCCTGCAGCGCAGCGGAGAAAAGAGTTTCGGTGATATTACATCCCCCGGCCTCACACCACGTCACAGGAGGATAGGCTCAGTTTGACCATTCTGGACAACGACGAACATATAAGCAGTGTCATACAAACATCTCACCATTTCGATATATCGCCAATCAACTTGGCACCTCTGCAAAGACTCTAGAACAAACCAGGTCTCGACGGAGTCAAAAGCTTTCTCATAGCCCACAAATGCCATGCAGAGGGGTTGGTTATACTCATTGGTCTTCTGTATAACCTGCCTTACTGTGTGAATGTGGTCTATGGTGCTATAACTCCGTCGGAACCCGGCCTGCTCCGGAGGTTGAGCTATGTCAAGTCTTCGTGTAAGACGGTTCGAGACGACTCTTGAAAACAACTTATAGACATGGCTCAAGAGTGAAATTAGTCGATAGTTCTTCAACAAAGTCTTGTCGCCCTTCTTGAAGAACAATACGCCTAAACTCCATGTGCCATGCCTTAGGAGTTCTCCCGGAGAAAAGAATAGAATTAAATATACGCTGGAGCTCCTTCAGTATCGGCTTGCCAGCAGCTTTCAGAAGCTCCGTTGTGACTCCATCCTCCCCCGGGGCTTTTCCATTTTTAAGTTGCCCAAGAGCCTTCTCGATTTCGTCTAGGCTGATGTCTGGGAGATCCTTCGTTGCATGGCGGGTTAAGGTGGCTCTTGGATCCTTCTCATCCGGCGCGGGACGGGGTGAGTGCGACGCGTATAGCTGACTGTAGAAGGTGCTAGTGCTAAATTCTGAAAGAATCTCCGATTTCGAAGCGACGATTTCTCCGTTTGCTTTGGTCAACTTCGTCAACGGGTCCTAATCGGACGTCTATTTATTCCTAATCAAATCCGGAGTATGAAAACAAGCAGTTTTAATTCAGATTCATGTGGTCACAATATCTAACCTTTTTTTTAAGGAGGGGTAATCTCTTTACGATTCGACAAGGGACTTAAAAGCTGACAAGGCCGCCCCAAGGATATGCCATTGGACTCGGGTATTAACCCCATACCTGGCTAAACCACCCTCCAGCAACTTTTAACTCCATAGAGGCACAATCAGGATCGGCGTTAGCCATTCCCCGAGTGCGCCCACTGCAGACTGGCACGACGGTGAGCCAGCATCACTGACCCAAGCGCAGGGCCTTACTCTACGGAGGGGTCGCCAAGTGCAATAATGCCCCAGACGGGCAGGCCAGGGGTAGAAAAGTAATGTATCCCAACCGGTTGTCGGCCGGCCGGGCCATTTCATCCCCAACTTGCTTGAATATTACTAATTAAATTTAAATATTTTTACAATGAATTTCTAATTAGAATGTATAATAATATTTATGAAATATCTTTAATTAACTTTAAACTTTAACTAACCAAAAAACGGTAGATAATTGGAATGATTTTACACTATAAGTAGGTACCCAATTTTCGACCAACATGACTTTTCGAATTTTCGAAGTATTTATTTAAAAAGTGAACACAATCTAAAATTTATTTTGATTAAGAAGTGGGAGTTAATTAGAATTCATTCAAATAGTTTTGAATAATTAATTCAATTTTTTTGATTTTAGCTAAACGAAAAAAGGCAGTCGCAAACTGGGATGATTATACCATATTTCTAATTTTCGACCAACAACATTGTTTGTCATATTCAGTTTATATTAACAAAGTAAAATATTGGACGAAAATTGGCCATTAGATAATATATGTAAATAAAGCTCACATTATCAAATTAGATTTAATATCTTTCCATACATTTTAAAACAACATAGAAATCTTATTTGTAGGTGCCTTACCTACTTTTCGACCACCCGGTCGAAAACTGAATTTTTTGAGTAAAGCGTGTACCCTTTCTTGACCATTTCATTTTATGAATTTGGTCATGAAATTTACGTTAAAATCTAATTAATCCACACAGTAAAGGTCATAAACTAGCTGCACAAACAATAAATAATCCAATATTACTTAAGATTAATTAAAAACTTTCCGTACAAGTAGTGGCACCTTACTATTTTTTTCTTAATATTCAACGCATGTGACGCTCTCCGCTGCTAACCTCAGACAAATAATTCGTCGCTAACGTTACCTATAGGCGTATCTCATTTTAAGTAATTTTACAATAGAGCCAAAAAACGTAAAATTATTCCCGATTCGCGAACATTTACTCTTTTTCTGTGATAACTAAGCCACCGAGGCCAATAAAACTGTATAGTAATTATGTCTTAATAGTTTGGGTGTGATTATAATTTCACAATAACAACATAGTAGAAGAATATATAATAAAAAAAGCCTTCCAAGTCATATACGCCAGTTTGTCAAGTCTCAATTTTGAAATACAGAATCGAGATTATAGTTACGCCTAAAATAATTCTTAGGAAATATATAGAAAAAGTTATTAGAACAAAGATATATTTAGACAAGAGTATTTTATTATCAAGTCTATTATTAAAAAATATTAAATAACAAAAATAAAAAAAGTTTTTCAATCAACAAAAAATATTGGTTACTTATTACTGCTTACTAAAGCAAAATACTTAATCATGAGGCAGTCTTTGGTTGTAGTCTTTATACTCTTGAAGTCTTATAATATCTGTACTACCTGTGCAAAGACTTAAAAGATTAATAAAGAATATTAAATAACAAAAATAAAAAAAAGTTTTTGAATCAACAAAAAATATTAAAGGAACATTGGTTACTTATTATTGCTTACTAAAGCAAAATACCTAATCATGAGGCAGTCTTTGGTAGTAGTCTTTATACTCTTGAAGTCTTATAATACCTGTACTACCTGTGCAAAGACTTAAAAGATCATCATACTTTGCCTTGGAAATCTTTTGCTGTTCAAAATTTAAACAAGGTACATCATCTTTTAAATACTTAGCTTCTGTTCTTTTTATAATTATAGATCTATATGCTGTTTTTGTATGGCTTGTCTTGAAAAATATTGAAGAAGGGTATTCTCTGCAAACATATATTTCTGCCATTTCTGTCCAATTAACATCATAGTTTTGGTTATCTTTACGTAAAGAGAGTACCTTTATTTTGCGAGAAAAGTCTTTAAAATTTTTAAAGTTTTTGTATTCTAGTGGTCGAACGTCATATGGCTGTGCAGGCCGAGCCATCCTCATAATGGGATACAGCTGTGAGGGGAGAAAAATATCTCCAGCCTTTTTCAAAGCATAAGCAATGGCACTGTGTGCCGAATCTCCTTCATTTTGTCCATGGTTTGGTGCAAAGAATCTGAGAGATATTTCCTTAACATTCGAACAGCTGTTGATAAACTTCAACAGAGCAGAGGCCACTATAGAATTTTTGTTTTGGCCTGCACAACCATCTGCATAAAGATATGCCGTTTCGAAGCCGGCTTCATCACACTCCTTTAAAAAAATCGTAAGACATGTAGCAATTTCTGAAGAGCCACGTTTACTCTCTGTCTCTGGCTAAGTGAAGCAAAAACAATCTCGAGAGGATATATTATAAATATTGAAATTATAAACTGATAGGCGTCTTTTGTAAAAAATTGCTCCTTCTTTGGAATTCGGTAAATAGATAACTTGTTGAAGATCAAAAGATGCACATATTTTTTTATTATCTTCCGAGGCACTTTTCTTGTTTTCTTCTTTCAATTCTCTCACTTTTTTCTTCTCTAAAATGTGGCTAGTGTATTTCTCTCTTAACTCATCTTTTATTTGTGAACCACCTTCATTAAAAGCAGTGCAAAGGCTGCACTGATCCTTTTTAGGCCTGTGAAAAGACAGGTTCAAAGATTTGAACACCGTCTTGTAAAGGGTTAATCCAGGCACAGGAAAACTGTCAGACCTATTATTTAACTCTGCGAGTAAAAGTCGGTGCATCTTTTTGGCTGACAAGTCATGGTGCAAATATTCGCGTGTAGTATTAGCCCTGCAATAGTGAGATTCAACTCGGGGGAATTTATTAATGTGACTTAGAACTTTTTCACGTAATTCTAAATCTTTATCTTTTAAAACTTGTCTTCGGCCACCTCTTCTTTCATTTTGAAGTTTCCCAGATGAGTCAAGTTTTCCCACAGCAGTTCGCATAACCTTTTCAGAAATAGCCAAAGTATTTAAAAAAAACTTTCTGCATACTCGTACTGGCTTATCATCATAATTCAGGTAAAATTGTTGTGTTTTATTACGTCTAGAAGGGCCACGTGTTGTTTTTGTCTAGGTGTTTTTACTTTTATGTGTCTGACTGAAAATTCTCTCTGTGATTGAACATTTCCTATTTCATAATAATCTCTATGTATCTTCTCTCTGTCATAATCTGTAAAACGAAAACACTCCCGACTGAATTTTTGACAATTACCTATATTACATCTTGGGCCGACCGACTTCTTAGGAACCAACTTTTTTGTCGCTGTGGATATGTACTCTTGACCAGTGTTACGTAACAACTTTACTTGTTTTTTTGAATTAACTTTCACCTGTTTTAGAAGTGGAATTTCTCGAGCTGAACCCTCCAGGTGATATTGGACATGGTATTGTTCTTGATCATTATTTTGATTTTCCTGTATTTCTGTCATTCCATGTTCAGTACAAATAGAAATATCCTCTTGAAAATGATCAAAACACAATAATATACTGCAGCGGAAACACGAACTAAATACTTCTTTTTGACACTGATTTACCTCGCATGACTGGGTAATATATCTATCATATTCTACTTCTTCAAAATCTGGTGCTTGATGGAATGTGAGAATTTGATCTGAATTTGGATGATAATCAGGATCATCGGGATCTGATATGTCTATATCTTGAAAGTCCAGTGGGGCGGAAATATCAGATGGACAGTAAGTGATATCGTCAGCCTGAAGAGGAAGGTTGTCTCCATCTTCTTTAGTGATTTGAAACATCTCTTTCATAATAGAAAGTGGAACGTCATCTAGTGAGGAATGAGAAGGAGAACTATCTTGCCCTCTATTTAGTGGCACATTGTTTAGGCTCTCATTCGTTTCAGTCATTGATACCGTCCCGTATTACCATTTCCCTTCGTATAACATTTTAACTTTTACACCAAGCCTAATTTTTTCATTTTTATTAACAGGTTGTAATTCTGATATATCCACACAATTTTTGGTATCATCATCCCAAGTTACAATGACGTCTACCATTCTGAAATAAAACATTAAACACATAAATGTACAATACTTACCTAAAAGACAGAGGGGATTCCCCAAGCAGCTAAAATACGCTTTCTGATAAGATTTAATTCAAAGTTATTTTGTTTTAAGTTTTATTATCACATGGCTATAATTACTACATTATTACACATTAAATTTATAACTAAAAGAGGAAATAACCATTGTCAATTACAAAATATATAACTTACAAAAACGGTATCACTCACTATACTATTTGATAATTCTGACAGAGTTAAGTATTTAATTACTTACGTGTACACTTGATGTAGACCTACAACTTCACTAGCACTTAATATTTTAGAAAAAACCATTTAATTACAAATATTTTGACTAAATACCGGCACTGGATGCGACATAAACAATGCGTTATAAACAATAAAAAATCGCGACAAACAGGCGTTACTCATACAATGCCTGATATAGGGCTCTTTGTGCCGCCAATTTTTTGAAGCATTAAATTTATCAATAGGCGTTACTCAATTAACGCCAATATGTTACGGTCTTTTCCACTGATACTTGAGATAGGCCTTCTGAATATTTTTCAAACCAAAAGAGTTAGAGAAACGCCTCTTTGTGACGACATCAAGCATTACGAGAAGAACATTTTGGTGTATTTAACTCAATTTTCATTTTTTATGAGATACGCCTATAGGTAACGGTAGCGACGAATTGGTTAGTTTTCGCAGCTTTCGTTCTATTCTTCTAGTTTGTGTGTGTGGGGGTGAACAATGTATTCAGGTTGCTACCTGTTTATGTTTTGGTGATGCAAGTATACCAATATTACTATTTTTGATCATTTAACAAGGGAGGACCGTTAAATGGTCGAAAATTGGCAGTAATCGGGAAACAGGCGCATCTACCCTACTATGTTATGTAACCTATCACAATTTATGACACGTCATGCTGTTGATACAATGTATATATACGTGGAGCTTTATGTAGGTACCTATATATATTATATATATTTGTATATTTCTATTATTCCATGTTGAGTGTATTACGTAAATATTAAGATTTTTGTTGTTGTTTATAGCTTAGTGTGTGTGTGCCATAGTGGTGCCTCTTCAGGGTGTCTACGGAAGACCAGCGCCGGGGAGTCTGCGACGTCTCGGCTTTATGCTGAGTAGATACCCTTTCCGTGGCACATCTATTACATAGTGTTTTCCCTTTTTTTATTTGTTATTCTGTGTTAGTGCCATTGAATAAACCATTTTCTTTCTTTCTTTCTTTTTTCTTTCATTAATACTCACGCTGGGCTTTAAATGTTGACCTTAAGACTGCCCTTATGTCGCTCGTAATAGCGGCGGCTTTCGTAATGCAAATGTAAAGCTTGACGTGTTGCTGACTGTACTTTACGTATTACTTACCTATATTATCTATGACTATGTAATATATGTACCTAACATAGTTGAATAATACTTATGATGTTATTAAAAATTCAGATTTGTAAAATTAGTTTTGAAATCCCCCATACAAAATAGTTAGGTCAGTGAAAAAATCACTGTGGTTTTATGAAACCAACATGCAAGTGAAACTTTTTTTCGGTTCGTAGGCATTTAACTGAAAATTTCCGAAAAAATATTAAATAGGGTAAGTTCTTACTTATCAAAATCGCCTCTCTAATCCTAACCTAAATCTTTTTGTTCTTAAAAGAAAATTATAAATAAAAAACAAATTGAGATATAAATAAAAGGAATTGATATACCTAATAAACAAAAAGCAATAAAGAAAAACAAAACCTGGTTCCGTGACTAGGTATCTCACTACACGATCATATCAGGTTCGGGTGGGAGACAGTCTCAGTGACGAGACGAATGTGCAGTGCGGGGTGCCACAGGGGTCAGGATGTGGACCAATGTGCTATTTGATGCATGTTAACAGCTTACATGGTGTATTGCGTCACTGCTCTGGGCATATGTTCGCTGATGACTTGTGTACACTACGTGCCGGTACAGACCTAGCTGAGGTATGTCGCCTTGTTCAGCAGGATGTGGATGCGGTGGTGGGATGGTCACACGATAATGGAATTGTGTTAAATTCGGACAAAACTAAACTCATTGTTATTCACTCACCTTACTTACCCCCAGCAGGAACACTAATTCCGATTATTACTCATAGTTTCTCATGTCACCACAATAAACTGAAAAACTGCAGTTGTAACCCTATTGAAAAAGTAAACCATGCCACTTACCTCGGGATGAAGATTGATGAAAATTTCTCCTGGTCACTTCATGTTGATTATATTTGTGATAAATTAAGAATATTATTAGGGAAATTTTACCATCTAAGTTTTAAAGTACCAACGACTACACTAAAATATTTATATAAGTCTTTAGTTGAATCTATAATATCTTATGCTCTTGATTGCTACGGTTTAACTTTTAAAACTTATATAGACAAAATAGAAACATTACAAATCAGATTCTTAAAAATGTTAGTAAACAATAAAACCAAAAATAATTGTAAAAATAATTACAGAAAATTATTTAAAATATGTAAAATTCTCCCAGCCAGCCTAAAACATAAATATCTACTATTGACTAACCAGCACAGCAATCTGGAGCTTAAGTTATCAAGTGTATCGCACGATCATGGCACTAGGTCGATGACTTATTATAAGTACAATGTACCTAGAGTAAGTAACTATTATGGCGATAGAACACTCATAAAAAGAGTACCATATGTGCTGAATAGTTTGCCTGTGGACATTAGACGAGAGCCAAACAAAAAAAGGTTTAAAATACGGTTAAAGGAATATTTGCTAAATATTATATAAGGAATCCCACGATATACGTATATATATCTATGAGTATTTGTATATATGGAGCTGTATCGCATACTAAATAAATATGAATTGCATATGAGACTCGACTGAGTCCACAGACAAACTGTTCAAACAGTTTTGTGGACCTTTTGGCTTAAAAATTGTATTAAACCTGTTGTATTAATAAATAAATTAAAAAAAATAATAATAATAATAAAACAAGCAATTTTTTTAAAAAATAACTACATCAGGACAGGATCGAACCACTGCCACACAGATTTAAAAACGAAGATCTAACGAGTAGACCAATCCTGACCTATTGGAAGTGGTGAAATTTACGATGTCATGTTTTTGTGTAATTCGACCATAATTCGACATTACACTTTCAAATGTATGGGAATTAGAAAATTAATTTTGCAGTTTCGAATTTTCAATGACGCCATTACTATTATGATTATGTCAAAATACCTACATACCAAACACCTTGTAGGTAATATAATATAATAAAATAATTCAACTCAATCTGTGACCATACGAACAAGCATACATAAGTAGTGCCATCTATGAGTGAGCAGTATATAATCAAATAGTTAAAGCAGACATTGCGTGCTACTTTGAGCTATGCTTTTGAGAGATACATTGAAGTTCAGACAATTGTCGCTAGGAGTGCTATAAATTTGTAAAAAGAAATGTTAAACCGTTCTAGCATGACTTAAAAACGTATTTTGATACTTCCCACGTGCTAAGTTATTTTTTAAAATATAATCAATAGTTTTCTGAATCTCCTTGTTGACTTTTACTAAATTCACTAAAAAGTCATTACAAAAATCGATTAAAGTAGCGCCATCTATTAATGCTTTTATAGAATTATTTTACTTTTGTTCGTGATGGGTCCCCGTGGTTTTGTTAACACTTCCGTATAGGCAGAGATTCTGTTAATTATATTTGTATAACATTGTGTTAATAATTAATACAATGAGTTTATCAGATTCAGGTATGGATTTAACGCCTGATTTTATAAGCGAAAGCGGGCTAAAGCAGAAGTTGTTGATTTATGTAAAATATAATTTACACGTGTTGTTTTAGCTAAACAACTGGGACTAAACAAGTTACTTTCACCCCTAGGGTAACAATGTAATATTCATACTAACGTTATTCTTATTTCTTTAACAACCAAGAATGATGACTTTATGAAAGTTTTAGACACATTCCAGTAGATATCGAACTAACTATTGACATACCTAATTGTTAAGGGAAAAGAAAACATTTGCACTTAGTTATATTAATTAAAGTACAAAAATCGGTGATACATCAAAGTTAAAGGGTAGGTCAACATATTTTATTTTTTTATTTTTTGTAGGTTTCTGAGTAGGGGATTATTTTAATTTTTAATTCATGAGCAAGAAAAGTGAACGAAAATGTTGTCTAAATCATTTATTTGCATCAAATATACTTATTTGTACAATTAAGTGCAAAGCTAAGAAGTTGGAAAAATAAAATATTTATCAGTGAAATATAATAATACGAAATTCAAATTACTTTGAAGAGTTGCTTCTGGTCGTGTCTCAATTTATTGCCTTATATTAACTGTTATATTAATTATTGAGTGTCTGTAAAAATGCAAAATATGAAAACGTTGTCTTTAAAATCTGAAACAAATACAAAAATCATTGAAACAAGAACGAAATATAGGACAGCTCGCTTTTAACCTTAGTCGCTTTTAACTTAAAAATGCTTTGCAAGTCATCAATTAGGCCATTATTTTTAATAAATTTCCAATTGAGTTTAAAATGGACAATATATTATCCATACAAGATAGATACCCCGAGCATGGTCTGCACGCCCACAGAGACCATTCCCATGGCCGTCACAGTGATGGGCGTCTGGATGCGGCTTAAGAGAATGCATATCGAGCGTCGATTGCTCGTGTCCATACACTCCCAGGGCACTGAGTACACCGCATCTATCAATGCCTCGCTCTGAAATACAACATTTTTACAGTTTCAAGGTAATGGCGAATGTATTTCTGTACGCTCTAAGTTTGCGAATAAAATAAGGTATTATATACCTGTGATCCGACAAACTCAAATATAACTGAGGATTGAATGAGTTGACCAAATATAATTATAGTGAGCGGACCGTATCGCACTAAGGCATCCACTTGCTGAAAAGATTGAAGTATGTTATGTTTCAAGCTTCTGAATTAAGTTATTATTATCAATACATTGTTTCGTGAATTTAGACCACCTTGATTTGGCTAAATAGCGAATTTCTCCTTTATAGCTTTCTTCAAGTGCAAAAAAAATCAAACACAAACAGTAAGTGTGTTTCGTGCAAACATTTCACATAGAAAATCATAAAAATAATAATTTCACCATCATTACTCATTAACTATTATAGAAAAATATTAAAAAATATCTTTTATTTTTTTCCATTTGTCTATATTACACGGTTATTATTTTATCACCCTGGAAAATTTTAGGGACACTTCAGGACACATCCATTATTGTATAAAAAATTAAAAAATGAAAAAAGAAATTAAAAAATCTCTAAAAATGCTGCTCTCGACTAATGTAGCATTTTTTGGATTTTTTTGAAAATTAATATAAAATTAAGTAAGCGAGTTATTTTTTTTATTCATATTTAAATCATTCTAATACTATGTCGTGAAGTGTCCCTTAAATTTTTCAGGGTGATAAAAAAATAACCGTGTATAAGATTGACATGATAATATTTCCCGCTCCCTAAGTTAAAAATACTATTCTGTGGATTTGAGTAAAGGAATATGAACGTGCACTCTGTTTACTGTCACTCAAACCCGTACGTAATGATATTCATCAAGTTATGGTCGATCCATTATTCATTAGCCTTAACTTGCTGAAATTCAGATATTGTGAAAAAATTGTGATACGAACCATTTGCGAACATTCCAGAAGCAATATTGAGCAAGTAACGAAGTGGAAGAGATAGTTCAATGCTAGCATATGTCCGAAAAAAATTGAAATTTGACCTGTAAAACTATAAAAAAACGTTGTTATTAATCTTTTATTTGACAGCCAATTAGTCCAGAATCCAGATCTAGAGATATTTGGCTTGATTCCTACTACATAGGTCACACTAAAAGTTTCCGGAATTGGCCACTTATATAAACAATATTTAAAAAGTCATTACTACATTTGAAACAGGAACTCTTTACGAAAATAATTCAAATACAAGAAAAAAAAAACGTATTACCATTATTGCACAATAAAGTTATAAAGAAATGTCATGACAGACATGGCGTTATATTCTATATATGTATTCTTAAATTATTAAAAATTAAACAAATTCTCTGCAGATTTCTACAGTCACAAATATTTGTAATTTTTAGAAAACCTAAAATACATAACTACTTCAAGTGTTTAATTTATCCCTTCAAAATATTGTTAGCACTATAAGAAATGAATTAAACAATAAAAGACCACGATTATTCATTAATTGATATTTTTTCTAAGTTACGTTCCAATGTAAACGGTATTTCCTACGGAGTAAGGTCGTAATTACTTTGTGTTCAGCTTCCGACCGTGCTGTCGCAAACTGCGTGCACTAGTCGTTACAAGGTCAATGATTGTCAAACTTTTATGAACACGAAGATCGATAATAACTAAATTGTTCAGGATGAATATAATATGATTTTCGTGGAATTACGTATACCAATTAAGGTCTCAGTTTTAAAAAAATGTGTTAGATGGCAACAATTAAATTATATCATATTTTTAGGGTTCCGTACGTCCGAAAAAAAAACGAAACCCTTATAGGATCACTCGTGTGTCCGTCTGTCTGTCGGTCACAGTCAATTATCTCCGAATCTACTACACCGATTAAGTTGAAATTTGGTACTCATTATCAATCTCCGAAACTACTGAACCTAAAAATTTGAATAAAATACAGAAATTTGTTTTCTACTTATAGATTATAGGAAAACCTACAAGAAGTTCATGATATTAAAATAGCATGGTAAATCACTCAATATAGGTAACATCGTACGGAACCTTCTTCACGCGAGTTCAATTGGCACTTGGCCGGTTTTTGGGGTTCCGTAGTAAACAAGAAACCCTTATAGTTTCGCCATGTCTGTCTGTCTGTCTGTCTGTCCGCGGTTTTACTCAGAGACTATTAGTACTAGAAAGCTGTATGGGTATGTACTCATATATTATTCATGCTAAAAAAGAGGTAAAAAAAATATTGAAAAAAAAATTGTTTTAGGGTAGCTCCCATACGAGTAAAGTGGGAGTAAATTTTTTTCTCAACTAACCCATGGCGAAGGACACGCGGCCAGAGACTGCCCGAGACCGAGGGAAGAACCTCCCACCTGTGCGAACTGTGGAGGCCCCCACACGGCTAATAACACAAACTGCCCAATTTACAAAAAGGAGGCGCGCAATAAAAAGGCAGGAACGATTGCACGCTCCTTCCAGTCCACCCAATTACCAGCAAGGCCTACCATCGGCGAAGAAGAAAAGAACGCCCCACAATCACTGATGGTAGCGGCGAACGACGGCAAACCACCGGCCAAAAACAAACGAAGGCCCCAAGCGAAGAATACCCTCACATCAGGACCTCCTGCCCACATACCATCAGCCCCCACTGCAGAACCGATGGTCGCTGCTCTTTCCGGAGGGACGAAGGCGAAACCGGCAACTGCAGACGGTGGATCACAAACCGACAAGACCATCCTGGAGTGCATACAAATTCTCCAGGCAGTACTCTCGGCAATCCAAGCGGGTCAAAACCCTGTCCCGATCATCCTAAGAGGGTTAGCTGACTTATATTCCAATGGCTAACCATCTCAATATCATACATTGGAACGCCAACGGTTTAGCAAAGCCGAAAACCGTACTGCTTAAACAGACGCTCGCAGAACACAGGGTGGATATAGCCTTAATATGTGAAACCCACTTAAAACCTCCCATCAGACTGAAAATGGCAGGATATCATATCTACAGACAGGATGAGACCTCGCCACTAGGAAAAGCCTATAGGGGTTTGGCTGTCCTGGTGAAGAGAAACGTTATTCACCAACAATTAAAACCAGAACAACTGAAGACATCATACGGTCTGGGTGTTGAAATTGCCATGAACAGCGGGCCCATCCGTGTGTTTGCCTTTTACAAGCCACCAAACGCTCACTTAGAAGAGGCTGACATCCACTAGTTGCTGGACTCACCGCACCCAACACTCATCGCGGGCGACTTCAACTGTAAACATACAGCCTGGAGCTCCACCCAAACCTGCCCAGACGGAAACCGACTGCTCGCGGACTCGGAAGCCTTCGGCTATGTCGTAATGGGCCCAGAGACCCCTACCCACTATCCGTACAATCCGGCTCATACCCCTGATGTCATTGATCTTCTGGTGGCAAACAACCTAGAGAGCACTGATATCTCGCAGCAGGTTCTGGACCAGCACTTAATATCTGACCACCAAGCCATTCTGGTCAAGTGCCAACCGCCGATCAGAGTTTCACCACCACCAAAGAAACAAAAACAAGATTGGATAAAGTTTGCTGCCCACATGACTGAACACTCTCCTTCCTTCCCCATAACCACCCCAGCGGAAGTGGACAGATTAGCAGAAGAGTTCAATTCATGCGTCTCAGCAGCAATACAAAGCTCCGCAATATCATCAACTGCCCAGTGCAAACAGCGTTCCCTCCCGGCAAGAATACAAGACCTCATTGCCGAAAAGAGAAAGCTTCGTCGGACATGGCAGACCACCAGATGCCCACTCATGAAATCCCAGCTGAATCAACTCGCAGAGAAGATCAGTACGGAACTAGAAACAGTGGCCGAAACCTCCTGGCTGCACACACTCGACTCAGCAGGAGACGATTGGAACAGCATGCACCGACTTTGCCGACGCCTCTCAAACAAGCCGACTCCCGTACGGCCCCTACGAGCTATGGATGGTACCTTACGCTACCGCGCTGAAGATAGGGCGAAAATCTTCGCAGATCACCTGGAGAGGACATTCCAGCCAAATCCTATTAAAAACCACCAGCACACTACAAAAGTCCAAAAACACCTGACAGACTACTTCGCTAACCCCATCAGTAAAGACGAGGACCCCATCATACTCTCCCCGGGACAGATTGGGAGAGCGATCAGGAACACCCAGCTAAGGAAAGCGCCTGGACCCGACCGCATCCCAAACGAGGCCTTAAGACACCTGCCACCTCGTGCAATAGCAACACTAACACGCCTATTCAACGGTGTACTACGCACCGGTCACTTTCCATACTCCTGGAAACAGGGTCGCGTCATCATGATTCCGAAGCCTGGAAAAGACGTCACCAAAGCGGAGAGCTACCGCCCCATCACGCTGCTTTCCACAATCTCGAAAGTCTTCGAAAAAATGTTGCTCAACATCCTTGTTCCGCACATTACACCCCGCGACGAACAATATGGATTCCGCGCCGACTACTCTACCACCCACCAGCCAGCCAGAGTCCTACATCATGTCGCTGCTGCCTTTAACAAGAAAGAGCACACAGTTGCGGTATTCCTAGACATCGAGAAGGCTTTCGACCGTGTATGGCATGAAGGACTTCTATATAAATTGGCCACATCTACTACTCCTCGTCGAATAGTCAAGATAGTGGCCTCTTTTCTAGAAGACAGAAGATTCCATGTCGCTATCATGAAGCAAATACAAAGAGGAGGTGTCCTATCGCGTTTTCCGTATGAAATCAAGTGAAGCCGGAAATCGGGGTGCGGGGGGAGGGTGCGCGACGCCACTGTCACCTTGTAGCGAGTAGAATTACTAAAATGCCAGCATTATTGACGTTAACATAAAAGTTCCGCTATACATTACTAGGTGGCAGCAGTGCTAGTACTGACTAAAATGCCAGCATTATTGACGTTAACATAAAAGTTCCGCTATACATTACTAGGTGGCAGTAAAAGATACATTCGTAGGAGAAAGATAATTATGTTAAAAGATACATTCGTAGGAGAAAGATAATTTCTTAGGTGCTGTGTCAATATAATCTAAAAATAAAAATCGTTAAAACTGCTTATATTAATTCACGTGTTTTGTTTTCGCCCTTAATACATCCTACGTTTTCGTTAGTATTTTTACTCGCCACTAGAGGGCCTTTTGTGCTTTATCGGGACAGACAGAAGCGTCCATGTGGCGTCGAACATTCTAGAAGCAATACGTCAAGTAATAAATTAATAATGCTTGTTTAATGTACTTACAAATGGAAAGAGATTTTTTTTTCGTTCACTTTGTTTCTGTCGTCTGTGTAACTTTTGCACGATAGAATACAACATTTCATTTTGTATTTAGGTAATTTAAAACTAAAATAAAAGAAGAGCGTACGACGTACTAATCCGACAGATAAAAAGATCGACTGATGTCAGCGCCTCTGGCGTTAAGTAGCTAAAACTAAAAATGCGTGACGTCAGGACTTTGGTGATAGGAGCTGGACCTAGATGCTTATAACATCTCCTCTTTGTATTTGCTTCATGGTCGCTATAGAGAACATCACCTCTAGCGACCGCCCCACCAACGCGGGTGTGCCGCAAGGTAGCTGCCTATCACCTGTGTGCTACTCCAAATATACGGACGATATACCGGTCAATCCAAACACGATCTTGGCACTATATGCAGATGACGCAGCTTTTATGTCAACATCTATGAACATCCACCACGCAGTGACTAAAATGCAGAAGCAGCTAGAAGCCTTACCATCATGGCTAGACGACTGGAGGCTGTCCGTAAATATAGCGAAGACCCAAGCTATCCTTCTGAGCACGGCGAGGACCATTCCTTCATGCCTTAACTTCTTGGGTGAGCAAATCGAATGGCTATCAAAGGTGTGATCATCGATAAAAGCATCACCATGACACCCCATGTAGACCATTCTATCTCTCAAGCACGTGCAGCACGAGCGCTGTTGCGGCCACTGCTCCAATCCAATCTCCCTATTAAAATTAAGCTGGGAATATATAAAACATATATTAGACCCCGCCTATCATACGCAGCCCCAGCCTAGTACGCACTAGTAGGAGAAACCACCAGGAAAAGACTAGCGGCCCAACAATCACTTTCTCTCCGAACAATAGTGAAAGCTCCCCGCTACGTACGAAATGACGTGATATTAAGAGATCTTAAAATGGAGATCCTAACCAGCTTTATCGGCCACTTAGCAGCAACGATGTTCGGACGCGCTGCAAAGTCCCAACACCCACACATCCGGGATCTGGCACCATACCACGCACGCCCCCCCAATCGGAGAGCTATGCCACGCGACCTCTTAATCTCCACGGAACGTCAGCCTGAAGGCAGCTAACCCATGGATCGGGCAAGCCACGCTGTTTCCTAGTGAAAATCAGCACCGCCCAAAGACCCCAACCACTGACTGGAGGGTCAATATAAATAAACAGAGAGGCCAAACCAAATGACCCATCTGTCTCAACAGATGGCGAGAGACGTCACCGAAAGGGGCCGTTGCCCCGAACGGTTACCCTGACTCCCTGAAAGGGGGATCGAGAAGAAGCCAGGAGAGATTTGAATATTCTTTTTTGGAGCTTATCCTGTGCTGACGGCTCCCCGGCTTATTTAATAAACTACCTGCGATAAATATCTGGCTGATGCGAATGGGTTCCGGTCCATCAGCAACGTGTTGTGAGTTGTGTGTGAACTCAAAGTTGGGATTTGCAACTACGGAACCCTACACTGCGCGTGGCCCAACACGCACTTGGCCGGCTTTTTTATGGGATAGGGGGCAAACGAGCAAACGTATCACCTGATGGTAAGTGATTACCGTCGCCCATGGACACCCGCAACCCCAGAGGAGTTACAAGTGCGTTGCCGGCCTTTAAGATAAGAATACGCTCTTTTCTTGAAAGTTTGAAGGTCGTATCGGTCCGGAAATACCGCATGCGATGATTCATTCCAAAGTTTGACTTTGCGAGACAGGAAACTGCGAGAAAAACGCACAGTGGTGGACTGCCAACCATCTAAGTGATGGGCATGGATTTTTTGTCGCGTGGAACGATGGCGGAAAGAGGCGGCAGGTATGAGACCGAACAACTCCTCGGAGCATTCCCCGTAATATATGCGATAGTAGATGCATAGTGAGGTGACATCTTCGATATGTCGACACCAAGGATCTTAATATTAGCTGAGGCAGTTAGGGGATTCCTCTGAAAGTGAGGAGATACGACAAATGGCATTTTCTTGGCGGTGAACGCGAAAACCTGTGTCTTTGTAGGGTTGAAACGGAGTAAATTAAGTCGACCCTAGTTAGAGACTTTTTCAAATGATGTATCAATTTCAGACACAAGTTTATTCCGGCATTCAATGACTTTTTCCCCAGAATTGTTCGCACGGCCGTTATAGGAGGTGTCTTTTGTGTTGTCATCTGCTTAACAATGAATGCCGCTAGTTGGCAGCATATCATTAATATGCAGAAGGAATAGTGAAGGTGATAGCACACATTCTTGGGGGACACCAGCATTTATAGACAGTGAGTCTGAGCATTCACCATTAATTAAGATGTTTTTGTCTAATAAAAAGTGACCCATCCACATAGTTTCTCGGGAAGCCCATACGAAGGAAGTCCAAACTTACTGCCAGTGCCTCCCTCTTCGCTTCAATTGCCTCTGCCCAATGATAGAAGATCACCCGCAGAGCGACCCCTACGAAAACCGTATTGTTGGTCACTAAGCAGCTGGTGATTCTCTAGGTACTGAAGGAGCTGGCGGTTGATAATCGATTCCATTATCTTTGAAAACAAAGAGGTTATAGCGATTGGCCTGTAGTTGGACGGATTCGAGCGGTCACCTTTCTTAGGGATCAGATGCACTAAAGTTGTCTTCCATGAGGTTGGGACTACGCCAGATCAGTAAGAGAGCCGAAATAAACGCGGTAAAACCGGTGCCAACTCTGGAGCGCACGTCTTCAGCACGATAGGAGGGATACCATCGGGCCCACTCGACTTATGGATATCCAGGGCGAATATTTGGCATAAAGCTCTTGAACCGCGGTATGGTCTGCGCTGCGGTTCCTGTCCCCCGTCATCCAAAGTCGAGTTGGATGCAAAGAGTTTCCCAAAAATATCGGCTTTCTCTTTTGCATCATAGACTAACGATGTGTTATCCTTGTGCAATTGTGGAAAATATGGCGTGCAGAAATTTCCCTGAATAGCCTTGGCAAGAGAACGCACGAGATCCCGAAGGAAGACGCTCTAGTTACTCGCCAATTCTACTGATGTTCCGACTTCGCTCTTGCAATGTCTCTTTTGAATGATCTGGAGCCATAGTTATACTGCTTTTTTAAAGCGCTGGTATTTCCATCCCGAGACGTCACCGCATTTGCCCAGGGTGGGTAGGTTTCCTGTTTCCAGCGAGAAGCTATTTTGGAGGATTGACCAAACCAAGGTTGGAACCTGCCACTAATGGGGACTATTGAGGAGGGAATTAAAATTTCCATACCTTGCAACACCACATTGGCAACAGACTCAGCGGCGATGTTGGGATCATCCGGTAAAAAGCAAACTTGCCTCCAAGGGTAGGACGCAAAAAAGGACCACATCCCATCCCAGTTTGCTGACTTGTAGTGCCATACACGGCGACTACGTGCAACTCGAGGTCGTTGCACGCACGTGAATGGCACCGTACTCCTAATAAGGCAATGGTCCGAGGAGCCAAGAGGGGCGCTGACAGATATGAGGTAGCCATCAGGATGAGAAGACAGCAGAAGATCCAATAGTGAAGGTTCCTGGCTCTCCACATCGGGAATTCGTGTGGGCGTAGTGACCAGTTGTGTCAAGTCATTGCAAGAGCGAAGGCGTGAACAGATATCCCCGCATGATCGGTCTTGCTTAAACCGAGCCATTCGGTGTGGTGAGCGTTAAAATCGCCAAGTATCACGATCTCTGCGCGTGGGATCTGCTGCTGCATAGAGTCTGTAGCCATTTGGACGTGCTCGATGAGTCGGTCAGTTTCGGTATCACCGTTATGGGACCTATAGAGGCCCGAATAGACGCGGGGATGGTCGTCGCTGTCTACACGGAGCCACAAGGTGGAGAGATTCCTACTTTCAAGATGACTGAGGTGTCGAGAACAAATATCGACTCTGACGTACACGCACACACCAGCCTTAGGTGCGAAGAGGTGTTCCACTCCGTACCCTGGGTAGGAGAGATAAGAAGTGCCCACCGGAGACGATATCTGCGTCTCGGTCAAAAAGAGCAAGGCCGGCTTTGCTTTCGAGGTAGTGGTGGACAGTATTCAGGGAAGAGTGAAGCCCCCTGATGTTGTAGAAGTCCACAGACAGTGTGGCAGGGGATGCCGTGGTTTTGCTCTTGCCCCAGGTATGGTTGAGCGCTGAGCATTGCCCGGCGTGGGCTGCGCAGGGATCCACCCTCGTCGCCAATATCGGAGGTGACCTCTCACTGCCAGCCGTTATCGAAAAAATGGTCAGCAGTGAGAGGTATTGGGAGTCTATGACCGCTTTCTGTGAGGAAGTCCTAGTGGAGAAGGAAAGCGCAGAACGGGACCGCGAGAATGGCATAGGCGTCCACGCCCAGATATATTGCGTCCTGAAAGTGGACGTCCAGAGAGGGATTCTCCAACGCTAGAGCACTTGGTACCCTCCTGGGGTAACAATCTATTGAACTGCGCCATCATAGGGGGGTAGGGGGGTTGGGCCGCCGGTACCCTCACTCACTAGACGAAACACAACGCTTGCTTCTCGCCGCCGGTCTTCTAGTGAGGCCGTGGTATTACTCCGGTCGAGCCTGCCCATTCGTGCCGAAGCATGGCTCTCCCACCACGGTCACTTACACAGAAAACCCAAATAGGTAAGCAGACATAACTCTAAAGGTTGCGTGAGTATGAGTTAATCATACAACAAATTATACCTACTTATCATACAATAATACGTTACCTATTTTATTGTATGATATAAGTAGGTTATAAATCTAAAAGCTAAAACCATAAGTACGTAGCGTAGGTATCTATATAATTATGTAATTAATGATGTAATTTTATGAATGTGGCTCTGAAATATAATTCATTTAGGTACAGTGTAGCTGTTTAGAGCTTAATTCAATGGGTAAGGCTAAGTGAATGTATTTTAATAAAACATATTGGTAGTGGTAGTCGCAGTGTGGACCCTACCACGCGCGTCCATAAGGGCAGGAAGAACACCAGGGGGTTTAGTGGGTAGGCCTGGCACTCTGCCGGGAGAGCCCCACACACGCTCGTCTAGCCAACGGCGAGTATGGTGCGGTCACGCATTCCTCTCGAAAAAAAAAAGGTATATACATGTAAAATAATTGTTTGCTTAATTACTTTTGATTCTAATATTACAAGATTTATATCAATCATTATTTTAATACTATGTTTTGAATTGAACTATGCCTCTGGTCTAATTCATAAACACTATTCTTATAAACAGAGACAATTATAATTAAGCTATTTTTATGAGCTAATTATAACTTATTATAAAAACAAATAACATCAGTGTAAATGTAAATCGATGCTAGCCACTGAGAATGAGTATCAAAAGTATTAATATTACTCAATCATCTTTTCATATACAAATAGGAACTTAATGATTTAATTATTGATTAATCAATACAAAATCAAAATACAAAGCAGTGTTATTTATTCAGAGTTATGAGTAAATAAGAATAAATGAAATCATCACATCAATTATAAATATCTGCAAAAGTCAGTTAAGTTTTTGCCCACCAGCCGTTTTCTTTATAACTTTATTGATACCTATACTATTCAGAATAAATTGTTAAATTATAGTTATCTATTATTTTTGGTAAGATAAGCCAAAAAGTCTGTAAATTACCGAATCCTCTTTATTAATGATAGTTCCGAATGATTAATTAGTTTAATTTTAATTTATATAACTGGAATGCAAGAATAGTAACATAACTACACGTGTCACGAATGGAAAGCAGCCAATCTTAGGCGTGGGCTTATATTTTGTTAATATGAATAATTGGTTCATCTTTATTTACAGTTTTGTAATCTAATCTTAAGATATTTTTGTAATCTTTATATACGGGTTTGTGCACTAAATGCATGACATGCACACATGAATAAAAATGGCACATTTTACACATTGTCAGCATTATTTGTTGACTTTTTCTTTGAAACTCTGTTTGGTTTGCATTTAGAATAAGATTTTAGTTGTGTTTTAGTTTTTAAATTATGCGTAGGCGTCCATAGTGGCGCGGACTGGCGCGTCCTTTTCCTTTGTTTTTATTATTATATTTTTTTTCTTTTCACTTCTGGCTTGCACGGTTTGTGCATTAGCCACAGACTACAAAGACATATGCATTAGCTATACTCGTTTTTCTTTGCCAAGGAGCACAGGATTGGCACTGGAGAGATCATATATATGTTCGATCAAATCATAGGTAGAACGTAACTCTGGAGTATGTACCTATTTTGTTAAAATATTTATGTATAAGTGTTTTTTGACGTCTCGTGGGTTACTCAGGGCTTCTCATAATACCAGCGCTTCTGTGGCATACACCACAGAAGCAATAGCTGAGAGCAGGTCCTATTTGACCAGCAAGTCTATAACATCTAATTTAATTTGTTTTAAGCATTGTTTGTATTTCTTTTTTGTTATTTCTTTTCTTGTGCTTTTAAAGATGGTCAAATAAAGTATTATTATTATACATTTATTTCAAACAGTATCTTAAATTTAAGTCTTTTACAATAAATACATATAAAAACATAAATATTATAAAACATAAATATTATTATTATTATTATTATAACTGAAGCACATTTACAAGGTTATTTATTATGCTGCACTTATGAAATCAAAATGTCTTTAAAATGTAGTTTTGTGTTTTTTTACATTGACGCGGAGATTTAAAGTGTTTAATTTTTATTATTTTATCTATAACTAACAATACTTTATGTCATAGAAAAAGAAAATTACAGTTATTGAATTATGTCTAGGTTTAGCTAATTTGATGGGCCTAATTGTGAAAGAAGTTATGAAAAACATAATTTATACAAATAAATAAATGTCCATAACTACATAAAAGCGACTCAATTCTATTCAATCGAGCAATGATTACAATAACCATTCGTATATTTTACTTCATTTGGTTTTGTTTCTGAAAGTACTTTTAAATTATTTTTGATTTGTCCGTCGAATACATATATTTGTTATGAGTCTTATAAAATATGCATATAATTATGACATAAATCAAATCTTTGTTGGTCTTGGGGCGATTTTCGACATTGTCCTTTTATAGGTTGTACGTCCAACGTATTTAATGTTATTGCCAAAGCTATTCAAGTATTTGCGTCTGGTAGTCATGAACTGAGCTGATTATGGAAGGATCCTTATCTTTTAGGAGTTAGAGGTTAGTTTTTAACCGACTTCAAAAAAGGAGGTTTGTCGTATTCTTTCAAGTTACTTCGATGAGCTGGTATTAAATTCACTAAAAAGATAAAAATAAAAGTACATTATGGTACAAGTGTGTAATGTTGGTGACTACCGCTGAGGGGCATTGAGGCCCGAGCCGTCAGGCGAGGGTCTTAAGAAGCCGAGGACGGTAACCATTAATACACACGTGTATCATACAACGTTTTTCAACACACTTCTGAATAAAACAATACTTAAATAAAAAACCATTTTACATAGTAGATAAAAAGTTTACTTAGAGAAACAATTAGTAAATGTGCAGTTAGTAAAATTATAATTAACTATTTTTGATGACATAGCGGTCTCATCAGATAGATTATTTATTGAAATACTTTCATGTTCTATTGTTATTTGTGATGGTTCATTATTCGTGTAGGTAGGTGAAATCCAATCATTGGACGTACTTGGTATTTCGCCAGTAGGATGCGTCTCAGAATCAAGTTTAATTCTTTTTGTGATTTTTGCACAAATTTCCTTCTTGTTTTGTATGGAATCTTCTACGTATGATTCTGCTACATTGCTAGATCGCCACCCGCCATGTCGCTTCAAAGTCATTATATCAGCTCCTGAATTTGCCAGCAATGTAGCTGAAGTTCTTCTGAAACTATGTCCAGTGTAGCTCTCAGCATCTACTAAACCCAAAAACTTAGCGATTTCTTTAGGCATAGAACCAAATTTGTTTATACCTATAGGCTGACAGGTACATTTACCATTCTGGTAATTTAGAAAGAAACGGTCATTTTTTGTTTTTGGCGAACGCAAACTTTCATACTTCTTAACAATATCATAGAATGGACCGTGTATGGTGAATGACCTAGGTATTTTATTTTTCGTGATAGGTATCTTCACTAAAAGCATCTGGCCATGGTTCTCTATATCTTTTACAGTTATATTTGTTAATTCTTGTATCCTACAGGCACCAGTTACACCAAATATTAAAGCAACCTGAAACAAAAGAAACAATAATTAAGGTCAACACACAACACAAGCTGCTATTAAATATTTAATTAAAATTAATTTAACTAACCTTGTAGCCAAATATTGGTTATCTGGAGCATCTTTAATAAATTTTTCAATATCATCAGATGATAAAACCTTTGATTTTTTGCTTCTAAATCCATCAGATAGTCTCTTTAGATAAGCTGACAAATTCGAGTATGTTTTTAAGTCCACTCCATTCTTTGTTCGGACTGTACTTTTTAACATTGAGTAAATACACCACAAAGAGCTAGGCTTGTACTTAGAAGATAATTCTTTAAAGTACGCCATGAACACATTTTCTGAAAAAGACTGCGTATTCTTGTTGTTCTGCCATTGTATGAAATTTTGGTACGCCAATCGATATTTTTCCTTTGAGTTTTCTGGTAGTAAACTTTCCATAACGTTCTGAGCTTCACATCTTATATCGGGCGGTGTACAACATAAATCATTTTCTTCATAAATTGTATTTGCAGACATCTTAATTAATAACTAACTAAATAACTTCAAAAGAGAAAACGAGACGAGTTGTGAAAAATGTTTCGTAATGGCGGGAAAATTAATCAGTTTTCCTATGCGCGCGCATCGGCCATAGACTAATAAATTTCGTAATGGCGGGAAAAATTAATCAGTTTTCCTATGCTCGCGCATCGGCCATAGACTAAAAAATGAGGTTTCTTTTTTTTTGGGTTTTTCGCGGATAGCATTTTAGCGCAAGTGTAAGCGTAACTCAACCAATAATATTTAAAAAAAACTATTACTCACTCGTGAATAATAGTAATGAAAAAGTCACAGTTTGATTATAGGTCATTATGTGCCTAATTGCCATGGGATTAGAGCCACTTTATGAGGAAGTGTGTTGAAAAATATATTTTTCATTACTCATACTCTGAAAGTAGGTCTGAAGTTGCCTGAGGAGCGGGTTGAAAGTAATACTTTTCAGCCCTAGGGAGAATCACTTTCAACTGACAGCTGTTGTCAAATTTTAAAAAAGAAACTAGTTCTTTCTTCACATTTTTATTGAACCATGTTCCGACTTTCTATAAAGCCACTCAATTACAGCGCGGTGTAAAATTGAAATAACATAATGTTAAGTATTTAAAGAATATATTTTTTAAATTACTTTATTATAATTTATTTTCAACTATTTCTTTAAAATAACATAGATTTGGGCAAAATATTTACCATTTTTTAAATTATAAAAATGAAATATAATTGCTGAATAGCTGGCCGGCCACAGAAAAAAAAACAAAATAAGCGGGAAAGCGGCAATGCGATCTTCATTTGTTTTTTCCATTTATAGAGATTTGTATTAACTGTTAATTAATTTGTATAACACTGTGTTAATTAACACAATGAGTTCATCTGATTCAGGTATGGAGTTAACGCCTGATTTTATAAGAGAAAGCGTGCTAAAGCAGAAGTTATTGATTTATGTAACGTTTTTTCTTTAGCTAATTCATTGTTTTATTTTTACTTTCTTTGTATTCGTAATGAAAAGCACAGTGTTTACCTCGGGTTAAAGACTTATTTAGTCCCTCGAACTATTGGTGCCCTCGCTACGCTCGGGCGCCAAACATCGTCTCGGGACTAAATAAGTTACTTTCACCCCTAGGGTAACAATGTACTATTACACAAAATAAAAAGCGCCTTCAAAAACACCAACCGTCTTATTAATGAGAGTTACACTCCCATTAAACACCTATTTTATTACATTTCCATAGAAAATGTCATTAAACAAGTTTTCAACTTTTATTAGTAAGGGGGTTAAAAGTTTAAAATAATATAAGAATACAGACAAAATTACATTTCTATATTGAAATCGGTGCCAAACGATGATCTTCTAGAGTCGTACAATTTAGCAATGTTTAGAATTCTTAAATTATTTTGAAGTTGGTTTTTACTTTTTGTTTTTTTTTTAAAGCTACTAGTTCTGATTTTTCATAGAAAAACACTTCTGGACTTTCAAACTATGTTGTGCTTGTGCAATGTAGAAACCAATATTTTTATATTCGCTTTATATATGATTCGAATTATATGTTTATAACAATCTGAAGAATTTTTAGTCCATACAGCTATTGGTGTCAATTCTGTTGGCATTTGTTGGAATAGACTAAACTAAATTTACTTTTAGTGCTGTCAAATCATGTTTTTTGTTCGAAAATTTTAACTGAAAACACAATTTGACAGCACTAAAACTAAATTTAGTTTAGTTTAATCGAATTAGTGCCAACACAATTGCCACCATTGATTTCTTTAATTTGGTTGGATCACACAAAGCTTGAGTTCAATTTCAAAAACAGTCACTGCTCATCAATAGTTCTGTGGAATTGTTCGATATCATGCCAACGGCCACTTTTTACCATCGCACCACTCACTATGGGCGTCCCGTACACAGTCAATCTCGATCGCGATCCGCGATCTAAATCAATGATCACAATCCAGATTGATAACGTACGAAGCAGATTGATGGAATATTGCATAGATCTGTGATCCAAGATCGCGATCAAAGCTTAATGATTACGATCGAGATTGACTGTGTACGGGACGAAGTTCATACTCACACTTTGGTACTAAAATGATTACGTATACGGTGCAGTTATCGTGGTATATTCTTCCAAAAAATTGATGTGGCAAGTAACTAATCTGGACAACATTTATTGACGATCTTCAATCTATTGCAAATATACACCTGGGTTTGGGTTATTGCCCGTGGTTCACCTGCGTAGTCCACCTATGTGTACCACGGGAAAAAAAACTTCCCTTGGTTCACCAGTATGTCCATAAGCATTTAGGGTTTGTATTGTGTGACACAACATATTGAAATTTACTGTTTTTTTGATGCATCCTAAGTTGGCTCACCGTAGCCAACTTGGGATGCATATTTAGGGTTTGTATTGTGTGACACAACATATTGAAATTTACTGTTTTTTTGATGCATCCTAAGTTGGCTCACCGTAGCCAACTTGGGATGCATCAATCTTCATCCTGTGTCTACGTAAAATCTACAAATATTAAAGGTGAAACTGTTTATTTACATACCTCCAAATCCAAAGCGGCACCTCTAAAGCCAACATCTATCCCACGGCTAGAGTTATACGCAGCTCTACTTTCTTCTCGTTTGTGTAAGAGCGTGTTATAGAATCAATAAGATTCTCACCCAACAAAATATATCTGTGGTGCGATTCCAGCATTGTTTTAGGGTGGTTATAAAGTGATCTATCTAAGTTGAAAACCTTTGTCGCTAATAGAGTTAGCGAAATACTAGACATAAGTAATTCTTTTATTTGGCGATATGTGCCTACAGCGGAAAACCCCGCTGATCTCATTTCAAGAGGTGTAGGTAAGTCCGGATAATTTCTAAATCTATACTTACTAATATTATAAAGCTGACGAGTTTGTTTGTTCGTTTGCTTGAACGCGCTAATCTCGGGAACTACTGGTCCGATTTGAAAAATTCTTTCAGTGTTAGATAGCCCATTTATCGAGGAAGGCTATAGGCATCATCACGCTAAGACCAATAGGAGCGGAGCACCAATGAAGAATGTTTCAAAATCGGGGGATTTTTTTCCTATTGAGAGCTTCCGCTGCGTGTTTTTTTCCTATTGAGAGCTTCCGCTGCGTGCGCTGCGTAAACGGTTAAAGTTTCGCAAAAATCATGTATGACAGAATTGTTTCCCTTTAAAAGTTCTAAAAAAAAAGTCCGCGACAGCATATGTCTATCTTTAAGGTTAGCTCACTATAACTTTTTTTATGCTAACCAAATTTGTTCTAAAATAATGCATTATTTGCGAAGGTGTTTTTATAAACATGATATTAATCCTTATCCAAATAAATACGTTATTCATCACAAGTATTTAATTTAAAACAAAATTGCCCTTTACATCATTCGATTCAAATGAATATCTTACGGGAGATATTGCAGTTTTAAAATAACATCACAGCAAAATAATGATCGAGTACTGCGCGCACAATGTGCAAAGCCGGCGGACAGTGCGGTGGCCCCAGTTAGCTATCTACTTCTGCCGGAAGAAAACAAAACTAAAAATATGGTGTGCGGACGAAGTCGCGGGCGGAAGCTAGTAGTTAATAATTTATGGTGGCACGCACGGGTCAACATTTTTGTCTAAAGAAGAAAGTGATTGGCCATCTCTAGGGAATATAACCTATGATGATTTACCTGAAGTGAAGGCGTTTTCTACAATAACAATGGCAGAATCTGTTATTAACTTCGAGCGATTCTCTAATGTAAATAGACTAAAAGAGCAATGGCTTATGTTAGGCGTTTTGTAAATAACACGAAAAATCCTCACACTAAAATTAACGGGACCATTAACTATAGATGATTTGAACGATTCTTTTACTTTAGTATGTCATTTGGCTCAAAGGCAGAGTTGAGTTATCCGTCTGAATGTAAAATACTATCAGACAAGAATCAGATGAAACCTAATTCATATTCATCATTCAATCATTATTACCCTTTATAGACAACGACAAATTAATAGAGTGGGTGACCGAATCGATTCTTCTAACATCCTTATAATCAGAGAGAAGAGACATCCTATTCTTTTAAACGCTACTCGTTATTTTATTAAATTAATATTTAAATAAGGGCATATTCGCAATATGCACGCTGGTCCTCAATATTGTTGGCCTCTGTTAGACAATTTATTTCGCCAATCAAGGGTCGATATGTAGCTAGAAAAGTTGTACGAAATTGTGTGTAATGCCGAAGCGTACAGGGTAAAACCATAAAGGGCGCGGTGCTAGGTTAATAAGAGCTATTTATGCATTTTTATGTCTTCGCTTTAAGTGTGTACACTTAGAGGCCGTAAGTGATCTTACAAAAGACGCATTCATTATGACTTTGCTTAGGTTTTGTGTACGACGAGGCAAGCCATCGGAAATATTTTTCGACAATGGGCGCAATTTCGTAGGTGCTGCTAAAGATTTAAGTATTTTTTTAAAAGAACAGAACTATGCGCTCATTGACTTTGCAGCTCAAGAAAATATTAAATTTATTTTCACACCATCTTATGGTCCACACTTCGGCGGCATTTGGGAGGCCGGAGTAAAATCAGCAAAATTTCATATTAGGCGGGTGATCGGCAATTCTCACTTAACCTTTGAGGAGATAACAACTCTGTTTGCGCAAGTATCTATATTCAGCTGACCTTTATGTCCCCTGTCATTGTCTCCTAAAGATTATCTTTTCCTGTCACCGGGGCACTTTCCCATCGGAAGACCTCTTAACGCGCTACCAGCACCCGCTTTGGAAAATCACAATCAAACTAGATTACAACGGTTTATACGTCTTTTTTTATCTTTATTTTTAAAAGGAGCTTTTGTACATACAGTAGTATACATGTCAGCCCCATTGTGACTATTATATATCTAGGTACCTTAAATAAATAAAACTATAATCTAAATTAAGCTACAAACAAATTTGTAAATCAAAACAGCTTTCTTTGAGGTAGGGTCTGCTAAGATGCTTTGAAACACACCCGTGTCAAGTGTTTTTAATTCTGCCACCAAGTCTGCTCTTAGGGCTTTATTTTTGACACATTCCACCAATAGATGTTGAACATCATCGATTTTGCCACACATCTCACAATTAGGGGAGTTTACTTTTTTCATTAAATATGCAAATTTGTTGTATTCATTTGTTAAGTCCAGACCTAAGCCTATGAGCTATAACAACAAATTTTCTACATATTTTAATATTATTAAACCAGGGAATATGTGGTGGTTCTGTCTGCATTGTCTTATACCAAATGCCAGTAGACAACGATTTCTCATCAAAATAAGTTTTCCAATCCTTATGACACTGTTTTTTAAATTTAGGTAAATATTCTACATAACTTGGCGTATATTGTATGGATTGGCCTTCGATAACGCCAAGCTTGGCTAGGCTGTCAGCTTTCTCATTAGCAGTCAAGCCTATATGTGATGGAACCCATTGCAGTCTCAGTTGCCTGTTATGTTGATTATATAGTTGTTCCAGTATAGCATAAGCTATTGGCGTTCCTCTGTGTCCAGAGGTACACCCAGCTATATGCTGCAGACTACTTTTACTGTCAGTTAAAATGACAACTTTATGGTAAGCTAAATTTTTTGTATATTAAAGAGCTTCTAAGATTGCAATCAGTTCCAGCGACATAATTGATATGGGCGCAGTAATATTAAAAAATTGACCATATTTAATATTTGAGTCATAATAGGCTGCCCCTGAGCCCTTAGCACTCTTTGAACCGTCAGTGTATATTTTATACCAATCGCTATATTTTAAACTAATTTCAGTCAGCACATCATTTTTAGTGAATTATATTCATGAGATTTTTTACTACGTTTTACAGATTCTAAAGTTGTATTAATAAAATTATTAGATTGAAAATTCGAAACCCATGTTGCTAACTTGAACATATGAAGCGGATAAGTTTTACTAATCTTTTAATTTTTGGTTCTTTCAAAAATTGAAATTAAAAGAGGTTTCTTTTTATTTTGCCAGTACCTGCCGGAGCAAAGAGTGCTCAGATTTTGTAATGACCTTAAAGTTGGATTGTTGTCCCAGGAATAACATTTGAGACTAAATTTAAATGCCAAAAATTCTCTTCTAAGTTGCAAAGGCAGTACACAGAGTTCACACTCCATAACTTGAATAGGTGTACTCCTAATAAAGCCACCAATAACTCTAAGAGCCTGATTCTGCACCTTATCTAATTTATAAGTATGTGTCTTTGCGCTATTATCATACATAAAACAACCGTAATCTATACGATTCCGTATAACCGCTATGTACAGTCTTCGAAGGTGTTTAGGGTGTATTCCCCAAGACGAGTCAGCTAGTACTTTCAATAAATTTATAAATTTTTGTGTCTTTTCACAGGTTTCATTAATGTGTTTACTCCACCGCAGTTCTCTATCGAGCCACATACCTAAATATTTTATATTGTTTTCGAAATTTAAAGTTCTTTCATTAACTGTTAAATTAATAGAAAATTGTTTGTAACCTCTTCTAAACACACAACATTTTGATTTGGATGCTGATAGTTCTAAGCCTATATTATTAAGTAGAATAATTAACGAGTCTAAAGCAGCTTGTAGTTTTTCTTCACCTAAACTGAGTGATGAGGTAGAGTAAAAAACAAAATCGTCGGCATACTGTAGTTTTGAAACATTTTGAATTTGTTGACAGATTTTGTATGTCACAACATTAAAAAGCAAGGGAGACATCGGGTCTCCCTGCGCTAATCCTCTATGTGTCCATCGGCATAATACCTGTGTATTTTCATTATTAGTCCTTCTGATTTTTAAGTGCCTTTCATAGAGAAAAGATTGGACATAATGGCAGATTCTTCTTCCTACTCCAATCTCGACTAAAGTGGCAGTAACTTTGTCTACTAAAACATTGTTATAGGCATTGTCAATGTCAAGAAAACAGGCCGTTGTAGGAACGCTATTTGTAAAACCAATTTGTATATCAGTTATTAAACGAACAAGAGAATCTAAACACGACTGATTACGCCTAAATCCAATCACATCTCTAGAAAGTATTTGATTTTTCTCCACAAACCATTCTATACGTCTTATGAGCATTATGTGAAATATTTTACAAATACAGGACATCAAAGAAATAGGTCTTAATTTCTGTTCTACGTTGTTACAACTAACTTTAGGAATGGGCAAAATTAAAATGCTACGCCACTGTCGTGGCAAAATGTTTGTTGAAAAATTGTTATTATAAATACGTAAAAGAAACTTTTTTACGTATTTAAAAGAAACTTTTTGGCTACCAATGGTAAATTATAAATCATTGAGTAAGTAACATCATCCTCACCTGCTGTGTCGGACTTTTTTAAACTGTTTTCGAGTTCTTGTAGAGTAAAATCTGCCTCTAGTTGAGGGTTAAATGAATTGAATGTCGGAGTCGCCAAAGGTACAGAATCAGGCGCCAAACTGCATAAAAGATTTTCCTCCTTTTGTTTGTCAACAGCACTATGAATTCGCTTATTGCCCCTCAACCATTGCATACGCTTCCACATTTCTGGCGCTGACGTTGCGCTGGCAATTTTGTCCCAAAAAAATTTCCAGCTTTCGTTTTTGGCTTGTTTTATTAAGCGTCTAGATTCGTTTACTGCCTTTTTTAAAATGTCCATATTTCTCGGGGTTGGATTTCCTCTAAATAGACTAAGAGCTCGTCTACGCCGCGCCACAGACTTTGACAATGCAGGATTCCAATAAAGCTTAGGTGTGAACTTAGCAGTAGGATTGGTGCAACATCTTTTAATCGCAATACTGCTATCGGCTGCCAGATTGATATAACTAATAAATAGATCATACAACTCCTGTGGGTCAGTAATATTATTATTGCAATTTTCGAGTTTTTTTCCAGTGATTCGCGATATTTTTTCCAATTTGCTAATTTGTAGTTCCTTTTTTTGACTATGTTAATTTCTTGGCGGTAATTAAGTCGCATACTAATAATTAAATGATCGCTTCCTAGACTTTCATTAGTGACAGACCATTGGAACTTAGTTGCTATGTCTGCAGATATAAAAGAGACATCTGGAGATGACATTTGGGTATAACCATCAACAAGTTTTATTCTAGTTGGGCTACTATCGTTAAGCGTCATATAACCAAATTCTATCGCCGATTCAAAAAGCTGAATACCCCTAGTGTCATTTTTATATGACCACTTAGTGTGGTGGCCATTGAAATCACCTGCGATCAATGTTTTACCAGGCAGCAAGCTAAAGATATTGTCCCAATCCGCCTGTAATGTACGCACTGATGAAGGGCAATAAACAGATACAATATTATGCAAATTACTACAGTTTTGTAGTTTAACATGAATAATTTCAATACCTGAGTTTCGGACAACAATAGGAGACATTATACACTTTATAGATTTATGAATTACTACAGCAACACCCCCATATGAGTCATTGATCGTTTCTATATATGTTGTAGCCTCTTATATTTAATCGTGATTCTGGTTCAAGCCACGTTTCACTGAGGATAGCGACATTAACTTTTTGTTGGCTTAAGAAACAGTCGAAGTCGGATAACTTGGGTCTTAAGCTTTGTCAGTTCCATTGAATAATATTTAACGCGTTGTCCTTATGAAAACTATCCATTAATAAAATAATTAAATAAAGATTTTAACCACTCTCCCTCTTTAAATATAGCCATAAAAAATAACTTACATTCATCCAATACTAACTTCATAAACATGGATACTTTTTCTTCCAAACTATTACTTGCTAATACGATTTCTTTTAGTTTCTTAACAAATAACTTAAAATTATAGGTACTACGGTTATCAAAGTTTTCATGAATATTAGAGTTTGTTTCTGTCAAAATTGATTCAGTTAGCATCGCAGATTCACTATTTATTTCACTATTTTCCTTCTTCATTTTCTTATTATTTGATGAAGTTTTTTTTCTTACGGTATTTTCTTCTCTATTTGCACAATCCATACTTTTTTGGTGGAGTATTTGTTCTGTCAAAACTGCGTCTCTATATGGAGTGTACTGCATATCTGCATTTTGTAAAGAAACGAATGTTGTATCTAGATTCTTTTTTGGTTCATGTGTTTTCTTCTCTATCTCTTTGTGTCTTATATATTTATATAACGCCTGTCTATAAGTGCAATTGTCACTGTACATAAAGTCGCGAATTTCTTTTTCCTTTAAAAATACAGGACAGGTTTTATGTAATGCCATGTGGGGGCCTTTACAATTAACGCATTTGAATTGTTGAGTTTCGCAATTTGCGTGACCTTCACCGCATTTTGGGCAACCTATTTTTTTTGTAGGGCAATACCTTATCAGGTGTCCAAATTTCCAGCAACCAGAACATTGTGTTACTTGAAATTTAAACGGACCCACCTTCAACCTGCAACCATACCCAGTGACGTATGGGGGCAAAGTGGACCCTTTAAAGCATAAGCGTACAGTTTCACTTGCAATCCATTCACCATCAGCCAATCGTTTCAATCTTCTTGCGGATATTATATCAAAATCACTCTTCAATGTATCTAAAATTTCTTTTTCGGTTAAATCCACCTCAACGTTTTTGATAACTCCATAGGAGTAGGTTTTTTCATAAGTAAGCTGGCATCTGTATTGTAATTCTTGAAACTTGGTATTAGTAATTAATTTTTCGGCATCAATCTTATTATCAAACAACAGCATTACTTTATAGGGGCTTTTGTATTTAATATTCATCACATTGCAGATGTTCTCTGCTTTTAATAGTTTAGCCAAGCCAAATTGTTCACGCTCGAGGAAGAGCGAGTGGCGGCACTGCATTCTAGTCTGTGCAGTGACAGCTTTTTTGGCGGCCGGCCGCATGTGATATGTCAGTTGAGTCGAGTCGAAATGTCATGACATGCTTAGAGGTTATGGCAGGCCGGAATAAAATATAATATACAATATTCAAGCAAATAGTGATTTGCGCGGCGCACCTAATATCGGGGTGCGAAAGCCCGCTTTGTGTTGTGCGAAATCGCGTGTGTGAGTCGTGGTGGCCTATTAGGCATTTGTAGTGCTCCGGTCTCCACCGGTGGATCCACTGCAGATCTTCAGGAGCCGCGACTTCCTTCGAGCTAGCTCAGGAAGTCCACCGGCTACGGAGGAGACGGACGGAGACAATAGGACTCGGGGTAAGCCACAATCCTTTCTATGAGCTGTTAGTAATCAGCAATCAACCCAAAATTCCTTATTCGGTGAAACGCCGACGTGGTGGAGTCTACTTGGGGCACCACCATCTCTTGGTAGCAGAGCATGGTTCTTAGATTTGAGTGGTTCATTAGTATTGTACAATTAATATTGTAATCTTGTTGGTTGTCCAAACGGGCAATACATATTAATTGGTTTTGATTGCTGATTTTAAACCGACTACCAGCTCATTTGTGGACCGATCTCCTTAACTAATTGTCATTGTATATGAAAAATTGAGGTTAAATGTCTTTGTTGTTCTAGTTAAGTTCTAGCATTTACCTATATTTAAATTTTGGTTTGTTTTTTCATATCTTTGTTTTGCCCTTGAATATTTTGTTTGTTAAGTTGTAAACTTATACTTGAATTTGATTTGTTGAAAAAATTTTGCTGCTAAATGACTTTGCTGTTGTTGTAATACACTATATTGCTGTGTTAAGTTTTAGCATTTACATTTGATTTTGTTTTGTTTGCCTTTGAATATTGTGTTTGTTAAGTTATTGACTTAATGCTTGAATTTAATTTGTTTGAAAAATTCTGTTGTTAAATGCCTTTGTTGTTCTAGTTAAGTTCTAGCATTTACACTTGATTTTGGTTTGTTTATATATTTTGTTCTGCCTTTGAAGTTCCTCCCGATCTGTTTTATTGTCTGCGGTTGTCGGTCTGTTTGTCTGTGTATTATTATAGAGTATCTTAATTTTGGTGCAAAATGGTCCCGCCAGTCAGCCCGCTTAGTGGTGCCCGCGCGGGTGCACAAAAGATTTTGAGATGGTTTGCTAGTGCCGTCGCTTTGGTAGACCGACCAGACCGAGAACAGGCCTTGTTAATTCGGCATGAGGGAGTACCGGCTCGCTTGAAGGAATTGGAGCAGCTTTTCGTTGCTCATCAACAATATCTGCTCGACCACCCAGCCGAGGGTGCCGCTGAGTTGCGGGCAGTCGACCAATTTAATGCCGATTATGATCAGTGTTTTGAACAGGCGGATGTGATTATAAACAAGGCTCAGGCAATCCTATCCGTCCGGAGGGGTGAGTCGTGCACGCCCGGGGAGGTCAAGCCTACCCCGGCCGGCTTGCTGGGCAGACTGCCCACTTTAGACATCCCAACCTTTGATGGGAACTTGGCTTCTTGGATGGGGTTCATTAACCTCTTTGATAGCCTGGTTCACTCGAGGGACGACCTGTTCCCTAGCCAGAAATTGGCCTATTTGCTCTCTGCCTTACGGGGAGAGGCTGGTGTACTTGTCCAGCATCTACCTGTCAATGATGACAGTTATGATATTGCAAGGGCGTTGTTGACCGCCCGGTATCAGAATGTTCGCTTGCTAGCGGACACACATGTGGCTGCCATTTTAGGGCTGCCACGAGTATCGCGGGTCTCCTCATTGAGGAAGGAGATTTTGAACCCGCTGCTAAGCGCTATTAACGCGCTCAAACGCCTTGATCTACCGGTGGACCAGTGGTCCTTTATTTTGCTCCACCTCATCCTCGATAAGCTTCTCATGGAGATGAAGGGGCGCTTTGAACAAAGGTATGGGGGCAATAGTGCCTCGTACCTCCCCCCCCTTCTCGGATCTCCTCAGATTTTTGGAGGATGAGTGTCGGATGACCGACCACTTGGATCTGGTTCCTATACCGGGACCGAGTACAGGCCGCTTTGAGGCGACCCGGGCAGCGCCACGGAGAGAGCGCCGCCCTCACAAGCAGTATACTGCAGTGCGGCAGAACTCTCCACACGGGGAGAGGCCGAGGCCTTGCAAGTGTTGCAAGCGGGATGGCCATCGTTTGCCGGCCTGTCCCAAATTTGTTGGCCTACGCACCGAGGGGCGTAGGAATATGGCCAAGCAGCGGAATTGGTGCTACCGCTGCCTGGGGGCCCATATGGCATCGGCTTGCCCCCACCCACGAGATTGCCACTGTTGTGGAGGGGCCCATCACCCCCTTTTGTGCTTCAACAATAGAGACACTCGTGAGGTGGTGAGAGAGAGGGACTCGCACACGGGCGGGGGCCCTCCTAGGTCACCCACCTCTCCGAGGAGATCGGAGGGGCGTGCCACCCCTCCGCGGAGATTGGACAGGCGCCCCCCCTCCAGTGAGAGGATTGGGCGCCCCACCCCCCCTACGGGCGGGGGGGATCGACGCGCCGCTTATGAGGCGCCACCGCGGGATTGGGCCGCGGTTATTAGGGAGCCACGTCGGGAGACAATACGCTTCTCTCCCCCTCTGATGGAGAGACCCCGGTTGTCACGGGCTCCCCCAACTTTCGCCCATCATGGGCACCGCCCGGCCCCCCGATGCAGCTTTGGTCGGGGTGTGTACGTGCCGGATTGGGACCCGCTCGAGCGCCTTGAGCGCCCTATTCCTCCGCCGCGCACGCATTTTTCTTCGGACCCCCCTTCCCCCCCGTTGCGGGGAATGCGGGAGGATTTTCACTAAACCAACTGTCGGCTGCAACCCCCCCACAGGAGCAGGTGCTGTTACCAACAGCCTCCGTACAGGTGTGGGGCCCGAGGGGCACCTTTGTTTTAGTTCGCGCCCTTTTGGATACGGGAGCTCAGGGTTGCATTGCCTCCAGCTGGCTGGTCCGGCAGTTGAGTTTGAACACATCTCCATACCTTGAATCGGTACGAGGAATCGGAGACCTGCGGATCCCGGATCCGATCGGTCAGGTTTTGTTCTCCTTCTCCCCCCACTTCTCTTCAGCGCCCAAAATTGGCGCTACCGCGATTGTTTATGAGAAGGTTGTTGGTCAGCTTCCGCAACAGCACGTTTCGCGCGCTGTCGTTGATGCGACATCAGGATTGACCTTGGCTGACCCTTCCTTCCACCGAACCGGTCCGATTCACTTATTGCTCGGTGCCGATGTTCTAGGCCGCGTGTATTGTGGGAAGAGGAGAGAGTTACAGAAGGGTGGGCTGGTAGCCTTATCTACATCGCTTGGGTTTGTAGTGATGGGACCAGTTAGGCATAACCCACCATCTCCATCGGTGGACAGTTACATAACTGTTAGCTCCACCTTATCGGATGTCCTGCAACGGTTTTGGGAGGTGGAAGAGCCACCTACCGTGAAGCGAGTGAACCCCTTAGACGAGGAGTGTGAGTTGTTCTACCAGAACAATACAGGTCGCCTTCACTCGGGACGGCTGATCACTCGTTTGCCCTTTTTGTCAGTTCGCCCCTCACTTGGCAGCTCCCGGCCGTTGGCCGAGAAGCGGCTGCTGTCCATGGAGCGTCGTATGAGTAGGAACTCCGACCTCAAACAGAAGTATGTCGACTTCATGCGAGAATATGAGCAACTGGGGCACATGTCGGTCTCGCGACTGGACTGGCGAAACGAGGAACATAATTTTCTTCCTCACCACGCGGTTTTGAAACCTTCCACCGGGAAGATACGCGTTGTTTTTGATGGGTCAGCTCCTACGTCTACCGGAGTTTCGCTGAATCAATGTCTGCATGCTGGACCGAAGTTGCACCACGAGGTGGGCGATGTATTGACCAACTTCCGTCGCCATGCCGTCGTCTTTGTGACCGATATCCGGATGATGTTTCGGCAGACTGTGATTCACCCGGACGATAGACGATATCAGCTCATATTATGGAGGGAGGATCCCAGGGATCCCATGCTGGTCTACGAGCTGAACACCAATACATACGGTTTGCGTTCGAGCCCCTTTGTGGCAATTCGCTCACTTGTGGAACTCGCTGAACGTGAACGATTACGATACCCTCGCGCATCCTTGGTTCTCAAGGAGGATGCATTTGTTGATGATATTTGTACGGGCTCCTCTAGTGTCGAGGAAGCCTTGATTTTGCGAGATGAACTAATTGCTCTTCTCGGGGCTGGTGGTTATGAACTGAGGAAGTGGATGTCCAACTCACCTCAGCTTTTGTGTGACTTGCCAGACGACCACCAGCAGGAGCCTCATATTTTTGAGAATGCCAACACTCCAGATTTACTGTCTGTTTTGGGAGTGCAATACAGACCTGTCCAGGACACGTTCACCTATCGATTGGAGCTGCCAAGCCCCAAGGTCTGGACGAAACGGTTGGTTTTGTCTACAGTAGCTCGTACCTTTGACCCAAATGGCTGGATTAGTCCCGTAGTGTTTTGGATGAAGTGCTTCCTACAGGAACTTTGGTCAGCTGAAGTGTCGTGGGATGAGCCCCTCTCGGGCCGTTTGCTGCGAGATTGGGAGTCCTTCATGTCGTCTCTCCCCGACATTAACCGTGTTAGTATCCCTAGACATATACTGCCTAAGGGACGGTTTACGGCCAGCCTTCATGGCTTTTGTGACGCGTCTGAGAGTGGATACGCAGCCGTCGTATATATCCGGACGGTCGATGATAGAGGAGCTGTTAAGCTCCACTTGCTAATTGCTAAGAGTAAGGTTGCTCCACTTCGGACTCGATTAACGATTCCGAAGTTAGAATTGTCTGGAGCTACTCTTCTGGTTCGGTTGATGAACCACGTTGTTGACACCCTGGGACGTAGTGTGGACTTTGAGTCGCTCTTTGCTTGGTCCGACAGTCAGGTTGTCCTGTGTTGGATTAAGAACTCCGTCCACTCCCTGGAAGTATTTGTGGCCAATCGGGTATCCCAAATACAGGCCTCGAAGGCCACGTTGATTTGGCGCCACGTGCCAGGTGAAATAAACCCTGCTGACTGTGCATCACGTGGCAGCGAAGCCCCTCAGCTTATTGACCACACTCTGTGGTGGGGTCCCGACTGGTTGTTACAACCGTCTTGGCCTTCCACACCAGCTGTGGTGAAGGTACCAAATCCGGGCTTGCGTGTTCACGCTGTCGAGACTATGGCGGCTCCAGAGCGGGAATTTTTATTAGACCGCTACAGTTCTCTGGACAAGTTGCTCGGCGTGACCGCTTGGATAAGAAGATTTATACGAAATTGTCGCCGGCCTCAGGACAAAGATTTGTGTCCGGTCCTCTCACCGCAGGAGCGCCAAGATGCTCTTGTGCATTGGGTGCGTATGACCCAGTCTAGAGCGTTTGAACCGGAACTTAAGATTTTCCGTACCGGGACGTCCAAACTGAAGGGACCCTTGGTGCGTTTGACTCCCTTTCTGGATGATAAAGGATTGTTGCGTGTAGGAGGCCGATTGAGGCACGCTAACTTGCCTTATAGATCACGTCATCCCCTGTTGCTCCCCAAGGACGGACCATTGGTGCGATTGTTGATCATTGATCGCCATGTGAAGAATGCTCATGCCGGATGTAATGCATTGACCGCGCTCCTCCAACGGGAGTTTTGGATTTTGTCAGCGCGAAGAATAATCCGATCTGTTATCTTTCGATGTCTGCCCTGCTATCGTTTACGCCC
The DNA here is from genome assembly GCA_963935595.1 of Schoenobius gigantellus. Classification (NCBI taxonomy): domain Eukaryota; kingdom Metazoa; phylum Arthropoda; class Insecta; order Lepidoptera; family Crambidae; genus Schoenobius; species Schoenobius gigantellus. The sequence continues at coordinate 24,256,084 of OZ012547.1, forward strand.
CGAGACGATGCAGCCCCAAATGGGTGATTTGCCTGCTGATCGTGTGAATGAATCGATGACCTTCTTAGGAGTTGGAACTGATTTTGCGGGACCATTCACTATAAAAACGTCGCGACTCCGTAATGCTAAGACTGAAAAGGCTTACTTGTGTGTGTTTGTTTGTTTGGCCACTAAAGCCGTTCATTTGGAGGTGGTGAGTGCGCTCACCATGGACGCTTTCTTAGCAGCGTTAGGCAGATTTGTCTCCCGCCGGGGACTGCCTTCTCTAATTCGGTCCGATTGTGGGACGAACTTCAAGGGCACTGATAGACATATAAGAGAAGTTTGTGAATTTTTAGATAAAAATAATATTGAGATCGGATCCACACTCTCCCGTAGGGGGGTAACATGGCGATACTCCCCGCCGTCTTGCCCTCACTGGGGAGGGATTTTTGAATCTGTTGTAAAGGCCGCCAAGACTCACCTTCGCCGCGTTATTGGGGAGACTATTCTCACGTTTGAGGAACTCGCGACGGTGTTTCATAAGATTGAGGCGGTTCTCAACTCGCGTCCGTTATGTCCGTTGTCTACCGACGCGAACGATTTGCAGGCCCTCACGCCGGGCCATTTCTTGATAGGCAGACCACTTAACGCCCTGCCCGAGTATCCTTATAGAGATATCAATCCCGGACGCCTTTCGCGGTTTGAGTTGCTCCAGCAGCTTACCCAGAGCTTCTGGCGCCGCTGGCACCTTGAATATTTACACATTTTGCAACAGCGCGTTAAGTGGTCAGATAAGACAAACCCACCGAGGGTTGGAGACCTCGTGTTAGTGAAGGACCCAAACCTGCCACCCTTACGTTGGCGTCGCGGACGCATTGTCCAACTTACTCTAGGGTCTGATGGTGTGCCCAGGTTTGCCGAGGTCCTAGTTGGGGATTCTGTTTTGAAGCGCGCGGTCGCTACTCTTTCTCGCCTCCCCTTAGACTGATTTGGCGGACAGTCCGGGACTGTCCGGAGCGGGGGGATGTTCACGCTCGAGGAAGAGCGAGTGGCGGCACTGCATTCTAGTCTGTGCAGTGACAGCTTTATTGGCGGCCGGCCGCATGTGATATGTCAGTTGAGTCGAGTCGAAATGTCATGACATGCTTAGAGGTTATGGCAGGCCGGAATAAAATATAATATACAATATTCAAGCAAATAGTGATTTGCGCGGCGCACCTAATATCGGGGTGCGAAAGCCCGCTTTGTGTTGTGCGAAATCGCGTGTGTGAGTCGTGGTGGCCTATTAGGCATTTGTAGTGCTCCGGTCTCCACCGGTGGATCCACTGCAGATCTTCAGGAGCCGCGACTTCCTTCGAGCTAGCTCAGGAAGTCCACCGGCTACGGAGGAGACGGACGGAGACAATAGGACTCGGGGTAAGCCACAATCCTTTCTATGAGCTGTTAGTAATCAGCAATCAACCCAAAATTCCTTATTCGGTGAAACGCCGACGTGGTGGAGTCTACTTGGGGCACCACCACAAATTGTTTTGGTAATGCTTGTTGCACACCTCATATTTAATTTGTTCTTCTGAAGTCAGGTTTAATTCACTGTGTCCATTATAGGACCTACTCCTATTCAGTCGCTTAGGATTTCTTCTCACTGTCGTAAATCCTTCATCGTCTTCTCCGATTTCTCCACTTTCTGCACTTTCTTGTCGCATTCTTTTTTCTGCTTGTCTTTGTAACTCCAAACCAGAGTTATCCCATTCGTATTATTCATGCGCTTGTTTCTCATACTCTTCACTATGATCACTTAATATCCCATCATCAATAAGTCTACAGTCTTCACTCATTACTATATCGGAGGGTATTTGAGAATAAATTAAGCATCTCAAATAAAAAACGTATAACGCGTGCACTCGCTATGCGTCGCGGCGCGCAACTGGTTTATACGTCTTGAACAAATAAGAAAGCATTTCTGGCATCGATGGCAACGGGAATATATCAGCAAGTTACAGAGACGATCCAAAATTGAGAACTAACTCAAGAAAACTGATGATTGGTGATTTAGTTCTTCTCAGTGAAGATTCTCTTCCTTTGTTATGCTGGCGCACTGGACGATTATTCAAACTGTATCCTGGACTAGATGGCAACGCTCGCGTGGCAGATGTTGAAAACTAGGAATGGAAAATACCGACGATCGCTTGTTCGACTTTGCCCCTTATTATTCGAAGAAGATGATTAGTGTGGAAGAGCTAAATCTTCCACGGGGGGAGTATGTTCGCGCCAACGGATGACTTCAATATTTTATCAAATGTACCCCTATCATAATTACTCGGAGTGCCTAGTGTTCACCACGAAACAGTAGGTATTGTTTTAACAAGAGCAGATTTTTTAATCTAATCTTAATATATAAAAATCTCGTGTCACAGTGTTTGTTATCGAACTCATCCGAAACGGCTTGACCGATTTTTATGAATTATTTGTATATATTTGGTTTGGCTTTAGTTCTGTTCTTTTATTTATTTTTTTGCGTGAGCTGAAGAAAACGATTTAATAGAAGAATAATTTTTGTGCCAAATTTTAAGACTTTCTAGAATATCATCGTTTGGCACCGACTTCAATATAAAAGTGTGAAGTTGTCTGTACCTATTCCTATATTATTTTCAGTGTTTTTAAAGTCGGTTTTCATTTTTTTAACAAGCTTCAGTGATCAGTTCACTCTGTAGTTAGTTTTAATCTCTGATTCTCACCTTTCAAGCTTGCCGAGCTACATTCGTTCATTAGCACAGCTGGCAAAGACATGGCTAAAAGCGCCGCCATTGCAATTTTTTTCTTAACGAAACGTGTTTACGCTCGAGGATGAGCGAGTGGCAACACTGCATTATAGTCTGTGCAGTGAGAGCCTGTGGCGGCCGGCCGCATGTGACATGTCAGTCGAGTCGAACGTAATGACATTGAAATACCGGGCGGCGCGTTTTCGAGAAATATATAATTCATTGTGTTTTGCGCGGCGCACGTAATATCGGGGTGCGAAAGCCCGCTTTAAGTGTTGTTCAAAGTTTTATTATCCGCTGGTGAAGTGAGTGATGGTGGCCTAATAGGCCTATGTAGTTATCCGTGGTCTCCATCGGTGGATTGACAGCAGCCCTTCAGGAGCCGCGACTTCCTTCGAGCTAGCTCAGGAAGTCCACCGGCTACATACGGAGACCGAACGGAGTCAAGGTAAGGACACTTCATTAGATTGTAGTATCGACATCAGCAATCAACCTAAACATTAATCTGCGAAACGCCGACGTAGTGGCGTCTACTTTAGGCGCCATCAAAACGTGTTCGAGTTTTTGGTAAGTTTTTAAGTGTATTTTATGTAAGTTGTGGTAGATTGTTATACAGTGCTATAATAAAATGTTTATTTTGTGTTGAACATTATTTTTACATGCATTTAATTTGTTTATTATGTCGTAATTTAGGTGGCCGACTAATGGGTTTCGAATTTTTAAGGTAGATCCAGTACTCAGCCATAAGTGGCTGACTATTAATTTTTTCGTGATTTCTTTATATGCAATTGAAATTAACGGAGCAAATAGTCCCGATTTTCTTCATTACTTTGGGCCTAACTCTTATAAGACGAAAAGTGCAATTTACTAGTAGTGAGCCGCCTACAAATGTAATTGTATGTTAGGGGCCGACTTATGGATCTACAAAATCCAGTAGCCAGCCGTTAATATTGTAACATAAAAGAGAACCTCTTAAATTAGGGTTAAATTTATCCACGATCATTGTAGCATGAAAATAATATTTTGTTTAAGAATTCCATCATGTCAAAAGACCAATTTACCAATTTAAAGATAAACAATTAACAGAAGCTATGGCTCCTGTTAGGAATGGGATGAAGATTAGGGAAGCCAGTCTATCTATTTATATATCTGTATTCCACGGGGGATTGTGGGCGGCCGAAGAGCGTCCCCTAGCGGACCACTGCAACATGTACAGATCTATTGTGGCCGACCTCTCCTTTTAAAGGTCTCCAAATAGGTCCGCAGCGGTAATATAATCAGTAACCGTTGGAGACAGAGCCTCCGCATCATGGGGTGGCAAACGAGGTTCACCCAGAGCTCGAGTCCTAGTTGTGGATGAGAGCGTGGCACTCACAAAGGATGTGAATTCGTGTCAAGCGCAATGTGTCAAGCACATTCTGTGCAGATGTTTGTAGAGTTTGCAGTGACCAGTTAGGGTTTTAGTGAGTTCTTAGTTGGCCTGTGCTCAGCTGGAGGTTTCGCATTGCGACCCTGGGCAAAAACTCCCTAATGAGTCATGCAATAGTCTTTGGACACTAAGCCCACTGAAGTCTGGCTTGTGCTTGTACCCCTTACCTTATTAACGAAGGGGATCAAAAAGAGGGTCCCACTTTTTGATCCTCCTCGGAATTGCCACAAGCTGGTTGTGGTCTAATGTGAGCGTTTTTGGAGCCAGTCTTCACCTGTTTATCGGCAATTTCATTGCTTCTGATAATAGAGTGACTCGGAACCCAGCCAATCATTACAGAGTTCCTAATTCCCGATAGATTCAAGACCTTCGTGCACTCTAAGGTGATTTTGGACTTGCATTCTACAGCAGCAAGCGCCATTAAAAGCAGCCTGGCTGGGAAGCCAGTCGTGTTTTTTAGCTTTCCGCAAGGGATGCCGGAAGAAATCTATCACCCATTTTAAATAACCATTTGACCTTCCCTGGTGTATCTTACTAATGCCACAAAAAAGATAAAATCGATCAATACAATTAAAGCTACTTCATCTGAAGAGCGGAGACGATTTGAGAAACAAAAAAGAAGTGAAGGCACAATTATAGAATGAAATGTTGTTTAAACAAATTAAAAGCTTTGAAGCTTAAGGCAAAGGCAGAATATGAAAGGTTCAAAGAATATTGGATGTAACAACTGCTCTGCTTGGTATCATTTTAATGAATTCGCTGGGTACATAGATAGGTATATAAAAATATATAAGTATATAACAAAGAATTTCTATGCAAAATATAAAAGAATAAGTGAGAGGCTGACTACAGGGTTAGGCATTACTAATGCCACAAAAAAGATAAAATCGATCAATACAATTGAAGCTATTTCATCTGAAGAGTGGAGACAATTTGAGAAACAAAAAAGAAGTGAAGGCACAATTATAGAATGAAATATTGTTTAAACAAATTAAAAGCTTTGAAGCTTAAGGCAAAGGCAGAAGAAGAAAGGTTCAAAGAATATTGGATGTAATAACTGCTCTACTTGGTATCATTTTAATGAATTTGCTGGGTACATAGATAGGTATATAAAAATATATAAGTATATAACAAAAAATTTCTATGCAAAATATAAAAGAATAAGTGAGAGGCTGACTACAGGGTTAGGCATGGCTGACTTGTGGAGAAATGAGGCTGACTACTGTTAAAAAGTGCCATAATTCATTTAATGATGATTTTTTATATAATCCTATTGTTAATTTAATGTTTTGCTAATTTATTTAGTAAATTTAATAAACAAACTTATGGTTAATAATGACTGTTTTGATTCGTAATGTTTAATCTCTAAAATACAGTTGAATCAAATTTTAATTCTCACTAAAAGGCTGACTATTGGGTGTTTTACCCTTATATGTTTTGCAAAACTCGCCACTGAAATGCGTTTTGACAGTAATTTGTTGAAACTGCCGGCAGATGAATTGGAATGTAGTATCTTATTGATATTGATGGAATATCAAAGTAAATTTTGAAAAGAAACTCAGGTGAATCAATTTTGTTATCTTTAGCAAAAATACAATATCTGACATTTCTCTTCGCTTTTGCAAAGGAAGAAGGTGAAACCTCGAACAGAGTTTAAGATAATTTCTAGAATTGTAAGGCAACTTGAGTCGGTAACAAAAATTGAACGATTTTTTTCTGCAATTGCTCAATGCGATCAATATATTTATTATAGCGTGGATTCCAGATCTCTGACCCATATTCTAGGACGTTTCTTACAAAGGCAGTATAATATTTTGTTTTGATGTCATTAAAGCTAGCCGAAGAACTCATAACAAATCGCAGTGCCTGAGAAGCCTTATTAATAATTCTATCAAGATGCCCGTCAAAAATAAGTTTAAGAGTCATGGTGAATTCCAAGGTCTCGCATTTCAGATAACCTTTGTCACTCTGTGCCTTTCAGTTTATAAAGAGTCAAAATATTGACTGTTTTGCGACTGAAAGTTACAACGGAACATTTGGATGGATTATTTCAGAACCCCTTATTTAATTTGAACGATTTTCTAATTTTAGTAGATTACAAACAACAATGGCCTATGTTAATAGATTTTTATATAATATTAAACAGCCTAAATTAAATGGCATTTTAACAGCTGATGAGTAAAGGAACGCGACTATTGTATTAAGTTTAATAGCTCAACAGTAATGTTATCCAATTGAATATGATATTCTAAAAAATAAAAAACAATTTATTTCAAAATGTAAGATTTTATCCTTGTCCCCCTTTATGACAAAGATATTTATGTTGATTCGCGTAGGTGGTCGTATAGAAAAGTCCCTTCGGCCGCGTACGAAACCGAAAGCTCGTAACCAGTTTCGGTAAAAAACTTTGTTGTAAGTATTTGTTCGAAACCAGTTGTAATTAAAGACTTTTTTTGTACTCTTACGAAACCGCGGTTATCCTTTCGTAACTGGTTACGAGCAAATAATTTTTATGTCTTGTATGATACTTATTTCAAAGATTTTATACAGCGACATCCCTTATATATTTTACGTTAAAATACATATACTCGTAAGTAAATAATCTCAAACGGCTTTTGCAGCGAGTGAGGAAAAGTTATTTGATTTTAAATGCTGCATATTAATATTTTGTTGATTATTAAGAAGACCTCAAAATGTCCATAACTTCTGTATATTTAACCATAAGGTAAGTAATGGAAAGGAAATTGATTATTTCAATATTAGTTGTTTATTTAAGTTAATAATAATCAAATAACAAATACGATTCAACTTAAAATTGATGTTTGATGTTGTCTGAACCTATTTTTTATTATTTTTAACCTTTCAGTGTTTTTGAAGTCGGTTTTTTTTTGTAAAATATTTTTCGCCAACTCCCGTCTCGGGACTAAGTGAATGAAATCTTTTTAGCGCAAGAAACCCTAATTTAATACCAGCTCACCGAAATTAGCGTTTCCCTCGATTTTCATGGGATCCCATAATCAGATCCTGAATTTGTGACCTTGGGACCACCCCAGGAGTATACTCTATCGAATACAAACAGAATTTTGAAAATCGGTCTACAATTGGCGGAGTAATCGCGGAACATACACACAAAACACGTTAGACACACCTTAAAATTTATCGGTCTTACTACAAAAAGTTTTTAAGTGCTGTTTTTTAGACACTGTTTAAAGATGAAGCTGTTTCATCTGTTTTAAAATGACCGATAGGGATAGATGATACTATCCCTATCGGTCATTTTAATGCCTAATTTTAGACGGTGTATAAAAACTTTTTGTAGTAACATCGTAAGGGTTTTTCTTGGTTTTTATGGGATCCCATCATCAGATCCTAACTTTGGTGACCATGGGACCACCCTTGGAGTATTCTCTATCAAATACAAAAATAATTTTTAAAATACGGGCCACAATTGGCGGCGTAATCGCGTAACATATACACAAAAAAAACATACGCATCGAATTGAGAGGCTCCTCCTTTTTTAACCGACTTCAAAAAAGGAGGAGGTTCTTAATTCGATGAGTGTTTTTTTTTGAAGTCGGTTTATAAATATAAATAACTTCTAATCTACTTTATTCAAAGTCATCTATAATTATCTTACTATATACTTACTCCACTATCAGTAAGTGGTGGCAAACACAGTCGCAAATTATTTCATGCACCAACTTATTTTCTTGTGCGTCGTACATATATACTTTTATGGTATTATCTTGTAAAATATAACTGTTGTTACTCTTGGGCACAGGAAAATGTTCTAAATTGTATTTTAACACTTTAATGTGACCGATAATTTGAAAGACCATCATAGATAGTAACAGATCTATGAAACATACAAAAACTGAACAGCCGTAGGACATGCAATAATTAATGGATGTAAAAATTATGAAATGATCTTCAGTATCATATCCAGGGATTACGTAGTTCACCGAAAACTGAAGTGTGTAGTTCTCAACTCTGTTTTTTGTAAATACGCCGTTTTTGTAGTTATTGTACATAGGAGCCAAGTTGAACAATATCATTCCAAGACACATCATTGCCGTCATAAAAAGAACGTAATAGTATGAAATTTTATCGATTATTCTGCACATCTGAAAAAAAACGGTTAATACTATTAGAGAGACAAAAAGCCTTAGTGCTATGCAATAAATTGACATTTTATTAAATAAGAAAAGCAGGTTCACTGTCTGGTTTACTCTTGTCCTCGCTCTCTCTACTCTCCGTAATGGTAAGGGCCACGTTGAATAATTTGCAAGTTTTATACTTGATTTAATAGTGCCAATAATATAAGTACTTAGTGGTGAAGAAATTCTATGTTTTATTTACCTATTTCTGCGTTCCCCGCACGATGCGTAGTTCGATTTAAGACTTAGTTGGACATATTAGGAGGAAAATTCAGGAAAAAAATTGGAACTAATGGTGTCGCTAGATATAGAGGGTAAAAAGTTTTAAATAAGAAATGCCACAGAAACCTCTACTACATGATCGAATCTTATCTAAATGATCGGAAAGTAGAGGTCAATTATACGCAAGAGAAAAAGCAGGAACAGAAACAAATAAAGGATGCGTTCAAGGCTCGATTTGGGGCCCCACATTCTGGAATGTTATCCTGGACTCCCTGCTTATGTGGATGGAGGGAAGGAAAGTGCACTGCCAGGCTTTTGCTAAAGATGTAGTCCTGGTATTCGACGGCGGAACAGCGCAACAAATAGAAGATACCGCAAACGAGATAGTGGACGGGGTGCTCAAATGGGGAAGTCATAACAAACTTAATTTTGCACCACACAAGACCAAAGCAATAGTGATAACTGTTGGATGTATACAAATATAGAATATAATGCTACCTACCCTTATAATACCTACATGTTATTTGATATTTTATATTGACAGTCTGCCCTATCTTATTTGTTATAAATACTCTGGAAATCGTTTCACGTTTCATATACATTAAACGAGTGTCGACCAGTAAAGACATAGTTTTGTTTCACCCATATACCAATAGGTTATGGGCCCAGGACATTAGTATTTATCAGATTTACGACTTAATAAGGTTTATAGCAATGGATTCACGAAGCAAACGTAATATACAACAATTTAATGGAGAAAGGTACAGCACGTGGAAATTTCGTGTTAAGTCGCTATTAGAAGAATTACAAGTTCTGTGTGTTATCGAAAACGAGATACCTGAAACGCCGGATGCAAATTGGGAAAAGAAAAATCTAATTGCAAAAGGTACGATTGTTGAGTTTTTGGGTGACGCATTTTTAAGCTTTGCAAAAGGCTCGGCATTACTAAATCTATAATTGATGACCTAGATAAAATTTATGAGAGAAGAAGTCTTGCCACTCAATTAGCTTTGCGCAAACAATTATTAAACGTAAAGTTACAGCCCGATATGACTTTATTCCAACATTTCACTCAATTTGACAACACGATCACAGAACTGATTTCTGCTGGTGCCAGGCTCGATGAAATGGATAAAATATCACATTTATTACTAACGCTACCCAGCTCATATGATGGAGTTATCACAGCATTGGAAACACTTGGAGAAGAACATCTTAACCTCCCTTTTGTTAAGACTCGCTTATTGGATCATGAAGTGAAATTGAAAACTGAACCTTCAACAGAAATAAAAATGTTACATGCAGGAGGCAAAAAAATCATTTCATAATAGGTCGACCGAGAAAACGAATAAGAAATTTTACCCTCAAGAAAAGAAAAAATATCATCCTAATAGTTCAGCTTACAAGATAACAAAAATGTATTGTGAACATTGAGGACGTCGCAACCATTTTAAGAAGGACTGCCGTTTTTTTAAGAAGATCCAGCAAAATAATAATATAAATTACAAAAGAACAATAAATAATGTGCAACCTTGTAACAATGATGATGATGGCTTCGCTTTTATGTTGATACAGTGTAAGTTATCAAATTTTAATAATTATTCGATATCTAATGTTTGTTTTCTTTTAGATTCTGGAGCGACTGATCACATTGTTAATAAAAGGGAAATATTTTCGTCCTTCGTTGAATTAACCACGCCATTGAAGATCGGAGTAGCCAAAAATGGAACTTCTATACTTGCTATAGGGAAAGGTACAATTGAGGTTACTACAAATAAAGGGATTCAAGGATCGCTTGATAATGTTTTATTTTCGCCGGAGGTAACGTATAATTTACTATCAGTGCACCGAATGCGACAAGCAGGTATGGTAGTTATTTTTGACAATAATGGTGTGCAGATTAATAAAAATAATAAATGTTTATTCACGGGAGATCATTGTAATAATTTGTATAAAGTGACATTTCGAATTAATAAATTTTACTGTAATTTAAATGTTAATCAGAGTGTGATAAATTCTTATGAGCTATGGCATAAACGGCCTGGCCATTTAAATAAACAAAAATTTATTGATCTTAAAAATATGATTGAAGATAGTTCAATAATTTCAAAAATAATTCTGAATGATCAGCTATGCGAACCATGTATATTGGGTAAGCACTAAGCAATCAAGATTACCATTTGCAAAATCAAAAGATAAATCAAATAATAACAAACCACTCTTTATAATTCATTCCGATGTGTGGTCCAATAACACCAACAACCATCGACGAGAAAAATTATTTTGTTTCTTTTATTGATGATTTTACTCATTACACGGTTACTTATTTAATGCATTCTAAATCTGAAGTATTTAAGTGTTTTAAAGATTTTGTAGCAAAAAGTGTTTTTTTTTAATTCGAAGGTCATTTACTTGTATTGTGATAATGGACGAGAATATCTTTCAAACGAGATTAAAGATTTTTGTGTTTGTAAGGGAATAACTTATCATTTAACGGTGCCATACACGCCTCAACAAAATGGTGTAGCGGAGAGAATGAATCGCACCTTAACTGAAATGGGTCGAACTTTAATCACAAATGCGAAATTAGATAAAGGTTTCTGGGGTGAAGCTATATTGACGGCAACATATATAATAAAAAAATAGACTACCCACAAAAGCCCTCTCTCGCAAAACACCATACGAAATGTGGCATGGCAAAAAGCCGAAAATTAGTCATTTAAGAGTATTGGGTTCAACTGTTTATGTGCACAATAAAACTAGACAAGCAAAATTTAATGAGAAATCTTTTAAGACAATATTAGTGGGGTATGCACCCAACGGCTATAAATTGCTCAATGTTGAAGATAGTAAATTTTTAACTGCACGAGACGTAATATTTGATGAGTCAAATTTTGAAATGTCTAGATTGTGTAATAATATTGACATTGAAATTCCCGCCGAAATTATTAAGCCTGAAAATGATTCAGCAAAATTAATAGGCAACAAACACAAAAACTTTACGTCTGATAAATCGGAAAACGATACCGATGCATCGTCTAATAAAATTAGGCGAAGCCAAAGAATTGTCAATCTACCCCCTAAAGAATACAAAAGGATGAATGATCCTAATTTTTATTTATCACTCACAACTGTTCAGTCATTGCCTCTGACCTTTAACGACATTTTTAATAGATCAGATATCGAGAAATGGTTCGAAGCCATTAAAAATGAACTCGAATCCTTGCGCAGCAATCAAACCTGGAGTCTTGTCGAAAGGCCAAGTAATGTAAATATAGTAAGCTCAAAGTGGGTGTTTACAATTAAAAACAATGAACTCGGTGAACCAAAGCAGTATAAAGCGCGTTTGGTTGCCCGAGGTTTCACTCAACAATACTTACGAAGATTATGACGAAACGTTCGCACCTGTTGCTAGGATAACCACCTTAAGATTTATTTTAGCTTTGTCTGTACAATATGACTTGCAAGTACATCATATGGACGTTAAAACAGCATTTTTAAATGGACTCCTCAAGGAAGATATTTACATGGAAGTTCCTGATAATGTTGTTGCGAAGCCTAATCAAGTATGTAAATTAAATAGGACTTTATATGGCCTTAAGCAATCTTCACGGTGTTGGTTTGAACGTTTCAATCATCCCCTCAAAAGTATTGGTTTTAAAAATTCACAAGTTGATCCTTGTTTATATGTTTTTAAAAATCAAAATAAAGAAGAAAATATCTACATAGTATTATATGTTGATGATTTAGTTATTTGTGCTAGAGATATAAAAACTTTAGAATATTATAAAAAATGTTTAATGCAAAAATTTAATATGACAGATTTAAACGAAATTAAATTATTTTTAGGTATAAGAATACAGAGAACAAAAGATGAAATAAGCTTAGATCAATCTATTTATCTCAAAAATGTCTTAAGCAAATTTTCAATGAGTGATTGTAATCCATCAAAATCACCATTACCAGCAAAATTAAATTATTTACAATTAAATTCTGATGATTATTATGATGCTCCTTGTAAAAATGTAATAGGGTGTCTAATGTATGCAATGCTTTGTACACGTTCAGATATTTGTGCAACAATAAGTGTTTTAAGTAGGTATCAAAGCAAAAATAATTTAAAATTCTGGAAATGCTTAAATATATTTTGAGGTACATAAAAAGAACTGTTGATTTAAAATTAGTATTAAAAAAATGTGATTACAAGCAACTGCTTATTGGCTATGCTGACTCTGATTGGGGTGGTAACGAAATTGACAGGAAAAGTACAACAGGATACTTATTCAAAGTATTCGATAATTGTACAATTTCCTGGAATACTCGTAAACAAAATACAGTAGCTGCTTCCTTAACAGAGGCAGAGTACATGGCCTTATTTGAGGCTGTTAAAGAAGCGATTTGGTTAAAATCGCTACTGAACAGTATATGTATAAAAATACCACAAGCTATAGTAATTTACGAAGACAACAATAGTTGTATTAGTATAGCAAATAACCCTTCAAATCCCAAAAGGTCTAAACATATAGACATAAAATACCATTTTATCAGGGAGCAAATTTCTAATAAAGTAATAAAGCTAGATTATATTTCCACAGGAGAACAACTAGCTGACATTTTCACAAAGGTGGTGCCTGCTCCAAATTTCCTCGATTTAAGGTCAAAATTGTATTTACTTTAGCCTTAGACCATTTAGTACTAAATGGTCTAAGACTTTAGCTAATTCTTGATTTTCTTTGATATATAGCTAATTACTTAATTGGATTTGTACTAAATCATTTGTACTAATTATTACTGTCATTATATTGTCAATTAAAATTTTTTTTTTTTGAGGGGGAGTGTTGGATGTATACAAAAATAGAATATAATGCTACCTACCCTAATAATACCTACATGTTATTTGATATTTTATATTAACAGTCTACCCTATCTTATTTGTTATAAGTACTCTGAAAATCGTTTCACCATACATTAAACGAGTGTCGACCAGTAAAGACGTAGTTTTGTTTCACCCATATACCAATAAAAAAAAACAAAAAAAAAGTATGACCAACCCATTGTGATGATGTCCGGACAATATATTTTTTTTTCATTTATTTAATCAAATAATGTATATACACAAAAACAAACATATTCTCGCCAAACTGACTCGCAGTTTGTTGGCGAGTACGCGCTTATTATCTACCATGCATACAAATTATGTGCACTTATTAAAATTATACAAGTATTTATATATTTATTAACCTATGCTACTCGTAAGTTAGTAGTTTGCAATAGTGTATCCTTGAGTTTACGTTTTAATGTATGTATGCTTAAATTTGGTTCATGTCTTAACCAGGGTATTTCATTGAATATATCAGGCACAACATACCTATGCAGCCTCCGACCGTAACAGTTGTTATATTCAGGCATTATCAATTGTCCTTCCCTTACACGCCTAGTGTTATATTTATTCTTTACTGGATTTTTAAACTCTTCATTTAGGTAAAATTCAATAGCTATTTGATAAGTGACCTTTAGGTTAGCAGGTAATATTTTTGTTAAAGCAAAAAGCTTTGTATAGTCTCCCTTACAGTTGTCCTTATCCTTTTTATTTATTAAGTATTTAAGAAATCTTGTTTGTAAGTTGTTTACTTCAGTCATGTAGGTAGCGTAGGTACGTCCATACACACTAATGGCATAGCTTATCATTGAATCCACTAATGCGAAATACACCATACGAAGCGTTTGTTTATTTACTACATATTTTAATTCAAAAAATTTAGCTAAGAAAGTTCTCAATTTTATACATAATTGGTTTATATGCAATTTCCAATGAAAGTTTGTATCTATTACTAACCCTAAATACTTATAATTCTGGACATATTCTATTACATCGCAGCTACACGAGACTTTATTTTTGTGGAGGCATTCATAAGTATGACCTAAAACACTTAAGTTCTTATAATTAATATTTTTTGCCTTTTTATTATATGGGGAAAACAAGTGCATACATTTAGTTTTTTGTAAATTTATAATTATGCCATTGTCATGTGCCCATTTTATAATGTTTTCAAAATCTTGCTGTATGGCTTCTCGGGCCTGTACTAAGTCATCTGCTGTATATAATAGGCACATGTCATCGGCATATATGTACATATTACATTGCTGTATAACGTTCACTACACTATTCACTAACAATATGTATCCCAGTGGGCCAAACACTGACCCAGTCGGTACTCCTAACGTGACCCTGGCTTCCTCCCCAGTAATGCCGTTAATCATTGTGCGTATAGTTCTATTTGAAAGGTAATTCCGGAACCACTGGTTAGTAGGACCACCCACTCCACACTCTTCCATAGCTTGGAGCAGCACCTCATGTTCGAGCGTATCAAAGGCTTTTTTATAATCAATGTAAAGAGCTAGAACCTGTTTTCCGTTGTTCAGGCTATCATTTACTAAGTCTGAAAAGCTACTCAGCGCTGTATTAGTGCTGCGACCTCGCCTGAAACCGTGTTGGTGGTTTGTTAACAAGTTATGCTTATTTAAAAAAGAGGTTATCTGTGATACTAATACTTTTTCGACTATTTTATTTATTACAGATAATATTGCAATTGGTCTATAGTTCGCATAATCATAATGGCTACCATTTTTGTATATTGGTCTTATAATTACCTTTTTTAGCTGATCTGGATATAAACCACTTGATAAACTTATATTTATAAAATGAGCTAACACTGGACTAATTTTACTATTTATATATTTTAAATCTTTTACTCTTATTCCATCTACACCAGGCGTCTTTTCGGAATTGATTTGTTTTATAATTTTACTAATTTCTTTTCAAGTTACTTTTACATATCGAAATGAGACATCACTAGGCTTAACATACGAAGATCTTGTTAATAATTTAAAATGACACTTATGCTTTATCTCTAAAATTTCTTTTGTAAATGTTTTCGAAAATTCACTACATATATTTTGTATAGTATTTGATTTACCTAAATATCTAGTCACAACACTATCTACATTTGGTTTCACCTGACCAGTCCACGAATTAATATTTGCCCATATCTTTCTATAGTCTCCCTTACATGAATTTATTTCTGTCTGTCTATACCTATTTTTCGCAATATTAATTTCTTTATTAACTTTATTTCTAAACTTTGTATATTGCATTCTTTTAATCATACTACTGGGCGTTGCTTTCCAGGCGCGGAAAAGTTTATCTCGTTTGTTTAACATAAAATATAACTCTTTACTTATCCAAGGCTGACTTAATCTTATATTTTTCAATATGATTTCTCTTTTACTCTCTTCATAAATAAGTTTCTCTTTTACTCTCTTCATAATTGAAGTGGCACACGCGATCAAAGTACTCGGTTTCACCATAGACAGACACTTGAATTTCGTTGAGCATTTGTCAGAATAATGCAGAAAGGTAACTGACCTGTATAAGCAAATAGCACGTGCAGCGAGAGTCTATTGGGGTCTGAACATGAGATCATCAGAACAAACGTTGCGGTCGTAGAGCCTATAATGCTGTACGCCAGCATTACATGGCACGGGGCTTCTTAATCAGTAAGGGTTAAAAACCGGCCAAGTGCGAGTCGGACTCGCGCACCGAGGGTCCCAAAATTATTAAAAATATTTTTTATTAAAATAAAATTAAATATAAAATTTACGGTTTTCGCAATTTTTCCTTTATCTGTGCTATAAGACGTTGTAGTATACGCCCTGAAGGAGGTGTACGGGGGCATATACACGTCACGTCCAGGGAGGCACTGAGATCCCTAACTTCCACTATGGCATCAGAAGCAGTGTCCAGAAGAACTGACCCGGAAACTATTCTTGACCTTCACCCAAGAGGAAAAGGAGGCGTTCGAAACGAAAGGGTACTGGAGAGAATTCCAAACTGCTGACTATACATGAGTCTCCGGGACTGACATACCGTAAGGTGATAGTGCTAAGAGGCAGGGAAACAAAAAAACCCGGTCCATGACAGTGTCGCTCACGCTGTAGTGGCCATTTCCAGGTATACGTAGTCATGTAGGTATATACTTTTGTGGGGAGCACAAGGAGCATGACGCCATAAAACAACTAATTGCCCAGTCCAAATTAGCAATGGACAATGAAATAAAAAAATATAATTTGCAGATGGCGTTCAAAGACCTGAATAACGCAGCGATCTAGGTGCTACCCCATTGAATACCCCATTCGCAGAAAAATGCATGCATGATGAGGAATCCCTGGATCCCGGTCGGTAAGGTTTTTGAGAAAATCATAGCCTGCCGTCACACGCAGTACTTGTGTGAAGTTAGTTCCAACCTCTCGAACTCGCAGTTTAGGTTCCGAACAAGTCGGTCGACCATCGGGCGGATCCATGCCGCCGTAGGAGGGTAGGACGGAGAAGACGGCAATTTGCACGCCTTCTTCCTCCTGACGGCAACCAGCGGGACCCGGGCCTGGGAAGCCCGAGTCCTGCATTGCACCGGTTGCCGCCAGTTATAGATCCCTGGATGCCCCAGGGGATCGGCCTCCCCATTTCGGTGGGGTAAGAGAGGCTCGCTCAGAGCGAGCAAACGCCGACGAGGTCGTGGAAGTATTCATTCGAGTTCCCATGACCTCGTCAGGTAGTGAGTGACACGTCCCTCCTCGGCGTGTCTTCTTCATCTGATGATGGGGAAGATGCGGCGGTGATGGACGTGCTCACGCCAAGGCATCTGTTTTAGTCGGTAGGCCGCGGTTTCTTGCTGGCACCCTGCCCCCAGGGACCGCGGAAAGTCCGACATAACCTTGCGTCTTCCCAGGCTTAAGGTATGCGTAAAGCATTTCCCACCGTTAAAAAAAAGGTGTTGGCGGTGTAACTCGAGATCGCCAACGCCTTCAACAGTCTCACGTTTGGAGTAATTTTGGAGGGGCTGCACTATCATGGGGTCCCCCAATACCTCCTCCTTGTAATCCGGAACTATCTGGAGAACAGGGAGGTATTCTTTGCTGGACGGGGTGATTTGGTCGGCCGCCACGTAATGTCCCGCGGTGTCCCACAGGGGTCCGTCTTAGGACCCCTTCTTTGGAATGTGGAATACAACTACGTTCTCCGCGGCAACCTCCCCGGCCGAGTAAGGTTGCTCTGCTATGCAGACGACACACTCGTGACCATCCGGGGGAGGGAATTAGACGAGCTGTTGCGGTTGGCCTTGGTGTTCACCACCGTGGTCGTCCAGCGAATTGAGTCCTTGGGCCTCAAGGTAGCGTTGCACAAGACCGAGGCCTTGATCTTCCATGGGCCTCGGAGAGGCGTGCCCGCAGGAGCGGAGGTTTTGGACGGTGGTGTCGTGGTGCCGCTCAAACGGCATCTTAAGTATCTGGGATTGGTGATTGACGGGCGGTGAGAGTTCGATGAACACTTCCGTCCTCAGTGCCACTGCCGCGTTGTGGCGATTGCTCCCTAATGTGGGGGGCCCGAGCGCCAGTGTACGGCGCCTGTACGCGAGCGTCGTACGAAGCATGGCCCTATATGGAGCGCCTGCCTGGGCTGACGCCTTTAGCCCACGTGCTGTCGCGTGCCTGCATAGGGCGCAGCGCGCCATGGCGCTAAGGGCGATAAGGGGATATCGTACCGTGTCCCACACGGCGGCCTGCCTAATTGCAGGGACTCCCCCATGGGAGCTCGCAGCCCACGTCCTCGCAGCGTCTTACCGCGTCAGTGTAGACGCTCGGGACGGCGACGGGCGTTTGGCGCCGAGAGAGAGGGCCTCCGCCTTGGAGGAGGTTACAGTGAAGGCGTTTCGCCTGTGGTTTGAGGAGCTCGAGGAGCTAACGGGTTCGGCCTCGGTCTCGGACACTGTCCAGGACCGTCGAGGTCATGCACCTCATGGACGAACAGGCACCACGGGTCGCTCTCGTACCACTTGGTGCAAATCCTTAGCGGCCATGGTTGCTTTGGCCGCTACTTGCACCGCATCGGACGAGAAGCGACCCCCGAGTGTGGCACCTAAGAGGACACACCTTACACCTTAGCGGTGTGCCCCGGGTGGGACGCGGTAAACTCCTTCTGCGTGGACGTGATGGCACAGAAGGAGTCGGCGGAGAGGGCCAGGGAGGAGGATCCCACGGCCGATCCGTGCCGCCGTAGAAGGACGGGGTGGAGGAGGCGAAACTACGCCCGCCTTCTTCCTCCTGACGGCAACCAGCGGGGCCCTGGGTTGGGAAGCCCGGGCCCTGCATTGCATTGGTTGCCGCCAATCGCTGATCCCCTGGATGCCCCGGAGGATCAACGGCCTCCCCCTTTTGGGGGGGAAGGGGTGAGAGGGGCTCGACCTAGGCGAGCAGACGCCGACGAGGTCGTGGATGTGTTCATACGAGTTCCCATGACCTTGTCAGGCAGCGACGCCGCCCTTCTCGGCGTGTCCTCTTCGTCCGATGACCAGGAGGATGCGGCGATGATGGACGTGCTCGCGCCAAGGCGTATGTGAGGGGCATCGGTGGGTTCTAGTCGGTAGGCCGCGGTTCCTAGCTGGCACTCTGCCCCCAGGGGCCGCGGAGAGTCCGACATAACCCCGCGCCCTGCCAAGCGCAGGGTATGCGTTATGCAATTTCCACCGTAAAAAAAAGGGTTCCGTAGTTGCAAATACCAACTTTGAGTTCACATTCACACCTCACAACACATTGCTATTAAATTAGGCATTATTATTATTATTAAATCTGTAATGATTTTATATTTCCTAAACTTCACGTGGTTCGTAAATTTATATTCAGTACTAGGTTCGATTCCCGGTTATGTCAAAATCAAAATCAAAAGTACTTTATTTCATAGGCCCTTGCGGACACTTAAAATCGTCAATTTTACAAAATTAATGAAACATAAAAAATATTCTACTAAAATCAAGATAACCCGTGCGCTAGTAGCAAGTACATCCGCGGAGTTAGTGCCGCGCATGTAATCGCCAAGAGCGACCCGATTCCGAACGTAGCCCCAACATGAGAAGAATCGGGCAAGAAACTCATGTGCCAAAACTCTTTTAAAATCGCCAAATTTCTTTCAAATGGTGTAGTTGCTTTTATTAGAGTTCCGGAAAATTTCATAAAGTCTGATTTTATTTCAGCGCAAACTCGACATGATTGAACTACACGTTTTATTTCTTCTGTAGAGTATGGTAAGTTTTTACAGCGAACTAAATGTGTAAGTCGCGTAATACCAGGATGACAAAATGATTCATGAATTACAGTAAGCTTATCATTCGAAGTAGCACCACAGGTCAGCGATTGCCTGGCCAATGCATCATCAATTATATTATCTTTACCAGGTCTATAGCGTACATCAAAATTGAAGTTAGACAATTCTAATTTCCATCGCTGTATTTTATCGTTTTTTATTTTGCTTGCATGATTCTGTAACATAAAGGCGACAGATTTCTGATCTGTTATAAGGTAAAACCTGCGTACAAGAAGGTAGTGTTTCCATTTTTTCAAACTCTCAACTACAGCACATGGTTCTTTCTCAATAATAGGGTACTTCTTTTCACTGTCATTCATAGTTCGAGAAAAGAATGCTATAGGTCGACCATTTTGTGTAAGCGCCCCTGCAATGGATACGTCAGACGCATCGGTTTCAACTGTGAACGGTTCCTTGGTATCGATTGCAGATAACGTTGCTTCAGATATTACATGTTTCATTTCTTCAAAGGCTAATCGGTCATTATCTGTAAGTGGAAATTGTTCTACAGAAGTTAGTGGGCTAAACTTGCTTAAAAAATTTGGAATCCATTTCGAATAATGTGCAAAAAGGCCGACAACTCGCCTAAGAGAGGCAGAATCATGAGGGACGGGCATGTCTAGGAGTGCCCGTAAACGGTCTGGGTCTGGCTTGATAGTGTCGTTTGAAATGTGATAACCTAATATACTTATTTTAGTAAGAGAAAAATAATTTTTTTCTTTGTTTATTGTCAGAGATAATTTTTCAGCAATTTCTGAAACGTCAGTTTTGAATCATGGTCACTCTGGTCGAATCCATAAACGGTAATATCATCTAAATATGGAAATACACCCTCTAGATTTGATTTTCTGATGATAAAGTCGATTGTACGCTGAAAGCATGCAACTCCGTAAGTGACGCCAAAAGGTATTCTTCGAAATTGGTAAAGATTTCCGCATGCTTCAAACACTGTAAATGGTTTTATTGACTCTAGTATCGGAATTTGGTGATAAGCAGACTTTAGGTCAGTTTTTGAAAATACTTTGTACTTGGCAACATTAGCGACCATCTCTTCAATGTTGGGCAACGGGTAGGCATCTAGGTAAGTAAATTTGTTAATAGTCTGCAAATAATCAATACACATTCTTTTCTTATGATTAGTGCCAGATGTAACCAGGACCTGCACACCCCACGGGGATTCGCATTCCTGTATTATTTCATCAATAAGTAGTTTTTTTACTTCTGATTTTATGAATTCAGTAGTTTTAGGAGCAAACCGTCTTGATTTGATTGCGATAGGATGGCATTCAGGTGCTACATGAGGTAAAAGATTTACAGGTTCAATGTTGGCTTCTCGAAGAATCAGTGCTATAAATAATGTTGGCTTCATTCCATTAAATTGAATATTCAGAGAAGAACATTGCTTAAGTACGTCATGACCAACGATAATGTCGGTACACAATTTCTTCGTAACTCTCAAGAGGACATTTTCAAATTTATTATCATTGAGTTGCAGGTTAATTACACAGGCAGCTTTAATTTCAGACTTAAATAATGAAGATGCCATCATCACATCTTGATTCTATGGCTGGGTTCGTAAGTTGTATGTACGAGTATGTACTACGTTTTCATCAATAAAGCTAGAAGAACTCCCAGTATCAATCAGTGCTTTCAACAAAATCCCATTTATTTTTACAGGTACGGTACATTTACGCAATCCCGATGCAGCTATTACAGTAGTAGAGATAGTCTCGTACCCGTCCGTGACTGTAGCTGTCGTTAATAGTTGACTCTTACATACTTTTGCGAAGTGACCTCGTTTGCCACATTTAAGACAGTTGAAGTTGGCAGCAGGGCACAGCCTAAGAGGATGACGACCATTTCCATAGAAGTAGCATTCATTTTCCGTTGATTGATTTCGATTCGGTCGCGTGAGATTTGACATGAGCGGATTCACAAGAAGAAGAAGCAGCACGAGGAAAGCTAAAGTCATTATTTTGAGCTTGTGCAGATTCAAGACTGCGAGTTTGAGTGTGTGCTTCGTCGAGTGTCAATGTTAGATTCTCAAGCAGTCACTGCCTAATCGATGACGATTTGATCCCAGCAATGAAAGCACCACGAATTGTATCATTTTCATTGGCTGTAACAGCTTTAAAGGTACAGTTCTTCGCTAGTAATTTTAGTGCCAATACATACTGATCGATAGATTCCTCAGGCTGTTGTGTAGGTACGTATTTGTAACATGTGTCGAATATATATCAAATTTTTTGGTTTTATATAAATTCGATCTCGCACTCCTATAGCTGAATCGTAAGTGTCGCAAGAGATTATGCTTTTATATACGTCGGGTGAGATATAGTTGACCAAAAGCTTTAGTTTAACCGAGTCTGAAAGTTCAACAAGACCTGCTTCTGTGTGCTCTCTTGATTCTAGTAGAACATTTTCGAAATTTTTACGCCAATGAGTCCACTTACTTGAGTTGCATTCCGGCAATGAGGTCGGTTCAATTTCAAATCTTTCGGTTTTGAGGTACCGATACATTTTGATTAATTGTATTGTTAAATAAATTGAAATGAGAGAGCCTTGACTATTAAATGCTTTATTTAACATAATACAACATAAATACATATTGTTAATTATAAGACATTGTCACATAGATGTAAATTGCCATATGTCATATATGTTCTATAAACTATGATGAGAATACCACAAAGGATTATTACCATAATTAATGCATAACATTTTATTTTATTTTATTATCTTGGAAATCAAACAGCATACAATTATCGGTAAAATATACATATAAATATAAAACTAACATACCTTAAACAGTTTTCACTTATAAAAATGGTACCTAATCCAAGTGATTTTATTCTACTTTATTAAATTATATATAGATAATTATTGTGCTTAGGTAAGGTAAAAAGATTATTTTTTTTATGTAATATCGATGCAAAAAGGAAGCTATACTCATAAAGCCTAAGGTTTTCGTAGCTTTAGATGTTATGTTGTCAACATGCAAGTCAAATAGGAGCTTTGGATCGAAAATTATACCTAGATCTTAAGTATTCGACGCGCTGGAGTGATTGCTCGTTTAATTCGTAATCGAAACACAATGTGTTTCAGCTTCTACTAAATGTAATGCAATTACATTTAGATACGTTCAAGATTAGTTTATTAACGAGACAATAACTATGCAGCCTGTCGAGATCTTTCTGTAAAAGCAGACAATCGTTCAATGAATTGACTTTCCTGTAGATTTTCATATCATCTGCAAATAATAGATAACGGGAGTGATAAAAACACCTGTGAATGTCATTTATGAACAAAAAGAAGAGAACGGGCCCCAAAATAGAACCTTGCGGGACACCGGACGGTATGTCACTGAACTGTGAATGCGATGAAAAACCATTGAGTACTACAGTCTGACACCGATTTGAGATTTATGAACTTAACCACCACAGTAGATCTCCATGTATACCGGCTGATTTTAACTTTTTTAGTAAGATGACGTGATCAATTCGAGCAAACGCCTTAGTATAGTCGGTATAATGGCATCAACCTGTCCACTCGATTCCATTCCTAAAGAGATATCCTCGGTAAAAACTACAAGCTGTTCCATACATCTAGGTTCAGTGAATGTTGAACATTTGTATGGAACAGCTGATTTCTTTTTGCGATTTCAAAGTTGGTCCCATAGTTAAAGATGTTCAGTTTGCTTTTCTGAACAAGCACACAATTTTTTTTGGTAATTAAAAAATAAACTTGTATACAGGGTAAATTTTGAGGTACCGGCAATCTCGCAGGATTAGATAGCTAACATCATTAACTACAACGTTTGTTTTACGAGTTTTAAGATAACTCAATAGATGGAACAAAAATCAATTTTCAACTTTTTATTGCACTGTCGTGACATTGATAGGTACTTATATGTTTCATTTATAAACGACGACGGAAGACTAAATAACTAAGACTAATGAGCGCTCCACATTCACGCGAGATTCTCGGCGAGAGTCTCGGCAAGAATCTACGCGAGAAGTACGCGAGAACCTCGGCAAGAACTTCTTGGGTACACACTTCTCGCGAGATTCTCGCGAGAACGTACAAGGCAGGGTTAGCACAAAATCAGTGATTAAATCAAATGTCTTTATTTTTGTGAATAAAAATGTATTTTTATGAATATCTATTTTCCGAGTAAATCTGATATTTCATATTTCAGTGTCATTATTGTAATTCTAGATTAAAAAACTAATTTTCCAGCTTTTTGGTCCCTAGTCTGTTACATAATTTCGAGTGAACAATGCCAAATGTAAAAAAAAAACTTTCCACTGATGCTGAGGAGGCTATCGCTCCAAATAGTTGCCTCAGAACTGGGTAAATATTTAACTTTTCCTCTTCCTCTTTCGTTTCCGGAAAATAGTTGCTTACTTATTAAAATTAGGAAAGATAAAACCAAAACATCAAAAAAATCATGATAAATTAGGATTTATTCAATAAATCATGATTAATTGGATTTTATTAAAAAATCATGATTTTTTCCAACCCTGGAACAAGGTTCTCAATATAGTTCTCGCGCCTTTGTCTCGCGCCAAAAAACCGACAAAAGTCGGAGAACTACGCGAGAACATGCGAATCGGATCCACATTCACGGTTCTCGTGTTGTTCTCGCGTTCTCGCGAGATTCTCGCGAGAATGTGGAGCGCTTATAGGACTTTAATAACTTTACGCGCACTGTGGGCGTAGAGTTATTAAACATTCTAGAGGTATATTAAATGAATATTTCGTAGAACAAATATAGTCGTAGAACAAATGTTATAGTTAATGATGATAATTTTAAACACTAGCTATCTAATCCTACGAGGTTGCCGGTACCTCAAAATTAACCCTGTAATATACAAGTTTATTTTTTAATTACCAAAAAAAATTTGTGTGCTTGTTCAGACAGACTTTTGATAATTCGTTAGATTTTACTTTTATACAAAAATAAATATTAATTTAATATACCTCTAGAATGTTCCTAATTCTACGCGCATCAGCACGCATCACCAGAATTACCTGTGCGAGTACGTGAGCGGGGCATCCGGGCAGGGCAACGCTAGCATAGCATCCTTGACTTAGAATAATAACGCATAGAAACCCAATCGGCGCGCACAATTTGAAGCAACTAAAACTAAGCCATAAATGGCTCACTACGCCGGACAGCTCCGCAGTGTTCAAGGTTAACGTGCTTCGAATGCATCTCTCGTAAAATAATTAATAATGATGACTTGTGCAGTTAAATGGTGTCACATCACATCCGAAAAGATTAAAAAGTATAATAACATTACTTATCACAGCTAAGATTTAAAAATTGTTTAGTATTTTATCCATATAAGATAAATTATACGAAACTTTTCATTTTAATCGTTGTGTTGCCAGTTTGGAAACATAATTGTCCCATTTCAACCGACTGAAAATGTTGTGATTAAAATGAACAATATTTAGATACCTACTTACCCTGCGATATGCATGCGACAGTTATCCTGTTTATAATATAGGTTTAATTTGAAGTTAAAAAATAATAAAAAACAACGCATCGGAGACCGAGAAGCGATGCGTATGATTTTTAGAGAATTTTCTAGAAAATCGATTGAGATTTTTAAACACAAGCCATATTGATCCTAAAAAAAGAAAAACCGGCCAAGCACGAGTCGTACTCGCCCATGAAGGGTTCTGTAGGATTTATGACCTATTAAAAAAACTACTTACTCGATCTCGTTCAAACCAATTTTCGGTGGAAGTTTGCATGGTAATGTACATCATATATTTTTATCATTCTCTTATTTTAGAAGTAACAGGGGGGGGGGGGGGGGACGACACATTTTACCACTTTGGACGTGTCTCTCACGCAAACTATTTTTGAAATAAATGATATTAGAAACCTCAATATGATTTTTGAAGACCTATCCATAATAATATGATTTTTGAAGACATACCCCACACGTATGGGTATGATGAAAAAAAAAATTTGAGTTTCAGTTCTATGTATGGGGAACCACCAAAATTTATTGCTTTTTTCTATTTTTGTGTGAAAATCTTAATGCGGTTCACAAAATACATCTACTTACCAAGTTTCAACAGTGTAGTTCTTATAGTTTCGGAGAAAAGTGGCTGTGACATACGGACGGATAGACAGACAGACATGACGAATCTATAAGGGTTCCGTTTTTTGCCATTTGTATACGGAGCCTTAAAAAAGGTTAGTGTGTAGCAAAGGACTTAGAAAAATTTAACCGTATTTTGTAAAAAGCCAGGACTTATTATTGCCACATTGATTAAATTGCAACTTTGATTAATTTCAAGAAAAGTATTTACGAACACGCTTATATCTCGGAAACGGTGCATCGGAGCTAAAAAATAACGATATTTTTTAACCTCTAATACTCCTCATATAATTAGGACATGAATAATGGACTTATGAAAAAATGGTCAAGTGTGAGCTTGCCTTTTTTTCATACATTTTGATTTTTATATGGAGTTTAATCCAGCTTCTTAATTCTTTTGTATTCTTTAAACATAATAAACTTTCTATGATATATGAGTCGAAAAGGGCAATATGGACATAACAGCATTATCAAAGTGACATTTGTTAAGAAAACAAATACAATTAACGGGTTTGAAGATAATTATACGAGGAAGATACTTTGATCTACTCTTGTACTCTTTGATTATTAAAAATAAGGAACTAACTATTTACATTATAATTATTTCATTTTTAGGGTTCCGTAGTAAAAATGGAACCCTTACAGTTTCGCCATGTCTGTCTGTATGTCTGTTCGCAGTAGGCAGTTTACTCAGAGACTATTTCATTGCGTGAGGTATTATTGAATAGGTCTTTAAAAAATAATGTATGGTTCAGAACACCATTTTTCGATTTAGGGATCTGTTTCTGAAATATTTGGTTTTAAAGTAATTTTTGTTAGAGGTAAGTGTCCCCCCGCTCTATCTGCTAAATGGTTATACATAGACACGTGAAAAAAATACAACAGTAGTATATATAACGAAGTTTAAAGGAAAACTAGCAGAGTTGAGTATTAAGTACAAACTAAAAAGTTATAGACGACCAACTTATAAAATGTACTCGGAAAAGTAAAATTTCACTGAAAATTAGTACTGAATATATATTTACGAACCACGTGAAGTTAAGGAAATATAAAATTATTGCAGCCTTAATAATAATAATAATGCCAAATTTAATAGCAACGTGTTGTTAGGTGTGAGTGTGAACTCAAAGTTGGCATTTGCAACTACGGAACCCTACACTGCGCGTGGCCCGACACGCACATGGCCGGTTTTTAAATATAAGCATTTTAGTACTTATACAAAAATCAAACATTAAAAAAAATCTGCTGTTCCATATATTTAGGTTTAGTGAATGTTGAACATTTGTACACATTCACTGAACCTAACTGTATGGAACAGCTGATTTTTTTTGCGATTTCAAAGTTTGTCCCATAGTGAAAGTTGTTCAGTTTGCTTGTCTGAACAAGCACACAATTTTTTTAGTAACTAAAAAATAACCTTGTATAAATAGAGATTTGGCAACTTTCAATTTATTTCTGTATTAACATAAAAACATTAATTTGATATAGACTAGGTGCGACAATTGCGACATTCAAAAACATGAGCACAACATAAGTTTCCTCGTTTTGGGGAAACACATCCTCGGTGGCGGGAACTGGCAGCCCCGTCATATCGTAGTGTGCGTGTGTCGCGCACACAAGCAACTTCACACAGCGGCGTCATTTTTGCTTCACTTTTAATCATCGCGCTCAGTACCGGACTACCTACGCTTCTATTGATTTGACTTGACGTACTTTTCTACGGCCGCCCGCCAGTCGGCGGCTTTGATGCGCGCGCGTCACATGTCTTTGTGTGCCAAAATCTTCCGCACCTTATCGATCGATCTATCGTACGTACCTTAGTGTAAAATGATAAGTGAATAATTGGTATCTAGCTATCAACCAATGTTTGTGAAGGATATAAGTGCGTGCGCTGCTTTAGAACGATCTGTGACCCACCCCGAAAGTGGTGTCGTTCGACGCGCCTCGATGCCCCTCAGCCTTCAACAAAGTTTCGGATTTTTCCCTTGGGAAACCAGGGAGAAATCCGGCAAAAACCGGGAGCGCGGAAGCAGGTCCTGGAATTGCGCTTCGTGGAAAGGATCTGAGGGTTCAGGGAGACGGCAAAAACCGAGGCAGGAAGTCCTGATCGGCCGACTGGGAGAGGCACGGGAGATTTTGTCGTGTGCAGAAAAAAAAATTCCCAAACTTCCGCGGCCGATCAAGAAAGATAGCGAAACCCCACCAAAATTACCATCGTAAGCAGGAACTTTCCCCTACAAACCGATACCACAGAATAGATAATAGTACTACGTACAGAACGGCCACTCACCTCCTCGCACTCATTTCAAATACCTCGTCCTACCCGGCACTTCCCTGTAGACATCACTGACAAGTAAACAAGGGCGCGCGCGATCGCTCGGACGAGTAGACGCTAGCGCCGGGCGATAACAGAGACAGCGCTATGCGGGTGAAAGAGAAGGCAGTCGCTGCACTTCCCGCGTCATTGCGATTGATAACCGCTCACTCAGCCCTACTAGATTCCACGCACACATTTGCGCGTGTATGAACGTCATTTGTTTAAGTTGTAGTAATAGGTAATTGATTTGCGAACGTTGTATGGAGTGTCCGGGGTGTGCCGATACCCAAGCACCCGGAATCCACTCAGGGTCAGCGGACGAAAACGGGTCCCGAAGGAAGAGGCACATTTTCTAGCCTCTTGCACTAGCCCACGAGGGCGAGGATTCGAGGTAGCTGGAGCAAAACCGAAGGCGGCCCCGAGTTCCTGACGCCAACCCGAGCCTAAAGGAGTATCAAGCGTCGCCGTCGACGCCAGGAACGGGAGCAGGAGCGCCGGGAAGACAAATAGGTGAGTTTTCACTAATAAAAGTGTGAATACAAACTTTGAGGGTCGGGAACAACCCCAAGGGTGGAAGGCGCGCGGGTTCTGTGAAAACAGTTTGATAGACAGTATAATTAGGAACACAATGAGATTTTCACCAGAATTTTAAGACACATAGTTTCTTTAATATAAGCAAAATTCCCGGGGGGAACGTTTTAGCGGAATTTCACAAATTCCGTTTCGTAAGTATAATCAAAAATTAAATTTTTTGTTCTAAGGAAATTTCGAAATTTAGCAGTGTAGCTGGGTTTAGTGGGTATAAAAACAGACACCAACCAAATTTGATAGAGGTCCCTTAGATAATATTCCTTTCGTATCATAAAACTAGCCACAAAATTAGAGAAATGGGATGTAATAACATTCAAAGTATAGCCGAAGTGGTACGTAAGTGTACTACTTACGTAAGTATCTACTTAGTCTGAAGTTTTATCATTATTATTCGATAGCGCGCGAGTAGCTTTGTCGCTCTTATAAATGAAACATAGACTTATCAATGTCACGACAGTGCAATAAAAACTTGAAAATTGATTTTTGTTCAATTTATTGAGTTATCTTAAAACTCGTAAAACAACGTTGTAGTTTATGATGTTAGCTATCTAATCTTGCGAGGTTGCCGGTACCTCAAAATTCACCCTGTATACAGAATACAGATACAAACACAGTCCTATCTATTCTGCTTCATCACTGCTGTTTGCATTTCTAATCGTTTCCTTTGCGTGTTTTTTTTTTATTTTTCACATTTTATTAAAACCATAAACCATCAATGCATAGTGCACATCGCCGTGGCGGGAGGCCTGGTGACCTATACTACAGGTTGGTTCTGGATACCTTTTTTTTTCGGGGCATTACTAATGCATTACGCATACCCCGCGCTTGGGAAGTCGGGAGGTTATGTTGAACTCTCCGCGGCCTCTGGGGGCAGAGTGATATCCAGGAACTGCGGCCTATCGACTAAAACCCACCGATACCCCTCACACACGCCTTGGCGCGAGCACATCCATCATCGCCGTGTCCTCCTCATCAGAAGAGAACACGCCGAGGAGGGCCGCGTCGCTGCCGGACAAGGTCATGGGAACTCGAATGAACACATCCACAACTCGTTCTGGATACCTACCTCAGGCATCAGATTCTCACGTAACATTTTGTTTTGATAATTTTATTGTATACCTCCACACATTGTATTTGTTCTAGGATGAGTAAATAAACAAATTATTATTATTTTTATATTGGTTCTGTTCTCACGCATTTAGCTGAAACTGGAAAATCGATTCGCAGCCTTGGAATCCAGAATCGAGGTTTACATCGACAAGAAACTCAACCAAGTAAAAATTCTCCGGGACGGGGGTGTGAAATTTTGCGAGTTGTGACGTACGGCCAAAAGGTCTTTCGAAAGAGACGCTGGATCTAATGGGTAAGCGGCAAAACGATCCGACATTCACTCCGTTAGAACAACGATTCCTAAACAAGTCCATCTTCATGCTGGTAAAACGTGACCTCCAACCCTCCAATATACTCTAAATACAGAGAGCAACTGAGCAGAACCGGGGGTCCAAAGTCTTCGTACAACAGCTTGAAGGAAGCCACCTGACGAAGCTGATCAAAGCAAATGAAGAAATCCTCGTCTCAAAACCGGAGATTCTTTCAAAAACTAGCACCTTCTACAGCCAGTTATAATCGTCGCACTCGCCCCATCCCACGGCGGATGAGAAGGATCCAAGAGCCACCTTAACCCACCATGCGATGGAGGATCTCCCCGACATCAGCCTAGACGAAATCAAGGCGGCTCTTGGATAACTTAAAATGAAAAAGACCCGGGAGAGGATCGCGTCACAACGGAGCTTCTGCTACTGGTAAGCCAATACTGAAGGAGCTCCAGCGTATATTTAACTCTGTTCTTTTCTCCAGGAGAACACCCAAGGCATGGCACGGGAGCTTGGTCGTATTGTTCTTTAAGAAAGGTGACAAAGAATTTTACTCCTGAACCATGTCTATAAGTTGTTTTCAAGAGTCATCTCGAACCGTCTTATTCGAAGCTCTGAGGGGCAATCGCACTAGTTATAACGTTTCAACCAAATCAGAAACGTTTCCGTTCCCATACATTTTGACAACACCTTGACAGCAGTCAGATGTCAAAACATATGGGAACGGTATTGTTTTGGTTTTGGTACAAACGTTGGTAAATAGTGCGATTGCCCCTCAGGCCGTGTTCCGACGGAGTTATAGCACCATAGAACCACATTCACACGGTAAGGCAGGTTATACAGAATACCAATGAGTATAACCAACCCGCGTGCATGGCGTTTGTGGACTATGAGAAAGCTTTTGCCTCCGTCGACACCTCGACCGCGACTCGGAAAAAGTAGTATGGGACGCCCTGCGACAAAATGGGATGACGATATAATACGTAGGCTCGCTAAACGAAAGAGGCTACACTACTATTGGATATGCAGATGACCTGGCAATACTGATAAATGGGACTACAGAATACATACTATGTAAAGAAATGCGCGCAGCCCTAGTATTAGTGGAACAGTGGTGTGACGAACATCAATTGTCAGTAAATCCAAATAAAACAGAATTTATACTTTTCACCAACAAAAGGAAGTTACCAGAACTACAGCTACCAAAATTATTTAACACCAAACTCTTCCTGTCAACACAAGTAAAATATCTGGGCATTATCTTCGATAATAAATTAAACTGGGCGAGTCACATGGAAACAATAATAAAGAAGGCATGCTTAGCATTTAACCAATGCAGGAGACTCGTTGGTAAGAAATTGGGTCTCAATCCAAAAATCACACTTTTATACACTGCAGTTATAAGACCCTCTATAACCTATGGATCAGTGGTTTGGTGGCCCAGAACCCAACTGACCACAGCAAAAGCCAAGCTCCAGAGTCTGCGACGCTTAGCAACTACATCGACCAGTGGATGTATGAGAACCACTCCATCAGCCTCCCTAGAATACCTCTTACAACTGAGACCCCTAGATCTAGTCCTACAAGAGGAGGCGAAAGCAGCAGCCCTAAGACTAAGATCACAGGGACTATGGAAACGCAACATAGGAAAAACACACACGATAATCCTAGATTGGAGTACGAAAGAAATACCTCTTCTCGATGCCCCAATCGATAGAACACCATGCCACCATGTCTTTGGCAGAAGATACGATATCCAACTTACAGCGGAATCAAAAGATTGCTCTGACATTAAAGAAGTTAGGATATACACAGACGGCTCCAAGACCTCTTGTGGAACTGGGGCCGGTGTCTTCTCAAATGACCTTAATATCAAATTATCAATAACCCTAGATAGGCAGAACACCATCTTCCAAGCAGAATGCATTGGCATCACCAGAGCGGCACAGGCGATTGCAGCTAGAAATGTTAGCAATCTTAACATAAAGATTATCTCAGACAGCGCATCTGTCCTGCAGGCCCTCCAAAACAATACTATCAACTCTGTCCTTATACTGGAATGCCATAACATGCTCCAGGCCATAGCAGATACAAACCAGGTAACTCTGCAATGGATAAAAGGACACAGTGACTCACTTGGCAACGACGCAGCAGATGAATTGGCTAAGAGAGGTTCAAACACAAAAGTGTATGGACCAGAGCCCTTAATGCCCATTCCACAGGCCCAAATAAAAACCTGGCTGCGTGAGAAAACCGAGGAACGACACCTAACAGAGTGGAGAGCCAATGAGGGATGCAAGCGAACAAAAGACGCAATCCCGGTACCATCCAAAAAGTTTACCCGTTCCCTCATCAGACTAAGGAGAGACAAGATCCGAAAAGTTATAGCTACTATAACCGGATATTGTCTCCTAAACAAACACCGATTCACAATAGGGGTGACAGACAGCCCTCTATGCAGAGGATGCATGGAGGCAGAGGAAACGCCACAGCACGTCCTTATGGAATACACAAGTGTGGCCGATCAACGGGCGAAACTTCTTCACTCCCCAGCATCCATGCCGGAAGCATGTAGTAGCCCACAGAGGCTGCTGGCATTCTGGGAGGAACTGGGATGGATGGAGTAGCATGGAGGCTGACGTAACGTTAGGACGCACAATAGCCCAATCATGAGGCTAAGTGCGAAAGAGCCCAGCCAAACTAACTAACTAACTGTAGCTCAATGATGATAATGATGAGTAGGTACCATACAGGCCGAATAAGAGATCTTGGTCTCTCCAACCTGTGCTTCAACTCTCTCTCTCTCTCTACCAAAGAGATTTCCTTGAGTTTAACTTGTTTAATAATATGTAATGCATTATACAAACCGTTACAAAATAACCTCCTTTATGCTGAAAATTATACAAGTGAACATGCATCAAAAAGTATTTGCTTATTACTCCATACATTTTCATGCCGGGCATAAAATTTCAAAAATAACAAAAAGCCCATTTGAAACACTGCACTGTCTAAATAGTTAAATATTTAGGTATATTCGGAACAAACAAAAGGTATGTTGCATCCGTATCGTTGATTTAGTTATTTTGATTTTATTTCTTTTCCACGTATGTGAAAGCCTATTCAGCGACAGTTTCCGTGGGGTAAATTGTAGATAGTTTGTGAATTTATTAAATATAAATATTAATCCAGTGAGGGTAGTTTTTGTATTTTCGTTGATGCCTCAGGCTGGATCGCCCCGCGGCCAGTGTGGTCGGAACGAAGCTGTGTCAACGCAACGCGTACTGAATTGTTGTCGCACCAAGATTTTCGCGAAGCGGATATTTCGAAAATATAGTGTCGCCGTAGTTGTGCCGTGCTCGCTGTTTTCTTCGATAACTTGACATCGCCATCCTGTGGATTTGTCGGCGCCGACAGGCGAAACCCCTGGTCGCGGCAAACTGGTGAGTAGGCTTTCGACGTTTATTCATAAATACTTTCACTGGATAACTTTTCGCCTTAATTTTGTTGTTGTTCAATTCCTAACGCGTCCCGAATCGCGAGGCGCGTACATTGGTTCTTCGAGCCGCATCCTTCACATGATGAAACAGTCAACCTGTCTCGTCATATGAAGTGCATTATAAATCATTCGCGTATAGTTGGTTTCGAACTGTCGCTAATTAGCTATCACTTTTAACATATAATTTAATAAATCATTCGGATTATTAAACTATATTTTTGTTGTTTCGTGTGGTAATTTTAATCACTCGAATTATAATCGGTATCTTACTACTATCATACGATATCGTACGGTAGCCATTTTGTCGTGTTGCCAGAGCATGCTCATATTTTATATCCATTCGCACCTTGTTAAATATGCAACAATTCGCTAATTAAAATAACGCAAATAGATATTTATTTTTAACATATTTGTAATTCATTTATATTTTTTTGATAAATAAATTAACATAACATTAATTGAAATTAATTTACGTAGCCATGTCAAAAGGCCAAACTGAGTGCTTGAGTTTAATTTATTATTAATAGTAACTAGGTATCGGATTCGCTCGCAAATATTTTCGCTCGCTATTCTCGAGCGATTTCATGGTTTGTTAATTTAGATATTTGTTTTATGCTATTTCGCTGTGGATATTGATAACGGAAATTGTATAGTTATAAAATAGTGTCTTAAATATTTGAATTCAAATGGTTATTATTGAATTCATCTAATTAATATCGTCAATCTTATTGCATCATCATACAGTCCATTAAGTCATTTAATTTTTGTTGTTAAAATAAATATTCACAATGCCGAAAACTGTGGCTCGACGTAATTTAGAATTAAAGCGTGACATTGCAATTAAACGTATTAATGAATGCTTAACAGCGGCGTTAGAGGCACAAGTGGATAAGTCGCGTTTACCAATTTTTTTGCCGCGGTACAGTCGGCTTGAAAATTATTGTACTAGTTTTGAAACTCAACATTTTAAAATTTGTTCAGAAATTACTGAAACGTCAGAATTAGATGAGGAAGATATTGTTCGTCAAGATGTAGATAATAAATATTTTCAAATAATTGAAATTCACTCGACACTAACATCCAATCCGAATTCGAGTGGTGCTAATTTTGCATGTAGTTCAGATTTATCGGTCAAGCTGCCTAGATTAAATTTATTACATTTTAATGGTGACATAACAACATGGGGTACCTTTTTCGACATGTACAACACCATGGTTCACCAAAATAAAAGGTCTAATATTGAAAGATTTTCAATTTTAATTTCACTTCTTTCGGGCGAGCCTCTGCAACTATTAAAGGGTTTTCCACTTTCGGAAAACAATTATTTAGATGCATATACAGCTTTGATAAATCGTTATCAGTGCAAGAGAAAGCTAGCCTTCCGGCATTGGGATGAATTGCAAAAGGTGTCGTTGAAATCTAATTCTCCTCGCGAGTTACGTCGTCTCGTAGATACATTTAAGGAAAATATTGCTGTTCTCAAGAATTTAAAAATGCCAGTTACAAATTGGGATTTTCCTTTGTTTTATTTGTTAATAAACAAACTCGATGCTGATACTCGACGTCGTTTCGAGTTGCAAAATGAGGATAAAGACATCCCCTCGTTTGACTCCCTTCTGGAGTATTTAAACAAGGCTGGCCAAGCACTCGAGCTTGCCGAGCCGGAGCCGACCGCCACCCGCTCGCGTGCCGCGCCCCGCGCCCCGGCCGCGGCCGCGGAGCCCGCGCATCATCGTGGTGCTGCACACTCGTTACCGGCGCCGTCGACGCCGCCGCCGCCGCGCTCACGCAACTATGCACTCCCGAGTGCTACGAAGTCGTTCATAGTAAACTCTCAGTCGAAATCTGTCACTAACTCGTGTATTTTATGTACATCAAATCATACTTTGTCGAATTGTCCCACTTATCGTAACTTTACCCCCAATGATCGTTTTATTGTTGTCAAAGAAAATAATCTTTGTATTAATTGCCTTAATCGAGGTCATGCAATTAAATCGTGTACATCGAAGGGTCGTTGCTTCAAATGTAATATGGCTCACCATACCACCTTGCATTTTGAAAATAATCGTAACGCCGTATCACCTCTTCACAATAACGGTATAACAACAGACGTTAACGCTGCTTCGGTTCCTCCTCGTGTCGTTTCGCCTAACAGTCGTATCGCTTCGGATGGTGACTTATCACCATCACCTATCGTTGGCCCCACATCATCAAAGGGACAATCAACTGTTACCTTGGTGGCCGGATCAAATCCAGCCGCTCATGTTTCGCTTCTCGCTACAGCCGCAGTCGAAGTGTTGGACAGCTTCAACACTTATCGTCGTATTCGTATTGTTATCGATAGTGGTAGTCAATCGAATTTCATAACTCAAAAATGTGCGATACGTCTTGGCCTAGTTTTAAAAAAGACTATGGCGTCAATTGAAGGTATAGGTCAGTCATCATCCCTTGCGACAAATTCTACTGAATTTTACATGCGCTGTGGTGATGGCTCTCCTAACCTTAAAGTTCAATCTGTCGTCCTACCCAAAATATGTAGTCAAATGCCAGCTGAAAGGATTGATATCGCTCAACTTTCGCATATTTGTAATATCGAATTAGCTGACCCTTATTTCAACGTGCCTGCGCAAATCGATGCGCTAGTAGGCGTTGATATATTTTGTAAAATATTCTTAGGTGAACGCATTAACTACGGGCCTGATGGACCCGTGGCGTTCAAAACTAAGCTTGGTTGGGTGGTTATGGGAAAGGTTTCATGTACCTCACCTTTAGCGAATTCATCGTTGCTTTGTACTTTAGATAGTTTAGATTTGCAAATCCGCAAGTTTTGGGAAACCGATGAGCTCCCAAAATCTTTACCACTGAGTGAAGAGGAGACTCAATGCGAACGTATATTTGCTACGACACATACTCGTACTGCCGATGGAAGGTACATAGTTCGATTACCTTTCAAGTCACCAAAGCCAGTCCTGGGTGACTCGCATACCCTTGCATACCGTCGTTTACTATCGCTCGAAAAACGTCTTGCTCGAAACCCTCAACTTCGTGAGGAGTACAACAACTTCATGAGGGACTACCTCGAGGCCGGACACATGGAGGTAGTTAATCAGCCCCGCACAGAGATGACTTACTATATTCCGCACCACTGCGTTATCAACCCTAGCAGCACGACCACTAAACTTCGCGTGGTTTTTGATGCCACGGCAAAGCCAGCCAATGGAACTTCGCTCAATGAACAATTACTTGTTGGTCCGAAGCTCCAATCGGACATAACTTCAATTCTTCTTCGTTTTCGGTTACACGCTTTCGTTTTTACTGCTGATATTAGGCCAATGCCATGTATCGCCAAATATTGATCGCAATCCCTGATCGTGACTATCAGCGCATATTGTTTCGTTTTTCGGCTGACGAACCTATTCAGGAATTTCGTCTCAACACCGTTACATACGGAATGTCGTCCTCCAGTTACTTAGCGCTTCGAACCATCTTGCAAGTAGCGCAAGATGAGGGAGAAAACAGTCCCTTTGCCTTCTCAGCGCTATCAAATGACGTATACGTTGATGACGTGGTAACTGGCATGGACTCATTAGACTCGGCTCGCGAGCTTATGCGTCAGATCACCCGTGTCCTCAAAAGGGGATGCTTCGAACTGAGAAAGTGGTCTAGCAATTGTCGTTTTCTGTTGGAAGCTATTCCTCTCGATCATCGCTATGATAAATCACTCTCGTTTGATTCTGAGTCCTGCACCGCGGTCAAGGTTCTCGGTTTGGAGTGGAACCCCATCAAAGATGGATTCTCGTTCACTGTTACCTCCTTGCATGAACAATGCACAAAGCGACAAATTCTATCAGAGTTGGCTCGCATCTTCGATCCTATTGGATTCATAACTCCCATCACTTTTGCATTTAAATGTATTATCCAGACCCTATGGAGTCTTGGTTTAGATTGGGATGATATCGTACCTGATACTATCGCTCAACGTTGGTCTCGATATCGGTCAGAATTTGGTTCCT
Organism: Schoenobius gigantellus; assembly: GCA_963935595.1. Lineage (NCBI taxonomy): Eukaryota > Metazoa > Arthropoda > Insecta > Lepidoptera > Crambidae > Schoenobius > Schoenobius gigantellus. The sequence continues at coordinate 24,293,739 of OZ012547.1, forward strand.
TGTCGTCTGTCGTCATTCCCCGCTTTGTTCCAACACCACAACACCACATTCTACCGATCTACAACTTCATGGCTTTTGTGATGCCTCCGAATCGGGCTACGCCGCTGTCATATATTTTCGCATTCGTCACGATAACAATCGTGTCACCACACATTTCGTTATCGCTCGTTCCAAAGTTGCTCCCGTGCGAAAGATTTCAATCCCACGCTTGGAGCTATGTGCTGCTGTGCTATTGGCAGATCTTGTTGCCCACGTTCAGCACATTTTCGATAATAAACTTCATTTCAACAGCATTTATTGTTGGTCAGACTCGACAGTTACACTGTCTTGGCTAAAGTCACCATCATCTCGTTGGAAGACTTACGTTAGTAATCGTGTAAGCCGCATTCAGGAGAAGGTTCCTCCCCATTACTGGCATCATGTTCGCTCACAAAGTAACCCCGCAGACTGTGCATCACGCGGACTTACGATTTATGAGCTTATTGACCATTCGCTGTGGTGGGCGGGCCCATCTTGGCTTCTCGAGGAACCTGAAAATTGGCCACTAGCTTCTAAGTGCATCGAAGAACCCTCAGACGCAATCGTAGAACAACGCACTGTAGCACTTTCACTCTTTGTTGCCGTCGAGAAGTTTGATGAATTCTTAAATAAGTATTCGAGCCTCAACAAGATTCAACGCATTGTGGGTTATATTCATCGTTTTGTTTATAATTGTCGTAATCCGAATAGTCGCAGATCGGGACACCTTGTCGCCCTGGAGCTAAAGTTTTCATTATTATCCCTTGTCAAAATCGCGCAGCATTCCACCTTTTTCACAGAGATACAAACATTAAACAGTGCAAAAGGAGAACCTTTATCGAAACCCTTGCAAAAGTTACAACCATTTATCGACGAAGATGGTTTGCTCAGGGTGGGCGGTCGATTGTCGCATTCAGATCTCGACTATGACGGTAAACATCCTTTGTTATTACCTCGTCAACATCGTCTCACATCGCTTATTATTAATCAAGTTCATAAAGATAATTGTCATCCTGGACTTCGTACTCTTAGTTATTTGCTTGCACAAAACTTTTGGATTCTCTCGTCCCGTCGCGCTATTCGCCATGAGTTATCAAAATGCATAAAATGTTATCGTACAAATCCAAGGCCTGTCGTACCCCGAATGGCAGACCTTCCCAAACTTCGCGTTTCACAAATAAAGCCATTCTCATGTGTCGGAATAGATTTTGCTGGTCCCTTCTCTACCTACGTTCTCCGTCACCGTGGAGCTAGAACATTCAAAACTTACGTTTGCCTATTTATATGCTTCGCTACTAAAGCGGTACATATAGAACTTGTTATTGGTCTTACTACCGATGCTTTCCTCGGCGCTCTCCGCCGATTCATCGCTCATCGCGGTCGATGTTCCCGTATCTACTGCGATCAAGGCACAAATTTTGTCGGTGCTCACAACGTCTTATTGCCTCTCGTAAAACAAGCGGCCTCTACTGAGGCAATAGAGTTTTCGTTCAACCCCCCCGCCGCCTCTCACTTTGGGGGCCTCTGGGAGGCAAATATCAAATCGTTCAAAACGCATCTCGCTCGTGTCGTCGGAAGTCAAATTTTAACCTATGAGGAGTTTATGACCGTAGCCGCTCAAATCCAAGCATTGTTGAACTCGCGTCCGTTGTGCGAAATGGGGTCCGATCCCAATGATTTCGCGGTATTGACACCCGGTCATTTTCTCACTTTAGAACCATTGACAGCGCTTCCGGAATCTGATGTGTCATCTGTCAATCTCACTTGCTTAAATCGCTGGCAGCTAGTACAAAGGCTGCATCACGACTTCTGGAAGCGGTGGCATGTGGAGTATCTGCATACGTTGAATCAACGCGCGAAATGGCATAGCAATGCCTCAGAACCTAAACCAGGCGCACTAGTATTAATTAAAGACGAACAACTCAAACCTCTCAATTGGTCGCTCGGACGTATAGTTGAATTGCATCGCGGTAAGGATGGCATATCTCGTGTCGCCACCATCAAGACGCAGACAGGTTTACTACAGCGGCCTTTAGTAAAACTCTGTCCGCTTCCTATTGAAAACTAATTTTATTATTAATACTCGAGATAAGAAACTTATAGTTTTAAATTTAGTTTTTGTTAAGTAGTCATAGTTTGATTTAAAATGCGTTGCATTTTGGTGGGCGGAATGTTGCATCCGTATCGTTGATTTAGTTATTTTGTTTTTATTTCTTTTCCACGTATGTGAAAGCCTATTCAGCGACAGTTTCCGTGGGGTAAATTGTAGATAGTTTGTGAATTTATTAAATATAAATATTAATCCAGTGAGGGTAGTTTTTGTATTTTCGTTGATGCCTCAGGCTGGATCGCCCCGCGGCCAGTGTGGTCGGAACGAAGCTGTGTGAACGCAACGCGTACTGAATTGTTGTCGCACCAAGATTTTCGCGAAGCGGATATTTCGAAAATATAGTGTCGCCGTAGTTGTGCCGTGCTCGCTGTTTTCTTCGATAACTTGACATCGCCATCCTGTGGATTTGTCGGCGCCGACAGGCGAAACCCCTGGTCGCGGCAAACTGGTGAGTAGGCTTTCGACGTTTATTCATAAATACTTTCACTGGATAACTTTTCGCCTTAATTTTGTTGTTGTTCAATTCCTAACGCGTCCCGAATCGCGAGGCGCGTACAAGGTATGTTTGCAACTCACCATAGTAATAACGCCAAGAAATAGAGTTATGTATACATCTCCAATTATAAATAAGGAAGTAAACTGAAGTTCTGTATAAGAAACAATATTCCTCCGAAGACAGTAACAAATGCCATCGTTATATAGAAAATCCGCGCATAACAGGAGAAAACTATTAGCCGCCCCTCCCTCATTACTTTGGCAGGCCATGCATGCCGCAATGGTAATCAGAAATATTCGAATAATTCTTATGTAATTAAGAGATAGTGGGTCGTTATATCTGAAAATTTTTGTTTATTATTTGGTAATCTTCTTTCCTTTAGCAACGTACACGGTTCTTGTGGGGGTTCCAGTTTTGATGCGAATCTCACAAGAGCCACATGTATTCTAAGTGACTATTACCACTTACCACCAGGTGGGCAGTTTGCTTGTTGGCCATGTTGTATGTTCAATACGGTAATGTTACGTTTTCTAGTGTTTAGTTTCGTCCAGTTTAGTTTATTAGTCTTTGGTATAATGATAATAACGGTGAAGGAAAACATCGTGAGAAAACCTGCATACACCTGCGAAGCAATTCAAAGGTGTATGTGAAGTCAACCAATTCGCACTGGGCCAGCGTGGTTTGACTAAGGCCTAATCGTCCTAACATAACTAGTGAGGGTAGGCTCGTGCCCGGTGCCCCTCAATGGGGACGTATATGAGCTGAGGTGACACTTTGAAACATACTGTTGCATACTGTTAATTGTCATAATTTTGGCATGCAATGGCATACATCATATGGCATAAAAATCAAAAAGCATAATAATATTTGGTATAACATATCAATAGGCATAAACATTATATTGCAGAATTATCGAAAGGCATAATATTAAAAATCATAATCTTTGAAAGTTATAATTTGGTTTGCCATAATTTTATTAAGCATACTTTAAAACGCATAATTTTACTACGCATAACTGTTATTATCCATAATTTTGTTTGACATAATTTGACTAAGCATAACTCACTAAAGACATAGTTTTATACATTGACGTATATAACCGTCAATGGTTTTATAAAAAATATTAACTGTAAATAGGTATCCATAAATCTTCTTTGACATAATCCGGAATGTATTTTTCTCCATACAAGGGTTATTAATTATTAAAAAAAACTAGTGCTATTTAAAACCGAGTCAGTCAACCCCGACTCCACGTAGTCTTGTCTGCCCTACCTCAAGAGTGTTATTGAGAATCGCGAAGGCACGGATGGGTGAGTATCGTACAGATTGGATAATTCTGTTAGGTTAAAACTGATTTTTAATATGTTTAACATTTTGAAATATCGTCGTCTTAGTAGTTTTGGTATATTTGTTGAATAAATCAACCAATACTTATAGCAAATAAACGTAATTCCGCTTTTCTTAATTGAGTCATCCAGTCTGATAACGATTGCCGATCAACTGATGAGTTACAAAATCACCACACAGTTTGGTTCTGCGGCCTTCCGTGACCCGGAGATTCTTGGCACCCCTTGTCCTGTCGTAACGGCCGACTGGCCAGTTATGTTAGCTTTTTATTAAGAAATTTAAATTATAAATGGAACATAAGGCGACAGTAATTTTCTTCATCGATTTGTTTCTGTCTCCCGCTAATACTGGATGTGTTATTGGTTCGAGCTCAGTCCGAAGAGAAATTTAAAAGATTATAAATTCGTAAAATTTTCAATTTTATTAGTAAAAGTTATTTTTTTCGTGTCAGTAATAGACACCTTTCTAGGGTTCCGTAGTAAACAAGGAACCCTTATAGTTTCGCCATGTTTGTCTATCGGTCTGTCTGTCTGTCTGTCCGCGGTTTTACTCAGAGACTATTAGTACTACAAAGCTGTAATTTGGTATGAGTGTATAATTAATCATGCCAAAAAAGTTGTAGAAAAAATATTGAAAAAAAAAATTTTTAAGGGTATATTTTTTATAGGCTACAAGTATCCCGTACAAGTAAAGTGGGAGTATTTTTTTTTCTCGACTAACCCATCGTGTGGGTTATTGTTGAATAGGTCTTTAAAATAAAATGTAAGGTTCAGAACACTATTTTTCGATTTAGAGATCTGTTTCTGAAATATTTGGTTTTGCAAATTTTTGTTAGAGGTAAGTGTCCCCCCCTCTATCTGCTAAACGATTATACAGTGTGTCTCTGGATAAGGTGCACAAATGAAAATGGGTGAAACTAGACTACAATTTATTGATAAAAAAGAGATTTTTTTTAAATTAAATTGTATTTAATATTGATTTTTAATTTTTTTATTCTCTTTTTAAGACCTTTTAATTTAATTTTTTTATTCTCTTTTTAAAAAAAACAATATGTTTAAATTATTTACTATTGTTTTTTTAACCTTATTTTATTTAGGCTTTCACTCATCGGGAGGAGCAGGTTCCTCAGCATGCGGGCCGCCTCATAGTGGCTATGAGTGAGCCGCCGCGGCTGAGGCTAGCCGGCGAAGTTGGCCATCAAGCCGAGGCTGCGGTGATGAGTGAAAGCCTAAATAAAATAAGGTTAAAAAAACAATAGTAAATAATTTAAACATACGACAATAAATTTTATCTCTTATGTATAGCAAGCGTTTGCTTTTTGAAATTATGGTGAATGAGTTCGGTAGGGATTTATGGATTTTTTCTGTTATGCTTTTCAAATGTATGTCTTTTGAATATTATGCCTTTGAAATATTATGGCAATTTAATTAAAAGTGCTTTTTTAAATTTTTTTATAAATACCTACTTATTGTGTTTTTTTTCTTGTTTTAATCAATTTCATTTACACTGAAAAAGCTTAGGTTAAGTTTAAAAAATGCTTAAATGTGTTTAACAAAATTCCAATTTAAGAAAAGCTACCTCAGCGGTTGACAAAAAGGCAGCGGCGCGGACGCCAGGGGACGGCGCGTTAGCAGGCCCCTCAATTAAAGCCTCGTAGCTAAACATGTATTAGAGACAGAATGTTGATTTTTTTTGTTGAAAAGGTTATAAGAACTGGATTAATAAGAGGTAATAAAAAGAAATTGTTATAGGGGGCATTATTTGGTAAAAATTAACATTTACTCAAAATTTAACACTTTTATGTTCAAAATTAGTGAAAGAAATTTTTTTTCTCCCTATTGACTGCTTTTATGTCCTTTTTTTTAATTTACTGTACAGTGTTAACCTTTTGGCATCATTATTGTTTTTATTTGAACAAAATCCACGCAGTGGTTACAATGTTACAATTTTACAAACACAAAAGGTCTTAAAAAGAGAATAAAAAAATAAAAAATAAATTTAATTTAAAAAAAATCTCTTTTTTTATAGATAGATTGTAGTCTAGTTATACCCATTTTCCTTTGTGCACCTTATCCGGGGACACACTGTATAATCGTTTAGCAGATAGAGGGGGGGGGGGGGGGGGACACTTACCTCTAACAAAAATTTGCAAAACCAAATATTTCAGAAACAGATCTCTAAATCGAACAATAGTGTTCTAAACCTTACATTATATTTTTTCTCCCCATTGACTGCTTTTATGTACTTTTTTCTTATTTACCATACAGTGTTAACCTTTTGGCATCATCATTGTTTTTATTTGAACAAAATTTGAACGCAGTGGTTACAATGTTACAATTTTACTAACACAAAAGGTCTTAAAAAGAGAATAAAAAAATTCAAAATCAATATTAAATACAATTTAATTTAAAAAAAATCTCTTTTTTTATCAATAAATTGTAGTCTAGTTTCACCCATTTTCATTTGTGCACCTTATCCAGAGACACACTGTATAATCGTTTACCAGATAGAGGGGGGTACACTTACCTCTAACAAAATTCAGAAACAGATCTCTAAATCGAAAAATAGTGTTCTGAACCTTACATTTTATTTTAAAGACCTATTCAACAATACCCCACACGATGGGTTAGTCGAGAAAAAAAAATACTCCCACTTTACTTGTATGGGATACTTGTAGCCTATAAAAAAATATACCCTTAAAAAATTTTTTTTTCAATATTTTTTCTACAACTTTTTTGGCATGATTAATTATATACCCATACCAAATTACATCTTTGTAGTACTAATAGTCTCTGAGTTAAACCACGGACAGACAGACAGACAGACCGATAGACAAACATGGCGAAACTATAAGGGTTCCTTGTTTACTACGGAACCCTAGAAAGGTGTCTATTACTGACACGAAAAAAATAACTTTTACTAATAAAATTGAAAATTTTACGAATTTATAATCTTTTAAATTTCTCTTCGGACTGAGCTCGAACCAATAACACATCCAGTATTAGCGGGAAACAGAAACAAATCGATGAAAAAAATTACTGTCGCCTTATGTTCCATTTATAATTTAAATTTCTTAATAAAAAGCTAACATAACTGGCCAGTCGGCCGTTACGACAGGACAAGGGGTGCCAAGAATCTCCGGGTCACGGAAGGCCGCAGAACCAAACTGTGTGGTGATTTTGTAACTCATCAGTTGATCGGCAATCGTTATCAGACTGGATGACTCAATTAAGAAAAGCGGAATTACGTTTATTTGCTATAAGTATTGGTTGATTTATTCAACAAATTTCAAAAATGTTAAACATATTAAAAATCAATTTTAACCTAACAGAATTATCCAATCTGTACGATAGCCGATTACCGATGAGTTACAAAATCACCTCCCTTGGCCCATCTCGAGGAGGAGCTGAGGCACTTAAGATGACACGGGGATAATCCGTCACAGGGCGGCATCGGGCTCCTAGTCAATAAAGTCGTCACTGACAACGTTATCAAGTCTCCAGTGTGTCGGCGAGGGTTGCGTATCTCATGATCAAAATAACCAATAGGTATAACTTTAGATGTACGAGGACATCACTCGAGCCTTACACACCACCACCAAGACTCTTTTCTTTTCACTTCAACTTTGTTATGGGGGACTTCAACGGTAAAGTGGGATTACAAACTTGCAGCGAATCGATGCTAGGATCATACGGCTACGGGAGCAGAAACCATACAGAGCAAACGCTAGTTAGTTTCCAGGAACGTGAGGGGCTATTCTTAGTGAATTCGTTCTTTAAAAAATAGCCCCAGAGGAAATTGACGTGACAGAGCCCCGATTCTATGAGCAAAGATGAGCTCGACTTCATCATATCAGACAAAAAGCGCATATTCAGAGATGTCTTTGTGATCAATAGGTTTAAAACCGGAAGTGATGACCGACTCTTGAGAGATACTCTCTGAATATCGATTTTAAGCTTGAATGCTCCTGACTGATTGATGAAGTCCACGTTCCGACTAAATCTGCTCCAAACTAAATCTGCTTGAAATAATTATGATCGCATATTGATGAATATCACATCTATTTTACTTGCTCTTCCTATCTTAACACACACACACACACAAACAGCTTTATACACGCATGTCTCTGGTGACATAGAAATAAATTCAAATTAAAGCACCATAGAACCATATTCACACAGTAAGGCAGATTATACAGAATACCAATGAGTATAACCAACCCCTGTGTATGGACTATGTTTTTGGACTATGAGAAAGCTTTTGCCTCCGTCGACACCTCGACCGCGACTCGGAAAACGTAATGTGGGACGCCCTGCTACAAAATGGGATGACGATATACGTAGGCTCGTTAGAGTGGGCTGGGAGAAGATCGGGAGCAGTGGCGTGCATTAGGGGAGACCTATGTCCAGCACTGGACAAGTGTAGCTCAATGATAATAATGATGAGTAGGTACATACCGGCCGAATAATAGATCTTGGTCTGTACAACCTGTGTTTCTACTCTCTCCCTACCAATGAGATTTCCTTGAGTTTAACTTGTTTAATAATGAGTAAAGCATTATACAAACCGTTACAAAATAACCTCCTTTATGCTGAAAATTATACAAGTGAAACTGCATCAGAAAGTATTTGCTAATTACTCCATAGATTTTCATGCTGGGCATAAAACTTCTATACTGAAAAATAACAAAAAGCTCATTTGAAACACTGCACCGTTTAAATAGTTAAATATTTATGCACTTTCGGAACAAACAAAAGTTGTGTTTGCAAACTTACCATAGCTAAAACGCCAAGAAATAGAGTTATGTATACATCTCCTATTATAATGAAAGGAAGTGAACTGAAGTTCTGTATAAGAAACAATATTCCTCCGAAGACAGTAACGAATGCCATCGTTACATAGAAAATCCGCGCATAACAGGAGAAAACTATTAGCCGCCCCTCCCTCATTACTTTAGCAGGCCATGCCGTAATGGTAATCAGAAATATTCGAATGATTCTTATGTAATTAAGAGATAGTGGGCCGTTATATCTGAAAATTTTAGTTTATTATTTGTTAATCTTCATTCCTTTGGCAACGTACACTTGTGGGGGGCTCCAGTTTTGATGCGAATCTCACAAGAGCCACATGTATTCTAAGTGACTGTTACCACTTACCATCAGGTGGGCAGTTTGCTTGTTTGCCATGTCGTATGTTCAATACGGTAATGTTACGTTTTTTAGTGTTTAGTTTAGTCTAGTTTAGTTTAGTCTTTGGTATAATGATATGAACATTTCCAATATTCATATAACACTTGAAAATGTTACTAAATTGCTACGAACACTCGATACAACGAAATCGACGGAGCCGGACAATCTACCTCCCATATTTTTGCAAAGATGTGATGATAGTATTGCTGAGCCCATTTATATGTTGTTTGTGAAGTCCCTGTAAGAATGTAATATGCCATTGGTATGGAAGTCTGCCTTTATAACACTCATTCATAAAACAGTTAGTAAATCTGACGTGACCAGCTATAGACCTATTTACAAACTTTGTATTTTAGCAAAATTATTTGAAAGGATCCTTTACTGTCAATTATATCAAATTTTAGTATACTCATTTATGGGCTCTCAGCATGGTTTCTTCAAGGACGGTCGACTATATCTAACCTTATACTATTTAATAATAATTTTATTACCGATTCTATGGACAAGGGAATGCAGGTTGATGTGGTATATACGGCTTATAGTAAATGTTTCGATAGAATTGATCATAAATTATTGATAATTAAATTAGAAAACATAGGTATAAGTGGTGACCTTCTCAGATGGTTCACGTCATATATAACTAATAGATCGCAGGCAGTTGTGATTATAAATTATATTTCTAGTTGGATTATTGTACCTAGCGGTGTTCCCCAAGGTTCACTCTTGGGCCCTCTTTTATTTTTGATATTTGTGAATGACATAGATGCCTGCCTTTATCACTCCTTTGTTTTGCCGATGACATGAAAATGTTTAAAGCCATCTCATCTTTATCCGATACTGAGGGTATGCAGTCTGACCTGGATGGTCTGGATGATTATTGTGAACAGAATAAGCGTGACCTGAATCCTTCGAAATGCTCAATAACTACATTCACGTAGTTCCTTAACTTCACGTGGTTCGTAAATTTATCGGATCGGCTTAGAGGTAAGAGATACCAATTTTCTAGGAGCTTATATTCGGTTTTTAAATGAGCATATTAATCGGCGAATCGCCGACTTGGTGGCGTCGACTTTAGGCGCCATCATCTTTTGGTAGCAGAGCGTGTTGTTGTTAGATTTTGATTAGTATATTGTACAATTAGTATTGTAATCTTGTTGGTTGTCCAAACGGGCAATACATATTAATTGGTTTTGATTGCTGATTTTAAACCGACTACAATCTCATTTGTGGACCGATCTCCCTAACTAGTTGTCATTGTATATGAAAAATTGTGGTTAAATGCCTTTGTTGTTCTAGTTAAGTTTACCTACATCTGGTTTTGGTTTGTTTTTTCATATCTTTGTTTTGCCCTTGAATATTTTGTTTGTTAAGTTGTAAACTTATACTTGAATTTAATTTATATAAAAAATTTTGTTGCTTAATGACCTTTGCTGTTGTTGTAATACACTATTTTGCTGTGTTAAGTTGTAACGTATATAACGTTTCATTATAAACTTTTACAAATTAATATACTTTCGGTAAACATAATAACAAGCGATGCGTGCGTGCGGTGCTACGGGACCGGTCGAGAGTTCCTCGTCCCCTCCGCGCGCTAATCCATTTCGCCGACACATCGGGCCCTCGCGAAGTCGCGACACACACGCTAATTGATTTGTTGGGAGAGACACGCTCACTCTTCTCAGTGACATCAGCCGTTGTCTCCGCGAACGCGAACAAATTATTAAGAATTTAAGTACCTATTACAAGTTTTCTTCTACATTACGACTGTTGTAGTGCACATTCTTTGTTAATTGTTTAACCCACGTATTGGTAAGTGTTGAACAAGTAATATTGTTAGTTATTAGAAGGTACTCATTATTTCATTTTGTAAACTGTTAATTTAATTCAAAATTAATTACCCTAAATTATATTTGGTCGTAATATTAAATTCATGTAGATTTCATATTTTGCTACTATACCGCTTTAATTCTTTTCTCATAGATTTTAGTAACATAATCAATAAATTTATATTTGTAACTCCGTTCTGCTGTCAATCACACAGCACTGCATAATTGTCATGTAGTACCTCCTTTATGCTCAAGTAGATGATGATGGAGCTCTGAACTTCCATATGGATGGAATCTATTTGGATTTTTATGTGGCATTCCAGGGTCCAAAGTTCGTGCTTGCGATTGCGTGACGCTGCCTTCTTGGCTCCAGTGAATAATATCGCATATGCCCATACCTACACAAAGCCGAGTCCCGAGTTCTACTTCTTCGGCAGCCAAGACTCACCCAGGAGACCCAGGAGAGTACTAAAACTTCACTATCGCCGGATTTGGAAAGTGGTTATACTAGTAGCACATTTTTTTATGCAACCGGCATTTTGGACCACGCCAAATAAATTTTGTTTACCGAGGGGTAGTTTTTCTTTTCTTCTCACTACCCCAACCGTAACACTGGCGCCCCTGACGTGGTTTTTTTAAAGTTGCCTACTAGTTTTTTTTATTGCTTTCCTAGTCCCGGTAGTTTTTTATGTTTGTGTTGTGTGTTTTTAATTTTTGCTTTTGTGAAACGTTATTTTATTTGGTTGCCGGTAACTAAAGTGTACATCAGTAAGTTATTAAAGATTGTTTTAATGGTTTATGACTTATTTAAAAAAAAAAAAAACATATATACATTAAAATTAGTCCAAAATTTATAAGTAATTCAGTGTTATTGAAAAGACAGTTCTTTGTTAAAATTAAATATACATACATAGCTTGAAATTAATGACTTGCTATTTCTTTAATACTGTATTTTAATAAAAATAATTGATATAAGCATAATTTTAGGCAGGACTTGTAACACTTTGTAATTAATTAAGATTGTTGTAAGTAATTTGTACACTTGTACACTTTGGTTCCAAATTTTTATATTTTATTTTCGCTTTTTTAATTTGTGTTTTGTTTGCATTTTATTTTGTCCTACATTTTGGTGCTCAAAGTAGTAGGTATAATATAAAAGTACAGTTGATCACACTAGATTGTAAAAAAAATATTAGTTTACACTGTAGTTGCAATTTGTACTAGGTATCTTTGCGTTTTTGTTTTAGTATTATTTGCATATTTGTGCTTGATATAAAGAACCTACAGTTAATCACATTTATAAAGTAGACTATAATATTGTACTTTTATTTTAACAGTTCTTTTATTTTATTATGGATATAATTGTAATTAAAAAAAAATAAGGTACAGTTGATCACATAAATTAGTACACTTTAGTTGCAAATATTTTTTTTTGTGTTTGCTTTCTATGTTTATTTTTTGCTGCTTCTTTACAGTATACTTATGCTTTAACACGCTTTTTTTTTCTCGTGTATAGTTTCTTTGCAACCATAACGTTATTTAAATTATATTTTTTGTAACAGACGGAGTAGTTATTACTGTAGTATAGTTAAGTAGTGCACTCTAGTGTTGTTTACTCGTTCAACATTCACCTTTACGTTTTTTTCAATTAAATTGAGTTTTTTTTTATCGTAATGGCTTATCTAGTAAAATGTATGTCTCTGCAAAAGTCGGAATTAGAATACGAGGTGGCGATTAGAGGCGAAACTCCTGCTCCCACTGTTCTCGAATTACGGAAACAAATTGCGAAATGCGGTCCTCTTTTTCCATCAGAGGACATCCTCACTAGTCCTTATGACACTACAGAAGACCTCAAAGGTGTTATAGATGTTCTCGAAAGAGCTAACGCGAATTTAGATGGTGCAATAGATAAAAATATTCTCCTGCGTACTAGAAACTTAATGAATCACCTTTATCATCGGCTTAACCGTATCGCTTGTGATGATGTTTTGAGGCCGAACTATAATGCTTGCGCTGAATTATACAAAAGCACTCTAATTAAATTAAATTCACTTAAGGATAATGCTTTAGATCCGCTAGCCATTTCCGGTATCGAGCTCCAAACGCCAGTCTCTAATTCCGCTTTGCCTATCAATGTTAATGTCTCGTGCGAGGGCAATAATCGTAATGATTTTTCAAAAATTAAATTTGATGGAAAGTCTTGTGTTCGTGCTTTCATACAGCGCATTGACGAATACTGTAAAGCTAAGAACATTGCATATGATAAAATTTTAACTAATGCTACTGAGATATTTACTGGCCAAGCAATACACTGGTTTAGGAGTGTCAGAGACACCGTATCAACATGGGATGAACTAGTTTCTCTATTACAGCGTGATTTCGATCAGTCTGATTACGACTACAGACTGCTTTCCGAAATCAGGTCTCGTACACAAGGGGAATCAGAAAGTATAGTGATTTACCTGTCGATCATGTCTGGACTATTTTCACGGTTGTCGAAAAAATTATCAGAAGCTGATCAATTGGAAATTATCCTCCACAACATTCGCCCATGTTATGCGAACATTTTGTGTTCAGTTTCAGAATTAAAATCGATCGATGAGCTACGAAATCTTTGTCGTAACTATGAAAGTGTGCAGGATCGTCTTTCTCACTTTAAAGAACCTCCACGACTCACTCCGCATACTTTAGCACCTGAATTTGTTTATGAAGGTGGCTCTAATTCTAAACACAATTGTTTCTTTAATAATAAAGTCAATCCCCACAAATATAATTCTAATCCTAATTATTCTAATAATAAATATTATAATAGTAACAATAAAATGAACACACCTAATAATAAACCCAATTCTTCTCCTAATAATTATATTCATGCATTGGAATCTTCTAATCGTAAGCCACGTTTTTGCCCACGTTGTACTGACTCACATAATCTTAGGCAGTGCAGAGCTAACAAAGACGATATTTTTTGCTTTGTTTGTGGACATAAAGACGTTAAGACGCCCAACTGTCCAGATTGTCTTAAAAATAAAATGACCGCATCAAAAAACTAGCACATGGGAGTTGTATGAATAATAACTTTGATAAAGACGAGTGGCAACAATGGCTTAATACAGTCCAGCTATTTTTTAGATCTTACAACATTCATACAATTCTCGATAAAACATTAGATACAGATAATAGACCCTATGCTTTAATTCACGTCAATGGAATATCCTTAAAAGGACTATTAGATTCCGGTTCTGCTATTACAATTCTAGGCAATGATACATATAATCTGCTTGAGAAGGAAGGCTTGACACTTATTGAAGATGATCGTATTTCGGTTACGGCAGCTGGTGGTCAAACTCTTTCAAGTATAGGTTATATTAACCTCCCTGTTAACTTTGAAGGCCAATTCCATATTTTAAAAGCTTTCGTGATTCCGAATATGTTACCAAACTTAATTTTGGGAATTGACTTTTAGCTTAAATTTAAACTTTGCCCTAAATATATACATAGTATTGTAATAAATAATAATATAGAAAATTTAAATAAACTTTTGCCAGATAATGAACCTCCAACTTTCCTTCAAGGGTACTCAAATTTAGATGAGTCTCAAAAACTGTTAGCAAATAATGTTATTAAGCAATTTGAGAATATTGCAACTGAGCGTAGAGGTCTTGGGGTTACTCATCTCATATCTCATCATATAGACACCGGTGATTCTAAACCTGTTCGCCAACGATATTATAGACTTTCACCAGAGAAGCAGCGCATACTGGCGGAGCAGGTTGACGAGATGTTGGCTTTGGACGTAATCGAGCCATGTGAAAGTGCCTGGTCTTCCCCAGTCCTCATCGTTACTAAAAAAAATGGACAACCTAGATTTTGTCTTGATAGCCGCAAACTTAACTCTGTCACCAAACGCGATGCTTATAATCTACCATATATATCAGAGATTTTGGACAATCTTCGGGACGCGCGCTACTTGTCTAGCATTGATTTATCCAAAGCGTTTTGGCAAATACCTATTATTAAAGAAGATCGTGAGAAGACAGCCTTTTATGTTCCTAACAGGGGAACATTTTGTTTCAAAAGAACTGCCTTTGGACTGACAAATGCACCAGCAACCCAACAAAGACTAGTTGATTTGCTGTTTTGCGAACTAGGTCAAAGCGTATTTGCCTATTTGGATGATATTGTCTGCGTATCGAATGACTTTAATAGTCACGTGACATTGCTTTTGCGTGTACTAGATAAATTGAAACAGGCGAATTTATCAATAAATCGAATTTTTTAGATCAAAACTTAAATATCTAGGCTATGTTGTAGACAACCATGGTTTACGTACAGACTCTGCTAAAGTCGAGGCCATCTTAAATTACCCGACACCTACCTATCGTAAGGAACTTAAAAGGTTCTTAGGAACTGCCACTTGGTATAGGCGTTTTGTTCCGAATTTCAGCACGTTGGCAGGGCCTTTGAACAAGCTGACAACGACAAGAAAGGGTACCCCTCCTTTTAAGTGGACCCCTGAAGCGGCTTCTGCTTTTAATAAGCTGAAGGAGTGTTTGGTCTCTGCCCCTGTCTTGTCTTGTCCAGATTTTAGTAAGCCATTCGAGGTACACACCGATGCTAGCAGCTATGGGATGGGTGCAATGCTTACTCAAACTATTAATAGCAAAGAGCATCCCATAGCCTATATGAGTAAATCTTTTACATCAGCCGAGAAGAATTACAGCATAACGGAACGCGAGGCATTAGCCGTTATAACAGCTCTTGAATATTGGCGGTGCTATATTGAAAACGGTCAAGCGTTTACTGTATACACTGACCACAGTGCTCTGAAATGGTTCTTGTCCATAAGTAATCCGACAGGTCGCTTGGCACGTTGGGGTGTACGATTATCAGCATTTAACTTCGTTCTGAAGCATAGGAGAGATTCTGATAACGTTATTCCCGATGCCCTATCTAGGAGCGCTCCCGTTAGTGCTATTAGCACCTCTGATTCTTACTTAACTTCTAAAGACACTTGGTATAAAAAATTATATTTTGGCTGCTTAAATAATCCTTCAAATTTTCCAAATTTTCTTATTAAAAATAACACACTATTTCGCCTTTCAAGAAACAAACACGAATTGACTTCTGAATTCTCATGGAAAGAAGTGGTTCCTTTTGAATTCCGTGAGAAGATTATCACCGAGAACCATAGCGACGTGACCGCTGCTCACATGGGGATATTCAAGACTTATAAACGTCTTGCTTTACGTTTTTACTGGCCGGGTATGTACAGTGACGTGGTGAAATTTATAGGTATATGTGACAAATGCTTAACATATAAATTTCAAAATCACCAGTTGTTAGGAACAATGGGTCGACCTAAACATTGTTCACGGCCGTTTCAAACCATCTCCATTGACCTCATGGGCCCTCTTCCCACTACTAGATTACGGAACAGTTATATCCTAGTTGTTACATGCTGCTTCTCCAAGTTTTGCTTGATATTTCCCATCAAAAAGGCCACTTCAGACATCATTGTTAAATTTCTAGAACATCATGTTTTCTTGGTTCATGGCATTCCGCAGACAATTATCATGGATAACGGGACACAGTTCACAAGCAAATTTACTGACGCCTTGTTCAAAAAATATATTGTACCTAACGTCCACTATACCCCGAAGTACACCCCGCAAGTCAATTTAGTCGAAAGGTATAATAGAACCATAATTACCTGTATCTCAATGTATGTCGATGACGACCATAGGTCTTGGGATTTATTTATTCCTCAAATTCAGTTCGGGATTAATAACTCAGTCAATGAAGTTACGGGATTTACACCGGCTTTTCTGGTATTTGGCAGAGAACTTGTTACATGTGGTTCGCATTATTTGGACAATGACTTAGACAGTGAACTGGTCTTCTTACCTCGCGACCCTTATGCAGAAAATTTAGGTAATTTGTCCAATATCTTTGATACCGTCCAACATAGGTTATGGCAGGCGCATGATAGGAATACAGCACGCTACAATTTGCGTCGTAAGTACGCTGAATTCAAGGTTGGTGACATAGTTATGAAACGAGCATATTTTTTTAGCAATAAGGATAACTGTTTCTCTAAGAAACTCGCTCCCAAGCTTATAAAGGCTAAAATAGTCGAGAAGAAGTCACCCTTAGTCTATGTTCTTCAGGATGTGACTGGGAAGGATCTGGGCACCTGGCACATCAAAGATCTCAAATTAGTTAATATTAGTAATTGAAGTCTACCAGTTTTTCTTTAAATACGCCTTCGTGTTTTTTTTTTCCACCTTGTTCCGGAAAGCGTCTGTAAGGTTTCTCGATTTATACAACCAGTAACCTTTGATTTTGTGACTTAGGAGTCAGAAGCATTAGTTAAAATTATTACAGCTGCTGATTCATTTACGTTAGCGAGATGTATGAAAGACGATGATGATGGAAGTATTGGCAGATGCTTGCTAACTTTAAGCGGATTTCATTCGTATTGAGGAATAAAATCCTTCATTGCGCACGGGGGTATTGTAACGTATATAACGTTTCATTATAAACTTTTACAAATTAATATACTTTCGATAAACATAATAACAAGCGATGCGTGCGCGCGGTGCTACGGGATCGGTCGAGAGTTCCTCGTCCCCTCCGCGCGCTAATCCATTTCGCCGACACATCGGGCCCTCGCGAAGTCGCGACACACACGCTAATTGATTTGTTGGGAGAGACACGCTCACTCTTCTCAGTGACATCAGCCGTTGTCTCCGCGAACGCGAACAAATTATTAAGAATTTAAGTACCTATTACAAGTTTTCTTCTACATTACGACTGTTGTAGTGCACATTCTTTGTTAATTGTTTAACCCACGTATTGGTAAGTGTTGAACAAGTAATATTGTTAGTTATTAGAAGGTACTCATTATTTCATTTTGTAAACTGTTAATTTAATTCAAAATTAATTACCCTAAATTATATTTGGTCGTAATATTAAATTCATGTAGATTTCATATTTTGCTACTATACCGCTTTAATTCTTTTCTCATAGATTTTAGTAACATAATCAATAAATTTATATTTGTAACTCCGTTCTGCTGTCAATCACACAGCACTGCATAATTGTCATGTAGTCCTTTATGCTCAAGTAGATGATGATGGAGCTCTGAACTTCCATATGGATGGAATCTATTTGGATTTTTATGTGGCATTCCAGGGTCCAAAGTTCGTGCTTGCGATTGCGTGACGCTGCCTTCTTGGCTCCAGTGAATAATATCGCATATGCCCATACCTACACAAAGCCGAGTCCCGAGTTCTACTTCTTCGGCAGCCAAGACTCACCCAGGAGACCCAGGAGAGTACTAAAACTTCACTATCGCCGGATTTGGAAAGTGGTTATACTAGTAGCACATTTTTTTATGCAACCGGCATTTTGGACCACGCCAAATAAATTTTGTTTACCGAGGGGTAGTTTTTCTTTTCTTCTCACTACCCCAACCGTAACAAAGTTCTAGCATTTACATTTGATTTTGGTTTGTTTGCCTTTGAATATTTTGTTTGTTAAGTTCTTGACTTAATACTTGAATTTAATTTGTTTGAAAAATTCTGTTGTTAAATGCCTTTGTTGTTCTAGTTAAGTTCTAGCATTTACACTTGATTTTGGTTTGTTTATATATTTTGTTTTGCCTTTAAAGTTCCTCCCGATCTGTTTTCTTGTCTGCGGTTGTCGGTCTGTTTGTCCGTGTATTATTATAGTGTATATTAATTTTGGTGCAAAATGGTCCCGCCAGTCAGCCCGCTTAGTGGTGCCCGCGCGGGTGCACAAAAGATCCTGAGATGGTTTGCTAGTGCCGTCGCTTTGGTAGACCGACCAGACCGAGAACAGGCCTTGTTAATTCGGCATGAGGGAGTACCTGCTCGCTTGAAGGAATTGGAGCAGCTTTTCGTTGCTCATCAACAATATCTGCTCGACCACCCAGTCGAGGGTGCCGCTGAGTTGCGGGCAGTCGACCAATTTAACGCCGATTATGATCATTGTTTTGAACAGGCCGATGTGATTATTAACAAGGCTCAGGCTATCCTATTCGCCCGGAGGGGTAAGTCGTGCACGCCCGGGGAGGTCAAGCCTACCCCGGCCGGCTTGCTGGGCAGAGTGCCCACTTTGGACATCCCAACCTTTGATGGGAATCTGGCTGCTTGGATGGGGTTCATTAACCTCTTTGATAGCCTGGTCCACTCGAGGGACGACCTGTTCCCTAGCCAGAAACTGGCCTATTTGCTCTCTGCCTTACGTGGAGAGGCTGGTGTGCTTGTCCAGCATCTACCTGTCAACGACGACAGTTATGACATTGCAAGGGCGTTGTTGACCGCCCGGTATCAGAATGTTCGCTTGCTAGCGGACACATGTGGCTGCCATCTTAGGGCTGCCACGTGTATCGGGGGTCTCTTCATTAATGTGATACAATGTTGTAGGGTGACTATTTACGCAGATGATACTTGTCTGCTCATATCGGGTAAAAATACTGCAATAATGAGAACACAATTACAAGAGGACTTTGACAGGATTACAAAATGGGCTCACGATAATGGGATAATATTGAACACAAACAAGACTAAATCTATGCGCATATACTCACCCTACAACATAGTAGCGGAAAGAGTAGCAGTAGACGAGGTGTCTATAATAGGTCACTCGTACGAATGCTTACATACAAATAAAGAGACATGCAGCTGTCAAAGATTAGAATATATTCAAGATATAAAGTACTTAGGACTACGCATAGACTCTAAATTTAGCTGGAAGGTCCATATCAGTAATGTGTGTAATAAACTTAGATCCCTGCTGGGCAAATTTTATAACTAAAAGACTATTGCAAATAAAAAAATTCTGTTTACCATATATCATGCATTAGTAGAATCAACAATAAGCTATAGATTAAGTTGTTATGGACTTACTTTTAAAACTTACCTAGAAAATATTCGAAAACTACAAATTAGATTTTTAAAAATGCTTAGTAACAAAAAACCAAAGAGAAATGTAAAAATAATTATGAAAACTTATTTATGGAATTGAAAATTATGCCTATTGAAAAAAAAGTTGATTACTTATTAGCATTAGAATCCTACCATTCAGAAACATTTAAACATAAAACTCACACAACGATTAATACAAGAGCGAGAGCTAAAGGAAAACTAATTGAAACGACATATAAAAACCATTATGGGCTAAGGACAAGGAAATATATTATACCAAGGCTGTTTAATAAATATTGTGATCTATTATTAAATGAAGAAAAAAGTAAGAATAATAATAATAATAATAACTTTATTACTCGCCATAATCTTACATAAATTATAAAGGTAAGCAATTAATTTAACTTAGAAAGTTGACTATGGTGGGCTGGCACCTGAAATAGGACGAATCCTGAAACACAGGCGCACAGCCCTCCACCCCATTACAAGTACAAAAACACAGGTTAAATTAGTACAATAGAATACCTAGGTCCTCTTTTCCACTTAAGTGTGAGTGTAAATGTGTGCATGGGTGTATGTGTATGTGTGTGTGTGTGTATGTTTGTGTGTGTGGGGGGGGGGGGGGTAAGTGTGTGCCTGCGTGAGTGAGTATGTGCCTCTGTGAGTGTGCTCTCGTGTGTGTATGTGACACACAGAGAGAGTATATGTGTGTATGGGTATGTGTATTTTTTAGAATGAATTTTTATTTTAACTTAAAAATGTTTTCTGTTTCATCATAATTAAGGCTAGCCAAAATACGTTTGAGTACTGTTTTTATGCCATTTTTGTTTAATTTTATTATATTGTTTTTGTCATTAATATACCGGTACAAGAATGGGCTCATATAAGGTATTTGACGTCTTGCAAACATTGTGTTAAAGTCTGGAACTGGAGTACGGCAACGCCGTTTGCCTTTGGGTAACTCATTTGGTTTTATATGTTTATGGTACCGAAGAACCGAATTGAAAATAAACAATTGTCTAACAGTTAGCAGTTGTGTTTCCTCGTACAGCTTTTTTGTTGGATACCTTCTAGGCTTAAAGCACATGACCTTAATCACTGCCCGTTGTGCTCTTTCCAATATCAAGAGAAAGGAAGCCGCAGCACCACCCCAAACGGTGACACAGTAAGTCAAGAGAGATTGGCAAAGAGCAAAGTAGATTTTAGTTATAAGTTCAGGGTCAGAGGCATCTCTAAGGTTCCTAAAAACAGGAAGGAGTTTCCTGATTCTTTTGCTTAGCGCCACTATTTGCGGTTGCCAGTTTAGGTTCTTGTCAACAATTATTCCCAGATATTTATGGTTGTCAGTTTGTATTAGGATTTCACAATTACATTCACTTTCCGAGTCACAATAAGCAGAATGCGCTTTGATTATGAAATCATTAGGCGGATTTGAAGCACCAGAGATTCTAAAGCAAATATATTTTGTTTTTTGAATATTAATGGTAAGGAGATTATCGTCTAACCACTTAATGATCTTCTTGAGCCCATTCTCTGCAGATTTTTCAACTAATGGCCATGTTTTGTTTTTGAAAATTAATGCCGTATCATCGGCAAAGGACAAAACACTTCCATTGTCAACTGTCATGCTACAGAGGTCATTGACGTAGGCCAAGAAAAGAGTGGGACCAAGAGTACTTCCCTGAGGGATTCCATAAGTAGTTGGTGAATTAGTGCTACAGAAATTACCCACTCTAATCAGCTGGCTCCTATCCGTCAAATAGTCGGTTAGCCATTCCAATGGAGGTCCACGTATTCACGTATTCCCATATTCTTAAGTTTAGACAAGAGTAGCGGTATGGAGACAGTATCAAACGCTTTTTTAAGATCTAAAAATATACCAACACATCTTCAGTGTTTCTGCCTGATCGAAAACCGTATTGGGTATCAGCTAATACATCTCTACATTCAAAATATTTTATTAATCTGTTGTTAAAAGCCTTGTCAATAATTTTACTTATTGTACTTAGCAACGATATTGGTCTGTATCGTTAAATAAGGAAATAAATAAGGAAACATTAAAAAGAAAACTTAAGAAAACACTATTAATGTAAAATCATTTAAAACTAGAGAGTAAGAAAAAAGTAATTAAATATTAGGTGTCACGTTTTACAGAATAAGTATTATATATTTATTATTGTATGTAAGTGCGTATATGTTAAGGATTAAAATAAACCAAGAGCGCAACGCCAACAAACTACTCTGTAGTTTGACGTATATGTAGTTTTGAAACGTGTATGTAAATTGTTAAATAAATTAAAAACAAAAAAAATTAAGGAAGCAGATTTTGAACCCGCTGCTAAGCGCCATTAACGCGCTCAAACGACTTGTTACCTACCGGTGGACCAGTGGTCCTTCATATTGCTCCACCTCATCCTCAATAAGCTTCCCATGGAGATGAAAGGGCGCTTTGAACAAAGGTATGGGGGCAGTAGTGCCTCGTACCTCCCCCCTTTTTCGGATCTTCTCAGACTTTTGGAGGATGAGTGTCGGATGACCGACCACTTGGATTTGGCTCCTATACCGGGACCGAGTACAAGCCGCTATGAGGCGACCCGGGGAGCGCCACGGAGAGAGTGCCGCCCGTACAAGCAGTATACTGCAGTGCGGCAGAACTCTTCACACGGGGAGAGGCCGCTGCCTTGCAAGTGCGTGATTTTGCGAGATGAACTAATTGCTCTTCTCGGGGCTGGTGGTTATGAATTGAGGAAGTGGATGTCCAACTCACCTCAGCTTTTGTGTGATTTGCCAGACGACCACCAGCAGGAGCCTCATATCTTTGAGAATGCCAACACTCCAGATTTACTGTCTGTTTTGGGAGTGCAATACAGACCTGTCCAAGACACGTTCACCTATCGATTGGAGCTGCCAAGCCCCAAGGTCTGGACGAAACGGTTGGTTTTATCTACAGTAGCTCGTACCTTTGACCCAAATGGCTGGATTAGTCCTGTAGTGTTTTGGATGAAGGAACTTTGGTCAGCCGAAGTGTCGTGGGATGAGGCCCTCTCGGGCCGTTTGCTGCGAGATTGGGAGTCCTTCATGTCGTCTCTCCCCGACATTAACCGTGTTAGTATCCCTAGACATATACTGCCTAAGGGACGGTTTACGGCCAGCCTTCATGGCTTTTGTGACGCGTCTGAGAGTGGATACGCAGCCGGCGTATATATCCGGACGGTCGATGATAGAGGAGTTGTTAAGCTCCACTTGCTAATTGCTAAGAGTAAGGTTGCTCCACTTCGAACTTGATTAACGATTCCGAAGTTAGAATTGTCTGGAGCTACTCTTCTGGTTCGTTTGATGAACCACGTTTTTGACACCCTGGGACGTAGTGTGGACTTTGAGTCGCTCTTTGCTTGGTCCGACAGTCAGGTTGTCCTGTGTTGGATTAAAAACTCCGTCCATTCCCTGGAAGTATTTGTGGCCAATCGGGTATCCCAAATACAGGCCTCGAAGACCCCGTTGATTTGGCGCCACGTGCCAGGTGAAATAAACTCTGCTGACTGTGCATCACGTGGCAGCGAAGCCCCTCAGCTTATTGACCACACTCTGTGGTGGGGTCCCGAATGGTTGTTACAGCCGTCTTGGCCTTCCACACCAGCTGTGGTGAAGGCACCAAATCCGGGCCTGCGTGTTCACGCTGTCGAGACTATGGCGGCTCCAGAGCGGGAATTTTTATTAGACTGCTACAGTTCTCTGGACAAGTTGCTCGGCGTGACCGCTGGATAAGAAGATTTATTCGAAATTGTCGCCGGCCTCAGGACAAAGATTTGTGTCCGGTCCTCTCTCCGCAGGAGCGCCAAGATGCTCTTTCGCATTGGGTGCGTATGACCCAGTCTAGAGCGTTTGAACCGGAACTAAAGATTTTCCGTAACGGGACGTCCAAATTAAAGGGACCCTTGGTGCGTTTGACTCCCTTTCTGGATGATAAGGGATTGTTGCGTGTAGGAGGCCGATTGAGGCACGCTCAGTTGCCTTATAGATCACGTCATCCCCTGTTGCTCCCCAAGGACGGACCATTTGGTGCGATTGTTGATCATTGATCGCCATGTGAAGAATGCTCATGCCGGATGTAATGCATTGACCGCGCTCCTCCAACGGGTGTTTTGGATTTTGTCAGCGCGAAGAATAATCCGATCTGTTATTTTTCGATGTCTGCCCAGCTATCGTTTACGCCTCGAGACGATGCAGCCCCAAATGGGTGATTTGCCTGCTGATCGTGTGAACGAATCGATGACCTTCTTAGGAGTTGGAACTGATTTCGCGTGACCATTCACTATAAAAACGTCGCGACTCCGTAATGCTAAGACTGAAAAGGCTTACTTGTGTGTGTTTGTTTATTTGGCCACTAAAGCCGTTCATTTGGAGGTGGTGAGTGCACTCACCATGGACGCTTTCTTAGCTGCGTTAGGCAGATTTGTTTCCCGCGTGGGACTGCCATCTCTAATTCGGTCCGATTGTGGGACGAACTTCAAGGGCACTGATAGACATACATATAAGAGCAGTTTGTGAATTTTTAGATAAAAATAATATAGAGATCGGATCCACACTCTCCCGTAGGGGGGTAACATGGCGATACTCCCCGCCGTCTTGCCCCCACTGGGGAGGGATTTTTGAATCTGTTGTAAAGGCCGCCAAGACTCACCTTCGCCGCGTTATTGGGGAGACTATTCTCACGTTCGAGGAACTCGCGACGGTGTTTCATAAGATTGAGGCGGTTCTCAACTCGCGTCCGTTATGTCAGTTGTCTACCGACGCGAACGATTTGCAGGCCCTCACGCCGGGCCATTTCTTGATAGGCAGACCACTTAACGCCCTGCCTGAGTATCCTTCCAGAGACAGATACAGAGATATCAATCCAGGACGCCTTTCGCGGTTTGAGTTGCTCCAGCAGCTTACCCAGAGCTTCTGGCGCCGCTGGCACCTTGAATATTTACACATTTTGCAACAGCGCGTTAAGTGGTCAGATAAGACAAACCCACCGAGGGTTGGAGACCTCGTGTTAGTGAAGGACCCAAACCTGCCACCCCTACGTTGGCGTCGCGAACGCATTGTCCAACTTACTCTAGGGTCTGATGGTGTACCCAGATTTGCCGAGGTCTCAGTTGGGGATTCTGTTTTGAAGCGCGCGGTCGCTACTCTTTCTCGCCTCCCCTTAGACTGATTTGGCGGACAGTCCGAGACTGTCCGGAGCGGGGGGATGTTTACGCTCGAGGAAGAGCGAGTGGCAACACTTCATATAGTCTGTGCATGTGAGGGCATGTGGCGGCCGGCCGCATGTGACATGTCAGTCGAGTCGAATTTGTAATGACATTGAAATTGAACTAGTTACCACGCGGCGCGTTAGCTAAAGAAAAATTAATTGAATTGTTTTTTGCGCGGCGCACCTAATTAATGTGGTTGCGAAAGTCCGCTTGTGAGTGTTTGCCAAAGTTTTATAGTCGCGAATGTCGCGAGTGATCGGTCCGTTAATCAAGGGAGTGGTGGTGGCCTAATAGGCCCAAATGTCGTGGTTCCGTGGATTGACAGCAGCCCTTCAGGAGCCGCGACTTCCTTCGAGCTAGCTTAGGAAGTCCACCGGCTACATATGGAGACCGGACCGGATTAGAAGTAAATAATATACCATTGTAGTCGGGATTTAAAATCGAAATCATTAATCGGCGAATCGCCGACTTGGTGGCGTCGACTTTAGGCGCCATCAATTAGTAAAAACTAAGTGTATGATTAATGATATTATGAATTTCAATGATTATTTTAAATAGAATTGACTCGGGTCTATTTCGCGGTTAACAATAACTATATTGACTTACTGTTTCCTTGATGTGTTCCAACGCCTTTTCAGACCCAAGAGCGTTCAACCTCCAAAGATGTATGGTCTGCCTAAGGTACATAAGACAAATGTACCACTACGCCCAATAGTCAGTCAAATTGACTCTCCCACCTATGATTTAGCGAAACATATTGCTTCTGTACTGCAGCCATTAGTAGGAAGGACGGCATCATTCGTGAGGGACTCTCGCCATTTTGTCGACATCATCAGGAGTCTTAAAGTCGAACCGGACGAAGTGATGGTGAGTTTTGATGTTGAGTCACTTTTCACAAATGTTCCAATTAAAGACTGCCTTGATGTCATCGAGACAATGCTAAGGGAGAATGGTCTCTCTAGTGAATATATTGTTCTACTACAGCAATGCTTGGATGGCAATTATTTCCTTCATCGTGGACAATACTACCTCCAGATCGATGGTGTGGCCATGGGGAGCCCCGTAGCACCGGTTATGGCTAACATCTGGATGGAACACTTTGAGAAACGCATAGATATGCAGTCAGCACACGTGAAGATATGGAAAAGATACGTAGATGATGTCTATTGCATCATGAAAGGTGGCCAGCTGGAAGTAGAACAATTCATAAAATACCTAAATTCCATACATCCGAATATAAGGTTCACTTATGAAATGGAGATGGAGAGATCGTTGGCCTTTCTCGATGTAAAAGTGAGAGTGAGAGAGGACGGAACATTGGGACACACGGTGTATCGAAAACCCACACACACTGACCGCTACCTCAATGCCAACTCGCATCACCACCCACGGCAACTGCAATCCGTAGTGACATCGCTGTCTAATCGAGCATATGACCTCTGTGACCCTGAACATTTGAATAGTGAGCTCGCACACGTTCAGGAAGTACTTCAGCGGAACGGATACAAGGGAAGCATACGACGTCTGAAGAACAAAAGGCAAAGGCAAGTGGACGTTTGCAGAGTTCCCGCCTTTTTGCCTTATCTTAAAGGTGTTACGGACAAAATTGGAACAGTACTGAAGCATTACTCCATTAAGACTGTATATAGTCAGTTCTCCAAAGTATCCCAACTATTGCGGACACCAAAAGATATCGTTCCCTTGCAAACCCCTGGCGTATACAAGGTTGATTGCAGTTGTAGTAGTTCCTACATCGGGCAGACCAAAAGGACAATAGCTGAAAGGGTCAAGGAACATATCGCAGCTGTCAAAAACCTGCAAAAGGGTAAGTCTGCCATTGCTGAACATTTGCTGGATTCAGAAACCAACCACTGGATAGAACTGCACAAACCTCAGGTCCTCTCCACCGATCGTCACTATTATTCCAGAATAGCACGAGAAGCGGTTGAAATTAAAAAACATAAAAACTTCAACCGGGAAGATGGATACCGTTTATCAACTACCTGGAACCCTGTTATTAGCAAGTTTAGCCAGTGCGGTACTTGTAAAAAACGTCAGTGTGTAGATGTCGTGAGTGTGGTATGTCGAGGTACCGACGATACTGATAAAAATTCTGAAGATCAAGCGGAGGGTAGTCGTGAAACCCGCGCTTTGCGAAGACGTCGCTGAGCCTCGGCAGTCATCCCGTGACCACGGCCTGATGTAATTCGGCCGAAACGTCGGGAAACAGTAAGTCAATATAGTTATTGTTAACCGCGAAATAGACCCGAGTCAATTCTATTTAAAATGTGTACAAATCGCGGAAGTCTAAAAACTTCAATGATTATGTTTTTAAATATGTAGTTTTTGATTTTTTTATGAAGAATGATCATTATGGTTTTAAATGGTATGAGAAATATTTTCGGACCTCCAATGATAGGAATTGAAAAGTTATGTAAGAAAATGTGCACCCGAATTCGTTCTTTAAAAAACAGCCCCGGAGGAAATTAACGTGACAGAGCCCCGATTCGGTAAGCAAACGTGAGCTCGACTTCATCATATCGGACAAAAAGCGCATATTCAGAGATGTAGTGATCAATAGGTTTAAAACCGAAAGTGATCACAGAATCTTGAGAGACACTCACTGAATATCGATTTTAAGCTTAAATGCTCCTGACTGATTGATGAAATCCACGTTCCGACTAAAGCTGCTCCAATCGGCCATTGGCTATGTAATTTGAAATAATTATGATCGCATATTGATGAAACTTCGCTTACAGATATCACATCTATTCTACTCACACTTCCTACTTTAACACACACACACACACACACAAACACCTTTATACATCACACATCGCTTTGGTGACATAGACATAAATTATTATTAATGCATAACATTTAGCACAAATATATCTATATAATTATATTTATATGTGGATATTAATGGTTTATGGTTTTAATAAAATGTGCCAAATTCAATAGAAACGCAAAGATAGGACAAAATAGGATAGGATAGGACTGTATATTTTATCAATATATTTATATACCGGGTGTAACTGAACACCACAATAACATTTAAGGGGCATATAAGTTAGATACTAAATGGACCTTCGGTGCTAGTCTGAGACCTGGAACCCCAATACTTTCAGAGTTATTTGATTTTAAACTGAAAGCAAAAACTTTCAAGTGACAACCATAATCAGCTCTTAACACAAAAGAAATTTAAACACAAAATGACACGTGACAGACGTGAGCATAGTATTCCTCCTACACTTACGTAGGGCTGTCGGCACTTAATACCAAAAAATATTTTATTTGGTTTGTATGACGTAAGCGTAGTATTCCTCGTACGCTTACGTCGGGTTGTCGGCACATAATACCAAAAAATAATTTATTTTGTTTGTATGGAAAAAAAAGTAGGTTTGTCAGCCCTAATATTTTTCCTACAGAATCTCTACTTCTGATGGATACATACCCTTTAATATTATTGGGGTGTTCAGTTACACCATGTATATACACGGTTATTTTTTTATCATACTGGAAAATTTTAGAGGCTGCTCGGTAGACGCTAGACGACTCATATCGATAAAAAAAACATGTGGTTATATTTTTTAAATTTTATCCGCCAATAATATTAAATTATAGACATTGTTCTTGTTTACTACAAGATAAGGTAAGATTATGAATGAATAAAGCATTTACTACTACGGGCTTAGGAAAATGCGGCAACGTCGCATTATTAATTCAAGCAAGATCAATCTACAACTCGTTTGAAATAAGAGTTATTATTGCACTAGACACTACAATAGTGAAAGACAGAGACAGTCGGCGCCGGCGCCGAGCGCCAGCGGCGGCGTTTTGTTGTTTTCTGTCGCTTGTCGGCACGAGCCGGCCGGCTTTAGTTCGCCTTGGACCCCGGCGCGTGTGAACGTATCGCGATGTCGCGCCCGCGCCTGACGCGCGGCAATCGGGCGCATTCGGAATTTTAGTTTCAAGTTAACACATCTCGCGAATACACAGACCTTACTCCGGTAGACCGTAGACTTTTACTTGTGAAGTGAAATTAAGTGTTTGGTGTAAGAAAGTGAACCCACAAACGTAAGACTTGGAAGCGAAAACTGCATTTCGAGACGTTAAACACTAACCAAAGTGATATGTTGTTATGGTCATGTATAGTTTTAAACGTGCACGACTATGTATGAGTTAGAGGACTTCCTTTAAATTTAGAACTCTTTTGTTATTAGAACTAAAGTTGATTTAAATTGTTTCCTAGGTAGGTAAGTATTTAAAGTTGATTCCAATTTTTTAACTACGCCAAAACAACCTACCATAACCGTAATACCTACCTAGTACTGTTTGTTTTCTTTAAAAACTTTGTTTTGCCGGTCCTAAGCCCGTAAAGTAGAAAGGTGAAATTGTGATCAACTCAGTGATGACTTTGAATCGGCGACGTTGTTGCCAGTTCGCGTTCATTCAATGTTTTGCCTACAACTTCACTCAGTGTCCATACCAGTGCAGTATTTTTTGGATATTTTAGATAATAAATATCTAATTAAACAGGTGAGTAAATTTTATTATTAATGGTTAAATAATTCTTCTACCGTGTCCTGAAGCCACCCTTAAAATAACCAGTGTGATAAAAAAAAAACCGTGTATATGTATATATATCATCACCACATCTCATATACGTCCCCACCGAGGGGCTCGAGCCTACCCTATGTTAGGGTGATTAGGCATTAGTCAACCACTGCCCAGTGCGGATTGGTCGACTTCACATACACACCTTTGAATTTCTTCGCAGATGTATGCAGGTTGCCTCACAATGTTTTCCTTCACCGTAGTGTTCTATTATTGGTTTTGTATCTATCTTAACTTGAAACTATTTTGTCAATGGTGAAAGGAAAAAATAAAAAATGACACTTGTCATGTTGACTCAATAAAATGGTACTTTTATATTTATATGAAAGACAAATAAATTAATTTAAACGCATAATATAACATGGCGCAGTCGGTAGTATACATAATTGTGATGTAGAATGTCGAAATAGTGAAATAATTATTTCCGTGAAAAACATATAATTGAAATCAAGATGTCTCAAGCTTCGCGAATGGCCGAAGCAGCTGAAGAAAAGAATGTGATGTTGGCGCGTTTGCCGCATATAAACCTTCCTTTACCTTTATCTTGGGAAGGAAGTTTAGCTGACAATTGGATGTTTTTAAGCAAAAATTTCAAATATATCTACGGGCCTCAGGTAACTGTAATGTTGATTCTGACATTAAAACTGCTCTACTACTAAGCGCAATAGGTGATCGCGCTATAAGGTTATTTAATACATTTTGCTTTGAAGGAGATTCTGATAAAAATGTTTTCAATATTATTTTACAAAAATTTGATGACCATTTCTGTCCTGAAAAAAATGTGACATATGAACGGTTTTTATTTTTCACTCGCAATCAAAAATACAATGAAACTTATTAGAATTATGTAATGGAATTGCGTGACCTTAGCACTTCTTGTGAGTTTGGATCTTTAACTGAAAGTTTGATCAAGGATAGACTGGTATGTGGAATCTCAGATATAGCCGTCAAAGATGGCTCTCTATTTCTAGGCATAAAAATTATTGTCATAAAATCATATTCCATAATTTTAATTGTAATAATCGTCAAGACGCATAATAATCAGGAAGCAGAATATTAATAAGCATAATATTGTGTGGCAGAAAATCATTTGTCATAAGTATTAAAACCCATAAACTCGAAACACAGAACAACTTGACGCATAATCTTTCAAAGCATAATTAATGTTTAGCATATTAATCACAACGAATAATACAATTACGCAGAATTTCTCTAGGCATAAAAGGCGCGCAAGCATGCAGCAATGTAAGGAAACATGCAGTATGCATGCAAGCAAGCATGCAACATGCAAGCAAGAATGCATGCAAGCATGCATGCAACATGCAAGCAAGCATGCAACATGCAAGCAAGTATGCACAGTGCAAGCAAGCATGTACCACGCAAGCAAGCATGCACCTTGCAAGCAAGCATGCACATGCATGGTTTCTGTCACGGCTCTGACGCTGCGGGGCTCCGGCGGTCCCACGCGAGCTTATCGTCACAGCTCGCGGGCCGCCTCGCCCCTCCGCACCGCCTACGCGGGTTTGAATTACACTCTAGGGGTGGGACAAACAAGACTACGTGGAGTCGGTTTTGCAGCGATTCGTTTCTGTCACTAGTAGCATGAATGAATTACTTTGTCAAATAAAAAATCAATATATACTATGAAAAAAATATATCAAATGAAAATATAGAATATTCGAGTATCATATTTGAATAAAATAATATATGAAATGTTATTATAAAAAGTTTAGTAAAACAGAGAGTAAACATTGTATCTAATGAACGTGATATCCCTTAAAATAAAATCATTTCTAATTATAAGAAATGCCCCAAAATATTAGGGATATCATTAATTATGACACTTAAAATTATGGCAAAACATTTTAGGACTACCAATATTATGTCAAAAGAAATTAGGGATTTCATTAATTATGCTTCATGAAATTATGCCTTTGGATAATTGTGCCTTATACAAATTATGCAAAGAAAAAATTATGTGACGTTAATGTTATGCTTTTCGATTATTATGCTTAGTGATTTATGCCAAGCGCCTTTATGACAAACAACATTATGCCAAATGAAAGGTCCCTGTCAAAGATCGTCTTCTTCGTACGAAAAAACTGACATTGAGCACGGCGCTGGAAATATGTTGTACTTCTCAACGAACGAAGCAGCAGATGAGGCAATGTCATCTTCTTTTGTTGTTAATTCCGCTTCTCAAAGCTTTTCGTCACAAATTGACAACGTGAATCAAAGAAGGCAAGATACTTCATTTCATACAGTCAGTAATTTGCCAGCTCAGAATTCAAAAAATTATTGTGTCAGCAAAATCATATGAAAGCAAAATATTAATTTGAAATAATTGCGGCTATTCACATGATAAATACAAATGTCCAGCTTTTGGAAAAAATTGCAAAAAGTGTGTCAAGAAGAATCACTTTTCTACGAAATGCAGAAGCGTTAAAGAGATTATGTTGGATGGTGGCGCATCAAATGAAATAGACTCATTATTCCTAGGTGCAATTTTAGTAAATTCAATTAATAATATTCGTGACTGGTCTATAACATTAGGAATTGATAATTGTCTATTGCAGGTTAAAGTGGATACTGGGGCTCAAGCTAATATTTTGTCGGATAATGTATTATTTTTGGACAAGAATAATTTGATACCTGTTAAGGCCAAGCTAACCACTTATACTGGTGAGTGTATTCCATGCTCAGGGAGATGTTTCTTTTATGTAAATATAATAACAGAATATATAATCTCAGTTTTTATGTTGTATCTGGACGATACTCGAACATACTTGGTTTGAGGTCAGCTGTAGAAATGCAATTAGTTAAGCTGGTTTATGAAGTTAAAGATAAAGTAGATATTATGAATGATTTTAAAGATATGTTTGAAGGCTTAGGGTGTATGAAAGGAGAGTATAATATTAAAATTAAAGATAATTCTGTGCCTGTAATACATGCTTGTAGAAAAGTTCCTTTAGCTGTACTCCCACGTTTTAAAGAAAAACTTAATGAGATTGAAAAACAAAATGTTATAGTAAAAATTTCTCATCCTACTGAGTGGGTGAATTCCTTGGTAATTGTTTATAAACCAAATGGTGACTTGACATTGTGCATAGATCCTAAAGATCTTAACCAAGTTATTATGAAACAACACTTTAACCTACCAACATTTGATGAAATAGCTAGTAAGTTAACAGGTGCTGCTGTTTTTAGTACTCTTGACGTTAAGAATGGATTTTGGAACGTAAAATTAACGGAAAATTCTTCTGACTTATGTTGCTTCAACACCCCGTTTGGTAGATATAAATTAGATTAAGAATGCCGTTTGGTTTATGTAGTGCTAGTGAAGTATTTCAGCAAAAATGCGTGAGATCTTAGAAAATTAGGAAGGTACCGAAGTATTTATCGATAACATTTTGATATGGGGAATAGATCAAGCCGAACATGATAAAAGATTAAGACTAGTTTTGGAAAGATTACGTCAAGAAAATATTAAATTAAATAAAGATAAATGTAAATTCAATTTAGAGAAAGTTAAATATTTAGGTCATATTATTAGTAAAGAGGGCTTAGAATTAAACGATGAAAAGATAAAATAAATAGTGGTAATAAAAACAACACTTTAACCTACCAACATTTGATGAAATAGCTAGTAAGTTAACAGATGATGCTGTTTTTAGTACTCTTGACGTTAAGAATGGATTTTCGCACGTAAAATTAACGAAAAATTCTTCTGACTTATGTTGCTTCAACACCCCGTTTGGTAGATATAAATTAGATTAAGAATGCCGTTTGGTTTATGTAGTGCTAGTGAAGTATTTCAGCAAAAATGCGTGAGATCTTAGAAAATTAAGAAGGTACCGAAGTATTTATCGACGACATTTTGATATGGGGAATAGATCAAGCCAAACATGATAAAAGATTAAGACTAGTTTTGGAAAGATTACGTCAAGAAAATATTAAATTAAATAAAGATAAATGTAAATTCAATTTAGAGAAAGTTAAATATTTAGGTCATATTATTAGTAAAGAGGGCTTAGAATTAGACGAAGAAAAGATAAAATCAATAGTGGTAATAAAAAGTCCAAAGGATAGAAAAGAATTAGAAAGATTTCTAGGTGGTGTCAATTACGTTTCAAATTCATTCCAAATTTTGCTAATTTGAGTTCTCCTTTAAGGAGTCTATTAAAGAAAAATGTAGAATTTTGTTGGTTACAAAGTCATGAACAAATATTTCAGGATTTAAAAAAAGGTTAACCTCAGGACCGGTTCTTCAGTTTTTTAATGAATCACTTCCGGTTAAACTTTCTGTAGATGCCTCAAAAGATGGTCTCGGAGCAGTTCTTTTGCAAAATAATCTTCCTGTAGCTTATGCTTCTAAAGCTTTAAATGAATGTCAACAGAGATACGCTCAGATTGAACAAGAGTTTTTTTTATTACTTGCGATTTTATTTGGCTGCGAAAAGTTTAATCAGTTTATATATGGTAGGAAGGTATTAATTGAAACAGACCATGCTCCGTTGATATGTATTGTTAAAAAATCATTAAATTCATGTACTGCTCGAATACAGCGAATGTTGTTAAAATTGCAAAAGTATGATTTTGAGCTAATTTACAAGCGTGGTCAAGAATTATATTTGGCAGATACTTTGTCCAGATCATTTGATGATACTGATTCTAAATAAATAGATTTAGATAGTGATGAAATTGAAGCTCAGATAGAATTTATCGTAAATAACATTAATGCATAGCAATCGCAAATGAATAATATTAAGGAGTGTTGTGTTCAGAATTATAAATTAATAATGCTTAAAAAATATGTTGCTGATGGTTGGCCATCACATAGAAACTTGTTGCCAGACAAGGTAAGAAAATATTGGTCAGTTAGGAATGATTTGACATTTAAATCTGATATTTTATTAAAGGAAATAGTATTGTAATTCCATGTAAGTTAAGATAGATACAAAACCAATAATAGAACACGTAGGAGCGTCAGATAAATGTACATATGAAATTCGAAACGAAAAACACAGTGGTACATGGCGGTCTCGAACCCGGACCTCCCGATTGGAAGACAAGTGCCGAGTCCACAGCGCCACCAACGAGTCATTGCGAACCGTCTTATTCGAAGCTCTGGCCATGTTCCGACGGAGTTATAGCACCATAGAACCACATTCACATAGTAAGGCAGGTTATACAGAATACCAATGAGTATAACCAACCCTTGTACATGGCGTTTGTGGACTATGAGAAAGCTTTTGCCTCCGTCGACACCTCGACCGCGACTCGGAAAACGTAGTGTGGGACGCCCTGCGACAAAATGGGATGACAATATACGTAGGCTCGTTAGAGTGGGCTGGGTGAAGATCGGGAGCAGTGGCGTGCATTAGGGGAGACCTATGTCCAGCACTGGACAAGTGTAGCTCAATGATAATAATGATGAGTAAGTACCATACCGGCCGAATAAGAGATCTTGGTCTCTCCAACCTGTGTTTTAACTCTCTCTCTCTCTCTCTCTCTTCCACTCTCTCTCTCTCTCTCTCTACCAAAGAGATTTCCTTGAGCTTAACTTGTTTAATAATGCATTATACAAACCGTTACAAAATAACCTCCTTTATGCTGAAAATTATACAGGTGAAACTGCATCAGAAAGTATTTGCTTATTACTCCATACATTTTCATGCTGGGCATAAAATTTCTATACTGAAAAATAACAAAAAGCCCATTTGAAACACTGCACTGTTTAAACAGTTAAATATTTAGGTATATTCGGAACAAACAAAAGGTATATTTGCAACTCACCATAGTTACAATGCCAAGAATGAAAGTTATGTATACATCTCCTATTATAATGAAAGGCAGTGAACTGAAGTTCTGTATAAGAAACAATAGTCCTCCGAAGACACAAAGGAATGACATCGATTTATAAAAAATGCGCCCATAACAAGAGAAAACTATCAGCCGCCCCTCCCCCATTGCTTGGGCAGGCCATCCCGCAATGGTAATCAGAAATATTCGAATAATTCTTATGTAATTAAGAGATAGTGGGCCGTTATATCTGAAAATTTTAGTTTATTATTTGTTAATCTTCTTTCCTTTGGCAACGTACACGGTTCTTGTGGGGGTTTTGATGCGAATCTCACAAGAGCTACATGTATTCTAAGTGGCTGTTACCACTTACCATCAGGTGGGCAGTTTGCTTGTTTGCCATGTTGTATGTTCCATTTACATTTACATTTTCTGTGAATGTAAATGGGTAAATGGGTAATGTAAATGTAATGTTACATTTTCTAGTGTTTACTTTAGTCTAGTTTATTCTTTGGTATAATGCTAATAGCTTTTTGTAATCGTTTTTAGCTACTTGCCCGCATTGCAAGGCAAATTGGCTTCGAAGAAGAGGACGGTGTCACAACTGCGAGGCGGCGATTGATCCTGAGTGGAGCTACGAAATGAAAACTGCGGGGAGGAGACGGCGGCGCGGGCTCGGCGGCTCAAACGAGGCAGAATGCTGTCTTACCACGCAAAAATCCAGAACGTCGCCCACTCGGAACTACCGCCGCCACTGTCGCCATGTTCCAAGTCACCGGATCTCTTCGGGCCAGACCCTGATATTGAGGAGTTAGATTCGATTGAATCGACGCTTAATTATCGCATACGAGTGGTTATGCGAAAGAGCTATACTGATTCCAAAGAACAACCAAGCAGTGGCCATTAATGACATATTAATGAACTCCTTTGAAGGACAACAGATTGTTTATAACTCAAAACATACTGTGATAAGCACTGACGATGCCCGTTAATTATCCAGTAGAGTTCTTAAACACTTTGAACCCACTGGGTCTGCCATATGATAGACTTGTTTTACGTGTGGGTGCACCTGTTATTAAGAAATTTAAAGCCACCCAAACTTTGTAACGGCATTATGTTGCAAGTTAAGGCTTTGCACCGGAACGTCGTAGATTTATTTTTATTTCCACGCGGATGAAAACGCGGGCAAAAGCTAGTATATACATAATTATCAAACACGTACATATTTTATAAACTATAATAAACAATATCTTACACAATAAGGATATTTTAAGGACAGTAAATACAATTTATTACCCATACTCCAGCTCAAGGAAATATTTTTCCAATTTAAATTTAAATATATTGGGAGGGTGCTCGCCTTATGGCCTCAGGTAAAGAGTTCCACAGTTTAATAGCTGTCTTATTATAAGACTTGGAACAACACGAAAAATGTGCAGGAAGATAAAGGGATAAGATAAGGGAGAATCGCAGGTTTCGGATGTTTATAGAGGAGTTATACTCAAAATGGCTCTTAAGGTAGGTTGGTGCATTAGGATTAAAAAGGTTTGAGTATATGAGAGACAGGATATGATAATCTCTCCGCCGGAAAGTTAAACACGATATTTGGAGATATGGTCGAACTATCGCAGACCAAAAATAAACCTAACAACTACATTTTGAAGACGTTACATTTTGTGTAATAAAGTGACACCTGGATCAGTATAGCAAGCATCAGCATAGGAAAGTATGGGAAAGAGAACGGACTGTGCGAGTAAGACTTTGGTTTTGGTCGGCAAGAGATTTTTCAGACGCTTCAGCGAACTGTGCACTCTAAACACCCTTCTGCGCATCTCAGAAACCTGCCTGTCCCAAGAAAGACGACTGTCAATATAAATGTCCAAGTTTTTTACTACATCTTGGTATGGTATGTGTACTCCGTCAAAAACTATTGGCGGCAACGAGCCTAAATTAAGTCTGTTAATAAACCAGTTACCGCCAACAATCATTGTTTGAGTTTTACTGGGACTAACTTGGAGGCCGTGTCTCTTACTCCAGTTTGAGATCAGTAAAAGGTCTGAATTAGTTCCTGATATGACCATATCTTCTATCGGAGCTTGTATTTGGAGATCGTCTGCATACAAGTGATAGGACGAAGAAAGCGGAACCGTAATAGAATTGATGAAAATAGAAAATAGGAGAGGAGACAGAACACCACCCTGCGGAACGCCGGCAGTTGTATTACACCAGGTGAAAAGGATGTTATCAGTACGTATACGCTGCCGACGGCCAAACAGGTAGCTTCGCAACCACTCAAGTACCGGTGGAGATATGTTAAGAGAGTACAACGATGCTAGCAGGATATCAAAGTCAACCGTATTAAATGCGTTAATAAAATCTAGCTACGTTAATACAGTTATCATACGATTTTTAATACCTTGGCGTATATAGTCAGTGATCTTAACTAGAGCCGTGGTCGTACTATCACCAGGTCGAAAGCCGAACTGCAAAGGATTTAAAAGGTTGTTTGATGACAAAAATTTCGACAGTTGATTATTAACCAGCTTCTCGAGGATCTTACAAAGAAATAGAAGTATGGAGATCGGACGAAAATCGGAGAACGAGGAAGGGTTCGTTTTATTCGGAAGTGGGATTACATAGGCTTTTTTCCATGTAGATGGATACACAGAGGAGGAAACAGACTTATTGAGGAGTTTTGTTATGACAGGAATGAGGATATAAAGGAGGGGAACGATCATAGTACGACCAATGCTGTCACTGCCAGTGGTATTGGATGTGATTGACAATACACTCTTCCTAACATCACATCAGTGAATTGACTAAAAGCAAATGAAGGATAGTTATGGTTTGGCGAAGACGAGAAGCTGTTGAGAGTGTTAGCCTTAATGCTGCTGTCCATAGCATTTGGTGAAGAAAAATAAGAATTAAATGAGATGATATCAAGATCTTTTAGTGAGGAACTATTTTTGTCTTGCCAATACCAAGTTTATTAAGGAAACGCCACCTGATTCTTAATACTGTCTAATGCATCAATCGCAGCCCAATCGACTTTATTTGCGTCTTCTCGGAGCCGATTCATATCAATGCCGTTGAAGTTACGGAGTAGAAGGGTTGATGCTTTGCGCTTAGGGGGGCGAAGTTTATAGGATAAGTTAATAAGGAAATGATAGGAAAACTGATCTGCGTTCACTTGACCGTGTTTATACAGCAATATAAGGTCAAGAAGTGAGGGAGTACAGTTTGGAAAATTATGGGTTGCTGTGAGTGGAAGAATACGCATGTTATTAGAATGTACAGCACTACGAAGTATATTGGAACGGAAGTCGTTTTTTAGGAGGCATGTGTTGAAATCGCCCATAATAATAGAATGACTATAAGTTGCTGACCAATTTTCGAGAAGGTCTTCAGATGAATCAAAATAATCTGTCTTAGAGGAAGGGCTGTAAAAGACGCCAAGAAGAATTTTGGTGTGGGATAGTTTACTTCAATAAAAAAGTGTTCTGGGTCATTCAAAGGTGGTGGCTATGATGATCTACTAAGGATCAAAAAGGGTATGTGTGAGCGGGGATAAATGGCTATCCCGCCATGAGAGGAACTACCACGGTCGTTACGGATAAGGTGAAAGCCAGGTAGTGAGTAAGAAGTAGAAGGGAGTGATGGATGATGTAACATAGTTTCAGATACTAAGATTGCATGAATATTGTTGTTATTTAAATATGCAAGATACAAGAGTAGTGGGGAATACTTTGTGCGTTTATGTTCACAAAGTTAAAAATCTTTTGAGAATCTGTAAATGTTTGTTCTAAAATGTCATCTAATGGTTCGATGCTACAGAAACTGTCTTCAGAGCTAGACGAAGAGCACGAGTAAAATGTTGCAATAGATATATCCATGAGCTGATATTAAATAATAAATTCAAATTCAATATCGTTTATTCAAATTGGATTATTACATAATCACTTTTGCACGTCAAAGAAGCTACGCCAATGGTTCACAAGTCTACAGCGGGAGACCTTGTACTGAAAAGAACCAGCAAGAAAACCAGCAAGGGCTATTTTTTTTCTCCCCGTATTATTACAGAGTCGTCAGCTGGAAGCTGACCTCAAAGCAAACTTTTGAGCTCAACTTCCATTACAAATAGATGTGTCAGTTTACATTATACATTTAGGTAACATCAGACTGTATTTATATATCAATCAAAAGAATTATCATGTGTGGTGCTCACCTCATGTCCAAAGTTTTATCATCCAAATGATCTTTAACTGTATAGTAACCTTTCTTGAGTAGTGTCGATTTGATGTGATTTTTACATTTATGAATTGGTTTTTTACTTTTTTTGGCAATTTATTATAATATTTTATACCTTGCCCCTTAAAGGATCTGAGAACTTTTTGGAGTCTCGTTTTAGGTAATAAGATATATAAATTAAATATACTTAACAAATGTATAGAATAATAATAATAATATAAAGCGAACCTCGTGAAAGCTGAGGATAAGCTCAGCAAGTACCTTGACTTGGCTCACGAGGTTACCGCCATGTGGGACGTGGACTCGACACTCATTGTCCCGATAGTGGTGTCTGTGAATGGTCTAATAGCGAAGAGTCTTGACCAACATCTAGAGAGACTCTCGCTAGGCGAGTGGATTAAGGGCCTGATACAGAAGGCGGTATTCTTGGCACGGCACGAATTGTCAGGAGGTTCCTCAACCTGCAGCCTGCAGGTAGTTTGGGCATTATCTCGTTGCCGATGGACCCGCTAGATGTAGGTTTTTATAATATTTATATTTTTAATATTTATATTGTAAAAAAATGTATATTTAAGAAAGAAGTGAAATAAAGATCATAATAATAATAATAAAAGCACTACTATGCCCGCTGAAAGCCAATACCAGAAATTACAATTTGACAAATCAAAATCTACCATCAATAAAAAATATATTTTAACCCTGTTTATTAAACAAGAGCTTAAGCTTACATTAGACCTGTTTTTACTGTGACAGATTTAGGTTTATTGATTTTATGAACTGATATTTTTTTTTTAAATACCTAATTTTTTTGGGAAAATCAACTCAAATTAAAGGGCCAATAAATCTGTAGGAATAATCAATTTTTGAATTAACATTGATTCAGTTAACTTTTATCACTCTGTGGGGTCACAGATTGCGTATAACGGAAAAATGAGAAACATGGTTTTCCGAAGAAATAAGTCTATTGTCCGCAATACTTCTTTTATCCACGTTTAGAGTTTTAAAAAAACACACAAGAATAGGCTGTGAACCAATGTAAAATACAAAAATACTACATGAAGCAAGTAAGCAAGAGGCTGTAAATTATATAAAAAAGAAACTTACATATTAAATTTAAAAAAGCATCCATCACCATTTACTCTAATTTTAAATTAAGTACTCTATTTCTTCCATGATCCCATCCCTGCTCTTTTACCGATTTTTAAAGTAAAGCAAATACTTTGTATTTTTTATTGCATCAGTAGGTATTGCAACTCGAAAAAAGTCAGTACAGGTTCAGCTTTCATTAGCCCATGGAATTATTACTCAAACAGGAATGAACTCTTGCT
The DNA here is from genome assembly GCA_963935595.1 of Schoenobius gigantellus. Lineage (NCBI taxonomy): Eukaryota > Metazoa > Arthropoda > Insecta > Lepidoptera > Crambidae > Schoenobius > Schoenobius gigantellus. Next base: position 24,334,917 of record OZ012547.1, read on the forward strand.
TAAAAAAAGTGTGCCGAGCGAGAGATAAATAACTGTACCGTTTGTCTCTTTCGTAATTTTGTGACCACAAATTCTACAAAACAGGGATTTTTTCTTAAAAACAATAACATTCAACCTGAAAGATGCTTTTGAAAATCATAATATGCTTAATAATCACAATAGGGAATATGCATGATTTTTTTTTATTTCATAAACTAATCAATTACATCTTTATTACATAGAAAAAAATATAAATAGGCTTGAAAATAGACAAGTTATTGTTCAAAGTGAAATTTAAAACATCGAATAAATTTGAGCCGTTCAAACGCCACCATTTTGCGCGCGTTTTGATGACGTCATTGGTTTTAGTTGTCATTGGTTCCGTGTTTGTTTACTATAGCGTTAGCGCACCCACATACTTATTTCGTGTCTTAATTTCAGTCAATTGTTATACAAATCATGGAAGAAGTTAAAAAACCTTTTTACAAGTATTGTATGGTACCGCAGTGCAAAAACAATATTAATAATACACCCCATTATAGTTATTTTCGCCGTAATAAAAAATTGTTTACGACCTATTCTCAGACCTACTGAATATACACAAAAATTTTCATAAAGATCGGTCAAGCCGTTTCGGAGGAGTTCGGTAACAAACACTGTGACACGAGAATTTTATATATTAGAAGATAGATTAAACTTTTAAACAAATAACAACAATCAATAATCACGCAGAGAAAATTTTAGAAAAATGGCGCCAAATATGTCGTCGTACGTACAAAGTAGTGACAAAGCAAATGCGGGCTATGCTTTGCTTTTCGTGTTTTTAAAAGCAAGGTCCGGCCGTGCTTTTTGTTATGCTTTGCTTTTAGGCATGCTTTTACAATACAAAATCTGGTAGACCAGTCAGATTATTTAGCGCAATCTTAACTTAGCATGCTAGAAAAAAGCAGGATAACAGCAAAATGTGTGTCATTCTAGACATTTGACATTTGGTAAAGAAAAAGCACTAGTGCGTAATGGTGGTCATCCCGGACGCTAAACAGCCCTGCAATATACTACTTGAGCAACTGTATTAAAGTGTCTTTTCGTATTCCACGCGTTGCGAAATTACGAAAAAAAATGGTGTAAAATGATGAGAAGGGAAAATGTATCTCCATTATCGGTTGTATTTTGTTGTAAAGATCATTTTAACGTGTGCTATATTTATGTACAGCTTAGTGTGAATTAGCTATTGAGCAGCAGATGATTCGGTCTAAAACTAACCTAACTTGTACAAAAGTTAATTAAAAACTTATCTTAAGAGCTTGCTTGTATTGCGGTTTTACTAAATTTAGATTTTTTATTACAACAAAATTAGCAAGTTAGTTTCAGTTTCGATTCGGCTATAACTTATTAGCAGAATTGGGCCGCTGATCTGAAACAAACAAGCACTTAAATACTGAAAGAAAATTTTTCATATAAATCGCAATATAGTAAGTACTTATTTATTTCATTTTGACAAAAAGTATATAAACATATCATACTTGAGTGCGCTTCAATAATATATTTTTACGTGTAAATTATAATGATATAGACATACTCGTAAATTAGGAGTTTAGGAACAATTTTAATGACAAATGGTTATGTAGGTACTTAAGTAAAGGTTATGTTTTGTTGTAAGTATTATTTAAACATTTATGAATAAAAATCTATGTTCTGGACTTAAATATACCATTTAACATAAAAAGTACCTTGCTGCTTTCAGTCCTTTGATCATTGCGCTCGTAAAATCGAGATTTGATGCAAAATATGCTGACATAATAAATGCATCTATTTTCGGTAGATTATCCGATTGTGCTTTGACAAAACCAGTTTCTGTCATCGTCCTAGATTGATTACAAATATATATACACAAGTAGTCACACAGGAATACAGTTTTTCTCACAAACACTACTAACACATGTGTTCGCGCGTAAGCGGAACCTCAGGCTGTTCTGGCAGCGGGCGGGGGTGCGAGTGAGAGCGGGCGCGAGCTGAGCAAGACGGCGTGCGCCGGCGCCGAGACGTCTACTACGATCACTTGGGCTTCGCATCGTCAAGGCACCGGGCGCTTCCTATTGTTCAACGGTCTTGCGAATAGATAGTTTTATAATACCAGCCTCAGTAAATATTATAATACAGTCCACTCTTTCATTTAAAGTCCCGTAGGACCCTAACAATGGTCCTTTAAGCTTCGCCGAGAAGATTTAGAAACTACCTATTCGTCTTACGCACCACGAACTACGCAGTTGCAAGTGGACTTTGACCGCGGACTACAAGGAATCGTCACCACAGCCTGAGACATCATCTTCAAGAAGCTCAAAGTCACCTTTTATTGGGAGTATACACGGATTAACTGTGAGCGTTCCAATCAGATAAAATTTCCCTCTTTTTGCCGATATAAAAATCATTTTTGGGAAATTTTCTTACATTTTTTGTATTTTTATTTGTTCAGATTTTCTTTAGTTGTTTGTTCCTATTAAAACATTATAAATATAATTCTTTGATTAGCTAAATATTAGCCGTTTAGTTATCCTACATTTAATAATCGCTGCGCAAACGCAGGTACTTTGTTTACGATAAGCGTCTTTTGTTCATCGATCGAACAATAGATCGTGCGAGCTCTTATCTATTCAGCCACTTTTTTTGCATACGCTTAGTTAATTGTAGTCTTTTTCTCGAATTTGTTGCGCCTATATTGTTATTTTAGATTTAGCTTGCATAATGGCCGATCAATTAAAAACATTAATTAAAAAGCGCAGTTCCATGAAGTCAAAATTAACAATATTTAATAATTACTTAAATTTAATTAAAGACAATTCTAGCCTTTCTCAGTTGCAACGTTTTGATTTAGAGGAACGTTTTGGTAAATTCGAATGTTTATATGCTGAATTCGATGCATTACAGATCGAGATCGAGGTACTGGTGGAGGATCCGAGCGCGGTTCTCGCTGAGCGCGAGGAGTTCGAGTCCCAGTATTTCCAGCTGGTGGCACGCAGCTTGCTCGGGTCTATCTCCAAGCGTGCAGGTTCCGTGTCGAGCTCAGAAAATAATAATTCAGGTGCACAAAACAAAAATAATTTCGTTCGATTACCGAAAATTAATTTACCTGTTTTCGATGGCAGCTATCAGTATTGGCTCGAATTTCGAGACACCTTTTCTTCATTAATTCATAATAATTCTAGTATTGACGATATAAATAAGTTCCACTATTTACGAGCTTCACTCAAGGGAACTGCAGCCTTAATCATAAAAAATATTGATTTCAAGGGGGATCATTACAAAATTGCATGGGATTTGTTGTGTGAGCGCTTTAATAATAATCGACTATTAATAAACAATCATCTTCAAGCTCTTTTTGACATAGAAACCATAACTTTAGAATCCAGCATTTCACTTCGTAATCTAGTCGATACAACTAACAAAAATATAAGGGCACTCACCACCTTAAACCAGCCAACCAGTTATTGGGACAACTTATTAATCTTCATTCTAGTCAAAAAATTAGATATTACGACAAGCCGTCACTGGGAGGAGCACCGTAATAGCTCAACAGAAGATCCCACCTTATCGCAATTTTGTAATTTTATTAGCAGGAAAGCGGACTTACTAGAATCTATTGAAACAAATCACAATTTTACAAATAATACAATAGTAGCCTTAAATAACAGTCATAATTTCAATAATTTAAATAATAAAAATAAACAAAGTAACATAAAAAATTCAAATAATATTACAAAAAATAAATCTTACACATGTCCGCTTTGCTCACAAACTCATAGTTTATTTACATGTGAAAATTTCAGAGCACTTACTATCGAAAATAGAATTCAAAAGGCAAAGGATCTAAATGTTTGCTTAAATTGTTTACGTTTAGGTCATAAACTCAAAAATTGTAGTTTAACTCACTGTAAATATTGCAAATACAAGCACAATACATTGCTTCATTTAGAGTCAAACAAGTCTGAGCCTATAAATCCATTGCCTTCTACTTCTGACAATGTCGCTTTGTCAGCCAATTCAATGCAGGTTGCTACTTCTGCCCAAATTTTACTGTCCACAGCTATCGTGAACGTCGTCAGCGCTGCGGGTGTCAAGTACCCGGCGCGACTACTGCTGGACAACGGTAGTACAGCCAACTTCGTAACTCAGAGCTTGTGCGATAAACTGGGTTTATCCCGACACGGTACGAGCACCAATGTCACAGGTATCAATAATCACGTATCTACTAGTACACAGTCTTGCAATCTCACAATCGAGTCTTTATGCTGTGCGTACAAAACCGAAATCGAGTGTCATGTTTTACCTGAGATAACAAAGCTTTTACCGAATTCTTTCATTCATATCAAACATGTACCTATATCTTCAGGTCTTAAGTTAGCCGATCCTAATTTCAACAAACTATCAGTCATAGATATTCTGGTGGGTGCTGAAATCTTTTGGGACGTCGTTAGTTCAGCTTCTATTCGTTTAGGTACAAATTTACCTACATTATGTGAGACAAAGTTTGGTTGGTTAGTGTCAGGCTGCGTTTCACAAAATCAAAATAGGTCTTCACATGTTTGTAACTTTTCAAATCACTCTCCCGATTTGTCACAATTTTGGGAGCTTGATCGAGTATCAGAACATCATTCTTTATCACTTGAAGAAAGGGCTTGCGAAGAGCACTTTCAGCAAAATACCTATCGCACAGATGATGGTAATTTTGTGGTCACAATGCCTCTTAAAAACGACCCCAGTGTCTTAGGGCATTCTTACAGTACCGCAAAAAATCGTTTTTTGTCGCTAGAACGTAGATTTCAGCGCGATCATATTTTTAGACATAGATATTTAGAATTTATGCGTGAATATAAGGCATTAGGACATATGTCAGAAGATACTGAACCATTTCAGCCAGCAGACGACTCCAACCCCTGTTATTTTATTCCGCATCACGGAGTCGTTCGGGAGTCTAGCTCAACTACCAAACTAAGGGTAGTCTTTGACGCTTCTGCCCCTACAACGTCTGGCTTGTCCCTAAATGACATACAAAAAATCGGACCTGTTGTTCAAGACGACTTGTTTTCAATTTTGCTTCGGTTTCGTCAACACAGGTACGTGGTTACGGGAGACATTGAAAAAATGTACCGAGCCATTGAATTACATAATGATCAACAGAACTTACAAAAAATAGTATTTCGTTTTGATCCTAAAGACCCACTTAGAGTGTACACCCTTAAAACCGTTACATACGGCACCGCCTCCGCTCCCTATTTAGCGACAAAATGTTTAACGTCGTTAGCAGAAGAAACTCAAGACGAACGGGTTAGATATGCTATATTACAAAACTTCTATGTTGATGATTATTTACAGAGTGGCAGCACTATCAAAGAGACCGTCGAAATAGCTAAGCAGGTTAATTCCATACTTTCATCTGCCAACTTTCATTTGCGTAAATGGCGCTCTAATAGTACTGAGATATTATCACAGATTGATAATTCTCATAATTGTAACAATAACTTAGATTTTTCAGAAATTCATAACGAAAATCAATCTAAAACTTTGGGGTTACACTGGATCTGTGATACTGACATATTAACATTTACCATTTCTATAAAAAATATCAAGCATATAACAAAACGACATATTTTGTCTGTCATAAGTCAAATTTTTGATCCCCTAGGTCTCGTTGGTCCCTGTATCGTAGAAGTCAAAATAATAATGCAACAGTTGTGGGTTGAAAAATATGATTGGGATCAAACAGTTTCTCCTGAAATTCAGCGTCTTTGGCAAACATTCGAAAATGAATTACCTCTAATTAATCAACTTTCTATTCCTCGTTGGATATCTTGTGAATCATCAATTACTCATGAAATTCACGTGTTTACAGACGCATCAGAGAAGGCGTACGGGGCGTGCGTGTACGTTCGCTCGCGTGACGCTTCAGGATCGGTTCACGTTCGATTATTGGCGTCAAAAAATCGTATCGCGCCAATAAAGCCTACTATAATGCCACGCCTTGAGCTTTGCGGTGGCTTAGTGGGTGCAAGACTGTGTGCTAAGGTTTTGAAATCACTTACATTGAAAATTGATGCCTGTAGATTCTGGTGTGACTCGACTATAGTACTAGGTTGGTTGTCAACTCCAGCCACCCAGTTAAAACCTTTCATTCGCAATAGAGTACACTGTATACAAGAAAGTACTCAAGGTCATACCTGGAGCTACGTACCGTCTAGGGAAAACCCAGCAGATCTCGTTTCACGTGGGCTTAGCGCTGATGTCCTTAGCAACACCTCTCTATGGTGGTCTGGACCTTCTTTTTTATCACTTCATCAGAGTGAATGGCCAAAAATGCCCAATGACGTGAAACATGACCTAGCTGAAGCAGTTACTAATTTCAGTAGTGGTTGTGGTAGTAATAATAGTATTGGCTTAAGTAGTTGCTTTATTTCGCTTTCTAACCATCAGATTGTGCAAAGCTTAACAGAAAAATTGTCTAGTCTTACAAAATTGCAAAGAGTAGTAGCCTATATAAAAAGATTCATAAACAATGTAAAAAATAAAAATAATAAATTATGTGGTCATTTATCTACTAGTGAATTACAAAATTCTATGAATTATATTTTAAAATGTTCCCAGTTTGAAATGTTTCCAGATGAATACAATTTATTAAAGTCAAATAAAAATCTTCCCCGTAAAAATAGGCTGATACATTTGACGCCTTTTCTTGATAGCAATGACCTCATTCGCGTGGGCGGGAGGCTTAATAATTCCCCCTTTGATTTTAACACTAAACACCCTATCTTGCTTTGCAGTAAACACCCCTTAACTAAACTTTTATTTCAAACTCAACACATAAAATTGTTACATGCTGGCCCTCAATTACTTTTGAGTAGTATTCGTCAAACTTATTGGCCTCTTAAAGGCAGAAACTTATCTAAGGCAATAGTTAAAAAATGTATCACATGTTTTAGACATAATGCTCAGAGCATACAACCTATTATGGGACAGCTTCCCTCTTCCAGGACCCATCTCGATTTTCCATTTGAACATTGTTATGTTGACTATGCCGGGCCGGTAATCTTAGCTGACCGAAAAGGGCGTGGATGTAGACTGGTAAAATCTTACTTGTGCATTTTTGTTTGTGCAGCTGTTAAAGCTCTACACCTGGAGCTCGTCACGGACCTCACATCCGAGGCTTACATTGCCGCTCTTAACCGGTTCGTGGCGCGTCGTGGCAAGCCGCAAAGCATTACGTCCGATAACGGGACTAACTTTGTCGGAGCTGCCAATGATATCCAAAGGTTCCTTTCACAGTCATTTGTTGCATCTGATATAGCACAACTGGGCATTGAATTTAATTTCACTCCTGCTTATTCACCTCATTTTAATTCTTTGGCCGAGGCAGCTGTTAAATCTTGTAAGCATCTTTTAAAGCGTATTTTGCAAGGCGCCCATCTCACATATGAAGAGATGGTAACATCACTCTACCAAATAGAGGCAGTTCTCAATTCTCGTCCTCTCACTCCTCTTAGTTCAGACCCAAATGATTTTTCGGCTCTTACTCCCGCACATTTCCTGATTGGACGATCACTGTTGACTGTGCCATCCCAACAGGTGACTGACTGCAATATCTCCCGATTGGACCGATGGAGAAGAACACAGTACATCAAGCAGCATTTCTGGAGACGATTCCATAATGAATATATTTCTCTTCTTCAGGCCAAAACAAAATGGATGCATTCAACAGGCGAACTGAGTGAATCATTAGTCCTCGTCAAAGATCGGACTACGCCACCCTTGTTATGGTGCCTTGGGCGAGTCGTCAAGACCTATCCCGGCAAAGATGGCATCACACGGGTAGCTGAAATAAAAACAAAGAAAGGCACTATTCGGCGTGCTTTTAATTGCATTTGTCCTCTGCCCTTAGAATAACTTGAAGACTTCGTCATTCAACCCGGGGAGCATGTTCGCGCATAAGCGGAACCTCAGGCTGTTCTGGCAGCGGGCGGGGGTGCGAGTGAGAGCGGGCGCGAGCTGAGCAAGACGGCGTGCGCCGGCGCCGAGACGTCTACTACGATCACTTGGGCTTCGTATCGTCAAGGCACCGGGCGCTTCCTATTTGTTCAACGGTCTTGCGAATAGATAGTTTTATAATACCAGCCTCAGTAAATATTATAATACAGTCCACTCTTTCATTTAAAGTCCCGTAGGACCCTAATACATGAATATCGACGCCGATAAATCCATTGAGGCATTGAGGTGAATGACCACTGACGTCACATTCCGTTTCGATCAATGGTGGCGCGTTTTGTAAGTTTGAATTGCTCTCCCATAATTTTCACTTTTTATATAATATTTCTTGGGTTTAAATAACAACTAAATAAAAAAATACCTTTAAAGTATAATGTAAAAGACAATAAAGAATCTAGAAAACATATTTGATACAAATATAAATTTTATGCATATTCCCTATTGTTAAGGAAGAGATAGCTTTTAGCGAGAAGGTCGCCTTTTGAACAATTAGTGTTAAGTGTATTATTTATACGTTGACTTTAAGCTGGTTGGTGTTGTACAACAAAGAAATATTATATTCTATTCTATTAATTCAAAATGGGTTGCGCAAAATAATTTTATATCTGCTTTTCAATACAAGATAGGTTTGAATAATATCTGTCTTTCAATTGATGGGTCGTTCCAATCGGTATATTATGTTGAACCCACCGCCACATAACAGATAATCAAATATGTCAACTTGTCAAAAATGAGTCAACACCAAAATCTCTCTGTGATATCTATACTATATAAAGCTCGAAATATATTTTAAGAAGAAAAGATTTAAAAACACATCAATGTGAGTCGAATTGTTTCAACAATATTTAAAACTTTTGTGGTTTCGCCAATATCTTGAATAGAATGTTAGTGCCAATTGTTTTTTCTAATAACTTAACATCGCATCGTGTAAGCTAAACAATAAATAACTAATATAAATTACTTTTATTAAAAAATGATAAAAATTGCGATAATATTTATGTTAGGTACATACCATGTAGTCACCCTACTAAAATGACAACGAAAATTACTGGCATTGATAAAGAATCGTTGTTGCAATATAACATTTTTTGAATACTACCACTAGAATATTTCCTGGACATAAAATCATAGTGTTATAATTATTAATAGTAGGCTAACATGATAATTTAATTTATTTTATGTTATAATTATTACAAAAAAAAACAATTTAGGTATTTTGGGCGTTAAAAGTAATTAAAATAAACAATAATAAAAAATCTTCATCTACCAATAGTTGTTTCATAACTACTAAATTATAAAATATAAGTACAACAGTAGCAACACTGTGGGAAAGGGATAAAAGGTACAGTTATTGCTATCTCTCTCGGCACACTTTTGGACTTTCAAGTGCTTAGTCTTTATGCACATAGAAATAAAGTCTAAATTTGAACAACAATATTTTGAAGAGCTCATTCCTGTTTGAGTAATAAATCCATGCATTAGCCAGACTCTAATGATGGAATTAGTTTGTTTTACTTAAATTATGCGGAGGACGACGAAACAACGCATTATCGAGACTGACTGTTAATTCAAGTACCCACCGTGACATTAAATTATTATGTTAGGTACAAACATAACATTCTCCCACACTTATTTCAAGAATATAAATCTAAGATTAGACTAAATATAAACACTAAAATGCTAAGTATTACGGAAGGATTTTTATTGACAACTTTATCTATTCTTAAAGTAGTTTTCAGTTGACATACACAAATGAAAGTACCTACAAATACCAGTGTTTTATATCTAATTAAACTTAATACCTAAAAAATATTATACATTTGATTTGTTATTCCTTAGGTAGTTAAATATCTGAATCAATGTAAAATAACATACTACTTCGAAAACAATTAAAGAAATAAACAATATTGAACGGGCAAAATTACTATATTTATTAACACCAACATTCATCCCTTTTAATAAATTCAAATTCAAATTCAAAAATCTTTATTCAACATAGGCCTTTACAGGCACTTATTGACGTCAAAACAAAGCAAAACAATCTAATTTAAAGAAATTATATTAACCTTGTATGTGCATACATCTTAAATATACTCAAGATGTCTGCAAATACAAGTAGGAATGAAAGAAAAAAAAATTGACTCTACACCTGTTCGGAAATTGGGAGAGCCTTCTCGAGAAGAACAGGCAAGAAACTCGAAAGGTCTAAATTTTTTCTAAATAGTCTATGCCGTACCTCTTTGCCGGTTTTCTAATTCTTTGAGGATGCGATTTTTGTGATATAATATTGGCTGGCGGTGGTGGTTCCGTTATGCCTAAATACTTATCCACCTCCGGCTCGGTCTCTCAGGTTCGAGAGCGAGCGGATGCGGAGGCGATACCGCAGATGGCTCCGGTGCCGCTGCAGTGTTCCTTGGCACTATGTTTTCCATCTCTCTTTCTCCAGTATAATTTTCGTAAGGGAAAAAAGAAATGAAACCACACACATCTAAGAAATCGGGCTGTGATGGAAAGCGCACTTCACGCAACTAATCAAAATGCTTTTTGTGATATTTACCATCAAAAATTAAATATGTTAAAGGACCCAGTCGCTCTGAAACTGTACCTTTCTCCCACGTAAAACTGTTATTTATAAACATCTTAAAAATACTTGATCACTTATATTGAACTGTCGTTCAATACCTTTATTTTTATACTCTATTTGCTTTAATTGTTTTCGCTTAATTGATTCGCTTGGATTAGGACGCAGCAAGTCAAAAGTGGTTCTCACCTGTCTACCCAATAATAGCTGCGCGGGAGTACAAGTTCAAGCGCATTTTCTAAATCTTTTTTCTCACGTAAGGCCTTTTTTAATGTTGTTTTTATAATTTTAACAGCATTTTCAGCTGCGCCATTGCTGCTTGGTTTATACGGTGTAGTCGTAATGTGTGAAATTCCAAGCGTTATTAAAAATCATGAAATTCTTTTCCATTAAAAGGGTGGCCGTTGTCGGAGATAACTTCAAGCGGTAAACCAAATTGTGCGAATATATGCGATAATTTAGCTTTAGTGTGTTTAGCGGAGGTATTCGGAACTCTGAAACATTCTATCCATTTTGAGTGCGCGTCTATAATGACTAAGTAGTAAACTGAATCATTGAAAAAAAGCGACATGTAACCGATACCACACCCCGGACACTCCATACAACGTTCGCAAATCAATTACCTATTACTACTACTTAAACAAATGACGTTCATACACGCGCAAATGTGTGCGTGGAATCTAGTAGGGCTGAGTGAGCGGTTATCAATCGCAATGACGCGGGAAGTGCAGCGACTGCCTTCTCTTTCACCCGCATAGCGCTGTCTCTGTTATCGCCCGGCGCTCGCGTCTACTCGTCCGAGCGATCGCGCGCGCCCTTGTTTACTTGTCAGTGATGTCTACAGGGAAGTGCCGGGTAGGACGAGGTATTTGAAATGAGTGCGAGGAGGTGAGTGGCCGTTCTGTACGTAGTACTATTATCTATTCTGTGCCGATACCAAGGCTCCTGTGGCCACAGCCAGGGATGAAGAGGTGCGGCCCGCGGCGCATATATCGCACGCAGCACACACGCGCTCGATATCGGAGTCGATTCCCGGCCAATACACATAATTCCTGGTGACACTTTGAAACGCATACTGTTAATTGTCATAACTTCGATTGGCATACATCATATGGCTTACAAATCAAAAAGCATAATAATATTTGGCATAACATATCAATAGGCATAAACATTATAATGCAGAATTGTCGAGTGGCAAAATATCAAAAATCATAATCTTTGAAAGGTATAATTTGGTTTGCCATAATTTTATTAAGCATACTTTAAAACACATAATTTTACTACGCATAACTGTTATTATCCATAATTTTGTTTAACATAATTTAACTATGCATAACTCACTAAAGATATAGTTTTATAAAGAATAATAACTCTAAATTATAGGTATCCATAAATCTTCCTCATGACATAATCCGGAATGTATTTTTGTCCATACAAGGAGTACTAATAATTTAAAAAAACTAGTGCTATTTAAAACCGACTCACTCAACCCCGACTCCACGTAGTCTTGTCTGCCCTACCCCTAGAGTGTTATTGAGAATTGCGAAGGCACGGAGGGGTGAGGCGGCCCGCATGCTGAGGAGCAGGTGGCTATGAGCGAACCGCCGCGGCTGAGGCTGGCCGGCGAAGCCGGCCATCAAGCGAAAGCTGCGGTAGTGAGCGAAAGCCATCTGCGACGATTAGCATGCGTGGGACCGCCCGCCAGAACCCCGCAGTGCCGGAGCTATGGCAGAAGTCTTACATGCTGCATACTTGCTTGCATGCCAGCTTGCGTGCCTGCATGCATTCTGCATGTCTGCATGCACGCTACATGCCTGCTGCATGACTACATGCTTGCATACATGCTGCATGCCGGCTGCATGCATGCTGCCTGTCTGCATGTATGCAAAATGATTTAATATTATTACGTGATTTTCTTACATTAATCGTAAATTAGAGCTTTTTATTTAGTACTAGTGGGCCCGGCAGACGTTGTCCTGCCCGATTCCAGCGCCACCTACCTGGTCCAACTTTACGTTTAAACCTTCCCTGGGCCTATTCAAACACACACAGAAAATTTCGTAAGAATCTGTCGAGCCGTTTCTGAGTTTTAGCGAGACAAACACACAGCGTTTCATTTTTATATATAAAAAGATTTTAAAACTATTTCTTAATAAATAACGTTAAAAAAGCAATAGTAAATAATTTAAACATAAGACAATAAACGACATTGGCGAAAATGGCCCCAGACACGGACATACAAATGTGTCACGTCATAATTTTTAACATATTTTTTGACGACGTTAGCAATTATCATTATTAAACGGACAGGCTGTAGTTTGAAACGAAAGCTTTTAACTACTGAGGCGCGTTCAGGGCCTTCGCGCGAAGTACAACTTTTCGCTCTAACCCCGTTCAATGCCTTCGAGCGTGACAACCGGGTGAAACAACCGGCCCGTTCAAGACCTTTGAGTGTCGGCGCGAGTTACAACCGAACAACCATCGAATTTGATGGTTGTAAAACGCTCTGACGTTTATGACTGAAATACTCTTACGTGATTGGATTATATTGGCGGCCATATTTTATAATGTCATATACTAGAAAGAGAGAGAAATAAAACATCATGTGAAAGAGGGAGATAAAAGATTTGGTTGCTGCAATCCGTTCAATGCCTTTGAGCGAGTTAAAAAACAACCGGACAACTACACCCAGGGCTACGTTCCAAAACATCACCCGAGTGCACTCGGTCACCCGAAGTATGTCCTAAAACATTTAGGGTGCACTCGAGAGTGTTGGAGTGGCGTGTCCTAAAACGCTACGGAGTGCACTCGATCGAGTAGAATCTCACCCGCATAATATAGCAAGGTGTAATTTCACTCGATTGGATTTGGCGGGAAATTGTGTGTATTTTAAAGTTGTGTGTGATTGTGATTACAAAGATTTCATATTCACACACAATTTGTGCATCTCGGAGAGCGAGGATGCGTTTCGTAACGTCGACAATAAGTTAATTTTAAATTCCAAAGACTATAGGTATCGTAAGTGACACGATTGTAAAATTGGCCTTCATTTCAGCTGAAGCTAGGTTAGGCCGCGATTTAACAGAATTCATATTCTGTTGGTTTTAGCATTTTCGTAGATGAAACAGAGGAATATAATCCATGCATTAAAGCGAACGGACGCGCCGATGAATTATATATTTTCTTATTTTTGTATATTTGGTTATGTAAACAAAGCAGACAACACTCTTGCCGTTCTAAAACAACCAACACTCCGACCACCCTAACCGGCCACTCTCCCCCCACCACCTACTCACTCCGGGTGATGTTTTGGAACGTAGCCCAGAGGCGCTGAACGCGCCTCTGTATACTTCGACTGACATCTACACTAGCCGCCATGAAAACAGCTAGAGATGTTATAAGTACTCGTATCACAGAATAGATAATAGTACTACGTACTCGTATTTAAATCAATCGATTTTTCAATTGTAATATAATTTCGTTCTTATTTTAACCAATTATGTCATATTTATGTTATAATGTGTATGTGTTTGTTATTAAAATACATGTTGGATATATCACAATATATAATAAAGCATAATCTCATCTTATCTTCGGGTGGGGGCGGCCCAATTATTGAGCCTTCGCACTTCGACCCACCATGGATCTTTTGTGCTACCCCTTGCTGTAAAGCTTAGTCCGTAATGCCATCGCCACCAACGGTCCAGTCTATCGTGCCCATGAGCTCAACGATGTCCTTCGGTGGTATGGCCCTGTAATCCTCCGGTTTTGGATATCCAATTCCTGTCAGCCTTAGTCTCCTGCAAGCTAGGGCGTCACAGTGGCACAGCAGGTGCTCCATGCCCTCCTCTCCCTCCTTGCAGGCCCTACAGATTTTGGAACAGGCGTGTCCCATCCTGGTTAGCATGATCCTAGTGCCGAAGTGTCCGGTTAGAGCACCCAACAGTAGGCGAATCTGGGATCTGCTTGAGCTCAGTGTAAATTTGAGCCAATTGTCCATACCCATGAAGAGCTTGGCGCGGTTCATTCCTTTTTGATTGGCCCATTCTCTTTGGTGCCTCATTTGCAGTTGAGTTCTTAGACCTGTGCTGACTATTGGAGTGATCCCGACAAATGGTTCCGGTCCTACCAATTGTAATAAAGCATAATAATAGTTGGTGTTTCAATATTGAACAAAATCGATTTTCGATTTTGTAGTTCATTGTTTTTTTTACTCACTCGCTTACTTGCTCTCGTGTTTGTGTAGTGCGTTTTTAATTATTTTTATATTTTTGGATTGCTTATAAATACTTGGCTATTCTTACGGAGTCTGGCATTAAACAACGCTTGATAAGCTCAATACGAAATGGAAGGTGTTTGTGTTAATTGTGATTCTGCTGGTGGTTCCATGGTATTGGAAAATGAGCAGATTCTTCGCTGTATACAACAATGAACGGCACCCCGTCTGGTAAGCCTATTTAGCTTTTTTCTAAATCTTTTGATTAATGTGCATTTCCTAAATATTTTTTATTCTTCATGAAGCTTCAAACTCATGATCAAAGCAACGTATTCAAATTTTAGAGCAAATGTAACATAGTTTACTTTACGATTATAACCTCAAAATGTAAATTAGTTTCTGTTTAGCTGGAGCCAGAAAACACATAGCTATTTCACCAGGCTAGGCGGTCCTGTTGAAAGGCAGCACCATCAGAGCCACTATCAAAAAAAAAGACATATGAGGCAATGCCGGAGGTGGTGCTGGCCGGACACAAGTGCAGGATCGTGCGCTCCAGGAACAAGTCCATCCTTCTCTTATCCAGAGACATGGACAACAAGTCGCCATTGACCAAGGCAGGGGAATTACTGGGAAAGCTAGAGGGTGGCCCAAAAGTCATCAGTGTGGATGTCATGAGGACGGACCTAGAGAGAGGCGAAGTGCCAGACTATACTCTCTTCACGAGGGCAGCCAATAAGCACGAAATTATTGTGTACGAGGGCCGAGGTCAAAATCTTGACTTCCTACTGAAAAACAAGGAGCAGACACCACGCCATGGCCAAACGGAGAGCGGCTCAGCCAGACTACAAAGGCTACACGAAGAAGCAAGGCAAGCAGAGAGTATAAGAACACGCCTTCTGTCGCGTAGATCCCCGACCGAACACCTAATCAGGGGAATTTGCGTTGCCCTGGAAGGATCGAGTACCAGAACGCCGCCTCTTAGAATCACCCCAGAAAAAACTACACCCCAAGCGGAGATGCCCCTCTCAAGCAAAATAACCACACTTAAAGACATGGGGAGGGTTCGCCCGCCAAATTGCGTGCATCACTTCAGGTAAAATATACTGCCTGCAGAGAAATACTAGAAGCATTCCAGAACGATGCTCGCATGTTGCTACGAGAACGGCTGGATACGGCGAAGGCAGTAGTCTATAATAACGACACTGGAACAGTTTTGGCGGGTGGCCCCAGAGTGGGAAATCACCGATACATGGCAGCATACAGTGGAACGCCGGGTATGGTTCTCGAGGATCGTGAACGGACATCAGAGAGGGGAGCCCCAGCATTCTATACCCCCGCCGAGGACCCAATAGTCGTGGTTGCTAAGTGCACCCGTTTCCTGTTGGAGGGCAGGATCCTAGAGACCGCTAAGGCGGTGACGGGAGTGCGTGTCGGGCCACGCGCAGTGTAGGGTTCCGTAGTTGCAAATGCCAACTTTGAGTTCACACTCACACACCTCACAACATGTTGCTATTAAATTAGGCATTATTATTATTAATAAAGCTGCAATGATTTTATATTTCCTTAACTTCACGTGGTTCGTAAATTTATATTCAGTATTAATTTTCAATGAAATTTAGTTTTCCAAGTACATTTTATAAGTTGGTCTTCTATAACTTTTTAGTTTGTACTTAGTACTCAACTCTGATAGTTTTCCTTTAAACTTTTTCACGTGTCCATATATAACCGTTTAGCAGATAGAGGGGGGGGGACACTTACCTCTAACAAAAATGTGCACTTTAAAACCAAATATTTCAGAAACGGATCCCTAAATCGAAAAATGGTGTTCTGAACCTTACATTATTTTTTAAAGACCTATTCAAGAATACCCAACACGATGGGTTAGTCGAGAAAAAAAAATTACTCCCACTATGGGAGCTACCCTGAAAAAAATTTTTTTTCAATATTTTTTTCTACCACTTTTTTGGCATGAATAATATACATATCCATACAAAATTACAGCTTTCTAGTACTAATAGTCTCTGAGCAAAACCGCGAACAGACAGACAGACAGACATGGCGAAACTATAAGGGTTCCTTGTTTACTAAGGAATCCTAAATATGTGAATTTCATCGTCTTTTTAAGGATTAGAGAGTGACGAAGAAAAATTTCATCAGTACTTTAGAATGAACAAAGCACAATTTGAGGAAATCCATTCGCTAATTGAAGGAGTTACTTTACACTTTGTGTCATATAAAACTTTTCGTTGACATACAAGTTCAATAAGTTCTTCAGTCATTTTTCAGAAATACGCGCAAATAAAATAAAAAGGAGTCCGCTAGATGTTCGCGTCACGAGTCACGCGCCCGGTATTGAAACACATTTGCGTGTCGCGTCATAACCCCCACCACCGTTCTGGCGCAATCGGTGGCCAGCAGTCCGCAGTCGGCGCCACGACAGAAAGCGTTGTATATCGTGTCGTGTCGCGACGCCGTCTGTCATTTTTCTTTCAGCTTTTATGTAATTGGTGCTACCCTGAAACTATCGCGGATGTACACATTTCTAATTTTGTCCCGCATTGTCACCGCTGACCAGCGCAACATGCGCATCTCTGAGGTGTGGAGCTTGTTTAGGTGGTGTTTGGATGTAGCCCAGCATTCCGAACCATACAGCATAGCAGGTCTAATTGCTGTTTTGTAAACTCGCCCTTTCACCTTAAGCGGCAAACGCCTGACACACATAACGCCTGTGAGCTTTCTCCATTTCATCCAGCTTGTCTGAGTTCTATGGAGGATATCGCTATCTATTCTGCCATCGCTGCTTAATATGGAGCCAAGGTATTTAAATTGATTGACTGTTGGTAAACGGTCGTTTCCTATATAGAAGCTGACTTCATTTGGGTTTGTTGTGCCGTCAAATATGCATGACATATGCTCGGTTTTCTTCCTGCTGATTCTGAGGCTATTTCCTTCTAGCGCTTCCACCCAGTAATTTAAATCACGTTGGAGGTCCTTCGCGTTGTTATCTATGAGGGTCACGTCATCGGCGTAAAGAAGATTCCATGGCACTGTACGCTGTCATTGCTTAGTGACGTTATCTATTGTGGCGTTGAAAAGTAGGGGACTCAAAGTAGACCCTTGGTGTACGCCCACCGCAAGATCGAAACCCACACTTGTGCCCGCTGGGCATACAACTTGAGTTGAGACGTTTGTGTACATATCTAGGATCGGCTATGTAAGGTTCTAGAATACAGTGTGCTCGGAGGGCTTCCCAGATCAATTCACGTGGTACATGATCGAACGCCTTTTCCAGATCAAATAAATATCATGTGCAAGTTTATGTTACTAGCTTTAGCATTTTCTGTGAGTATCCTAATGGCTTGGATTGTATCTGATGTACTTTTGCCAGCCACAAACCCGCATTGGTTTGGTGTAAGTTCGACTATCTTGTTAAGTCTACTATTTATTATCCGCTCCCGTAGTTTGAACGTATGATCCATCTATTTTATTTTTTATTTATTTTTATTTACACACTTTATTGCACAAATACAATTATACTATGTCTTATAAAATAAACAGTGGTACAATGGCAAATGGTGGACTTATCTCTAGAAGAGATTTCTTCCAGTCAACCCATGGTAGTTGGAATAATACAATGGTGAGCGCTGTTCTCTTGCGCAGAAATGTATAGATTATTACTAATATATAATACATATATTATATTGTATATAATTATATCTATACACATAATACATATAGGTAAAATAAACCTAACTACACATTATTATAGAAATAAATATACATTATATAAATATACTATATAAATACAGACGAGGTGAATACCTTGCAGTCAAGATGAATATTTGGTGAGAATTTTAAAAAGAGGATTCTGTACAATATAAAAAAAAATTATGTGGGAGTTAGGGAAAGGTAATATTTTTTGAGATGTTTTTAGAAGGAAGATATGGATGGACAATTTTGAATTGTAGTGGGAAGCTTGTTCCAAAGTTGAGCGGCACGATAGGAGAACGAATGCAAAAAGAAATGGGAGTTGGCCGTGGGAAGCTCAAGCATTCTTAATTTTACGCATGAACGGATGGGACGATTAGGAGGAGATGATAACAGAAACCGGGAACGGAGATATGCAGGAGTGTTAGGATCATTTAAAATTTTATATAGAGTTGACAGGATGTGCACATCACGCCGAAGCCGGATAGGAAGCCAATTTAATTGAGTGCGAAACTGGGAAATGTGGTCATACTTACGAAGACCGAATATAAAACGGATAGCTAGGTTTTGCAGGCGTTCCAGTTTGTTAAGCAATTCTTCAGTTATGTCTAGGTAACAGACATCGGCGTAGTCGAGAATGGGAAGTAAAAGTGTTTGTGCAAGCAATTTTATTGCTCGATAACTTCCGCAGTCACGTACATCACCCTTACCTTTATAAAACGGTATCAGGTAACTTTTACGCCAGGCATCCGGTATTGTTTCGCCAGCAATGAATCTATTGAATAGTACTTGCAACTAGTGTATACCAATATCTCCAATGTATTTCCAGATTTCAATTGGTATTTCATCTGGGCCTTGAGCTTTGTTATTTTTCATCTGCTGGATTGTTTTTTTGATTTCCTCTGTGGAAACTGTGTCTATAGGACCCGAGACAGGTATAGGATGCCCATAAGTCAGAGTTCTGGGGTTAGTTACATTGAGCAGATGACTATAGTACTCAGACCATCTACGTCTGATGTCAGCATCCGCTTTTAATAATTTTCCGGCTGCGTTATTGATATACTTGGCTGAAACTATATCTTTTGCACCATTGGTTCTACTCTTTGCAACCCTGTGGATGTCTATTTCAGATTTTGCAGATTCCAGCTCTGTATAAAGGTTTGCATCCGCTTCTGCTCTAGAAATTGCACTGCACGTTTCGCTTTTGACTTTACGGCTTTGTAGTCTGTCTCGTCCGCAGGATCACCTGACTCTTGCCATTTCTTAAAAGCCAAATTCTTTATCTGTACAGGAAATTGGCTTTTAAGAAATGGCAAGAGTCAGGTGATCGCAAACTCAACCACACACAGCTTAATCGTGCATTTATTAAATGTACCTATTCCCGCCTCAAAAACATTTGAAAACAGTTTCATTAGTTCCTTGATTGCATCCCTTGTGTTGGACGGAGTTTGCGTGCTTATGCAATTTATTTGACCTTGACCTACGGTAGAAAATTTTATACCAAAAGATCGCATCCAATCTCGTCTCAATAACGATGGACTAATGGCCATTTTCACCAACCTCTTCTTAGCTTAGGGGACTCTTAGGTGGCATGCTGTCACATTCTTTTCATTAAAGACAAAAAGTGACAGCATGCGTCTTAGGGGCTACCTAAGCTAAGTAATGGTTGGTGAAATCGACCATAAATTTATTATCTATGACAGTGGCTGGCTCATATTCGTCAAAGTAATACCGTTAATGTGTTAACCAGTTATCAAACAGTCTGTTATCAATATGGCTGAAGGGATAAATTTATCTTTTGGTTTAACTTTTTGACCGCTATACATTTTTAAACTCTAAACACAAGGCTGCAAAACATACCTACATATGAAAATATTTTTTTATAAATTTTATATGAAATATTAATGCTGACCGCCGATCCAGTATCGCCTTCAAAGTTAATGGGAATACCGTTTATTTTGACAGAAATTATCCAACGCTCATCGGATTCCTTATCGCTTAAATTATAGATCATAACTTCACTGTTACTTTCTTATTCAGAAGACGATTCTATTGCTCGTTCGTCACTAACAACATGAACACAATTTTGTTTACGAGAACGACATACCTTGGCAATATTTTATATCCTTTTTTTTCCACAAACACAAACACAAATCGCTGTTAAGAAAAGAGCATCTCCGCCGGGTGCAAACCCTGACAGCGGTAGCAGCGACCGAGCCCGCTGCCTCCGCCGTTTACGTCGCGTTGTCGCCCTGACCGGGGGCGATGAGCCGCCGCCGCCGCCGGGGTGGCCGGGGCCCGGCCCGCCGCGTGCACCCACCGCCTCAAACTGGTCTCGTACTGCCGCCTCAAGCGACAACGCCAACTACGTGGCACGCGTGAATGTCAAATCTTCATCTTTCTCCGTCATAATTCCTTGTCGAATTCGATCACTATATAAGCCGTATACGAATTGATCGCGTACATTTTCCTTTAAGATGTCCGTAGTGGTAAACTTGCAGGCCTTACTCAATTTCTTCAGCTGCACCAAATACTAAGTGATCGATTGTCCCTCGACTTGCTTACATAATTTGAATATTAATCTTTCGGCGATCACTGATCTTTTCGGTGATAGATGCTCTTCAACCAACCTATCGATCACTTCGATTGATACAAGTTCCGGTTTTTCGGGCTAACAAAGATCTATAATTAGATCTAGGGCTTCAGTGCCGACGATCGCCACAAGATGCTTTTAATCTGCTCATATAAGTCGACCACCTGTCGACGTGTAACTCTTTTAAATTGTAATTCTTTTAAACTCCCAAAATCTGGTTTTCGATTTTCACTCATGTTCACAAACGTATTTAAAATAATTTTTACGTATTTTTGCGCTATACTCGTCGCCAAATAGTTTAAATAGGTATATAAGTTAAACTAAAAATAATATAAAATAGTATGTTTGTACCTAACATAATAATTTAATGTCACTGTGGGTACTTGAACCTATCTATTGTAGGAGTGCATTAAACAGTCAGTCTTGTTATTGCGTTGTTTCATTGAACATCGTCCTCCGCATAATTTAAGTAAAACAAACTATTTACCTGTTCTATAAAAACAATTATTTTTTCTTAGAATTACCAATATCAAGATCAAGTTAAATAGGTATTGTATTATTGTTTATCTACATTCTCGCGACATGTTTTCGTAATAAAATGTATCATGTCATCATCATCATTACAGCTCATATATGTCCCCACCAACCCTAACTACATATTTAGGGCGATTAGGCCTTAGTCAAACCACGCTGGCCCAGTGCGGATTGGTTGACTTCACATACACCTTTGAATTACTTCGCAGGTGTATGCAGATTGCCTCACGATGTTTTCCTTCACCGTAGGAGAGTCAGACAAATGTACTACATATGAAATTCGAAAACGAAAATCACATTGCTACATGGCGGTCTCAAACTCCGGACCTCCCGATTGGAAGGCAAGTGTCGAGTCCACAGCGCCACCGACGCTCTTGGCACGTATAACTATTACCTTGCTCTTTGCCTGCGTAGTTAGAACCAATTACTAACATATTTGTTGAAAGTTTAGCTATATATCTACTCATTAACAATTAAAAATTATTAATTTTTAAAATAAATTCGAAGCAGAGTGTACATTTCCGAGAATACTGCGCAGGTAGAAAGGCCCAAGTAACTGTTTGGGGATAAAGGAACATCTGCTTGTTATTAGTATTATTATATTTAGTCCATAGGAGTTGCCCATAGGAGCGCAGTTGTACTTCGACTTTTTTCTCAGTTGTACATATTTCACCTCGTGCAAACGTATTTTATTGTGTTTCTAATTGTAAAAGACGTATTTAATTGTGGAAACTGTTTTGAATGTTTTTTTCGACACGATTTTGAGTCAAGTGAACACGGTTTTGAGTTTTCAGTTTACTAAGAACTATTCTGAATTTTTTAATAAGCATTTAGACTTTTTAAGCTTGCTTTTTGTATTATTCCATCATTAGAGTCTGGCTAATGAAAGCTGGACCTGACTATTTTCGAGTTGCAACACTGATTCAATGTCCCTTTGTAGTTTAGTTGAACATGATGATTATTTTGTAATTTATCTTTCGGTTTTCTTAAAAACTTTTCATAAAAAATACAAAGTATTTGCTTCACGTTAAAAATCGGTACAAGAGCAGGGATGGGATCATGGAAGAGATGGAGTAATTTATAATAAGAGTCAATGATGATGGATGCTTTTTGTATCATGTAATAAATTAAAATTGATTTTCCACTTTTTAGAGCATTAAAATAAAAGCTTGTTTTTATCATTATTATATATTCTTTATTATACTTAAATTGCCATACATTTTTTATACACAGTAACGTACAAAGGCGAGCTTATCTCTTTAAGAGATCTCTACCAGCCAACGTTAGCAGGTGTACGAGAGGTTAAAAATTGCGGGAAGGTGTACAATTACAAAACTATATTAGTTTCTATTTTTTTTTACATTGACAGTTTATATTTTTTTTTACTATCATCAATTTATTATATTATCCGATATGGTTGAAAATAGTTATCGAATGTATGTGTTATTTTTTTATTAGTTTAATTTAATGGCTGATAAATATGTACAATATTCAACAACACTATAGACGTGCAAAACATTCGACGTTCGACTTTTGACTGAGAAATTGAGAATGAGTTAAGCAGCGAAGCGACTTTTATAGGCACACGACAGACAGGGCCCGATTAAAATCGTGACGCGCTAACATGGTCCGAGAAATCGTGTAATGTAATAGGTACATTAAAAGGTTCGCGTTCTCAAGAAAAGTTCAGAGCAAACCGATATTAACCGGTATATCTCAAACCGGTTCTGAGCCATGGATATAAGCAATTTCTTTTTTTTTATACCACTAAGGTGGCAAACAAGCATATGGTCCACCTGATGCTATGCAGTTACCGTAGCCTATGGACGCTTGCAACACTGGGAGTATCGCTTGCGCGTTGCTGACCCTTTAAAAACTTTTTAATACCCTTTTTGAAAAACCCCATGCTGTAGTCTCTTGAGAAAACCTCGACAGGGAGTTCATTCCACATCCTGAGCGTACGCGGGAGGAAGTTCCTCTGAAACCGTACCGTACGGGACTATTTAGCTTCTAGGGTGTGAGAGTGAATTCCCTGCCGATGGCGAGCTGTGCGATGATAGAAAGTGGCCGTAGGCATCATGTCAAACAGCTCCTCGGAACTTATCCCATTATACATTCTTTGCCATAGGTATATTGTTTTGTCTCTTTCTTCCCTGTCTACAGCAGCCGTGCTAAGTCTAAACATACTACAAAATACATAGGTATTGAAACAAACAGTGATACAAATAAGATAAAAATATTATACTTATAGAACAAAATATTAGTAAGTACAAAAGTTAGAAAAGCTAAAAAAGTGTCACGAAGTGCTGACTCGGCGCCTCATGCGACTGATTGCCGGGGCGGCCTCGATGCACTTGCAGGCCAATTATGGATCTTTCATCGTATGATATGGTATAAATTTGAGAATAAGAAGTCATGAAATGCTGCATTTCGTATTACCGATCTCCAATGATATCATCACTATGGCATAATTTTAATGATGTCATCATAAAGTAATGAACAAATGATCAAAAATCTGACCGGAACTCGTATTTTTCCTTTTGCAATATGATATCATATGATATCATTTGCAAAACCATGAGATCGGTAATAGGCCCTATGGGGTCGAATCTTACTATGCAGTGTGTGACGCTGTAATAACGCAAATACAAACATGTCCTTATTAGTATTTTATTTAAATTAAATTAGTAAACAGTAATTACCTAGTCAGTATGACTGACTAGGTAATTACTGTCCAGTCCAGAAATAAATACGAAAATAACAATGTTCTTTAAGGCGAGAACAAAATCCAGGTAAAAGATAAATCTACTTACTTAGACGGCATTGAATTGCTTAATTTTAAATTATTTTCTGATTCTTGAAAAGTGTCGGTCATTTCGCGCACCTACGTATAATACAACGCGAATAAGGTGATTTGATGATTTATTATAATGAGTCCTTGTCAACCACTAGCTAGAGATATTTTTGACGTGTATTTTATGGTCTAACTGCTAATTACGTAATATAAAATTTCTCAATGATTGATGTTAATAAGCAATGTGTCAACGATGGCCGTTCCGTTTTTTATTCTCGCGAAACAAAACGTATATATATATTATATAGTAAATACAATTTTTCAAAAGATACTTATAATAAGCGTTATGCGTTATAATAAGCGTCGTGTTTTGAGCATATGATGTTTTGCGATAATGATATTTTGATAATATGATATGTTAACGCCGTTGAACGACGGTACATATTTTATTAAATTTAAGCAAATAAATACACGCACCCTCACCTCACATGCACACGCACACAACAAAACTTTCCTTATATATCCTTCCCTGAACCTTCCTCTCACTCTCGAGTACCGATCTTGCTACGCAAACGCACCGCTCCGCAATAAAAATTCGCAAAGTTGATAAATCTCAATTTGATTTCGTCGCGAGTGTTTAATTATACTTAGTACTAGCTGTGCCCGCGACTTCGTCCGCGTGGAATAGTAACTTTTGTTGAAGTTGATAAAAAGTAGCCTATGTTATACCTTATATAATTAGCTGTCTATTTGTGAAAGTCGCGTCAAAATTGGTCCAGTCGTTCCGGAGATTAGCGGGAACAAACAGACAGACAGACAAAAAAAAATTAAATTGTGTTTTTGTTATTGGTACCCGATATACATTCATACCCATTTAATAAAAACTTGTTATTTTGACATTACAAACAGACACTTCAATTTTATTTATTTGTATAGATATAAGTAGCGACTTGTGTGTATAATAAAGCTATCGAAGAAAGAAGAAATAGCGAGTTCTAGTGCCGGCCGGCTGAAGAGTGAGTGTTGCTGCTTTTAAAGGTACGGTGCTGTCCTTCCTATTTCTTTTACCGCTCGCCTACACAAGTTCTTGGTCCTTCTGTCCCGGATTCCGCAACATACACTCCACCAATACATATATTTAAAAATTCAATAGTCGTTTGTTCCCCGAATCGAATTTGTTTCAACACTACCACCAAGAGTGGGAGACTCTTAAATTTGTTAAAACCGCAACTAATTCACGCACGCATTTATAGTATTTACCGCATATTTATATATTTCAACGCATTGTAATATTACTCACACTCCATATTATAAAACTCAATTTCCGCATTTATTTATCTGCCTATTCCACCACAGGGAGAATCGGTACTGGGTCGCCTGCGTGGGTACCTCTATCTTACATATTGTTGAGGTTACTTACTATAAGTTCTCTATGGCTGAAAGCATTGTGTCTATTGTGATGTTAGTTAAATTTGAAATAAAGGAAGATGGTCTTAACAGTGTAATTGATTTTACTTATTTAATTTCATAGAATATTGGAATATGCTTAGAATAATATTGTAAGGGAATATGATTATTTGCATAAATTTAGCATTCTAACAGGTTATGGGCCGCCCCATATTCCATGTTCTGTGATTTTTTTGGAAACATTAATACCTACTTAAAAATAGTGAAATATGGCTACTAAGAAAATAAATGAAATGATTCCTCGGTTGGAAAATGGTAATAATTTTCACAACTGGAAATTCAGAATGGAATTATTAATGGAAGAAAATGGTCTTAGTGAGATAGTGAAATGTGATGTGATGATGTAAAAGAAGAAGACAAAAAGAAAGACGCAAAAGCAAAGTCATTAATTGTGCAATGCATAGGCGATAATTTATTTGAAATCGTTAAGGAATGCAAAAGTTAAAAAAAAAACTACAAAAATAACTTGCTGGTTTCCTTTTAAAAAAGGTAAAAATATTATTTACTTTTATTAGTAGTTTTTACAGAAATTAGCAAAAAGTTGCGCTGTAGGTCAAAATTCATAATTTCATCTTTGAATAAAAATTGTCTGGAAAAGACAAAAGTACGAAGTAGAAATAAAGAAAATTGCTTCTAATACATAAAAAAATGAAAAAACTGAAAGTTACAAAATCATACTACAAGTTCTGTTTAAAATTGTCTAAGGCTATGGTTTATTTAGATAATTTCCATGCAACTTAAAAGAAATCATGGCAGTACTTTATTTTTTATTTTTTTTTATTTTTTTTTTATGAATGGCCCGGCAAATGACCTCCTCCCGCCTGATGTTAAGCGGTGAAAGAGGCCCAAATGAGTTGACAGATAGAGTAGGGACGACATCCACTCTCCTACCCGCCCGCCCCTTGCCGGCCCAAAAGATGCTTTTTCACGCCTCTTTTGAAGGAACCCATGTTGTAGGATGGAGGAAACACGTGCGCAGGTAGAGAATTCCAAGTGTGGGATGAACGACAGAAGAAGGAATCTTGGAATTTCTTGGTACGGTGTGAAAAGGAGGACACAGTGTACGGATGGCTCCGAAGGCCCTTACGCGTGTTTCGGTTAAGGAATGGAGAGGGAGGGATAAGGTTAAAGGTTAAAGTACGTCATTATCCAGCCTTTTTGGTTGAACTGATTGAAGCAGAACGAAGTTTGCAATCCTTTTTGGATAGCAAACCTCTTTGCTATCCAAAAAGCTGTAACCTCTTTGGATTGACCTAACCACAGAGGTTGCATAGGTTTTGGACGTTTTGGAACATGATTGATTAGGATTACGAATGTTTCGATGACATCATTCATTTGTTTTCCTGATTGAAATTGTTTGTTAAGTTTGAAACTACTTTTGAGATTACGGACAAACTTTTGATTATAAATAAACCGATACGCTATTTTGAAATGGCTGCTTTCGAAAACGAAGACTACGCAGATATTTTGTTTTATTATGGTTTTTGTAATGGTAACGCAGCTGAATCACAAAGAGAGTACTAAATCAGATTTCCTGATCGCCGTTTGCCTCACATGAGCTTGTTTGGTGCATCCTATCAGCGCATTTGAGAAACGGGCTCAGTTCAACGACGACAACGCGATCTTGGTAGACCGCTCGTTGGTAATGTTGGTGTTGACGAGGACGATGATGAAATTATTCGGTGTTTCAGAGCAGATCCTACTGAGTCCACAAGGCAAGTGGCAAGAATACATGGCATATCATAATGGAGAGCCTGGTTTGCCGCATCGCGTACAGCACAACTGTATCCATTCCATTACACACCAGTTCAAGCCATTGAAGAAAGTGAGAAGAACTGATTTTTGCAGATTTTTAATCAATGCTGAGATTGAAGATCCAGATTATCGAAAGAAAATCCTGTGGACCGACAAATCTACGTTCGATCGCGATGGCATCACAAACTACCATAATATTCACTTTTGGGCCCCTAAAGGTCAAAACCCAAGAAAAAGTAAAGAAAGGGCTCACCAGAGAAGATTCTCACTAAATGTGTGGATGGGGACCTGACCCAACACCTGAATGGCACAACATACGAAACTTTTTTAAGAGAGGAAGTGAACACGGTTTTGGAAGATGTTCCGCTAGCTACAAGAAATATGGTATACCAGCAGGCGTAGCACGGGCTGCCAAGACGGGACTTGAGTCACGCATTATCTCACAATTTCAGTGACATAATATCTATGTCTTAAAGAGTAGCACGGCGGCGCGTATTGAGGCTGCGGTCCGATAACAGCGCTCACAGTGCTAACGATTATAATCGCCTTGTCCAAATTAAAGAGAACACTGAAAATACTATCAGCATGCTTACGATTTCGGTCCGGAAGAACAGGTACATTCATTTTGAACCGAAAACACAATTATCGAACGTCAGACTAACAGTTCGCATAAAGTGATTTCACTCCAGAGCATTAGCGCCGTAAGTTCTATATGACATTAACGATGTCGTCATGTGGCTCTTCATGCCGGCTAACATTAGCGCGCTCACAACATTTCGGGACGCGTTTGAGCGCGCTAATAGTGACTCTTATTGATTTTCGGAACGCAACCTTAGTGTGACTGACATGATAAAATTTCTTGACGCTCCTCTAAGGATACGTGTCACTGAGTCTTATCACAAATTTCTTGGCAGCCCGTGCTACGCCTGCAGCATGATGGGTGCCCAGCTCACTTTTACCGTGGTGTACGACAGTGGCTGGATGAAAATTATCCACTAAGATGGATCGGTAGAGGTGGCCCGACTCCATGGCCGACGAGAAGTCCTGATTTGACGCCCTGTGACTATTATCTTTGGGGTCACATGAAAGATCTAGTCTACCCCTCACCTGCGACTTCCATTGAAGATTTGAGGGCGAGGATCGTATCAGCTGCTGAAGTCATTACGACATCACTTTCAACGCGTGTGACAGTGAGTACGCCGTAGGCTGCGTGCCTGCATACTCATTAAGTAACAATGGCAGACAATTTGAACAGGACTTATAAATGTTTTTATTTATATTGGTTTGTTGTTTAGTATTTTTCAGTCTTTTGTGTATTAAAATGCAATTTCCTTTATTTCTACTTCGTACTTTTGCCTTTTCCAGACAATTTTTATTCAAAGATGAAATTATGAATTTTGACCTACAGCGCAACTTTTACAGAAAGCAATTTCTGTAAAAACTACTAATAAAAGCAAATAATATTTTACCTTTTTAAAAGCTTATGAAACCAGCACGTTATTTTAGTAGTTTTTACGCCAACTGTCATACATTTTTTTTTTCAATAATTGACGTCGATTTTCAGAAAGATAAAAAATTTATCGACTTAATTGTCAATCTCTATATATAATAAAATCGTAGGGGTACAAAAATCTGTAATTGCGAAATATTAAGAAAAAAAATACACAGGTCGCCTTAAAATCATTAGCAGAACACGATAGAATAGTTTTTTTAAAAATTGTTTGTTTGTTTGTCTGTTTGTCCGGAAAGATCTCCGAAACTACTGGACAGAATTTGATATGGCTTACACCACAATGCTTAGAATTTTCCGGAAGAACATTTAGGCATAATTTCGTTTGTTTAAATTCACTTTTTATTTTTAGTGAAAAAATATCATATAAAATTTTTGAATTGGCTTTAGGTAGAAAAACAACATGGCGCACGTGAAATAAATTTTTGACAAGTCTGTCACATAGTACTGAGAGAAGATATTTTCTTCCACGAAGCAAAGGCAATGGAACTACGCCATACAGCCTGGTCTTAAGTAATTGGATTTCGAAAATTGAAAGGCAGGAATGAAGTGTTTCACATAGTACAAATAAAATTTAATATTTTCTGTTAATGGCTGTACCCAACTTCAAGCTGCTGCAAAAAGATCAAGCCATACAACCAATGTATAAAGCATTTTTTATGATAATACTTATCGAGTGTCCATAAAATTTGCAGATTGGTTTAATTCTTGACTAATTTTCACAAAATCGGTACAATTTTTGAAATATTTAAAATGTTGAAAAATGAAGATACTCTTTTCAAGGTATTTTGAAAGGTGTTATATGTTTTACATTAGGACTAAGGAATCAAACTCTTTCATCCATTTAAAACTATTAAAAGTAATAGATTAATATTGATAATTAAAAAAAATATCTGACTGCAATGTTCTGGGTTACGCGTAGAGGGACGGGACGGGACTCTTGATCCTAATGTCTAAAATGACGGATCACATTTTTTTGGATCCACCCAAGGAACATGGATATCGAACGAAGAACCTAAAGAGTAGAACACATTGAACCTAGCCACGTGGACTTAATTTCACATGACTGCCGATAAAGTTCGTTTCCAAACCCAGCGATATGCATATCAAATGAAAGGCCTTGATGAGTAGAGCACTATGAACATAGGAAAATCGCCCTAAATTCAACATGGCCGCCGCTCAAATAAAACTGATAAAAGTTCGTTTCCAAACCCAGCAATATGGGTATCAAATGAAAGGCATTGATGAGTAGAGCACTATGAACCTAGCAACATTGACATAAATTCAACATGGCAGCCGCTCAAAAAAGGTGGATAAAAGTTAGTTTCCAAACCTAGCAATATGGGTATCAAATGAAAGGCATTGATGAGTAGAGCACTATGAACCTAGCAACATTGACATAAATTCAACATGGCCGCTGCTCAAAAAAGGTGGATAAAAGTTAGTTTCCAAACCTAGCAATATGGGTATCAAATGAAAGGCTTTGAAGAGTAGAGCACTATGAACCTAGCAACATTGACATAAATTTAACATGGCCGTCGCTCAAAAAAGGTGGATAAAAGTTAGTTTCCAAGCCTAGCAATATGGGTATCAAATGAAAGGCCTTGAAGAGTAGAGCATTAGGTACCTAGGAAAATCGACCTAAATTCAACATGGCCGCCGCACAAAAAAAAGGATAAAAGTTCGATTTCAAACCCAGCAATATGGGTATCAAATGAAAGGCCCTGATGAGTAGAGCACTATGAACCTAGCAACATTGACATAAATTCAACATAGCCGCCGCTCTAAAAAGAAGAATAATAGTTCGTTTCCAAACCTAGCAATATGGGTATCAACTGAAAGGCCTAAAGAGTAGAGCATATGGACTAAGGAAAATTGCCCTAAATTAAACATGGCCGCCGCTCAAAAATGGATAAAAGTTCGTTTTCAAACCCAGCAATATGGGTATCAAATAAAAGGCTTTGATAAGTAGAGCACTATGAACCTAGCAATATTGACATAAATTCAACATGGCCGCCGCTCAAAAAAGATAGATAAAAGTTCGTTTCCAAACCTAGCAATATGGGTATCAAATGAAAGGCCTTGAAGAGTAGAGCATTAGGAACCTAGCAAAATAGACCTAATCTCAACATGGCCGCCGCTCAAAAAAAAAGGATAAAAGTTCGTTTCCAAACCTAGCAATATGGGTATCAAATGAAAAGCCTAAAACAGTAGAGCATTATGAACTTAGGAAAATTGCTATAAATTCAACATGGCCGCCGCTCAAAAAATGGATAATAGTTCGTTTCCAATCCCAGCAATATGGGTCTCAAATGAAAGGCCTTGATAAGTAGAGCACTATGAACCTAGCAACATTTACATAAATTCATCATGGCCGCCACTCAAAAAAGGTGGATAAAAGTTAGTTTCCAAACCTAGCAATATGGGTATCAAATGAAAGGCCTTGAAGAGTAGAGCATTAGGTACCTACGAAAATCTACCTAAATTCAAAATGGCCGCCGCTCAAAAAAAGGATAAATGTTCGTTTTCAAACCGAGCAATGTGGATACCAAATGAAAGGCCTTGATGAGTAGAGCATTAGGTACCTACGAAAATCTACCTAAATTCAAAATGGCCGCCGCTCAAAAAAAGGATAAATGTTCGTTTTCAAACCGAGCAATGTGGATACCAAATGAAAGGCCTTGATGAGTAGAGCACTATGAACCTAGCAACACATAAATAAATTCAACATGGCCGCCGCTCAATAAAGGTGGATAAAAGTTCGTTTTCTAATCTAGCAATATAGGTATCAAATGAAAGGCCTTGAAGAGTAGAGCATTAGGTACCTAGGAAAATCGACCTAAATTCAAAATGGCCACCGCTCAAAAAAAGGATAAATGTTAGTTTCCAAACCTAGCAATATGGGTATCAAATGAAAGGCCTTGATGAGTAGAGCACTATGAACCTAGCAACACATAAATAAATTCAACATGGCCGCCGCTCAATAAAGGTGGATAAAAGTTCGTTTTCTAATCTAGCAATATAGGTATCAAATGAAAGGTCTTCAAGAGTAGAGCACTATGGACCTAGCAATATTGACGTAAATTCGACATGGCCACCGCTCAAAAAAGGTGGATAAAAGTTCGTTTCCAAACCTAGCAATATAGGTATCAAATGAAAGGCCTTGAAGAGTAGAGCACTATGAACCTAGGAAAATAGCACAACATTCAATATGGCCGTTGCTCAAAAAAAAACTGATAAAAGTTCGTTTCTAAGCCCAGCAATATGGGTATCGAAAGGAAAGGCCTTGATCAGTAGAGCACTATGAACGTAGCTACATTGACGTAAATTCAACATGGCCGCCGCTCAAAAAAGACGGATAACAGATGCTTTTCAAACCCAGCAATAGGGGTATTAAATGAAAGTAGGCCCTGAAGGGTACCTAGAGCAGCCATGCTCTAAGTGTGTTCCGCGGAACCCTAGGGCTCCACAATACCCCTATAAGGGTTCCGCAATAATTTAGAAAAATCAAAACACCCTCTCTGGTCGTACTTTTATTATGCTTATTAATAAAGAATACACTTCTAAAAATTATTGTTTTATTTTAGGGTTCCGTCAAGTATTTCGCTTTCCAAAAGAGTTCCGTCACCAAAAAAGTTTGAGAACCGCTTCGGGGCCTATTGGATGTTCGATGTTAGATGTTACCTGTGTTTAGTGTCCTTCGAGACCGTGATAATGCAACGATCGTGAACTAACTAATGATAACTCCAAGTTTGTGTGTTGGATGTTAGTCATCACGGCGAATTTGCTAACCGAACTATGCCAGCAACACTATATCGCACAGTACACGTTACAAAAACGGAAGTCTTAATACATTTTAAGGCTAACCGCATAAATACGTTTTTTCGCATTCGTTTTCTAAATGCTGGCATCCGAATGCATCAAATCTATACAAAATACTCATTGACTGCCGCACACGTTCGTTTTTATTACGAACGGAACACGTTCTGTACGTACGTTTAGGTAGAATGATAGAAATCCCGAATGAGAAGAAACGAACGTCTGCGCTACGTTCACGAAACTCCGTGTCTGTATTCCGTGATCGGATATCGAATACGGAAAACGTATTTGTACAGTAACCCCCCCATTCATGCTATACATTAACTCTACGAAAACCGCCAGTATTACGAGCGACATAAGAACGGTTCAAAGGTCAAACAGTGTAGCTTGACAAGGAGCTTACTGTACGACCAGTCAAAATTGGCCAAGTTGTCATATCCAAAAAATATATTTTGTTGGTGTTACGTATACAGTTCTAATTTATTAACAATTGTTTATTTTAATTCGAAACATGAATACGATAAAGATTATTCTTGCAACTGTGTAGTTCTTTCTACTGAAGAAGAATTTATTAATATCAATAATGTCTCTAAAACAATAATAATACTTAGTGTTTATAGTAATATGTAATGTATTTAATTTTGTGAACTGTTAGAAAAAAAAACATTACGAACTTACGAAAATTGTCCTAATTTCGAAATGGCCGATGCTCAAGAAAAGCAGAATAAAGTTGAATCATTATGGAATAAAATGGAGGAAAAAACTAAACACTGTGTTAAGTATTTTGATGGCGAAACGTAGTTCGCGGGCACAGCTAGTAAAGAATAAAGATCCTCTTATTTCCAAAATGATGTAAGTTTTTGACAACAATTTTAATTTAAATTAACTGCCCATTTTTCAGCTTTCCGCAATCAATCAATTTGTCAGTATACATGGTGTAGTTTAAAAAAAAATTTTTTTTTGTAACAAGTCGGAAAAATCTCAAAAATTTTAAAACCGCCGTAGCTCGATAACCAACTGTTTTTGACCCCTGGTTAATTGGGCTTTTTTTGTTGCTTATGACCTGTACTATAACCCCTTTCAAGGAATACGTCGACTTTTCCTGTCACCCTGTATAAATGGCCTAAGTTCTTATCTTGTAACGCAAAAATAAGAGACGATTTATTAATGAAAAATAGTTTTTGCATAAATTCTTTAAGTTTTCATCACATCAAAAACTGCAAATCTCAAAATGTTTGTTCTATTTGTCGCCGCAAACATCTAACATAACAGCCCTATATGCTATATACTGTGATGTGACGTGCACTTGCTCTCTCCGCGCTATACCTCGAGAACGATTATAGATACAAAAAATGGTCAAAACGAAAATTTTAGATAGTTTTATAATATACAAGTTTTATAATAACGTCAAATGACGTATTTTCAGTAGAAATTGAGATAAATGCAAAAAACCGATGTTCCCGAACTTTGACCTTGAATATCTTGTGACGCGGACACGAGATTATATGAGACTTTTTTCCCAGTATTTAGAATGCCAAAACAAAGGTTTTTGCCAATTTACAGCTTATTCGCTTCCATTCCGAGATTTGGCACTTTTTTGGCCTTATTTGACTGGACTATTAAGGTATTTTCTGTAAGCCACCGGCTTACCTTTTCCAGAGCATTTAATACTTTTTGCGTTGCGGAAACCCAGTTATCGCCACAAACCAATAGAGCTGTATCATCCGCATAAGTGAAAACGCTCCTACCGTCTTCTAGTGTATGGCGATAAAGTTAGTCAATATTTATCAAAAATAAGGTGGGCCCCAAAACGCTTCCCTGAGGAATACCGTAGCATATAGGTAGATCATCACTGACAAATGTACCAATTTTGACACGCTGAGTGCGGTTTGTTAGGTAACTACTAAAAGTATCCAAACAGGAACCTCGCACACCAACAGACTCAAGCTTAATAACAAAAGAGTGGGTAGGAGATGGTGTCAAAAGCCTTCGACAGGTCCAAAAACACTCCATAGCACTTGAGCTTGTTGTCGGTATTTAAGACAAGAGTGCTGACAAATTTGAAAACAGCGTCTTCTGTCGAACAACCTCGTCGAAAGCCGTATTGATTACATGATAAGATGTTGAATTTATCTTAATACCTAATTCATGAAAGAAGTATTAAGATATCGCTCCAATATTTTGAAAAGTGCCGAAAGAATAGATATGGGCCTGTAATTACTTATACATTCTCTGTCCCCACTCTTATAAACAGAAAGCACAATTGCCCTCTTAAAAGCTACAGAAAAGACACCCTTATCAATGCATAGGTTAAGGATATGCCGAATAACAGGTACCAGTGCATCACAGGATTGCTTAAGGACTCTAGAAGAAATACCACCCCAACCTGTAACGCACTGATTACGTAGACCTATAATCAATTTCTTAATATCCTCCTCATTCATAGGAAGTATGACAAAGGAGTTACTGGAGCTGTAAGTAATTGCCTCTCGCGAACTGTGTCGTGGTTGCTCTATCTTGGACGCAAGGTTTCTACTAGACTTGTGCAGAGTATATCACTGAGAGGAAAAGTGAGATATAATATCTTTTGGAGCTGCTGATATATATCATTCTTTTATATCACTATATCACTAGCTCAGTTGAGTAATTCATGCGAAAGAAGCATTGATGCTAGAGAAACTAGATCAGTAACTCACGTGTTTCTTTATTTTGTCAATGAGATACTTAATGAATGTGTGCTCCGTGTCCATCAAGTATAAAATCTATCAATGTTTTATTAAAGTTTTATTAACTTATTTATTATTTGGAGTTTAGCATTCATAAAAAGGTTTATAATTAATTTGTGTTAATATGTACTTCGAATAATTTTCTTATTATTGTTTTGAATATGAATAAATCAGTTACCCGATTTCCCGTCATACTTGACAGGCTTAGGACTGTCAACCTAGTTACATAAAATAGGTATTTATCTAATGAAGCAGCAGGTACTGTTAAAAGCTATAAGTCATTTTTGTAAGCTAGGTTGGCGGTTATTTACAGTTTGCTATCCCTCTTTGACTTGCCGAGTGAAAAAGAAGAGTTACCGAACCGAGTTACTGATTCAATGCCATTTCAATTCAATGCTCTCAGACATCTCAGGCGAGTGAAAGAGTTACTGAGATACTGAGATAAAGATATATTTCAAACTGAAGTGATACACTGATACAATCACTCCTTGCGTCCGATATATATATTTTGCATCAATGACTCCTGATTTACACAACTCTAGTTTCTACCAATGTTGGTGAAGTACTCATTAATTGAATTGATCGAGGTCTTTGGGTCACTAGAATTATCCAAAAGTTCATGTGCAATAGATTTTATCTGTTGTGTGTTACTGATAGATTTTATGAAGTTCCACAGCACTTTAGGATTTCCTTTTGATTTTTCAATTTCTTGCTTTTTATAATTAGTTTTTATTTTTTTTAAAAGGTTATTGCAAAAATGTCTATATATATTATACTTAAGTTAATTTTAAGATGTTGTTATTACTAGAGTTTTAACGAAGGTGCATCTGATCAGGATTCCGGATACAGCTCAAAATTCCTCCAAGGTGAATGATATAGATATCAAACTTTATAAAGTGTAATGAAAAGTTTTAAGGAGGTAATAGGTGGCGGGCCGGCTGGACCAATGAATCATACAAAACTCTTATACTATATGTGAAAGTTTTGCGATCATAAATTGTTTGCGATTGACATTAGGCATTGGAATAGGACAAAGGATATGAAAACATAAATTATGCACGATTTTATTAATCTGGCGCCAACATCTTGCCACCCTTGAAAGCTTCCCTTTCAACTAGAAAAGGAAAAAATTATAAATACTCAACTGGATTTAATCAAAAAATTGACTTAAACATAGAATCCCAGTGATAGCGTAAACTAAATAAAAGAAAATTAAACTTAATGTTAAGAATTTAACTTAGTGTATATGTAGGAATTGTGGATCCCCAATCAAGGATTACAAATATCGTCACAAATATGAGACGATAAATTAGCATTCCATGAATTCACCGTGCGGGTGCCTGGTCCATTGCGTTGCAGAGAAAAGAGCCTAGAGAAGTGCCTGGGGCTTACGACCCAGGTGCAGGTTTAAGTAGCTACTTTACAATGCATCAACATTCACCTTCCCCACGGCTCCTCTCTCTGCCTAATCATATTCGGATTCGTCGAGGACCAAAGGATTCGTCGAGTAATCGGAATTCGTCAAAGACGGATTCATCAATTACAGATAATAATTAATTTAACAATTAATTATCCAGTTACAGAAAACTGCACTCATACAGCAAGAATCCTTGCAAAGGATTCGTTAAGTAATTGGAAATCGTCATAGACAGTCTCAACAATTACAGATAATAATTAATTTTGCAATTAATTATCCGGGGTGTCTTAGTTAAGCGAGGTTAAGGTACAACTAGTGCACTGAGCCAAGCCAGAGCCAAGACTGCCTGTCCGTTGCTCCCGGAGCAACTTTTATACGCGTAGATCTCGCCAAAAACAAGGTAATGCGCTACAGTGGCGCCGCCTAGCATGATATGATTTACAGTTATAGATTAAAAAGTAGCTTGGGAGGATACAGCAGTGCGACGGATACAGAACGTTACAGACCAAACACATTTACAGACTAAGAAGTGGTTGGTTGTGGCGCTAAATGCGACGCGACGGCGTGGCGTGGCGTGGTTAGCATATGTGTGTTACTGATTGCGACATATATTTATATTATAACTAAACAATAAGTAACAAATGGAAATGAGTATGTGAATACTAAAAAAATGGTAATTTACTATTAAGTAGGCATTAATTGTTAGATTGTGTAGGTAGACACAATCTAACAATTGGACGCTTTAACATTCCGTCCTTTGCTTTAACTAAAGCGACACGCGTAAGTCCGTCTCTACCGGGGTAGGTTTCTTTTATAACCCCCAAGCGCCAATGCAAGGGAGGAGTATAATCATTAATAATAAGTAACAGTGCCTATTTTAACTGGAGTAGTTATCGTATTCCATTTGTGTCTTGCCTGCATCGTATGTAAATACTCTAAGGTCCAACGCTTCCAATACGATTGAACTAACTTATTTAGCAGTAAATAACGCGACAAAAAGTACGTAAAGCACGTAAAGGTACGTTATTCAAAAAATGTGCTGGCGTAAGCGGCAACGGTTCCGCAACATCAGCACTTAATAGACTTGTGGCTTACGCACACAATACATACCAACTTACCTGAGAAGACATTTGCCGTTTGAAATACAGATGCAAATAGCTCTGATAAGAGCTTTTGCGATTTGAAAATAGACTTTATGCCGCTCGAAATATGGATACAAACAGCCCCGATAAGAGCCTTTCACAAATCGTTTTGAAATATACTTTGTCGATTCGAAATAAGAAGTAGTTCTGATAAGAACTGTTCAGTACGTCTTTCGACGCAAAATGAAGCATATACGAGCCATTGTTCCAGCGAAGATATTCGACGTCACTCTTCACTACGACGCACATCGGAACATCACGATGATCACTTAATCTTCGACACGGCGAACTCGGCGAAGACATCTTCTTGAAACACACAACGGAGATTCGAAGTTATCATCACAGCGTAGAGGAACAGTCACCGTCGCCGTACACTGAAATAATAATAATCGCCACTCGTCGCGTCGACACCGCGCTCTAGAAGCGCGCGCTTCGCCGCTGTCCGGATCGGGAGAGAAAATACATAGATGCCGTCCCAACTCCCGAGCGCCGACTACCGAGCGCGAATCATCTCCCTATCGCGAGATGATTCGCGCCAAATCTCCGCAGCATCTTATTGCTCTTAAATAATTGTGATTGGTCAAAATTAATAATTGTTTAATGGTTCTAGTACTAGGATTTTTTATATAAATATAGGCTTGGGTTCTCAAATAATTCATTTCACCTTCAACAGTGAACAAGAGTTTTACTCTACAAGAACACCTACAAACCATCCAGGAAAGTGGTAACCCCGACAGAGAAGAACACCAAGAGAAGAATCCAGTCATGAAGCTCTGTTCAGCTATTCTTCTCAAAGCCAAAGCTCAGTCCACCCTCGTCGGATCTACGCCCGTCGAACCTTCCACGACCGTCATCCCCGCTGCTCGTCAAGCGAAATAATGGAGGCATCAGCAGCAAGCGCTTCGAACCCAGATAGGTACTAGGAACATTTCGCTGTCACTGCGAATCCCACCTCTCTGGCGTGACAGACCCAGACTCTGGTTCTTTAGTTTCGAAGCCGCGACCCACGACCTCAAGCAGAGTTAAGATCAACTGGCCCAAATGGTCATCGCACAGCTCGAGAGGTAAGACATCGAGCAAATCACCGACCTGCTCTACACTCCGCCTGGAGCCAACCAATACACTGCCATCAAGGAGCGCCTCATCACCGTCTACGAAGAATCTGACAGCCGGCAGTTCCAAAAGCTACTGTCAGAGATGGAACTAGGCGACCAAAAGCCGACTCAACTACTACGGCGTATGAGAGACCTCGCAAGAGAACGCCTACCAGATTCAACGCTACGACTTATGTGGACCAACCACTTTCCACCAAAGGTCCGCTCCGTATGGGCCGTCAGCGAGTCGCTTAGCTTAAAAGCCACACTAGAAGAACTGGCTCTGCTCGCCGACAAAATGATGGAGCAGTCTCACCAAGTCGCAGCCGTCAGTCTTCCGCCGTCACAACCGCCACCATCCACATCGCAAGCCGACACACAATTTTTGCTAGCGGAATTCGCAAGCTGTCGCTAGAAATCGCCGAATTGAAGAGCAAAAATTACGACGGCTATCGAAGAAACCGTTTCCAGCCTCGAAGTCGCCGCTATTCACAGTCGCGGTCACGTCATTCGTCACCATCAACATCACCAGCACCAGCATCACCCCTATTTTACTACCACCGTAGATTTGGAGCTCAAGCCAGAAAATGCACTACCCCTTGCAACTTCAAGACTCCGGAAAACTAGATCGAACGTTGACAGCGGTGGAATCCGGCGTTCAAGAGTACTCATATCGCCTATTCGTCACAGACAAGAAAACCGGACTCTCATTCCTAGTAAACACGGGGGCTAACATATCCGCGCTACCTCGGATGAAAAACACCACATCAAGTCCGCTTCCATTCAAGCTGTTCGCCGCCAACAACACCGAAATTTCCACCTACGGCGAGAAAACGCTGGAACTCGACCTCAACCTACGCCGTCCATACAATTGGAAGTTTATCGTCGCTGACGTCTCAAAACCGATTCTTGGAGCCGACTTTCTAAAGCATCACAAGCTCATCGTCGATCTTCAAAACAAGCGACTCATCGACAGCGTCACCAACCTAAAAGTCAGCGCACCTGTCCAAGCTACCAACGTGCCTACAGTACGCAGCATCGACGTACAGAAGTCTTACCACGACATCTTAGCCGAATTCCCCGGAATTACAAGATAAACTTCGATGAATCTCAACAACAACATGCAAGTACAACACTACATCGAAACCGAAGGACAACCGCTACACTGCCGTGCTCGCTCGATACCACCACATCGCTACGAAAAGGTCCGCAAAGAGTTCGAGAACATGATAGAACAAGGACTATGCAGACCAAGCGAAAGTCCTTGGGCATCACCTCTCCACATCGTGCCAAAGAAAAACGGCGATCTACGAGTCTGCGGAGACTATCGTCGTCTCAACGCAATTACGAAGCCCGACCGATACCCAATACCCCGCGTCAAAGAGTTCACCTACCAACTGTCCGGCATGATGATCTTCTCCACCATAGACCTCAACCGAGCTTACCAACAACTAAGCGTGAGGGAAGAAGACATAGAGAAGACAGCCATCATCACATCCATGGGACTTTTCGAATTCCCAAGAATGTGCCCAGGCCTTAAGAATGGAGGTCAGACATTCCAGAGGTACATGCACGAAGTACTCAGAGGGCTAGATTTTGTTTTCCCGTACCTGGATGACGTATTAATTGCATCCCCAAACGAAAAATTTGCACCAAGAGCACCTTACCATAGTACTCAGATGATTGAAAGACAATGGCATAACTATCAACCCCGCAAAATGAAACTTTGGCCAGTCAGAAGTCAAATTCCTCGGGTACATCGTCTCAAAAGAAGGCATCAAACCACCAGCCGACAAAGTCAAGACCATCACCGAGTACCCAAGACCCAAGACAATTGAAAAACTCCGAATATTTCTCGGGATGCTTAACTTTTACTGTGATCACATTCCAAATGCCGCAGCTATACAAGCACCGCTAAACGCATGTTTACACAATGTCAAGAAGCGAGACAAAACGCCCATAGAATGGACCGAAGTAGTGTCACGCGCATTTGAAGCCTGTAAAACCAGCATCTGCAACGCTGCTTTACTCGCACACCCGTCATTACATTCGACCTACGCAATTTTCTGCGACGCATTCGACAAGTCCGCAGGAGCCGCTCTACAACAATTTGTCGATGAAAAATGGCACTCGCTTACTTTTCGAAGAAATTCTCCGAAGCGCAAATCAAGTATTCTACCTACGACCGCGAACTCGTGGCAATGTACATGGCAGTCAAGCACTTCAGAAAAATGTTCGAAGGAAGACAACTCATAATATTCACCGACCAAAAGCCACTCACATTCGCCATGCACAAAATGAAGTCGACCACTGAAACGCCACGAAGAACAAGACAACTTTTGTTTATCAGCGAGTTTACCACAGACATTCGTCACGTGAGCGGTAAACAAAACATCGTCGCCGACGCACTTAGCCGCATAGAAGCAATATCGTGCCCATCAACAATCAACTACTAAGGAATCACCGCAGCACAAGCCAACGACGCAACTATTCAAGAACCCATTCGACAACCAAATTTATCAATCAAGAAAATACTAATTCCGAACACCAACATACAACTGTACTGCGAAACATCCCGGCACTCGCACAACTCGCAAGCTGATTACATCAAAATACTTTTGGCCATCCATGAATGCCGACATCGGAAAATGGACAAAAAGCTGTACCAACTGCCAGAAAAGCAAGACACAACGACACACGTTCTCCAGCAAATAAAAACGTTGCCATCATTCTTATTTTACGTTTTTATAACATTTAAATCACAAATCGTTCATAAATATTACATTTGCATCTTCCCTATAGAAGATTGTACAACAATAGCATAAAACTAGCCATTTTACCCGAGACGTTCATATACTCGTAATCACGTCGAAGGTTTATGGTCGAGATTAACATTATTGTCTTCACTGCGATCTTGTAAAACGCTTCGATGCGTTTACAGGGGCGAGAGGGGATTCGAACAACGTGTTGCGTAACATTGTTTTATTCAATTTAGGTTGCGTTCCAAAATGAATAAGTTTCACTCGGTAAATAGCTAAATTAACTCAATCCCAGTTCCAAAACACATCCGAGGATTTTTATCGAGGTGTTTTGGAACCACTTTGCCGAGTCAATTAGATCCTGGAAAGAGCGATTTTATCCTCTAAAATTTAGGGGTGGTAATTATTCTGTCATGGCTGTAACTGACAGTAGTTATAGTTGACATTAACTTGACGTGGTAAATTGTGGAAAATACAAAAGAATTATTGTAGCAAGTTTGCATATTGCAATTAACTCCAAATCCAGAAAGATGAATGCGACAGCGAGTGATCATAGAACATATACTCTCTACCGAGAGATAGCGATGAGACATAATATGAGAGAGAGGTTAGAAAATCCACAAATAACGCGTTCTGCGACGCTAGGTCAGAATTCTTCGCGAAATCACTTTTTACCCCCTTCCGAAACCGATTTTTAATCGGGTATCTTTACCCGACAATGGAAATTTTGTTTCGGAACGCAACCTTAAAAAATAAACAACTAAGGAATTGAAATCTCACATATTGACAACCCTTATCGTTTATGTTTTACAGGGGAGTTTTTACGCAAAAGCGTGTTACATGGGAGGGTCAAAAACCTTCAAAAATTGCGTTATGTAACACTCGAACGTCCTCCCGGGAGAATAAAAGGCCATTTCCTTCCTACGGCATTCCCTCGACATAGGACCAACATACGAGCGTGATATGTGAAAAGGCTATTTGGACCCCTACCCGTAACGCAACAAGGACATCGTTATCTCGTCACTATGATCGACCGAGTCACAAAATGGCCCGTACCAATACCTACGGATAACATAACAGCTGAGACGATGGCCGACATCGTGTACACTCACTGAATTGCGCGTTTCGGCGGTCCCACAAAACTGACAAGCGATCAAGGAAGACAGTTTGAGAGCCAACTATTCAGCAATCTAATGAAAATACTCGGAATCAAGAAGAATCGCACTACTCCGTATCACCCACAAAGCAACGTAATCATTGAACGCTGGCATCGCTCATTGAAGACCGCCCTACGCGCAAAACTGTCCGACACAAGTTCGTGGATAAATGAATTACCTAGGGTGCGGTTCATAATCAAATATCAGTACAAACGTTTGCATGCATGCAAACAACCCGTTCAAATCGTTAGCACTGCTCACCGACACGTAAGCACTCATATCAATTTTGAACCGAGCTTTCGATCTGTGAGTCTGTCAAGTTGACAGTTAATGTAATTTGAAAAGAAAAATTGGACGGAGATGTATTGTGCCTCCAGTATCTTTATAAAGCACTCTCTATTAATTGTAGATAATCTTATGAAAAAATAAATTTGAACAAACTAAAATAAAAATAAAACTGATGTTGACTTTGACATTGACTGTTAGCACTGATTGTTAGCACTATCAGCATCAATCGGTGACGTCATCAATTACGTCATACCGCATACAAAATGCGCACATGAGCAATTTTGGACCGATTTTTGCGTGCAAATAGCGCACACGAGCGCTGGTATCAAATTACGAACCGCACTCCTACTGTGTTACTCGGACTACTCGAAAATTCAATATAAAAAAATCATCTATACCTACGACAATGGACTACACCTACGTCGAAAAGCTACGTTCCCCTTTCAAAGAAAACAAGCCGCAATATCCCTCTGCATATCACAACAACAACAAACACATTTTCGTGCATAAAAATCTACACAACTGCAGTCATGTGTTTGTCAGAGTCAACGCAGTAAAGAAACCACATCAACCACCATATGAAGGCCCTTTCAAAGTTATCAAGCGAACAGATAAAGTGTACACCATTCAGTTACCCGATCGCTAGACAACCATTATCTATTGACAGATTGAAGCCAGCATACTTACTAGACAAAGCAATTACCACATCAAACAGAAGCGATATTACTATACATCAAGCATTACCGTTACCGCAAACAAAACCAAGTTATCCTGCATTTACCTCAAACTAGTACCAACACCATACCTCAGCAACAGTGCATCAAGCCCACGTCAACGAACACCATGACGT
This sequence comes from Schoenobius gigantellus, assembly GCA_963935595.1. Taxonomy (NCBI): domain Eukaryota; kingdom Metazoa; phylum Arthropoda; class Insecta; order Lepidoptera; family Crambidae; genus Schoenobius; species Schoenobius gigantellus. Next base: position 24,379,337 of record OZ012547.1, read on the forward strand.
CACAAGCGGGCTACTCACATGCCAGCCGCAGGGGCCTGCGTAAAACTGCTAGGCTGATAAATGAAAATGTAATATTTGTAATTGTATTTTATTGAAAAGATGAAAATGTACAATGTAAATTCTCAATTGTTAGGTTGCTAAGGCAACTATAAATATGTTTATGTCAAATTGCTAAAATAGAATTAGCTACAAACCAAAAAGATTTTTATGTGTCGTTAACATATTGCGCCCGCGCATGAAACTACGGTCTTATTAAAACTAAAATAACAACTATACAATAACCTAACAACGCCGTGGCCGTTTGTATGAAGTGTCGCCGTACGAATCAGCGGTACAGAGTTCGAACCTCGCTTAACACACCGACTTTTTTTTCTTCAAAAAATTTTTTTCATAACAAAAGTATTTGCCAACTCAATATTGTAATTGGTATATGACATTCTTACTATTCGTACTCGTAAGCTAATTATATCTCAATCTGAGATAGAACTATCTATAATTGAGCAAGATGATCTGAACTTAACTATATTGGATTCGACGATGCATAGCATACAAAGTGAAACTTTTAATAATGATATATCTCAGAATAATTATATAGAAGAAATTGAAACCCTAAAAAAATATTAAAAATCTCTGAACAAGAAATAGAAAACTTGAATTTGGAAAATAACGAACTAAAAAAAATTATCGACAAACAAGGGAAGCAAATAGATTTTTTAAAAAAGATGTCAAGAGATATATCTGGTAAGCCTAAACCAATAACACCCATTAGAAAGAAAATCATGCAAATTAACTCTATTTCAAGAATATCACCTTTGAAGTGCTGCTATGAACATGTACTGAACAATTCAGATCCACAAAATATAATAACTGAACAAGAAAACGTGGAAACTAGACAGAAACTCTCGTCGACTGCTTTGAATACTTCAAGTTTAAGTGCAACGAAAAATGCAACTCACATGTCTAATGAAACAACAATAAACAAAAAGACATGTTTTTATTCTGGGCGATGAGCAGATTAAAAATCTATCAAATTGTTTACGTTACAGTCGAAAGAAAATAGAGGATGACCGATACTCCATAACATCGATAGTTAAGCCGGGCGCAATGTGCTCACAAATTTTAAGCAGTTGTGATTACATTAAAAATTATCTAAAAGAGGGAGATATAGTTATATTATCCGTGGGGTCTAATGATAAAAATCCATATTTATTATTCTCCGAACTAGGGTTGGCTCTATATAAATTATGGGACTTTAAAGTCTATGTCGTAAATGTGCAATTCAATTCGTATCTTAATAAATGTGCGCTGAATTATAATCTTAAGATGCTCACAAGAAATCACAAGAATTGCAATTTTATTGAATTGAATAGATATCAACATTGTAATAATTTATCATTTTCGCAAAATAGGAATTTAGTCTTTAATCAGTTATGTTTTAAAATTTATATTATTTAAATTTCCTATTATATTTCGTCGCTTCATTCTTCAGATATTATATTAACCACGTAGTTCCTCTAACCTACAAGGCAACGGGACGCACTTTTTAGAGCTCTTTTTTTTTTTTGTACGGTAGGTTGTCGTCGACTTGTGTCGCCACACTTCGTAGCTTCGTCATTCCTTTTTCGTGCGCGGCAACGAACGTACGTGTACCGAAGAAAATTAAGTGTAAATCTCATAAGAGAATGCCGAAACGAAGTGCTGAAGAAAAAATTCTACATTATCAAAAGAAAATTAAAAGGCTAGAAGAACGAAACCGAATAAGAATACCAAGCGCATTATCTCCTGATTTGCTAATAAATGAATGTAAGTACACCTAACTTTTAATCTATCGTTACACCTGGAAGTTGCCCGCGATGGTAACATGAAGGTAGAAGCCGGGAGGTTAACCGAGATGTTAACACAATGGTACATTTTATTTATTTGCTGTATCTTACTACTACCTACAAAAAAATATATAATAATAGCACGTGTTGTGCGTAGGGCATCGGAACCGGTTTTTCCCGGTTCCAAAAGAACCGGGAATTCCCGGTTCTGGGGGTCCCTGAAAGAACCGGTTATTTCGGTTCTTTCTTAAAATAAATTTAGAAATACATTTCTTTATGCTAAATATCAAGTTATTATCATATCATAATATTATTTTCACTTGCCTCTCCCACAAAATGACATAAAACTAGTTCCACAAGTGTGGATCCAGCTACATTTGTGAAGTCAGTTTCAACGTCGCATTATACCGATCGAGAATGTATTAATTTTTTGCACTACAAAAGACATCAACATTACCGTTATTTAACTGTTAAATTATAAAATAACGTAATTATTTTAACAAGTTTTGTTTATTTCACTGAAATTTATGTATCATACTAATTTAAAACATGTTTTAAACTCTATCCATGCTTGTTGGATAAAGTTTTAAACGCAATTATTTTAATGTTAGAAAACACGAATTTTTAAGGGATGCGCAACGTTAACAATCTCTGGTTGGCAACACTGGTAGAACCGCTGTCGCCATTTTGTTTAGTTCGATACAAACGAACGTAGTGAGTGGGTGTGTTGTTTTATTGACGCCAATTTGATAAGTGAGTAACTTTAAATATTAATGCATATTGCTATTATTATTTTTATCAGTCAATTGAGAATATTTATTGTCATTAAATATCAACATAAAAGCTGAAAGGATCCAAATGGTGAGATCTATTCTCCGACCTACGCAGCCCCAAATAGCCCTAGGTTCCGAGCAGTTCCAACTGGAACTGAAAAACCGTTTCAGCTTGCTGGAAACCACTGGCAATATTGACGAGAAAACGGACACAGTGTTCAAAACGCTAAAGGAATGTGTCTCGAAAGTTCTTCTCCGCGAAACGCAAGAAGGAGTCTAAACTTTCGATTGAGACTCTCGAACTTATGAGGAAAAGACGCGAGTTGCTGCCGTCCCAGATGTCTTTCAGATCGGAGCGCCTTAAACCAACTGATTCGAAATCTGATGCGACACGATCTCCGACGCTCCAATACCCGCGCCATAGAGGCTGCGATCGAGCAGAACAGGGGATCGAAAGTTTTCGCTCAGCAGTTGGGTAGGCCCCATCTGACGAGACTTAAGACTGTCGATGGCCGTATCCTCGATGGAACCTCTAAGTTCGAGATTCTCAAAGAAGTCGAGAGTTTCTATAAACTCCTATGCGCTCAGCGGTCGGAAAGACCATCTCACCAGAGCAGCAATGACGACATAGCCCCATTAACGCGCCACTATACTGAGGACATCCCCGACGTCGATCGCAGCGAGGTTAGGGCCGCCCTCGAGCAGTTTAAGAACAAGAAAGCATCGAGTGATGACGGTATTATTACAGAGCTCCTTAAAGTCGGTGGAACTTCACTTCTAGATGAGCTGGCAAGCTTGTTTAATGCCGTTATACAGCAAGGTTTTACAGCGCAGGCATGGAGCAGGAGTGCGATGGTTCTGTTCTTTAAAAAAGGCGATAAAACCCTGCTGAAGAACTACAGACCCATCTCACTCCTGAGTCATGTATACAACCTGTTCTCGAGGGTTGTCACGAATCGCCTCGCTAGGACATTCGACGAGTTCCAGCCTCCAGAACAAGCCGGGTTTTGAAAAGGCTACAGCACCGTAGACCACATCCATACTGTTCGGCAGATTGTGCAGAAAACACAGGAGTACAACCAGCCGCTGTGTATGGCATTTGTGGACTACGAGAAAGCCTTCGACTCCATCGAAACCTGGGCAGTTTTGGACAGCCTGCAGCGATGTCGAATCGATTGGCGATATGTCGAGGTGCTGAGATGTCTGTATAACACCGCTACAATGGCCGTCTAGATTCAGGACAGAAAGACAAATCTGATCGAGTTGCGTCGTGGAGTGCGACAGGGTGATGTCATATCGCCTAAACTCTTCACAAATGCGCTCGAGGATGTCTTCAAGACACTAGACTGGTCAAGACGGGGGATCAACGTAAACGTTGAGTACATCTCGCACCTTTGATTTGCCAATGACATCGTCGTCATCGTAGAGTCGCCGGAGCAGCTTAGCGGAATGCTGCATGATCTAAATGAAGCCTCAAGGCGACTAGGCCTCGGCATGAACTTGGATAAAACCAAGGTCATGTTCAATGAACATATTGTGCCGGGGTCGATTTGCATTGACGGTTCGGTAATCGAAGTTGTGCAGGAGTATGTCTATCTTAGACAAATTATCTAATTGGGTAGACACAACTTCGAGAAAGAAGCCAACCGCAGAATTCAGTTGGGATTCCTTCAGTCATATTGATAACTGACTGTTGAATGGGCAGCATTTCGCAAGCTACATCGAGTCTTTTTATCGCCTTTAGCGCAGTGCCTAAAGTCAAAGGTCTATGCTATGATCAGTGCGTTCTACCTGTCATGACTTACGGTGCCGAAACGTGGACACTCACAGTGGGGCTAGTTCACAAATTCAAAGTCGCTCGGCGAGCTATAAAGTGAGCTATGTTAGGAGTTTCTTAGTTAAGGATACAATCCGTAACGAGGTTATCCGGAAAAGAACTGGAGTCACCGACATAGCTCACAGGATAAGCAAACAAAAGTGGCAGTGGGCTGGCCACATCTGTCGAAGGACCGATGGCCGTTGAAACAAACGTGTCCTAGAATGGAGACCGCGCTGACCGCGAATCGGCAATATATGTAGGACGTCCTGCAGCTAGGTGGACCGATGACCTGAGGAAGGTAGCAGGGATGGCCTGGACACGGAAGGCGGAGCACAGAGTGTTGTGCGCAGGTTGGGAAAGTCGTATGTCCAGCAGTGGACAGCGATAAGCTGATTGATTGTCATTGCAATCAGTTAAGTATTACGCTTTCACTCTTGCGGGGCAAATATATTGGACGGAATAGAATAATAATTACTTACACCAGAGTCACCAGACTTGGCTGGACACGCGCCCGCGGGTCTTGATAACGTTCGTTATAGGTTTATTTCTGTTTTCTCACATTACTTTGTATTTTAGCATCCAATAATATGATATCTAATTATGGGTGATTTGAGTCGTATTATCGCAACTACGAAAAGACTGTGATTTTAAGAACTGATTGTTGCTAATACTAAAATCGTTTTTGTAATTAACCCGCCGTCATTGAGGTAGGGTCAATATGACCCTGCACGTTTTGTATACGCAAAATTTCTAAGAAATAATTGCCGCACAGAACCCATTGTCTTAGTAGCTGCAGCTAAGTATCACCCCTCCCCTTCGTGTACCTCACTTTAGTCGTCCATCACCCGCACAAGGAGCAACATGTGTTTATACCTGCGACCGGGTAATTATGACCCAGTACAACGGCGACGTTGCTGTTTTGTGCCAAATATTATTTTCATGTTTTACATAATTTTACTTATTTATGCTACTTTATTTTTAGATATCTGTCTAAAATGGATCCGGAGGAACGTGCGCGTCGTCGCATAATAGCGATACTTGAAGAATCTTCAGATAGCGACGAAAATGAACCTTGTGCATCTGATTCGGAAATTGAAGATCATGTTAGTATTCGAAGTCAAGAGAGTGATACTGATCAAGAAGTTAGTGACAGTGAAGATGACATTCCACTGCAACAATTGCGTCGTTCTTGTTCAAATGATGATTTGGCAGACTCATCCGACCAACAGCTACGAAATCATTTTTATAGTGGGAAAGACGGTACTAAATGGTGTAAAACTCCTTTCCGTCAAAACGTCCGCACGCGAAGTGAAAATATTATTACGCAGCAACCTGAAGTAGCACAAGAGGCAAAGACGGCTAAATCGTAATTACAATGCTGACAACTTTTTATAAGAATACAAGACACGTATGTAATACTTGCCATAAGTTTATATGCCCTGAACATGTCATCTCTTATTGTAAAAACTGCAGTGAAAGTCTAAAGAAAGAAGACTGATTATATGAAAGTTCCTAATATTTTTGTGATTAATATTCCAATGATAAAAATGTTAGGTGGTATAGATTTGATTTAAGTATATTTTTGTAAGAAATTATATTATTCTTTGTTTATAGAAAAAAAATTTGAAGAAGGTTACATTTTTGTTTTACAATTCAGAATCCTAATGAAAGTTAAAAATAAAAATTATTTCATTTATTACCATTGTGTTTTATTATTGATCCTGATTATATACACGGTTATTTTTTTATCATACTGGAATATTTTAGAGGCAGCTCGGTAGACGCTAGACGACTCATATCAATAAAAAAAACATGTGGTTATATTTTTAAAATTTTATCCGCCAATAATATTAAATTATAGACATTGTTCTTGTTTACTACAAGATAAGGTAAGATTATGAATGAATAAAGCATTTACTACTACGGGCTTAGGAAAATGCGGCAACGTCGCATTATTAATTCAAGCAAGATCAATCTACAACTAGTTTGAAATAAGAGTTATTATTGCACTAGACACTACAACAGTGAAAGACAGAGACAGTCGGCGCCGGCGCCGAGCGCCAGCGGCGGCGTTTTGTTGTTTGCTGTCGCTTGTCGGCACGAGCCGACCGGCTTTAGTTCGCCTTTGACCCCAGCGCGTGTGAACGTATCGCGATGTCGCGCCCGCGCCTGACGCGCGGCAATCGGGCGCATTCGGAATTTTAGTTTCAAGTTAACACATCTAGCGAATACACAGACCTTACTCCGGTAGACCGTAGACTTTTACTTGTGAAGTGAAATTAAGTGTTTGGTGTAAGAAAGTGAACCCACAAACGTAAGACTTGGAAGCGAAAACTGCATTTCGAGACGTTAAACACTAACCAAAGTGATATGTTGTTGTGGTCATGTATAGTTTTAAACGTGCACGACTATGTATGAGTTAGAGGACTTCCTTTAAATTTAGAACTCTTTTGTTATTAGAACTAAAGTTGATTTAAATTGTTTCCTAGGTAGGTAAGTATTTAAAGTTGATTCCAATTTTTTAACTACGCCAAAACAACCTACCATAACCGTAATACCTACTTAGTACTGTTTGTTTTCCTTAAAAACTTTCTTTTGCCGGTCCTAAACCCGTAAAGTAGGAAGGTGAAATTGTGATCAACTCAGTGATGACTTTGAATCGGCGACGTTGTTGCCAGTTCGCATTCATTCAATGTTTTGCCTACAACTTCACTCAGTGTCCATACCAGTGCAGTATTTTTTGGATATTTTTGATAATAAATATCTAATTAAACAGGTGAGTAAATTTTATTATTAATGGTTAAATAATTCTTCTACCGTGTCCTGAAGCCACCCTTAAAATAACCAGGGTGATAAAAAAATAACCGTGTATACAGTTCTTTATTATAAAATAAAAATTAAAAAAATATAAACTATATTATAGTGGGTAAAATAGTAACAATTGCAACAGGGTCACATTGACCCTCCTCAACGTTTGTGTAACCTTTTTCCGCCACAATGACGCCGGGTTAAGAGTATAATTTTAAAAATAATAACTAATGTGATTTCCAATAAAGTGTGTTTTATTAAGATCCATTCTCCTTTATTAATTTTGATTGTAGAAAATCTTTATAAACGATAACATAGTTTATCAACTAGTATTTATCAAAAAACCCGAAAGAACCGAAAAAACCGGGTACCCGGTTCCGGCTTGAGTTTGGAACCGAAAGAACCGGTTCCTAAAATAGGGCCGGTTCTCGATGCCCTAGTTGTGCGTTTCACTGGGAGGTTATTCGAGATAATAACACGAAGGTTACTGAACCCATAAAGCAAATAACGACTTTGTTATTGCGAATGATTATTAAAACATCGCTTTTTTTGTGCTGCAGATGTGGAAGATACGCCACCGATATTCACGGAGGTCGCTCCAGATATCGAAGAGCCAGAAGTGATTGAGGACCCAAACACCCCTTTGGAAGAGGCAGCAAATACAGCAAGCCAAGATCAACCTACCACTGAGGCTTCCACTACCATGGGCTCCCGATAGGAACAAATTATAATTAGTTCTAAATAAAATCAATAGATGTCGCGGCATGTACCATACTAGAATGCCATAACTTATTCTTACGCATTCTGTTAACATTAAGCTGTAACTAACCACTAGATGTTTTAATTAAAAAGAAATTATTATTTTCAAAACAAATTTGTTAATTTTTTAAGTAAAATTGATAAATTGCAAAATGAGTCTGCTTTGTTGTGATTTTTTGTTTTGAACTGCCATCTATCGTGAGCTATTGTTAATATCTCGTCCAGACGTCAATAACTTTGAAATTTAAAAGTATGACTACAGATGGCAGTATTTCAGATACTGATAAACAGAAGTGAGCTTGAACTGAGTGTTTGCGTTTTGTTTTCCAAATGTGTTTGGCATTTTTGTCTAAATCGCAGATTAGGTACATATTCTAACATCTCAATGTTATCAAATTTTCGTTTGTCGTTAAATAATTTAGAAGAAAATATACATTAGGTAAGAACGAATATGATGAATTATTATTTTTTTATTAAGTAAATAAATGTTAAATATTTGTTTTGATTATATTGTTATCTTTTGAACTAATTGTTTAAAAACATTGCGACTGTAAGTTTCGAGGTGAATTTGTGCTTGCTAATTTCTGGTGTTTTATCGACGACGCAGGCCTTTTCTCTAACTTCGGTTGCTAACTAGAACTGTCATTTTTTAAAGAAACTTAACATCCATTACTGCACCATGAACGCCACCGTAACACATAAAATCACTGAACTAGTAATGGATATAGTTAGCGAATAGGCCTACTGGCTTTGAAAACGGACAATTCGAATTAGACACCTACACAATATACGACTGCTGCAATTTTGAATTTGGACTCCGACGAACCATCCACGCATGACGATTAAGGCTTTTGAATGTCGGTCGTAATAGCAATTACTTTCGTAATGCACGGTTAGCGCAGAGGTCGAGTGATCGCCTGATGCGCAACGGGTCGCGAGTTCGATTCCCGTACGGGAGAAATATTTTGTATGGCCTTTTTTTTATGGTATAGGGGGCAAGCGAGCAGACGTATCACCTGATGGTAAGTAATTACCGTCGCCCAGGGACACCCGCAACCCCAGAGGAGTTACAAGTGCGTTGCCGGCCTTTGAGGTGGGATACGCTCTTTTTTTGAAAGTTTGAAGGTCGTATCGGTTGTATCGCCTATCACATCATTATTTCAATTACTTAGCTAGGTATGTAGTCACTTTCTACTCTTTTTCTTTAATTTTATATACCTACAAAATTAAGTATGAGAAAAGATCCCTGTCGATTGGTACTAAAAATAGTATAATAGTACCTACTTAAGTAAATGTCAGAATTTAACGAGTTCAATTCCCGGTTTATGTAAGTATCGAAAACTTTAAATACAGCTTTACTATTTTTTGAAAATGAAAAATGTTTAGTTATAATAAAATTTAGGGTACACTCCCTTTCAGGGAGAACACCGGAGGGTTTTTAGTGGGTAGGCCTGGCACTCTGCCGGGAGAGCCCTACCATAAGAATACTCGTATTATTAGTTATTCTTATGGCCCTACACACGCTCACCGTCTAGCCAACGGCGGGTACGGTGCGGTTAAACGCATTTCCCCCTGAGAAAAAAAACGGGTACATTCCATTCGTCAAAAATGTTTAATTTCCATTCTGTAGAAATAAATGGAATATTGATAGTAGGTAATCTATTTGTTATTTTAAGGGGGCAAGTTTTGAATAATTAATTCAATTCTTTTGATTTTAGCTAAACGAAAAAAGGCAGTCGGAAACTGGGATGATTATACCATATTTCTAATTTTCGACCAACAACATTGTTTGTCATATTCAATTTATATTAACAAAGTAAAATATTGGACGAAAATTGGCCATTAGATAATATATGTAAATAAAGCTCACATTATTAAATTAGATTTAATATCTTTCCATACATTTTAAAACAACATAGAAATCTTATTTGTAGGTGCCTTACCTATTTTTCGACCACCCGGTCGAAAACTGAATTTTTTGAGTAAAGCGTGTACCCTTTCTTGACCACCTCATTTTATGAATTTGGTCATGAAATTTACGTTAAAATCTAATTAATCCACACAATAAAGGTCATAAACTAGCTGCACAAACAATAAATAATCCAATATTAATTAAGATTAATTAAAAACTTTCCGTACAAGTAGTGGCACCTTACTATTTTTTTCTTAATATTCAACGCATGTGACGCTCTCCGCTGCTAACCTCAGACAAATAATTGGTTAGTTTTCGCAGCTTTCGTTCAATTCTTCTAGTTTGTGTGTGTGGGGGGGGGAACAATGTATTCAGGTTGCTACTTGTTTATATTTTGGTGATGCAAGTATACCAATATTACTATTTTTGATCATTTAACAAGGGAGGACCGTTAAATGGTCGAAAATTGGCAGTGGTCGGGAAACTGGCGCATCTACCCTATGTGGTTGGTTCAATTCTAAAATCTTGTCGCTCTCTAATAGTTTTCTACGTTGAGTTAATTAGCGACGGTTTTCTCTTAGTTGAATTTATTTAAATAAGTAGACAAATTAATGCTAAAGTCTAACAAATTACAAAAATTATATCATGTAGGTAAGTTGTTGTGACAGTTAAGATGCTGTTTCCGAGTATTTCCGGTTTCTGTGAGAATCTCTTGCTTTAATTGCTTGTAAAAATACTGCCATCTATTGACATGCTATATAACTACGCAATAAAACGTCGATTTTCGAACCAAAGCATTGCTGTGCTATCTTTGGTTTTAGGAACAAAAAAGCAGTGTCCAGTGCTGCCGCCAAGCGAGAAAGCCATGGTAACTTTTTAGTTACCCGAGATAGTTTCCTTAGACGTGCACGGATTTGCACTATGGGATTGGGCATCTGTACTAGTATTATGTTATCTGTGCCACTACTATTGGCGAGCAAATTAAAAGTCCCCTTCCCGAGTTAGACCCAGATATTTTGGCGGCACTTGGAGAAATCGTGGATGATTCCCCAGATTTTTAAGAAAAAATACACGAAAGTTTGTCAAAAATATTTACACCCATATTGAAAAAGGGAATTGCCAAAGATATTAAATATAAAATGTTTAAAGATTACCCTATTCCGGAAAATTGTCAACTTTTAAAGTCTCCTTCATTAAATCCTGAAATAGTCGCCGCCATTACAGAATCTGGTAGATTCAGATACAAAACAATGGCCACAAATCAACAACAGCTAGGCATAGGTATAACAGCAGTCAGTCGAGGGTTAAACTTGCTATTAAACAAAGAAAATAAAATAGATGCCATAAAATGTATTACAGACGGGTGTCGTACTCTTTGTGACCTTTATTTTCAAAATACTGAAACACGTAAAAATTTATCACCCCTAGCCTTGATAAATCCTTTTTACAACTCATACAAGTAGCTGAACGAGACGATACGCTTTTTGGTAACAAATTATCAGAAACAATCAAGGCCTCAAAGGCGATTGTTACACAAAGCCACCATATTAAAGAGACTGTCCCACCCACCGCAAAGCCTGCAACGCCTCAGGCATCTTCATGAACCAACCATCAGGGAAACCGACCGGGGCCCTCTCGTTTCAATTCGAACAGGGGGGCCGTGGAGGGATCAAGAGAGTCAACCAACGTTTAACAATTCCACCGCCGATACATTCGCAGCAGAAAACACCGCACGTCAAATCTCGGGGAACGAATCGACAACATCACAACACAATATAACACAAGAACAACAACAGGTACATGCTGGAAAATTACAATTTTTCTTTAAAAATTGGCAACGTATTACAAATAATCCTGTAATCTTAAAGTGGATCAAATATGGCATTGATATTCCTTTTGAAAAGGAAGTCACACAAACTCAGGTTACTAGGCAAGTCTGGTTACAACAGGAAAAAACCGAATTACAAAAATCTATTAATAAACTTTTACATATGGGAGCAATATCGCCTTGTAATCCCATATCTGGTCAAGATATTTCAAAAAAAATTCTAGCACCAAAAGCAAATGGTGAAAAAAGATTTATATTGAATTTAAAGGCCCTTAATCGATACATTTCTAAAAGCCATTTCAAAATGGAAGACTATAGAACAGTCTCAAAATTTATTTCACGAAATTGTTATTTGACTAAAATTGATCTCAAAGAAGCATATTTATTTGTCCCAGTTAATGTCAATTTTCGAAAATACTTAAGATTTCTCTTTGAAAATGAAAACTCAAACTTAATATATTATGAATTTAATGCTATGGTCTTTCAGTTGCACCGAGAATTTTCACAAAAATTATGAAAGAAGTTATAAAGTTTTTAAGAGGTCAAGGTTATTTGTCGGTAATTTTTTTTAGATGACATTTTGTGTATTGGTTCAAGTTATAAAAAATGTTATAGAAATGTAAAAAGAAGGGTACAACTATTAATTGACCTTGGTTTTGTGATTAATTACAGCAAAAGTTCATTACAACCGATACAAGTCTGTAAATATTTGGGATTAAAATTCGATTCAATCAATTTAACAATTTCACTACCGGACGATAAACGAAACAAAATTGCTTATTTAGTGCATAAATTTTCCAACCTACCTTCATGTACGATAAGAGAGTTTGCTCATCTTATAGGTGTCTTAGTAGCAGCATGCCCAGCAATAAAGTATGGTTGGTTGTATACTAAAACTTTAGAACGACAAAAATATATATTTTTAAATAAAAACAACAATTACGATTGCAAAGTTCAACTTCCACCATGCATATTAGAAGATTTAAACTGGTGGAAACAGAATATTTTCAATTCTTTTAACGATTTATATATTCAAAAATTTGATTTAGAAATTTTTACAGATGCTTCCACTACCGGCTGGGTGGCGTATTGTAACAAAAACCGTGTACATGGAGCTTGGACGGAAAACGAACAAAAATTCCATATTAATTATTTGGAATTACTAGCAGTTTTATTCGCATTGAAAACTATTGCAAAACATATGTCTAACAACTGTGAAATTTTGTTACGTATTGACAATACTACCGCTTTAAGCTACGTAAATAGAATGGGAGGGATACAATTTCCTCATTTGAACAACTTATCCAGACTTATTTGACAATGGTGTGAGAAGCGGAAAATAATACTTTTTGGTTCATACATAAATACAAAAGAAAACGTAGAAGCAGATTTTGAGTCAAGAAGAATAAATCCCGATACGGAATGGGGCTTGACACATAAATTCTTTCAAAAAATTGTAAATAAATTTGGACAACCAGATATCGATTTATTCGCTTCTCGCACCAATGCAAAATGTGAGGTATACGTGTCATGGATGCCTGACCCCAATGCCTTATGTGTCGATGCTTTTACAATATCTTGGAAGGATAAGTATTTTTATGCTTTTCCGCCATTCTCACTTATCCCGAAATGCCTACAGAAAATAATACATGAGACAGCTGATGGAATTTTGGTCTTCCCAAATTGGCCGTCTCAACCTTGGTACCCCCTTTTAACAAGTATGTTGGTATCAGATATCATTTACTTTAAACCGAGTGACAATGCTCTTCAATCTCATTTCAGAACTTGGCCACAACAACACCGTTTGCATCAACACCGACTCTCAGGCGAACGTTCTTGAATCAAAACATACCATCAGAAGCACAAAGAAACAGTACAATATAACTTACAAACTTTGGTGGGAGTTTTGTAGACAAAAATCACTTAATAGCTTTCAAGCTTCAGTTTCAACTGTTACATCATTTTTGACCCATAAATTTAATGCAGGAGCCAGTTATAATACTATAAATAGTCATAGGTCGGCCCTATCACTTTTGTTTCTAATGAATACATTAAACGTTTGTTGAAAGGCGTATTTAAACAAAAACCTATAAAACAAAAATACCAACAAACATGGGACCCGCAACTTGTTTTGAGTCACGTGTCAAAGTGGTATCCACACATAGATATTAGTTTAGAAAAATTAACAAAAAAACTAGTAATTTTATTAGCTCTTTGTACAGCACAGCGAGTACAAACTATATCGCTTATTAAATTGGAAAATATAAAAATACTCTCTAATGGAATAACAATCACTATTACAGATATAGTAAAAACATCAGCACCAGGTGGTGACCAGCCTCTCTTATTTTTACCATTTTTTGAAGAAAATGCTAGAATTTGTCCCGCTACCATTCTCATCGATTACCTTACATGTACAGAAAACTTGAGAAGAGATAATATTACTGAGGTTCTATTGTCATACAAAAAACCACACAATGCTATTTCTTCTCAAACCATCAGTCGATGGATAAAGTCTGTATTATCCGAATGCGGCGTGGATGTATCAGTGTTTACCGCACACAGCACCCGGCACGCATCTACATCATGCGCGAGCGCTGCGGGTGTAAGCATTGACACTATCCGCAACACTGCAGGTTGGACTAACAATAACACTTTTGCTAAATTTTATAAGCTTAATATAATAAGAACTAATGATTTCGCTCAATCTGTGTGCTTTCGATCTTAAAATAAAAGAGATTGATATTTTGATTTATAAAGTAATAAATAAAACATCATTTTGAAATATGTATTTCTGTTTTATTTTGAAAAATTTATATAATAATAATAATAATAAATCCATTTTTTGCAGGCACAATACAAAATCACACGAAGTTGATTTTATGACCCATATTTATAGCATAATTTTATATTACATTGTCAATTTTAGATAATAATTTCATTAATTATATGATCATAAAATTATATAATAATAAAATAGTCAAATAAATTAATAAAATAATAAATTAAATTCATTCACCCTATTACAATAAATTAAATTAGATTCATTCACACTCACAAAATCAATTTTTTTTTTAAAGTTCATATCACTATTATAACACTATAAAAAATTTTAGTTAGGAGAAACACACCCATTATGTAGTTCTGTGTATGTATTCATTAAATAGCACTCCATTCAATAAATACACACACAAAAATACACAGCTTTAATCAATGAATTATCACAGTTATACAGTCTTGTTTTAAATGAATCCAACATTTTTTTGAGCAGAGTTACAAATTGGTCAACTTTGTATTGATCAAACATACCTGACGCACTGCACCTCCATGGTAGCCCAAGCATACATCTAAATGCATTATTGTATTGCACTCGCAGCTTGTCAAATGATTTCTGTGTATAATTATACCATAGGTGAGTGGTATAGAGCGCCTGGCAGTAGGCCCTAAACATTGTTATCTTTACCTCATCTGAACAACTTGCAAATCTTCTAGCAAGCATATTGCTTTTAGTTGCAATAGCCCTTCGTTGTCTTTCAAGATCTGAATCGTCCTTAAGGGAGTCATCTAAGATATGTCCCAAATATCTAAACTGATATACAATCTTAAGTTGTGCTCCACATAGATATATGGAAGGTACATTTTCTGGGCCATTTTTATTCTTAAAAATCATTATTTTAGTTTTTTTGACATTGTATGTAAGACAGTACTTGGAAGCAAACTTTTCACATATTGAAATAAGTTTCTGTAATCCACCAGGTGAAGGGCTGAGCAGCACCATATCGTCAGCATAACTAAGATTATTTAAGCACTCACCACCTATGTAGCATCCGACTCTTGTGCTGCTCAGCTCCTCTATTAGCTCATTTACATACAGGTTGAATAGGAGAGGAGATGTCAGCCCCCCCTGCCTCACCCCGCACTCCAGCCCATATTCATCAGAAATTGAATTTCCCCAACGAACAACATTTGATTGAGAATTATACCAGAATTCTAATAATTTTGTAATATTTTTACATGTTCCAGTGTTATATAGCTTTGCCCATAAAAGTTTATAATCGATTGTATCAAAAGCACGGCTCAAGTCTAAAAAACATGCATAGATTGATGTATTTCTATTAATATAACTTTTAACTGTGTTCTTTAGTGCAAAGATAGCCAAGTCCGTGGAATGTCCAGGCCTAAATCCAAACTGTGCTCTATTGAGAGGAATATTTCTTTCCAGATTATCATAAATTAATCTTTCCAATATTTTCGAACAGATTGTGGCTAGGGAAATGGGCCTGTAATTGGACAGACTTGACAAATCTCCTGTTTTATTTTTTACAATAGGAACAACCACAGTTTTCATCAGACTGATGGGTAAGTATGAGTGCAACAAGCAATTATTATAGAATTCACACATTTTTTAAATTAATAGGGGTCCACCATGTATAATATGTTCAATACTCAAGCCATCGTGGCCTGGCGATTTACCTCTCTTCATTTGCTTTAAGCATTTTAGAAGGGTCTCATATGTTATTACTACTTCTGGGCGAATGGGATTGCATGTGAATGCATCACTCACTTCTGAAGGATGGGACTTGGAATTTGGGTTGTTGATGAGGTTCATCGCCGTGCCATTCTGGGCTGACTTCTCTTTACTCTTAACATTGAAATGTGTTGCAAACATGTTAGCTATATCTCTCTTATTTTGACATTTATTAATAGTTACAGGTAAACTTGCTTTGAAATTTAATTTACGAGTTGCTTTCCAGAATTTTGAAAAATCTTTGTTATATCTATACTTAGCAATTATATCCATTTTAATCTTATGTTCATTGTTAAGACACCATTTCAATTTGTTTTTAATTTTTTTTCTACTTAATTGCATTTCATTATAAAGGTACCCTTGATTTGGCCTGCCTTGCAAGTTCCAATTTTTGTAAGCTAGTCTAGCTTTAGTGTGACTATCTTTCACATGGAAATTCCAGACAGTTATTTGCTTTTTATGTTTTGCTTTAACTTGATACGTTTCCTTTGCTGCCCGAGTAAGTGAATTTACAAGATTATTATAGTATATATTTAATGCAGTTTCATGCTCACAGCCACAACTACAATTAGTTTCTTTACACAAGGTAGGCCACATCATATTCTGCAGGTATTTTTTACATAAGTTACTGTATTTATCAGTTTGAAATGAAGTTCTAAATCCCCAATTAACTTTATTTATTGGAATGTCATTGTATTCAATCCCTGCTGTTAGATCAAGATCTACATTACACTTTACTTTAATAGGCAGATGATCAGACCAGTACACATTATCACTCAACACTAACACTTCCTCCACTAGGTCTAATGCTGACTTCGTACACAGGCAATGGTCCAACCAGCTAGTCTTACCATTGGCATCACTACAGAAAGTATATATGTTGGGCGACTCACCGAGAAAGTCCATGTCAGCACATACCCACTGTTGGTCTTCACAGAAGTCGAGCATCTCTCTACCGAAGCGAGTACCCGGAGCTGCATTGTAGTCACCTAGGGCCAGCATATAATCCGCTTCAATGTCATCCAGCACTGCACTCATTTCGCCCATACATTGTGTGAATAAGGCCAGATTGTCGTCACAGTCTGTTGGCATGTACACCGACATGATTACTGCACTTCGGCTTCCGAGTTTCATTTGGACTGCTGCTATGCGAGTAGACTCACTGCATATGGGAGTGACATCCATAAATTTACTCTGTCTCCACATCACTGCTACGCCTCCATAAGGTCGGCCCTTAATGGTTCCTGCTGATGTATCCATTGCTGATATTCCATGGTAAGCAAAGTCAGGGTGTATATTACCCAAGAAGTCTAAGTCATCTGGCAGTAGCCACAATTCCTGTAAGCATATGATATCACAATCCTTACACAACTCTGTAATCTGTGCACAAGATCTCTTTACATTTTTACAGTTAAATGATATTAATTTCACTGTTTGTTGACCGGTATTATTGTTATTCTGTTTTGTATGCATATTACATATTTTTTTGACTGTTGTAATGATGAGGTCTGCTTCTATAACGTCTGTAGACTACTCCCGAAGGCCAGAACTCTTCATTCAGGAGCTGGTCCTCTTTGTCCTTATTTATGGCAATCTTAAAGGATGAAAAACCAGTATCCTTATAAGACGTTAACTTTTCTACACTGTGGGCTGTTTCTCCTAACTCAGTCAGCATCAATTGTACATCTGATTCAGTTGTACTGGGGTCAAAACGAGATACGTATAAATACGTAAATTTAGGCACTATCTTTATATTTCTCGAGGTCAAGGTTCCTTTACCGCATTTATTTTGGCTCAATTTTTTTTTCGCCTTATTATTTTTCGATTTATTAATCACTGTTATAAAACTGTCATCAGCTTTGTTTCCACGGGGGAGATCCGTGTCATTATTATAGTGAAAGTGATCGTAATTTTTAACGTCCGGTGAGAGTGTGTTGTGGTCCGCATGCGCCCGCGACGGTATTGGTGAACTTGACCTTGATCTTGATGTTTGTACAGGTAATTGGGGCAGTTGTGAATCCGCTATTTTGGGATTTTGTACAGCTCGGGCAGATAATTTTTCTGGCTGCTTTTTATGTTTGATTGTACTACTCTTATTAGATGATTGCCCCAGATATTTTTTTGGTGAGGGTTGTTTGATAATTATTTGATGACCGTTAACGGCGCTGCTCGTTCCGTTCACGATTTCCTTTATCCCTTTTATCTCTGATTTCAGTTCTGTCAATGCTGCCACTTGTACACAGTTATTCTTTAAAATGTTAATTTCCTGTTTTAACACACATATGTCCCTAAGGAGGCTCGTTACATCAATATGATCGAATGTCACAGGAGGTAACCTATTGAGGTCACGAGCTGCAAATAGTGGTAATTTGGTTGAATCTGTTTCCTTAATAATTCTCACAATGTCTTGAATTGTACGCTGAGCTTTTCCATCACCTTTTCTTGTTTGAACTTTGATCAGGGACAAGTTACAAAGCACCGTTTTGGCATTATAGATTTCATCTTCAGAATAGTGAGACAAACATAATTGCACGAGGCTTATTTCGTCAATAGTATCTATTTTACACTGCACAAATGTTAATAGTTCATTTATAATTACATTACAGGCACATTTTCCCGTCATTATAATATCAAAAATATTTTAAAAGCGAATTTTATTTATCAAAAATATTTTAAAATATATAACAGTTCTTGCAAATGTAAGTAGATACTCTAAACATCTACGTGGTTAATATAATATCTGAAGAATGAAGCGACGAAATATAATATGTGATCAAAAGAACTTCCAAGTGAAGTTCGATCAATATTATATGAGTCGATTCATTCGAAGATATTTTAACCAATCTCGCCCAATCCCTAATTTTGCAAGAACACTCTAAACACAATGACGAAGCTACGAAGTGTGGCGACCAAAGTCGACGATAACCTACCGTACAAAAAAAAAGAGCTCTAAAAAGTGCGTCCCGTTGCCTTGTAGGTTAGAGGAACTACGTGGTTAATATAATATCTTCGAATGAAGCGACTCATATAATATTGATCGAACTTCACTTGGAAGTTCTTTTGATCACATATTATATCAGTCAGAATTTCTTTCTCTCGATAAAGTTAAAGAATTTGTTTCACGTAATGACATTCCTAAATCATTGCAAGAGGCTAACAATTTTAAGAAGATATATTTTAAGAAGAAGATATATTTTTATTAATTTATTTATAATAAACACAATTTCCACAGCGTAAATTTGTTCAAATATTATTAAAAAAGAAATTATTCCTGTACACAAGCATGTCATTGGCCTCATAATTTGTGCGCACTACAGGTACGGTCGGCCTCAAAAGTAGATGAATATTTTAGTACCATGTCACATCAACTATTTCTTTTATTTAGTATAGTTACACCTATATTGCATTGTTAATAGTTGGTGTGACATGGTATTAAAATGTTTATCTACTTTTGAGGCCGACTGTACGTGTAAAAGCTGAGTGTGTCGTGTTCTTCTTTGAGGAACGTTTATTCTTATGATCCTGTTAAACAGTTCAGAACATTCAATTTTCCCAGAACTTATATCATGAAGAACAGACATGTCCTGAATACGACGTCTGTCGCATAAAGTGATTAAGTCATATTTTTTACATAGTTCCCTGTAATTGAGGTTAGAATTAAATTTAGTCTTAAAATTTAGGAATTTTTTAAATTTCATTTGTATTATGTTCGATCGAATGCTCGTATATCACATACAGTGGATTCCATACTGTACTACAATACTCCAAAATACTCCTACACTGAAAAAATATTACAATCATATCGGTAAATTTTAACTAAGACTTAACTAAAAATCTCTAAGTGAACTTGGTATAAAGCAGACCTGTGTGTATTGCTAAATATTCTTGTCTAATAACAAATAAAACATTAATTAATCACAAAAACCTTAATTGGTAAATTTTAACACTTTCAAACATGATCCAAAACTATTAAGTGATTTTGTCAACACTTAATAAGTATGCTGTTGTTTCTAAACAAGTTATTTCAATTGGTTGATTTTTACAAACATCTTTATTTAATAATAGATGAGTAGAATTTATTTGATTCCAACCTAATTGTTTATTGATTTTAATCGAGTAACATTTGGTTGATTTTAAGACATCAACTCATCTATTGATATATAAGATGAATTCATTAATTCGAGTCACGTTACTTATTTCCTTTTAAATGAGTAAATATAATCGGTTAGTTATAGCAAACTACATTATTGCTAAACTATGTAACAACCGAGTTCCGTAATTGGAAATAACCTTTAGAGAAATCAAAAAGAGAAATAACCGCTCTGCTCAGCTAAAACAACAACACAACCACGGTAAATCGATCTCGCATCCACTCATAACCAGAAACTCACTCCCGCTAGTCACAAGTTGAGTGAAATCTAATTAATAAATAAGGAAAGTTTTGTGAAAGAAGATCTGTAAACATCAACATATCTGAGTCATCGCTGCATTACACGAAATTGGAACATTGCATTGCAAGGAACGAATTGGAGATATCTTACAGAATCCTTTGCACATGAATAAAATTAGAGCACGTTGGGTTCCAAAAATGCTCACGCCGCTCGATAAACAGCGTCGAGTTGAAACTTCTATGGAGTTTATCGACTTGTGCAATGACAATTTGGACCAAATTTGTAACCGTATTGTCACCGTGGATAAAACGTGGATTCGACAATATGATCCAGAAATTCAACAAGAATCAATGCAGTGGATTGAAAAGGGAGAGAAGCCGCCAAAGAAGTTTAAGGTCGAAAAGTCGACTTCGAAACTCACGGACACTATTTTGTTGGGATTCGGAAGGAATTTTACTCTATTACCTATTAGACTATTTACCAAAAAAAAAACTACAATGAACGCCGCGTATTATGCAGCACTTATTAAATAAGTATGCAATCTTATTGTAGAAAAAGAAGAGGGAAAATTAGCAAAGGAATTCTGTTTTTGCAAGACAATGCGAACGTCCATACGGCGCGAATTGCGAGGCAAGCCCTTCGAGAAACTGGCTTTGATGAAGTGAATCACCCATCCTACAGTCCAGACCTAACTCCCAGCGACTTCTTTCTCTTTAAAAATTTGATAAAAGACCTTCGGGGAAGAAAATTTGGGGATGATGAAGAAATTAAAGCTGTCGTGAACGAGCATTTTGACTTCAATGATTCATCTTATTTTTTTAGTGGGATACAAGCAAATTGTCTAAGAAAACCGAGTAGCTTTGCAGCAGTTACCGAGTGAACTGGTTGTAGCAATCCAATAAATTGTTTGAGAAAACCGAGTAACTTTGCAGCAGTTACCTAGTGAATCGTTAGTAGTAACTCAATAAATTGGCTGAGAAAACCGAGTAACTATGCAGCCGTTACCGAATGAACCGGTTGTAGCAACCCATTAAATTGTTTGAGAAAACCGAGTAACTTTGCAGCTGTTACCGAGTGAACCGGTTGTAGTAGCCTAATAAGTTGTTTGAGACAACCGAGTAACTTTGCAGCAGTTACTGAGTTAACCGGTTGTAGTAACCTAGTAAAATTGGCCAAATGCAGTCGATTTTACTTTGTTGTTACTAATGTATGCTACTATGTTATCAATAAAGAAGTGTTATTAACAAATTGTAACGGTTAATACTTATCAAGTAATGTTAACAAAGTTGACATATTTGATTTTAGTTACAAACTTTGCAGGCGTTATATTGACAAACATGCTGGGTTATTTTCAACAGTATTTTATTTATAATATTTTGATGCATGAAACATCATCAAACTCCTTGGATACTCGTAGGATGAAGCCCAGGTTTTTATACGCTTTATTAATGATGTTCTCAATGTGATTACAAAAAACTAATTTTGGATCCAGTATAATACCTAAATCCCTGATACTATCCGTCTTAATTATATTGACATTTTTAAGTTGATAATCGAAGTCAACTGGAGTTTTACGCCTTGTAAACCGGATCTGAACACATTTGTTGGCGTTAATTGTGATTCTGTTGGCTGTACAATATGCGGAAAATCTATTAAGGTCTGCCTGCAATTTGTGACAGTCTTCTTTTGATGTAATTTTCATGTAGATTTTGGCATCATTAGCGTATAGGAGGAATCTGGCATGTGAAAAACAGGTACGGACATCGAATAAGTAAGCTATGTAGAACAAAGGCCCCAAAAGGGAGCCCTGAGGAACACCAGAGGGCACAGTGATGTAGTCAGACCGGTGTCCTGACATAACCACAGCTTGCCTGCGTTTAAGTATATAAGACTTAACCCATCTAAATAAATCTCCCTGAATTCCGATTAGTTGCAGTTTTCTCAAGAGTAGAGTATGTCGTGATCTACACGATCGAACGCTTTTTCAAAGTCCGTATTGATCACGTCAACCTGAGATTGTATACCCATGTCTTTATGTAAATCACTAACAAATAAACTTAAATTGGATGTCGTTGATCTCCCTTTTACAAAGCCATGCTGTTCCTCAGGTATTCGCTGCTTAATAATGGGATAAAATTCGTCATACATAACTTTCTCCAAACACTTCGCAAACACATTCAATAGGGAGATGGCACGATAATGTTCTATATTACGTTTGGAGTCCTTTTTGTGGATAGGTACAATGTGAGCTTCCTTCCATCGCAAAGGAGTAATTGAACGATTATATAATAAACACAAAGGAGCAGCTAGCACATTTTTTAATGAAAAATGGCGGTATTTTGTCGCTTCCAGCGCCTTTGTTGTCGTCCAGGTTGGATAAAATTTTAAAAACCCTTTCTTGCGTTATTGCAATGTTAATTGGATAATCGCTTGGAGTAGTACACGAGTCTTGGGTCGCCGAGGCGGTGCTTTGAGAATGTGTAAACATGTTGTTAAAAAACTCACAAAAAGCAGCACATATAGATGTACCATCCGTGATTTGCTTATCTCCAAAAAACATCACGGCCGGATATCCACTGCAACACTTACGTTTTGATTTTATATATGACTACAACCACAATAACTTGGGGTTATTTTTTATATTTTTTTGACAAAAGTCTATGTATTTTCGGTAACATTCCCCCTGCATCCTTTTAACTCTCTTGCGTAACATTGAAAAAGCGTCATAATCCAAAGGATTTTTGTATCGCTTCCAGCGAGTATGGATTTATTGTTTTTCACGAAGCACACAAATTATGGCCTGATTATACCAAACTGGATATCGATTTGAAGTATTACTGGCACAGGGAACAAATCTTTTTATTATATCATATAGTATTGTGTAGAAGCAATCCACAGCTTCGTCAAGTGAGGAAGATGACAGCTTATCTTCCCAATCTATTTGGCTTAGTTTTCTATTTATATGTTCATAATCTGCTTTACGATATGAATGTTTTAAATGAGGGCACTTAAGTAAGGATTTAATCAAAATATCATGTACCGAGATATCTAAGGTAGTATGGTGTATATCCTCTTTTACTAATGGGGTACATGAAAGTTTAATGTCCACGTCAAAATTACAAAAAAAGAGGTCCAATGTGTTGCCGTTATATAATTTAAAAATCAACTTTGACAAAACTAAAATTCTTAATTTTCAAACATTAAATAGCAATTCATTTAAAGTCACTCTTAACAATAATGAAAGTAAAATAAAGGAAGTTGATAATGTTTCATTTCTCGGAATAACGATTGACAAATTCAGTCATTTTCAAAATTAAAAAAAAATGTATAAGAGCAATATGTAGTGTAGACTCTCTAACTAGTTGTAAGCTATCAAAGGCTGAAAATCGTTTCAAGAAATTCATACAATATGGCTATCAGAATTTTTAACAAACTACCAAATAAAGTCACAAGTCTTCCCTTTACTAAATTCAAAAAGGCATTGTTTGACATATTCATCATCATCATCATCACAGCCCATATACGTCCCCACCGAGGGGCTCGAGCCTACCCTATATTAGGGTGATTAGGCCTTAGTCAACCACGCTGGCCCAGTGCGGATTGGTCGACTTCACATACATCATTGAATTTCTTCGCAGATGTAAGCAGGTTGCCTCACGATGTTTTCCTTCACCGTATTACTTAATAAAATATATTACAATGTTGGAGAGTATTTATGTGATCGAATAGAGTAATATGACATTAATGACATAATAATGATAATTTTAAATGATTGGACATTTTGTATTGTTATGTGATATTTGTTTTCTTTGTTAATGTAATAATATTTATGTGATCGAATAGAGTAATATGATATTAATGACATAATAATGAGAATTTTAAATGATTGGACATTTTGTATTGTTATGTGATTTGTTTTCTTTGTTAATGTTATAATTAATGTAATAATGATTAAAGGTAATGAATATGACAATGAAAATAGAATAGTAAATATGACATTATTATTGATTGTGACATGATGACTGAAATTTTAAATGATAGGACATTTTATATTTTTATGTGATTTGTTGTTTTATTAATGTAATAATGATAACACTAATATGACAATGATAATAGAATTAAAAGTATGACATTACTATTGATTGTGACATGATGACTGAAATTTTAAATACTAGTTATTAATATCATAACAATGAAATATTTTTTTTGTGGTACCTATAATGTAAGAATGTACCTATAAAGGACGGAAAATTTGCACGTTGACTAAGTCAACAGGATATGTCGGCTCAATGAAACTGTAACACCTTTAGAACCATATTCTGGCAAATAAAGATTTCTATTCTATTCTATTCTATTCTATCGTTCCAGGTTGGATGATACATTTTAAAATGATAATTAATTTATTCTACTAAGTTCGTGTTTGTATTGGTCATGTAGCTTATTGAAACTAAGCAGAGTAGCTTATTGTAGCTATTAAGTAGGTAATTTGTTTGCTTCTATTATGTTCTGCGTTTGTTGCTATTGAGTTGTTTGTTTGTTGCTAATAAGTTGTGCATCCGGTAAATGCGTATAGGATAGGCTGGTACTTTTCCTTGAATACCTAACAAGCAACTCAGTAGCTACATTGTTTGTAGCTATTGAGTTGCTTGTTAGGTACTCAAGGACAAATACCACCCTATCCTATTCCCATTTACCGGTTGCACGACCTCCGCAGGTAACAGCGTCACCTACGTATCCATCTTCCGGTAAAAGCTGACCCTGGACAAGCACCTCTGTAAAAAGAAGAACTATTTCCTGAGTACCTAACATGTAAAAGAGCAAAAATTATCAATCCAAATGTCCAAAACAAAATAACTCGCATTCATCTGTATAATTTTATTCTTAAATACCAAAGGAGGTCTTCAGTATTTGCCCAAATCATGTACCGAGGTACAAATTATATGAAATGAAAGATAATAATGTGTTGAAAATGACCCAAGGGCTAAAATCTTTTCAAACGCAATAGATTTTGCAAAAAAAAAATAAGATAAAAAATGACAAGTGAATGCGAAATTTCGTGAAACGAAACATGATTAGTTATGGACGTCAAGGTTTGACATTGACAATCAGTCATTGTTATGGTCGCTTGATAATATTATCACTTATAATCTTCTTCCTATTATAGGTATTTAAAGAAGTTGAAGTTCTTCTAATTAAAAATCTGGAGTTTGTAATGTGTGTGTGCCAACATCTATTGCGATCGCCTACAAATCACCAGTAATTGTGAATTTGATATGTCAATACAATACACATCCTATTGACTTTTCACTTTTTTTTCGTTTTTGTTATTGGGTGTTGTTTGCCAAAATAAACACCATACCACAGACTATGTGACACTTATTAACAAGATTTATAACGCTTTGGAATATGGACTTGTTACGAGTTTTATTGTAATATTTGTTGAGTTTGTAAGAGCGTCGGTGGCGCAAAGAGCGTCGGTGGCGCAGTGGACTCGGCACTTGCCTTCCAATCGGGGGGTCGGGGTTCGAGACCCGCCATGTACCAATGTGTTTTTCGTTTCGAATTTCATATGTACATTTGTCTGACGCTCCTACGGTGAAGGAAAACATCGTGAGGCAACCTGCATACATCTGCGAAGAAATTCAATGATGTATGTGAAGTCCACCAATCCGCACTGGGCCAGCGTGGTTGACTAAGGCCTAATCACCCTAATATAGGGTAGGCTCGAGCCCCTCGGTGGGGACGTATATGGGCTGTGATGATGATTTGTTATGCGTTAAACAAGTTCTCGGCGAGAGTCTCGGCAAGAATCTACGCGAGAAG
Source organism: Schoenobius gigantellus (assembly GCA_963935595.1). Taxonomy (NCBI): domain Eukaryota; kingdom Metazoa; phylum Arthropoda; class Insecta; order Lepidoptera; family Crambidae; genus Schoenobius; species Schoenobius gigantellus. Next base: position 24,405,801 of record OZ012547.1, read on the forward strand.
TACGCGAGAACCTCGGCAAGAACTTCTTGGGTACACACTTCTCGCGAGATTAGGTACAAGACAGGGTTGGCACAAAATCAGTGATTAAATCGAAATTATTTATGTTAAGAAAAATGTATTTTTATGAATATCTATTTTTCGAGTAAATCAGATATTTCATATTTCAGTGTCATTATTGTAATTCTTGATTAAAAAAACTAATTTTCCAGGTTTTTGATCCCTAGTCTGTTACGTAATTTCGAGTGAACAATGCCAAATGTAAAAAAAGCTTTCCACTGATGCTGAGGAGGCTATCGCTCCAAATAGTTGCCTCAGAACTGGGTAAATATTTAATTTTTCCTCTTCCTCTTTCGTTTCCGCAAAATCGTTGCTTACTTATTAAAATTAGTAACGATAAAAACGAAAAAATCTAAGAAATCATGATAAATTAGGATTTATTCAATAAATCATGATTAATTGGATTTTATTTAAAAATCATGATTTTTGCCAACCCTGGTACAAGGTTCTCAATATAGCTCTCGCGCCTTTGTCTCGCGCCAAAAAACCGACAAAAGTCGGAGAACTACGCGAGAACATGCGAATCGGATCCACATTCACGCTTCTCGTGTTGTTCTCGCGTTCTCGCGAGATTCTCGCGAGAATGTGGAGCGCTCATTATAATTAAGTAAAAACCCTATTTTTATTATTTTAATAGTTGGAAAACCTTTACTAAAAAGGTTTGGAGAATACACTACAATAATACGCTTTATTTAATATTGATGCTATGTTGCCAGTAATCAAAATGTTTAAGACATAATTTTAGGTGGTACAAATGGTTTAAAGAAATTATTTTTATTATTTTATGAATTTTCAGATTTTTTTACATAGAAAAATATAATAAAACCCGAGGTACATGTTTTGGGCATAGTTGTATGGAAGAAAAAATGGATCATTTGGAACATTTAAGAGCGTAGATAATTAGAACTCTTCATTAGTGTTACTGAAATAAAAGAATTAGGCTAATGTGACACAATTTATTTAAGTCCTCACAGCCTTTCTTAACGCGCGCGGAGAATGTTGCCAGAGATGAAAATTTGATGATGTCCGAAGCGTAGACAGACACTAATTTATTAATGTACGTATGCAATAAGGTAGAGATACCTACCTACTTAGGTCGTTACTTCAATAAAATTTTATATTTGATTGATTCTATTTTTAATTCTTTATTCCAACCTAAAAAAATAAGCACTAGAATGGAGGTTTGATAATAGTTAAATAAATAAGCTAGGTAAGTAGTAGGTAGGTGGGTACGTAAGTCCTGCCTGTACTATAGGCATGAGTAATAACCTCCTACTCCTGGCAGCTAGTCCTTAGCTACCAGGAGTAGGAGGTTATTACTCCTGGTAAAGGCAATGAACTTATATAGAGCTGCGCTTCAATGTCGATTATTTTATTTTTTTATCAAAAATAATTAGTTTTTCGGCAAATAATAATATCAAGCTTCGGTCGTCATATAATGGGAATGAACTCTATATACGGGACCCTACAACACCCTTTCGGCTTTAGGGGTGTTTTTGAAACATCTTGTATCAATACAATCAATATAGTCTCTTACCACAGAATATATAATAGTACTCTTACTTCAAATACATAGGACTTTCATACAAACTTCCAACCCCCGTTTTACCCCCTTAGGGGTGGAGTTTCGTAAAATCCGTTCTTAGCGGATGTCTATAGTCTATTCTATACCCTATAAGAAACCAACCTGCCAAATTTCAAGTTTGTAGGTGTTATAGTTTCTGAAATTTCGTGATATGTCAGTCAGTGGTATTTCGCTTTTATATACACGGTGTTTCACAATAACCAATAAATATTTTATCGTTATCTTAAACTAATTATTAAATTGTGTTTACCCATAATGTCATTCAACCCAAAATTTTCATGTAAATCATAGACATGATGATGATACTATGATATACATGAAAATTTTGGGTTGAATGACATTACGGGTAAACACAATTTAATAATTAGTTTTAGATAACGATAAAATATTTATTGGTTATTATGAAACACCGTGTATAGGTATATAGATAACACCGAAAGCTCGAAGAAAACAAGTAAAATTATCACGATTTTAGGTTTCAAATGTAGTTTATTCGAATAAATTGACAACTATGTATATTATATTTGTCTTGCCTCAATAGAATATTAGTTCTTCTACCCATTGACAGTTATTTTAATATGAAAATGTAAGTAATAAAGATTATTGGGCTGTGACAAAAAAAAATTAAGCGCTCCAGGAATCACCCATATCAACCAAGCGTTTGTAAAAATGCAAAATATGAGAACGTTGTCTTTAAAATCTGAAACAAAAATAAAAATGAATTAATAAATGACTTCTTTACCTATCTAACCTTTTTGAATGGGAAAGAAAGTTAATTATAAATATGAGTCTTGTGAATGGTTAGCGTGTCAATAATGGACTCAATTCTGAAGCGGCCGCAAAATTTTCTAATTTTATTTAGGTGTCACTAAACCATTTTTCTATTCTACGGTAACTGTCAAATTCAACTGACATTGCAAATTTGAATCAGACGTTTCTAATTTTAGACAGACAAGGTTTAGCGCGAACGCACACGGCCGACTTTTTGTAGGCCGACTTTTTCACCGACTTTTTTCCACCGATTTTGTCACCGACTCAACGCACGCGGCACGGCAGTCATTTTGTCGGTGGCAATCGAGATACGTGTACATCTAGGGTTGATCATGGAGTTACAGAGGAATCAACCAGATGGGCACAGCTACTAACAGAAAAGATTATTTCTTTTTGCACTATGTAACAGACTTGTCAAAATAATTTCACGTGCGCCATGTTGATTTTCTACATAAGCATTGTTTGAAATTTTTATATGGTATTTTTTCACTAAAAATAAAAAGTGAAGTTAAACAAATGAAATTATGCCTAAATGTTCTTCCGGAAAATTCTAAGCATTGTGGTGTAAGCCATATCAAATTCTGTCCAGTAGTTTCGGAGACCTTTCCGGACAAACAGACAAATAAATAAACAAACAAACATTTTTTTACACTATTCTATCGTGTTCTGCTGATGATTTTAAGGCGACCTGTGTATTTTTTTTCTTAATATTTCGTAATTACAGATTTTTGTACCCCTACGATTTTATTATATAAGAAATTAAAATTAATAATAGTTTCGTACAATTTAATGTAACAAACATTTAAACTTAATCCTTGATAAATAAACAAAACTTTTGCCAAAAATTTTAAAAGAGCGATATCGATATTGACAACCCTACCAAGCCAGTGCACGCGACCGACTCAGTGTTGCCACCTTGAAATATGTTAGGGCGCCAGATCCACATTAAAATGTCGCCAGTTTCTTAAAATGTGGACAAGAAAAAAACCACCAAATTCCGCTAACTTTTTTTTCATTTAAATAAAATACTAATAAAGTATGTAATGTAGTTAAACAATAGCTAAGCAAAACTGTCCTCTATCTTTTATTAGTTCATCAACGAAATGGGGTGCCAAGACATTTTAATAACTTCAGAACATTTAGTCCGATGCATTTTTAAATCATCCGTTGCCTTGGAACCGGAGAAAGCCATAGACTTAGAATATACTGGCGTATAGACGTACTGACAGCTCATTATAAAATGAGACCAAAATATTTGAATTGTCAATTCCAATACTATGTGGCTGAATTCAAATATCCAATGTGGCTGACCTGTCCTTCAAAATCGGTTAAAAAGTAGCTAAATGCACTGTCTCTTTCAAACTCTAGAACTAGAGAACTTCATAAGACTATTATACATTCTCGCTCGCACTGTCAGTTGGTCTATATCTATACGACAGTACATTTTAAGTCTACGGAGAAAATGATCAATACCTACAGGAAACGAAACTGCTGTTCTGTAATGTAAAGTGGGAGCATTCATAGACTTTATGCTTATAACTAGGTATAGATTTTCGTGTCTATTCGGAACAGTAGGAAATTTTCTTCTCGAAGAAGTGTTGTCAGATTCCATTCCAGAAAACCGCTAAAAACCACAAAAAAAAAATACGCTAAATGATGAAAAAATATCGCTAGTCTTAAAAAAACCACCAGATCTGGTGACAAAACCACCAAGGTGGCAACACTGCCGACTGTCGGCCAGTGTTGGTCGATCGGGCCGGCCGGGACTCACCGATTTATTTTACGGCCGACTTTTTGTAGTTCGTGTTCGTGACCGGTGGATCGGCCGTGGCGCCGCTTCGGCGCGCGGCAGCCCGCCCGGTGCCCTAGCACCGGCGGGTTATGCGCGCTTCGTCCCATTCGCACTTTGTCCCGCATTCGCAGTTTGTCTCATTAGCACTTCGTCCTATTCGCACTTGGTCCCATTCGCGGTTAGTCCCATTCGCAGGTGGTCCTATTCGCGGTTAGTCCCATTCGCAGTTGGTCCCATTCGTAGTTTGTCCCACCCTACGCAAGTAGTTTGTAAGGGTTGTAGATGATTCGTTATCATGATAGAGTTATGTCCTTCATGATAGAGTACGTTTTGTTTGTTTTAATATTTTTTAGTATTTTATACTTTCGTAAATTAATGTGTATCTACCTAGATATAAAAGCTAAAATCATCTAACTTTATCGGGTCATTTCACAGCGTACCTATTTTATTTTTATGATTCACATTTTTTCACACTATATTCAAACTTACCGCGAGCATGGTCTGCACGCCCACAGGAACCATGCCCATCGCCGTCACACTGATGGGCGTCTGGATGCGGCTCAACAGAATGCACACCGAGCGCCGATTGCTCGTGTTCATGCACTCCCAGGGCATTGAGTATACCGCATCTATCAGTTTCTCGCTCTGAAAAAAGCAGTGTTTAACTAACGTATAGGGAGAAGGTTCTCAACCCGACTTCTATACAAGTGTCTTCTTAATCATTTAGTACTAGAGTAGAGTCATCTGCGTACCTCTATCTTACTTTCTACCGCAAAGCAGCTGTGCATTGCTATGTTTTTTATTGCTATGGTTTGATTGATAAGATAAGCAGAGAAATATTTCTGGGTATTGTGACTTTACGTGATGTCACAAATTGATAACGTACACTGTGCTTCTTTAAGGGATTGTAGATATGTGAACCTAAAGCCACAATCGTATTCACCCACCACTCGTGACAGTGACCGCGACCGTTGTCCGCGGTACATTTTTTACATACGGCAAGAAAGCCCTTGGCCATAAGTTGGACGCAAGCTTCAACTTGGACTCCTCAACAACTGAGGAGCTGGCTATCTTACCTCTCTTACCTCTAATTGTCGGAACCCCACAATACCTACTATTAAAATTGTTATTATGGCTACAAACTTAGGTAAGACGGTGGTAGCTAACCAGATGGGTTTAAAAGCTCTACCGCCAACCAAACTGAGCTTAAAACTTCTACTCCCATGGGGAATGGAACCCCGGGCCTCCCAATCAACACCCGGTAGTCTCAACCACTAGACAACGGAGACGCTTACCGTCTCCGTGTGGTTCGTTGTATATGTGCTGTCGAGCATGCTTGGGAAAGTTGAACGATCGTCATCTTCCGCAGCATCCGAACTATGCACAAAAATTTGGGCCGACGATCCACCGTCCGACCGTGGCCGGTCAGGTACCATGTAATTAGGTGAGTCACCCAAGTCAGCCACTTACCATCACATAGAAAGTCTACTCGTTTGCCAATTTAGTTACTTAATAAAAGAAATTTGTTAAACATTTTCAAAAAAATACCTACAAAAATAAAAACCGACTTCAAAAACACTTAAAAGTCATCTATACAAATAAATAAAATTGAAGTGTCTGTTTGTAATGTTAAAATAACAAGTTTTTACTAAATGGGTATGAATGTATATCGGGTACCAATAACAAAAACACAATATTTAAAAAAAAATTGTCTGTCTGTCTGTCCGTTTGTTCCCGCTAATTCTCAGGAACGGCTAGACCGATTTTGACGGGACTTATTAGTGAAAGTCCCGTCAAAATTGGTCCAGCCGTTGCGGGAACAAACAGACAGACAGACAGACAAACATTTTTTAAATTGTGTTTTTATTATTGGAACCCGATATACATTCATACCCATTTACTAAAAACTTTCATATTCATTTGTTAATTAAATGCATTCTGTTTATGTGAGTAGTTACCTTCCAATTTCTCCAATATCACTGTTAGATTGGATAAGAAAACACCTTCGGTAATGTTAATTAAGACTTACACGATTAACATTTTACATATATTAAATTACTTAAAGCTTTGTGTTGTAATTTCTTGATGGAACTCCATGGTATCTTGTTATTAAATTACATTTGTCATATATGTATAACATCTTCTTTTGAATCCAACTAACGTGAGACATCTCGGACATCTCCGTACTGAGTGGCCAGTTCATCCAGTATCTATTATAATCACTGTCAAACTGTACAATTTCTTTGGTTGGGAAACAGTTCATATGTATGTATTTAATATTTTATTACTATTCAGATAAATTGTTAAATGTGAAAAAATAAAACAACATGTTATTTGAGTTCTGTAATATACATTTCAAAATCTTTAAAAATACATATAGGGTGTCAAAAAACGTATACCGATGCCCGCGTCTACGCATTCAGACCATTAAATAAAGCAATATAACGAAAAATCAATTATGTGAAACGAAAATAATTTTTAGGCTTAAAAATACAACGACAATAAATACTACGCAATGTAACGCGTGCTTGCGCCTTGCGCGTCCGGATATCGCGTCGGTGTTAGTTCCTTTTCAGTTATAAATTTTGTTAAGAAATACTGATTTTTTCGTAGATGTTTCTTTGGACAAAAATTATCAAAATACATTTCGAACAGTTTTGTATAAAAATCTAGAAAAAAAAATTGCAACTTTAACCTTGAATATCTCGGCAACTATTAGTTTCACAACCATGGTCTAGAAGACAAAAACTATAGTGATGATGGGAGCAATACGTGGGTTTCGGCTTCGGTACCGGTCTTTTTACATCCTATAAAACTTAAAAGTAGTTAGGTCACACAAATGATATCTATTGTATGGCAAACAACTGCCAACACAGAGTAAATTAAATGGAACCCAAAATATTTAATATAAGTAAAGGCTATAGTACCATAGACCACATTCATACGCTGCGGCAGGTTATACAAAAGACCGAGGAGTATAATCTGCCACTATGCTTGTCGGTTGTGGACTATGAGAAAGCCTTCGATTCTGTCGAGACCTGGACCGTGCTTAGGTCACTCCAGAGGTGCCAAATAGACTACCAGTACATCCAAGTGTTGAAGTCATTGTACGAAAACGCCACTATGTCAGTCCACCTTCAGGACCAGTACTCGAGACCTTTAAGCTTTTGGACTGGAGAGGACTCGGCATCAACATAAACGGCGAGTACATGACTCACCTTCGTTTGGCCGATGATATCGTGGTCATGGCTGAGACCGTGGAAGATCTAGGCACAATGCTTGAAGACCTCTGTAGAGTTTCCCAACAAGTGGGTCTTAAAATGAACATGGACAAGACCAAAATCATGGGGAATTCCCATGTAGTACCTACTCCTGTGAAGGTTGGCGGCTCTACACTGGAAGTTGTTGATGAATATGTTTACCTTTGACAAATAGTCCAGCTCGGTAAGTCCAACTTCCAGAAAGAGGTAAATCGACGATGGGCTGGGCAGCGTTCGGGAAGCTACGCAGCATATTCTCGGCCAATCTACCGCAGTGTCTTAAGACGAAAGTCTTCAATTCGTGCGTGTTGCCAGTGATGATGTACGGAACTGAGACGTGGCCGTTTACAATGGGTTTTATCAGACGGCTCACAGAAGACTCAATGTCACTCAAAGGGCAATGGAGAGGGCTATGCTCGGGGTTTCTCTACGCGATCGCATCAGAAATGAAGAGATCCGTATAAGAACTAGAGTTACCGACATAGCCCAAAGAATTGCAAACCTTAAGTGGCAGTGGGCAGGACACATAGCTCGCAGGACTGACGGCCGTTGGGGCGAAAAGGTCCTTGAATGGCGGCCACGTACCGGGAGACACAGCGTTGGTGGGCCCCTACAAGGTGGACCGACGATCTGGTGAAGGTCGCGGGAAGCCGCTGGATGCGGGAGGCGCAGGACCGATCGCTTTGGCGATCCCTGCGGGAGGCCTATGTCCAGCAGTGGTCGTCTCTTGGCTGAAATGATAATGATGAATGATGTATATTCTTAAATTATTTTTGAGTTTAAAGGGTTTTGAAGTCGGTTTTTACTTTTTGAAAAAATATATTTTTATCTTTTTGGCGAATTTAATACTAGCTTATCGAAGCAAAGCACGGGTCAAACCGTGATCATAATATTAAAAGAACTATCTCCTAACTTTTAATCCTAAAGGAACCTCCCATCATTAGCTCAGCATCATGAAATGAAGACTACCAAATACAAAGTCAACCAATCCGCACTGGGCCAGCGTGGTTTGACTAAGGCTTAATCGCCCTAACTAGTTAGGGTAGGCAGGTGCCCCTCGGCGGGGACATATACTCGTATGAGCTGTGATGATGATGATAAATGCAAATAGTTGCCAATGCTTTATTTAAAATGTGAAAAATATGGTATGTGCCCATCTAAAATTTGAGAGTTTTCCAGGATTTACCTAAGATTCCATTATCAGATCTTGACTTTGGTGACAACAGTTGGATAACCTCAGGACTATTGACCACAATTGGCGGAGTAATCGCATAACAAATACAAATAAACATAGGCGTTGAATTGAGAACTTCCTCCTTTTTTGAAGTCGGTTAAAAAGACTTTAAAAACATTTAAAATTTAAGAATAATATAAGAATAGACACAACATCACATTTTTATATTGAAGTCGGTGCCAAGCGATAATCTCCTGGAAAGTATTAAATTTGGCACCCAATTCCAAAAAAAATGTGATGTTGTGTGTATTATTTTATTTTTTACTAGCTGTGCCCACGACTTCGTCCGCGTGGAATAGTAACTTTTCATTTGTCTAGGCAATTTTTTAAAGATCTTGATAAAATATAGCATAAGTTATCTATACATCTATATCTATAAAAAGAAATAAATTTGAAGTGTCTGTTTGTAATATCAAAATAACAAGTTTTTAGTAAATGGGTATGAATGTATATCGGGTTCCAATAATAAAAACACAATTTAAAAAATGTTTGTCTGCCTGTCTGTCTGTTTGTTCCCGCAACGGCTGGACCAATTTTGACGGGACTTTCACTAATAAGTCCCGTCAAAATCGGTCTAGCCGTTCCGGAGATAAGCGGGAACAAACGGACAGACAGACAGACAATTTTTTTTTAAATATTGTGTTTTTGTTATTGGTACCCGATATACATTCATACCCATTTAGTAAAAACTTGTTATTTTAACATTACAAACAGACACTTCAATTTTATTTATTTGTATAGATGACTTTTAAGTGTTTTTGCAGTCGGTTTTTATTTTTGTAGGTATTTTTTTGAAAATGTTTAACAAATTTCTTTTATTAAGTAACTAAATTGGCAAACGAGTAGATTTTCTATGTGATGGTAAGTGGCTGACTTGGGTGATTCACCTAATTACATGGTACCTGACCGGCCACGGTCGGACGGTGGATCGTCGGCCCAAATTTTTGTGCATAGTTCGGATGCTGCGGAAGATGACGATCGTTCAACTTATGGCAAACAACTGCCAACACAGAGTAAATTAAATGGAACCCAAAATATTTAATATAAGTAAAGGCTATAGTACCATAGACCACATTCATACGCTGCGGCAGGTTATACAAAAGACCGAGGAGTATAATCTGCCACTATGCTTGTCGGTTGTGGACTATGAGAAAGCCTTCGATTCTGTCGAGACCTGGACCGTGCTTAGGTCACTCCAGAGGTGCCAAATAGACTACCAGTACATCCAAGTGTTGAAGTCATTGTACGAAAACGCCACTATGTCAGTCCACCTTCAGGACCAGTACTCGAGACCTTTAAGCTTTTGGACTGGAGAGGACTCGGCATCAACATAAACGGCGAGTACATGACTCACCTTCGTTTGGCCGATGATATCGTGGTCATGGCTGAGACCGTGGAAGATCTAGGCACAATGCTTGAAGACCTCTGTAGAGTTTCCCAACAAGTGGGTCTTAAAATGAACATGGACAAGACCAAAATCATGGGGAATTCCCATGTAGTACCTACTCCTGTGAAGGTTGGCGGCTCTACACTGGAAGTTGTTGATGAATATGTTTACCTTTGACAAATAGTCCAGCTCGGTAAGTCCAACTTCCAGAAAGAGGTAAATCGACGATGGGCTGGGCAGCGTTCGGGAAGCTACGCAGCATATTCTCGGCCAATCTACCGCAGTGTCTTAAGACGAAAGTCTTCAATTCGTGCGTGTTGCCAGTGATGATGTACGGAACTGAGACGTGGCCGTTTACAATGGGTTTTATCAGACGGCTCACAGAAGACTCAATGTCACTCAAAGGGCAATGGAGAGGGCTATGCTCGGGGTTTCTCTACGCGATCGCATCAGAAATGAAGAGATCCGTATAAGAACTAGAGTTACCGACATAGCCCAAAGAATTGCAAACCTTAAGTGGCAGTGGGCAGGACACATAGCTCGCAGGACTGACGGCCGTTGGGGCGAAAAGGTCCTTGAATGGCGGCCACGTACCGGGAGACACAGCGTTGGTGGGCCCCTACAAGGTGGACCGACGATCTGGTGAAGGTCGCGGGAAGCCGCTGGATGCGGGAGGCGCAGGACCGATCGCTTTGGCGATCCCTGCGGGAGGCCTATGTCCAGCAGTGGTCGTCTCTTGGCTGAAATGATAATGATGAATGATGTATATTCTTAAATTATTTTTGAGTTTAAAGGGTTTTGAAGTCGGTTTTTACTTTTTGAAAAAATATATTTTTATCTTTTTGGCGAATTTAATACTAGCTTATCGAAGCAAAGCACGGGTCAAACCGTGATCATAATATTAAAAGAACTATCTCCTAACTTTTAATCCTAAAGGAACCTCCCATCATTAGCTCAGCATCATGAAATGAAGACTACCAAATACAAAGTCAACCAATCCGCACTGGGCCAGCGTGGTTTGACTAAGGCTTAATCGCCCTAACTAGTTAGGGTAGGCAGGTGCCCCTCGGCGGGGACATATACTCGTATGAGCTGTGATGATGATGATAAATGCAAATAGTTGCCAATGCTTTATTTAAAATGTGAAAAATATGGTATGTGCCCATCTAAAATTTGAGAGTTTTCCAGGATTTACCTAAGATTCCATTATCAGATCTTGACTTTGGTGACAACAGTTGGATAACCTCAGGACTATTGACCACAATTGGCGGAGTAATCGCATAACAAATACAAATAAACATAGGCGTTGAATTGAGAACTTCCTCCTTTTTTGAAGTCGGTTAAAAAGACTTTAAAAACATTTAAAATTTAAGAATAATATAAGAATAGACACAACATCACATTTTTATATTGAAGTCGGTGCCAAGCGATAATCTCCTGGAAAGTATTAAATTTGGCACCCAATTCCAAAAAAAATGTGATGTTGTGTGTATTATTTTATTTTTTACTAGCTGTGCCCACGACTTCGTCCGCGTGGAATAGTAACTTTTCATTTGTCTAGGCAATTTTTTAAAGATCTTGATAAAATATAGCATAAGTTATCTATACATCTATATCTATAAAAAGAAATAAATTTGAAGTGTCTGTTTGTAATATCAAAATAACAAGTTTTTAGTAAATGGGTATGAATGTATATCGGGTTCCAATAATAAAAACACAATTTAAAAAATGTTTGTCTGCCTGTCTGTCTGTTTGTTCCCGCAACGGCTGGACCAATTTTGACGGGACTTTCACTAATAAGTCCCGTCAAAATCGGTCTAGCCGTTCCGGAGATAAGCGGGAACAAACGGACAGACAGACAGACAATTTTTTTTTAAATATTGTGTTTTTGTTATTGGTACCCGATATACATTCATACCCATTTAGTAAAAACTTGTTATTTTAACATTACAAACAGACACTTCAATTTTATTTATTTGTATAGATGACTTTTAAGTGTTTTTGCAGTCGGTTTTTATTTTTGTAGGTATTTTTTTGAAAATGTTTAACAAATTTCTTTTATTAAGTAACTAAATTGGCAAACGAGTAGATTTTCTATGTGATGGTAAGTGGCTGACTTGGGTGATTCACCTAATTACATGGTACCTGACCGGCCACGGTCGGACGGTGGATCGTCGGCCCAAATTTTTGTGCATAGTTCGGATGCTGCGGAAGATGACGATCGTTCAACTTTCCCAAGCATGCTCGACAGCACATATACAACGAACCACACGGAGACGGTAAGCGTCTCCGTTGTCTAGTGGTTGAGACTACCGGGTGTTGATTGGGAGGCCCGGGGTTCCATTCCCCATGGGAGAAGAAGTTTTAAGCTCAGTTTGGTTGGTGGTAGAGCTTTTAAACCCATCTGGTTAGCTACCACCGTCTTACCTAAGTTTGTAGCCATAATAACAATTTTAATAGTAGGTATTGTGGGGTTCCGACAATTAGAAGTAAGAGAGGTAAGATAGCCAGCTCCTCAGTTGTTGAGGAGTCCAAGTTGAAGCTTGCGTCCAACTTATGGCCAAGGCCTTTCTTGCCGTATGTAAAAAATGTACCGCGGACAACGGTCGCGGTCACTGTCACGAGTGGTGGGTAAATACGATTGTGGCTTTAGGTTCACATATCCACAATCCCTTAAAGAAGCACAGTGTACGTTATCAATTTGCGACATCACGTAAAGTCACAATACCCAGAAATATTTCTCTGCTTATCTTATCATTCAAACCATAGCAATAAAAAACATAGCAATGCACAGCTGCTTTGCGGTAGAAAGTAAGATAGAGGTACGCAGATGACTCTACTCTAGTACTAAATGATTAAGAAGACACTTGTATAGAAGTCGGGTTGAGAACCTTCTCCCTATACGTTAGTTAAACACTGCTTTTTTCAGAGCGAGAAACTGATAGATGCGGTATACTCAATGCCCTGGGAGTGCATGAACACGAGCAATCGGCGCTCGGTGTGCATTCTGTTGAGCCGCATCCAGACGCCCATCAGTGTGACGGCGATGGGCATGGTTCCTGTGGGCGTGCAGACCACCAACGCTGTGTCTCCCGGTACGTGGCCGCCATTCAAGGACCTTTTCGCCCCAACGGCCGTCAGTCCTGCGAGTTATGTGTTCTGCCCACTGCCACTTAAGGTTTGCAATTCTTTGGGCTATGTCGGTAACTCTAGTTCTTATACCGATCTCTTCATTTCTGATGCGATCGCGTAGAGAAACCCCGAGCATAGCCCTCTCCATTGCCCTTTGAGTGACATTGAGTCTTCTGTGAGCCGTCTGATAAAACCCATTGTAAACGGCCACGTCTCAGTTCCGTACATCATCACTGGCAACACGCACGAATTGAAGACTTTCGTCTTAAGACACTGCGGTAGATTGGCCGAGAATATGCTGCGTAGCTTCCCGAACGCTGCCCAGCCCATCGTCGATTTACCTCTTTCTGGAAGTTGGACTTACCGAGCTGGACTATTTGTCAAAGGTAAACATATTCATCAACAACTTCCAGTGTAGAGCCGCCAACCTTCACAGGAGTAGGTACTACATGGGAATTCCCCATGATTTTGGTCTTGTCCATGTTCATTTTAAGACCCACTTGTTGGGAAACTCTACAGAGGTCTTCAAGCATTGTGCCTAGATCTTCCACGGTCTCAGCCATGACCACGATATCATCGGCCAAACGAAGGTGAGTCATGTACTCGCCGTTTATGTTGATGCCGAGTCCTCTCCAGTCCAAAAGCTTAAAGGTCTCGAGTACTGGTCCTGAAGGTGGACTGACATAGTGGCGTTTTCGTACAATGACTTCAACACTTGGATGTACCGGTAGTCTATTTGGCACCTCTGGAGTGACCTAAGCACGGTCCAGGTCTCGACAGAATCGAAGGCTTTCTCATAGTCCACAAACGACAAGCATAGTGGCAGATTATACTCCTCGGTCTTTTGTATAACCTGCCGCAGCGTATGAATGTGGTCTATGGTACTATAGCCTTTACTTATATTAAATATTTTGGGTTCCATTTAATTTACTCTGTGTTGGCAGTTGTTTGCCATACAATAGATATCATTTGTGTGACCTAACTACTTTTAAGTTTTATAGGATGTAAAAAGACCGGTACCGAAGCCGAAACCCACGTATTGCTCCCATCATCACTATAGTTTTTGTCTTCTAGACCATGGTTGTGAAACTAATAGTTGCCGAGATATTCAAGGTTAAAGTTGCAATTTTTTTTTCTAGATTTTTATACAAAACTGTTCGAAATGTATTTTGATAATTTTTGTCCAAAGAAACATCTACGAAAAAATCAGTATTTCTCAACAAAATTTATAACTGAAAAGGAACTAACACCGACGCGATATCCGGACGCGCAAGGCGCAAGCACGCGTTACATTGCGTAGTATTTATTGTCGTTGTATTTTTAAGCCTAAAAATTATTTTCGTTTCACATAATTGATTTTTCGTTATATTGCTTTATTTAATGGTCTGAATGCGTAGACGCGGGCATCGGTATACGTTTTTTGACACCCTATATGTATATTTAAAGATTTTGAAATGTATATTACAGAACTCAAATAACATGTTGTTTTATTTTTTCACATTTAACAATTTATCTGAATAGTAATAAAATATTAATTACATACATATGAACTGTTTCCCAACCAAAGAAATTGTACAGTTTGACAGTGATTATAATAGACACTGGATGAACTGGCCACTCAGTACGGAGATGTCCGAGATGTCTCACGTTAGTTGGATTCAAAAGAAGATGTTATACATATATGACAAATGTAATTTAATAACAAGATACCATGGAGTTCCATCAAGAAATTACAACACAAAGCTTTAAGTAATTTAATATATGTAAAATGTTAATCGTGTAAGTCTTAATTAACATTATCGAAGGTGTTTTCTTATCCAATCTAACAGTGATATTGGAGAAATTGGAAGGTAACTACTCACATAAACAGAATGCATTTAATTAACAAATGAATATGAAAGTTGCCTATTGATGCAGTGAGTAAATAATTATTGTTAATAAACTAGTCATTTAAATGTTAAATTATTTAATAATTAGAATATGAGAAGACAAGTCCAAGTGAGTCATAGAGAAACACATGTGATATTATTATAATTTCTCTTGAACAATTATTTAAAAGTGTAAATTTAAAAGAGGAAGCAAAGCTTGGCGCTACTACCAAATATGTATGACACTCAAGCCGTGCGCCTGGAATTCCGATGGTGGAAATGGAGCAGGGGGATCAGGTCGTGTAGTCCCTGAGCACAATTACCGAAATACCTATAAAACACCCAAAGGCTGCCAAACGGACGATGCTCAAGGATCTGCAGCTGGGCCAGAATTTTTAATTCGCCAATCACTCTATTGCACGCCACTTTTTTGAATCCAAAGTCGCCAATTGATATTTTGTTGAGCCATCCTACAGATAGCAGCATTATAAGGCTCGAGTTTGAAGACAAGTCCAAGTGAGTCATAGAGAAACACATGTGATATTATTATAATTTCTCTTGAACAATTATTTAAAAGTGTAAATTGTTAATAGGGTAATTTAATACCTCATACAAGTCATCCTATGACATTAGAATTATTACAGATCTGCAAACACTCAGTCATAAAACATTTCTTTTATTTTACAAGATGCAAATAAGCACCTTCTGTCTATCTTAATTATTATCACCTCTTAATCATGGATTGAGCCCGAACATTCTAGTTCTTGTAAAATTAACTTTCGCGGCAGCACTCCGCAGATGTAGCCAAACATTAATGGATGAATGGAGTAATGTTTATCCTACTAAGTTACGCACATATGGGCACAGGCGCTAACACTAACACGAATGCAGGTGGAGCCGTAGCATAACACAGACACAAAGAAACATACGATTCAATTTGAAATCCCAATTATAAATGTTTACAAGCTTAAAAGAATGAAAGAAAGAAATTGAAAACCTCTTTGTTTTTTGAAGTCAGCTAAAAAATAATTCCCTTGCTGACTTTCAAAGTTTGATCATTAAATCACACGAATTTCTTATATACCTACCTGTGATGTGACGAACTCAAATAAAACCGAGCTTTGAATGAGTTGACCAAATATAATAAATGTGAGTGGACCATATCGCGCTATTGCATCCGGTTCCTGAAAAAACAAAAGTATAGTAAACTAGCTGTACCCGGCATGCGTTGCAATGCCACGTAAATGCCTTTTTTTTTTTGCAAGGAAACCTCACGGTTGTCCCCATAACACCCTACCAAAGTTTCATTACAATCTGATGAATGGTTTCGGAACGCATAGAGGACAAACAAACATAGTAATACATTGATTTTTATTTATATAGATGTGTTGGACTACGTGTAGGCTCACGGCCAACAAACGTTTTTTACCATAAATACCAAATAACGTTGATTAATTACTTAAAAAGTAAGTAAGTAGGTACATAGCATTATTAAAATTTTATTTATTTTGTTATTTTTTTTATAAAAAACGTCGCCCCACACGCGACGGATTTTCTCCTGTGTCGTGGGTGCAGTTACAAACATAGAATATTACATGCACATACGCCGAGACCGGAACAAATTTCTGTCGGCCTACAAAATATCTGCCTCGTGCGGGAATCGAACCCGCGACCCGTTGCGCAGTAGGCGATCACTCGACCTCTGCGCTAACCGTGCCGTAAAAAACTGATGATCCGAGATTTAGCTCGATCTTAAAACCCGCTGGTCTTTATACGTGTTTTGCTAGATTAAATCTTTCCTGAGTTTATGTAACAAGCTTCTTATGTCCAAAAGTTTATTGTCTCTTACTTTTTTACTATTTGCTAAGAAAACGTTTGACCACAATCTCACCTGATGGTAAGCGCTGATGCGGTCTATGATGTGGCACACTCTCCTACAAAGTGTTTATTCACCTAGCTTCTATGCTTGAAGGATCCCAGATTATAATTTTGTGTAAATACAGACGCCGGCAATTTATTTCATTTGGTAGCAGTGCGTAAAACAAAAGAGAAAGCTTGGCGCTACTACTAAATATGTATGACACTCAAGCCGTGCGCCTGGAATTCCGATGGTGGAAATGAAGCAGGGGAATCAGGTCGTGTAGTCCCTGAGCACAATTACCGAAATACCTATAAAACACCCAAGGGCTGCCAAAAGGACGATGCTCAAGGGTCTGCAGCAGGGCCAGAATTTAATTCGCCAATCATTCTATTGCACGCCACTTTTTTGAATCCAAAGTCGCCAATTGATATTTTGTTGGGCCATCCTACAGATAGCAGCATTATAAGGCTCGAGCCTGTGCCCGATATATGTTCAACAATAGGTACGGAGTAAAGTACCTGCGGACTTTAGATAGGACAGCAAGTTTCTTAACCGCCACTTAGACTTTGGATTCAATAAATCGACCAAAATAAATCGAGGTTGCATAAAAATGTGACTCAAGATTATCTGAAATTTGTACGGAAGCTCGAAAGAACGAGATCGAAGTAGCTCCGTTTTGACGTAAAAAGCCACGCCTGCGTTTTAGCAGCGTTAAGCCTGACCAGATTGGCATCGCCCGGATCTGCTACAGCTTTACGAGTCATCTCAATTCGCTCAATTATAGTCTCCCAGTGGTAACGGATTCCATCCCTACTCTTCCTGGAATTAGACACGTAGCTCCCAATAGCCGTATAATGCCATCTACGTATCCTAGGACACCGGGTGCCAAGAGATAGGTAATTAATGTGGAATAGGAGCAGTGTGGCGGAGAGGACACTGGCATTGATGGCTTTATATTCAGAGATTTAAAACCATCCAGATAGTTCTCTCATTCAGGAAGTTACTAATCCAATTGCAAAGGCGTGGAGGAATCCCGTACGACGGTAGCTTGCTTGCAGGTGCTCGATCGCACATGCCTTCAGTAAAAGCGCTGGTATTCCATCGGGATCAGTGGCTTTATCTACATCCAAAATGCGCAACACCATGAGGACAGTTCGGAAGCTCGGCATTGTGTAAGGAGGTAGCGTTGGCGAAACGTTGCCGTCTGCTTTAAGATGTGAGTAAGTTGCAAATATTGATGTGTACAATTTTTTTCAAAAGCTTTTTCATTGTGAGCCAGTAAGCCTTGTGAAAAGCGACAGAAATTCGCCTCACTAGTATTAGGATGCTTTACTCCCAGAATGCTTTCCTTCTCACACTAACATCGGACGCTTTTTAGTCTTTAGCGTCAGCCCAGGCGTGATAAGCTAGCTGCTTTTCACGTTCTGCACGATTGCAATCAGCGTTATACAATAGACGAGTTTTAAAGTTTTGAAGAAATTCAGTGTGCGGAATAAAGAACACCATACTTCAAAAGCCTGCTATAATACCTTGTCGTCTGGTTCTGCGCATACGGAATGCATTTAGAACTGAAACAGATCCGCCGCCAAGGGCAGGCCCCCGTCACTCGCGCAATGCAGCGTTATAAATACCTACCGCTAAGTAGCGCGCCGGCGCGCCGACCGACAGAGGGCCGCCGCCACCCGCCGCGCCGCACGCGAGACTTTTATTATTATTATCAAATCTTGTAACTTGTTTTTTTTTCATAAAATAGTTTTTTATTATTTTGTTTCTTTTTGTGTTTATTTTATTGCTTTTTTGTTTATTATATTAATTTGATTTTTAATTTCGTTTTGTTTTTTATCAATTATTTTTTTTATTTATAATTTTCTTTTCAGAACTACAAACGGGATTTTTATACCTAAATCGAATATTTCTCTGAAAATTTTATTTTTCAAAAATTTTTATTTTATTTTAGTAAATCTGAATAAACGTGAGTTCAAACATTAAAAAAAACATCGATCATGTATTTTTCATAATAATTCGTATTTTTTTTAATCATTTGTAATTTGACTAATGTAAAATCAATGAAAAAAAATCGTCTCGTGCGGGATTGGTGATTTTTTTAATAATATGTATTTTTTTTATAATTTTTAAATGTATTAATGACGATAAAATAATATCCTATTCTCTTATTTTTTGACATGTACTATTTTAAATTTTTAAATATTTGCGCACTGCCAATTTAAAACTATGATTATGATGAATAATGTGTATAATTTAACACCAATCATGTATTTTAAAATATTCTTGCAAATAAAGTAGGTACTATTATTTTATTATTTTATAAAATTAAAGCACATTTAAGTCGGCGCCTTTCCTCGCAATCACTTTATTTCATTAAAATCCTACGTATATATATAACATAATAACATTAAAGTTTCACTTTGGCCATTTTGTTTATATTCTTTGTACAACCCTTAAATTTTTGCTCGATGACGCAATCACGCGGTGTACGCGGGAATCTCGACTCTCGGCGCGCGTTCATAGAGACCTTTTCTTCTTGTAGCGACTTTTGTCTGTCGGTTTTGGCTATTATTATTACAGCGATTCGAGCGTTTCTATGGGAGTGATGTATCTGTTACGTAGTAACTATTATCTAATCTGTGCCAAGGGTATGATGCAAAGAATGGAGCATATCGTCCTATTCTGCCAACCGGTATCTCCATACTCATCTTTTCTCCTTCGAACTTCTGGTTCAAGACGAGAGTATGTCGACACAGATTTAACCAGATAGTAATCGGATGTACCGAGAGGTGATGCTACCGACATATCGTGTCGGTACCGACATATCTGTCTGGATCAGTAGGTACTAGAAGGTCTAAGCAAATGGCCGAATGATGAACAACCGGACCATGCGTAGCCTCCTTTACAAATTATGTAAGTTAACAGTGCAAGCTTACGCGCTTCCCTCTCAGTGTGATCAGTTTCCCGGTAGGGGAATACTAATCTTCATTGTAAGAATTGAAATCCCCCAGGAGAACTAGCTGAGCGAATGGGTTGGGCATTGAGCTATGTCCGTCGCTTTGCAGAGATATTAAAAGGCGAGTAGCCGAGCGTTTAGTTACAGGTCTACACCCGTGTTCACCAGTACCCACATAAGAGAAAAACTGCGGCTTTCATGCAGTGCAACGTACCTAGCTGCTTAGTCCCATTTCCTGCTTCAAAAATATTCATTACTTTCATATTATGTAGTTAAAAATGTAAATCCTTAATTGGCTCTGAGTTTTAAGTTTTATTTGTACACTATTTACTCCAAGAGCTGTGGATTTTGTAATAAACAAATAAATTAATAAAATAAGGATAATTAAAACTTTAAAAATTGCTTAGGATTTTATTGTAGCGCATGTGTCTTAGCCTTTTAAGTATCTACAAAATCATTGACCATGATAGTATAATAACGCTATGATGAAATTGTAACCATACGAACCCCTTGCAAGCTTTCCACGAGCAGTACCGAGCAACAGACCAAGTCGTAGAGATAGCTGAATGCTAACATCAGGCCAAAAAAATTTGACATTTCACCTGTAAAACTTAAAAGAAATATAATATATTCCAAAGTGTAAACTGAAATCAACTTAATAAAGGCTAATAATATATAGGATTAATACTTTCAATCAGGAGCCTGTGTGCTTGTTCAAACAAGCAAACTGTTGTTCAGACAAACAACTTTTACTATAGGACCAATCTTGAAGCTCAAAAAATCTGAATTATCTGTATTGAGTAGGTAGTTGACTGATCTATTTTTTGTAGAAACGTCTTTAATTTATCATAATTAATAAAAAACGAATGGCGGCGCTAGTAGTAGGTACTGTGCCCTCTTAATACATTTAGATTCAGTGGATGTTGAACATTTCGTATGGAACAGCTAATTTTTTTTCGTGATTTCATGATTGTTCCCGTAAACGTTGTTCAGTTTGTTTGTCGAAACAAGCACACACAATTTAGCTCCTGATTGAAAAGTAACCGTGTATAATAAATAAGTATAAATGAAAATATGGATAAGAGCTGTCTATTGGGACTACTAGGAAGAAGCAATTAGCTACTGTGCTAAAATTTTGGTATCTGTTTCAAGTAATTTAAATTAGTAAATAAGACAATAGAGGATATCTTTAGCCGTGTATTGACAATAGAAGGCTTTCATTGTTTACGAATTGTTCACCAAAATATTCAAAATTTTTCTGGCAAAGACTTAGAAATTAATTTATTTTTATCAGATGAAAATATCGAAATATTATGTGTTACCGAACATTGGTTAAAAAAATATGAATTTATTACTTTTGATAATTACAGTAATTACATAAGTTCATTTGTTAGACAGTCCGCAATAAGAGGTGGATCTTTAATTATTCTAACAAATATTTTAATTATTAAGAACGCAAAGATATGAAAAAAAATGAAGATTGTTTATTTCCTTAACCAATATATCACTATTTCTACAGTGCTTGAGACCTCCTAGTAGGTAAGTAGTAGGCAAATTAATGTGTCTGTGAGAGCGGGACCTCTTGACACAGAATCTGTGTCAAGAGGTCCCGCTCTTCCGTAACTCGGTTATACAGAATTGGTTACAAGTAGCGTTTACATGAAAGAAAATCTTAAGCGCGAACGCACACGGCCGACTTTTTGTAGGCCGACTTTATCACCGACTTTTTTTCCACCGATTTTGTCACCGACTCAACGCCCACGGCACGGCAGTCATTTTGTCGATGGCAATCGAAATACGTGCACATCTAAGGTTGATCATGGAGTTGGAGGAATCAACCAGATGGGCACAGCCAATAACAGAAAAGATTAATTTTTTTGCACTATGTAACAGACTTGTCAAAATAATTTCACGAGCGCATGCAATAAATAAATTTGATTTGATTTGATTTGATTTGATTTTCTACATAAGCATTGTTCGAAATTTTTATATGGTATTTTTTTACTAAAAATAAAAAGTGAATTTAAACAAATGAAATTATGCCTGAATGTTCTTCCGGAAAATTCTAAACATTGTGGTGTAAGCCATATCAAATTCTGTCCAGTAGTTTCGGAGATCTTTCCGGTCAAACAGACAAACAAATAAACAAACAAACATTTTTTTTAACTATTCTATCGTGTTCTGCTAATGATGTTAAGGCGACCTGTGTATTTTTTTTCCTAATATTTCGCAATTACAGATTTTTGTACCCCTACGATTTTATTCATAGAGATTAAAATTAATAACAGTTTTGTACAATTTAATGTAACAAAGATCAAACGTTTAAACTTAATCCTTGATAAATAAACAAAACTTTTGCCAAGGAATTTTAAAAGAGCGACATCGATATTGACAACCCTACCAAGCCAGTGCACGCGGCCGACTGTCGGTCAGTGTCGGTCGATCGGGCCGGTCGGGACTCACCGATTTATTTTACGGCCGACTTTTTGTAGTTCGTGTGCGTTGCAACGTACAACTCCATATGTTTCATTTTCCACCGTCAAAAAGTCGGTCACCGATAATCGACCGTGTGCGTTCGCGCGTATATGTGTTCTGTGGTTCGCGCTAATACTAATAATTCGTTGTGATTGTAAGTATGGTAGTATAGTGTGTGTGTGTGTATGTGTGTGTGTGTGTGTGTGTGTTGATTGATTGATATTTTAATTATATTTTCTATAATTATTTATAATAAATTGTTGCTTGTTTAATGATTTATTTATTATTACTTATATATTTATGAGGTGTAATATTTATAAGAGTAATTATTATTATTTATAAGGTGATTGTTCAGTTTGAGATTTTAGCCAAGATAATACATTTTTTTTACATTCACGCATGCTAAGTTTATAAATCTTTAGTTTTTTTATTTATTTCGGTATATTAGTTGCCACCTTGCCAATCAAATTGTTTCGAGGCCAAGACTGTGTGTGTTGTGTTTAGATATTTTGACAACTAGGTCTTCTCTTCGTTTTTGAGTTTGTGCGGGATTATACTCGGCTTCGTCCTCGGGATTAGCAAATAATACTTGTAGTAACGCCTAGTGATACGCCAGTCACGCACTTTATTTGAGGGTATAAATAAAATTTAAAATGAGTCTCACGTCAACAAGGTGGGCGACCTATCCGCTCGCTTCATTCGCTTTTTAGTGCTCGCCACGATCACACTCTCGCGTCTTAAAAGTTTTTACTTTAAGTGAGGTAGTGCTTATTTATAATGCCTAAGCGGAAAAGTGAGGAGGATTGTCAAATCTGTTGTGTAAGTTTAAAAAACTCGAAGTGTTACGAAGATGCCGTACGCGGAGTCTCAAGGTTAGTCATTGTGTGAATAAGTGCATTTATTAGTGACTATGGCCGAAAATGTCATTTTCTATTTGCTGCCCGTACAATGCTCGTTTGATAACGGGCAGAAGTATGATAAGTCAGCCATCTTGTTATATTCTCATAAGTACTAGAGAAACTTAATTAGTTAATGACGAATTATACCTATAATGGTAAATTTGTCACGTTTTTATTTTTTACTGGTTTCCTCTGAAATGAAGTTTTATAATCCAATGAAATAGTTTTACGAAAACTGTTAAATAAGATTTATTTCATACCTACCTAGTGGGCTTATTTTGTATGAATTTTTATGACACTATATCACTAAGAAGAAAGTTTACTAAATAATAGTTATTGCTTCAGTGATTATTCACTAAACTGGGCTTGCGTACCTCTCTTTGGGGTTGCACTACCCAATAATAATTTTGCGAACAGTATTTTAGGATTGTTCCTTAACTGATTAGCAGTAATAATAATTATCCAATCGTAACATGCACCTACTTTTTATGATTATATACTAAAGAACAAATACAGTATATACATAGTGGTAATGGTTACCTATCCTGGTTTGCGAACTTCTCTTTGGAGCTGTACTACCTTATGGTAATGGTAACCTCTCCGGGTTTGCGTACTTCTCTTTGGAGCTGTACCACCCTATAAATTAGTCTTGCGAACAGTACTTTGGTCTGTTTCATGACTAATGGAGATATGGGTGTATTCATAGTGGCAATGGTTACATATCCGGGTTTGCGTACTTCTCTTTGGAGCTGTACCACCCTATAAATTAGTCTCGCGAACAGTACTTTGGTCTGTTTCATGACTAATGGAGATATCGGTGTATTCATAGTGGCAATGGTTACATATCCGGGTTTGCGTACTTCTCTTTGGAGCTGTACTACCCTATAAATTAGTCTCGCGAACAGTACTTTGGTCTGTTTCATGACTAATGGAGATATCGGTGGTTTTCAGAGCAAGAACGTAATAACAACGTTTTAAACCTGCAGGCCTATTACGATCTCACGGTTTTCAAATAATATCATATGATATCATAGTGCAAAGCGAAAATTATGATTTTCGGTCAGATTTTTGATCATTCGTTCGTTATATGATATTGACATCATCGAAATTATGCCATAGTAATGATATCATTGGAGATCGGTAATACGAAATGAAGCATTTCATGATTTATTATGCCATGTCATACGATGAAAGATTTATAATTGGCCTACTGCTCGATGGGATTATTGGTTCTGAGCCACGTTCGGAGATGCAGGTCGACCTCGACCCAGAACCCGCCGAAGTGGCTACGCCCGCCGTTTATATCTTCTGTGCCGTCATGACGGTCACCCCCGTGGTGGTCGCCACCACCGCCACCACCGCCGCCGCCGGCGCGCCTGAGCAAGTGACGGATACCGACGAGCCTGGGTCAGCTAATGCGATGCTAAACACCACAATACTTGAAATATTGGGCGAGGATCCAACTATTTCGAATACTTTTGGAGCCAACATTCACAAAGACTTTGCAGTTAAGTTGGAACACACATTAATGTGAAATACCTTTCGCCGACTAACTGCAAACTAATTAATGCTCCCGTAGGTACTGAATGCCGAAATTAAGGTGGCTATCTCCGATATAAACGCTAAACGTTATAAAAATATCGAAATTAGGCAAAAACAAGTTTCTACGGCTATTTCATGCTTGAACCAAGCTATTAATTCGCTGACCTCGAAAAATAACAGTGACCCAGATTTGATAAAAATGTTGATGGACACAGAACGTATTCTCTGTGACTTACAATACCGGATTCAGTCATACGACGGAATTTTATTCTGTCTTCCCTTAAAAAGGACATGAAAGACCAGCTTCAAAATACTTAACCATTTTTTATTCATTCATTAGGCGAAAACCTGTCAGAAATTATTAAGACTGCAAAGGCGATAAATAAATAGGGTGCAGAGTAAAAAAAAAAAAAAAAAAAAACTTTAATAAATTTATAAAAGCAGATCATTTAAAAATTTAAAATTTACGCTCAGTGCAGTCATTTAAAACAAAAAATTGTTTCATGACAAAAATAGATTTAAAAGATGCCTTTTGACCTTAATTCAAGAAAATATTTAAGATTTCAAATTGAACAAGAACTATTTGGCTTGAGTACTGCACCATCAAGGCAATAAAACCAATTGTCCGATTACTCCGTTCTGCGGACCTAAAATCAACTAATTATTTAGATAATTATTGGCCAAATATACAAACCAAAAAATTAATTACCTCTCTTTGATTTTAATTAACGAGGCCAAAAGTTTAATGATACCTAGTAATATATGTACATTTTTAAGGTTTCGTTCTAATCTAGACTAAAAATTTCCAGATCACAAATAAGAAATTAAAAAAAAAAAAAAAAATGGTTAACTCTTAAAAGATGTTGAATACGTCAATTCGCACAAATAGTCGAATTACTAGTCTCAGTTTGCCCGGCTGTAGAATACACTAGCCTTATACTAAAATATTCGAGCGCATTAAGTAATTAAACTTAAAATCATCATTAATGATAATTATGATAAATTTATAAATATCCCTAGGAATGACGCAATACAAATACCGTTTTGTAAAATCAAACATGATACACATGATCTGGAAATTTTCTCAGACGCCTCAAATACGGGGCTGTACGTGGCAAAGAGAAGGTTAGCGGGTTGTGGAGCATTCAGGAGAGAACACAATACATTAACTACCTAGAAATTCTAGCTGCTTTTCTAAGATTAAAAGTGTTCGCCAAAAATGTAAGTACCTAGTTGTCAAATTTCTCCGCATCGACAACACTACAGTAATCTCTTACATCAATACAATGGGGGGTATTCAGTTCCCCCACTTCACTGACATCACTCGTCAACTATGGCAGTGGTGTGAATGTCGCAATTTGTATGTTATGGCTTATTACATTAGCTTATCAGATAATATAACGGCAGTTGCTGAATCAAGGCGGGTACATCCTGACATAGAATCGACGACACGTTTAGCGCAAAGGTCGAGTGATCACCTACTGCGCAACGGGTCGCGGGTTAGATTCCCGTACGTGACAAATGTTTTATGGCCTACAGAAATTTGTTCCGGTCTGGGCGTATGTGCATGTGATATTCTATGTTTGTAACTGCACCCACGACACAGGAGAAAATCCTAGTGTAGGGCGACATATTTAAAAAAAAAAAAAAATTGGAGTTAGCGGACTGGGCATATCAGGAAATTGTCTCATCGTATGGGGCACCTCAAGTAGACTTATTCGCTAGTCAAATAAATACTAAATGCACTGATTATGTCTCCTGGCATAGGGACCCAGATGCATTTCCTGGGCCGATTTTAATTTTTATGCTTTCACCCCGTTCTCTGTCATTGTATAGCGGGGAACTTATGCGGACGGCGTGGAGTGTACCGCCGATATTAGCACAAAACAATAATAATTATTTATTTAAATAATAATTTAATTAAACAATAATTTAAACAATATAATGTTTATTTACGGCGCTGGTTCAATTACTGTAACGACAATAATTGTGACTTGTATAATCCTTCAATTCCACAAATAATTTATTTCAACAAACTATTATGAAGAGGGAGCTCAATATGGCACGCTTAACTCCTATAGATCCACGCTCGCCCTGCTTAGGGGAAAATAATTTACGAGAAGATGACAGAGTAAGAAGATATTTTAAAGGAATATTTCGGTTACGCCCTCCCTTGCCCAAATATGTGGGATAC
The DNA here is from genome assembly GCA_963935595.1 of Schoenobius gigantellus. NCBI lineage: Eukaryota > Metazoa > Arthropoda > Insecta > Lepidoptera > Crambidae > Schoenobius > Schoenobius gigantellus. The sequence goes on from OZ012547.1 coordinate 24,432,820, forward strand.
TTCAATAGTTATTAATTATGTCAGCCAATTTTACGCCAATGAAACATTGTCTTTTGAAAAACTTTCGAAAAAACTCATCACTCTCATTGCGCTGTTGACAGCACACAAAGTACAAACATTGTGCTAGATTAATATTAAAAGTATTGAAATCTTTCCTTCTCTTCATAAGTGCTAAAAAGCCTTATAATGCTGTCGGTTCCCAAACCTTAAGTCAGTGAATAAAGAACACACTGCGCGATAGCGTTTTTGATCTAAACATATTTACCGCGCACAGCACGCCGCTACATCCGCGGCTCATCACCTAGGTGTCGGCCTAGATCAAATAAGACGAACCGCTGGATGGAGCGGCTCTTCAAGCACATTCTATCGATTCTATAATAGAACCATAAGTAATGTCAATACTAATGGAAATAATTATTTTGCCAGAACAATTGTTAATAATACGAGTAATTCAAATGATGATTGATGTTTATTCTTATTAACATAAATTAATGAAAATTCAGGAATAAACAAAATATTTCACACTATTATCTCTAAAAGTCTACAAGTATTATTTGCTAATCCCGAGGACGAAGCCGAGTATAATTAATGATTAAACGAACTTACCTGTACGTGAAGTTCAATCATAATTATACGAAGGCTTCGTCCGAAGGGATTAGCAACCCTCCCTCCCAACTACAAGTCCCCATTTTTGTGTGAAATATTCCGGATGCGGCTACTCTAAACTAAATGAAGCGAGCGGATAGGTCGCCCACCTTGTTGACGTGAGACTCATTTTAAATTTTATTTATACCCTCAAATAAAGTGCGTGACTGGCGTATCACTAGGCGTTACTACAAGTATTATTTGCTAATCCCTTCGGACGAAGCCTTCGTATAATTATGATTGAACTTCACGTACAGGTAAGTTCGTTTAATCATTAATTATATGTTAAATGTTTGTAAACATTGAAGGTAGCAAACACATAGTCGTAAATCTGTCGCACTGTGGGTAGATCGGCTAATTTATATATCTTTAGTTGGGAATTTATAAGGCTTGAAGTACATGACCCTTAATAAACATCGTTGAGCCCTTTCAACTGCTATGTATTTTATCTTTGCAGCACCTCCCCATATTGAAATACAGTATGTGAAGACCGACTGAGCCAGGGACTTATATATTCTGTTCAAAAGATTGTATGTAGTAATGTGACGGAGAGTGTTAAATACCCATATTAATTTTCTCAGTCTGTCAGTATCAAATTGAATCTGATGATGCCATGTGAGCTACTGGTCCAACATAATCCCCAGGTATTTGGTAGATTCGACTCTCCTCAGGGGGACACAGTAACAGTTCAAATTGTTAAAGCTGCGATGTTCGTGAATCTTAAACGAAAAATTTTGATTGGGCTGTGTCCTTCTATTGATTGTGTAGCATGTATAATTTGTTTTGGTTACATTCAATGTTAGTAGATTCTCTTTAAGCCACTTTGAGATAATAGCAAGCCCGGACTCAGCCCTCTCAAAAACTGTGCTCCAAGAATCGCCATGAAAAACAATAACAGTGTCATCTGCATATGAGAATACTCTGCTACCCGCAATTTCAATGTTAGTAAGCTCATTGATATAGATCAAGAAGAGTATTGGACCCAGTACGCTTCCCTGGGGGATCCCAAATGCCACTTCTGAATCCTCGCTACATGGTCACCTGATTGTCACTCTTTGTGTTCGTCCCTGTAAGTAGCTCTTCAAAAGATCTAATTGAGTTCCCCTTACGCCTATATCTTCTGGTTTATTTACCTATAAGGATAGGAAGAGAGACGGTGTCAAAAGCCTTTATAAGGTCTAGGAAAACGGAAAGACTTTTTTTGCCACTATCCAGGTTTGGTCACCAAAGATTTTAAAGATCTAATAGCATCCTCTGTAGATCATTTCTGTCTAAAACCAAACTGGGATCGTGATAGATATAATATCACTCTCAATCAAAAGAATCATTGAGATATAGTGCGTGGAGCTTTATAATCTTATATGTAATATAATAGTTTGTGTGTACAGACCTCCGTCCGGCAACTATCTTGGTGGGACTTCGATCAGGAGCGTCACGTCGACTCCGGTGCTAGGAATGGTGGTCAATTCAACTCTTTCATTCTCACAGCATGTGAGATCGATAGGGGAGAGAGTGACGTCTTGTTTTAGCAAGATGTCGAGGGTGTCGACTACATTTTGGGGTATTAGGTACAGAGCCCTTAAGTTTCTGTACAGGGGTACGTACGTTCCCTTATGCCATTTTCGTAACTATTTTTCATAACTCCTACGAAAATGGAAGTTTTTTTTTCTCGTAACAACCGGTAATCAAATAATAGACTTTATTTCCACTTTCATAGCTGTAAAATATTCTTGTCTCATAACCAGATACTAAACAAGAGGGTTTAACAATTTTTCATATCTTCAATGAAAAAGGAAATTCTTTTCTCGTTTTAATAAGTTAATACTAATAAGTTAAAACTGGTTATTAATAAGTTATTGAGGTTATATAATAAACTTCAATTTAGCTTACATTGATATTTATTGAACTTAACAGAACTTAACTAAAACCTGACCTCTAAATCAAATTAAACGAAAATTAATAATCAAACTTTTCATTTAATCATATATGGAGCGATGATTTCTATGCAATGTCCTACGCAAATTTTGTTTTGCTGCATTTCGTTGATTGCCTCATTAATAGTAGCATCAATTTCTTCATAGCCTTTGCTTTTCTTATCAGTTTTCTTAGTTAGCATGACTTTAACTTCTTTTTCAATAAAAGTTAGAATTTTCATTGAAGACGGACATTTTTGACCTATTTTTATATTCAACCTTGAATACCATCCTTCTATTCTGTAATTAGTCCCGAATTGTTTCGCCTTCACAGCACCATTTTTTTTTTATAAAGGCTTTTTTTATATTTTGAAAATAGTCATTGAAAACATCTATCGCAGCACTCTTTGGTGTTCTATCAATTAATTATGAGTATCCGTTACCAATATAAGACAATGGCAAACGTGCCAGACCTGCACAGCGAGCAATGTAATCTGTCGCCTTTCTACTCTAGAATTCAGATGAAGTTTTTTTGCTCTTCTGAACAGACTATCACAAAAGTGAAAAAAACATCCTTTGATATTTGCTTTTGGAAAGATACGCTGTAATGCAATAATCACGGATATTTCAAAGTCCACTGTCACCTTCATCGGATTGAATGATGGAATTTGAGATTTTATCATTGAAAATAAAATCTCATACGTTTTAGTTTTTTTATTTGGAAGAAAGAATAAAGTAGGTAAAGGTTTTGTTTGTTGAGACCAGGGGCCTTACCATGATCGCTTATAGCAAGGTTAAAACAATATTGAAACAGAGACACCGCTCTTGCTGCGTATAGCGCCATCCCGCTCTCAGTGCGGTTTTAATATTGTTTTAGGCGCTCATGGTTAGGGGGCTGATCGAATCCATGGATAGTGTATATTTGCTTAAAAGATTGCGGGCAACTCTTGAAGGTTCCATCTATAAAATAATGATGACAATTTTTAAAAACATTTTTAGTTTTCGGTAAGCAAAATATAAGAATTCTTGTTTCCATATCGCAATAATCCGCTAGTAACATGTATTCATATTTTTTTGGTATTGTTACCTCTTCTGCGCGTGCGAAATGCAGCTTTTGAACGCCTAGGTTTTTGTTTCTAGTCTAGCATTATATAAACTTGTTTTAATAGATTTGAATTGCGGCAAATTATGGTCATCGTTGAGTAAATTAACTCCATTATCAACATGTGTAGATATCATATTTTTATATTGTCCAGGGATTGGATCAACATTGGTACAAACAAATTAAAAAAAAAATTAATTTGTCGACTTCTTGAATAATTATATTTTTAGCGACATTTGCTTTGCATTCATTGTTATGTGCTTTCGTTTTAATTATACTTTTCTCGCCACTTAAAATGATGTTACCTGAACAATCCATATTGCTATAGCATTGCCAATAGGTATTCGAATTCTTATAGGTCTTCTCTTTATGATACCGTCTGCCTTTAAATAGCAACGCCAGACCACCTCGTTTCGTCGTAATAAAATCAATGTTGGATAAGGACATGATTGTTTTACTATATTAGTACTACTTAATAGAAAATATTACTATTTGTTTTAGTGTCATTCGCTTTGTCAATAATACGAAAAATATTAGGAACGAACTACGAAAGAGATATTCTGACATTTTCCTTACTACTGGCTAGTTAGACCCATAGTCTATTTTTAATAACCAGTTACGAAATGTGGACAAAATTTTCCTTTTTCGTAAGTAGTCGGTTACGAAAAATTACAAAAACGGAAAACATATTCTTGTTTGATAACCAGTTATTAAACGAGAAAAAAACTTCTATTTTCGTAGGAGTTATAAAAAATAGTTACGAAAACGGCATAAGGGCGTACGTTGCCACACTAACCTACGCCGCGGCGTGCTAATCTGCGCTTCAGCGCACGAATTGCAAAGATTGACGATTTGCATAAGACAAGAAGGATCACATTTTGAGCATTTAATTAATTAATTTACAAAAAATACTCGATTGACTTCGGCGGTTTCAAGTATGTTTTTAATTTGATTAAAACGATTAATAAAACGTTATTCCTTTCTTTTAACATACAATGTTTCTTAAGAGGACTTATTGTTTTTTGTCCATTCTTTCGATTGGCATCATAAAAATACGGGTGTATTTTTTGCAGGTTCGATTCCCAGACGAAGCAGATAATTTTTAAAAAATCTTTGAATGCAGTAACTTTTAAAAATAACATAAAGTCTTCTTTCAGCAAAATATCCTAGCTACGATATTTAAGGTACTTTCCCTTCATGTCCCATAGTCTTGAGACGCCCTGTATAAGCAGGGTTGGTTGAGTAGGGCCATGGGTGGTGCAGGGTTAGTTTAAGTGTATATCAGCATACCTACTGATTGTATTTTATAACTTTCAATGACTATGTAACAAAACCAAAGCAGTAAATAGCAATTTAAAACAGGAAATAAAAAATTAAACTTTCGAGTTTCTTTTTCTTGCCTGTTCTTCTCGAGAAGGCCTGCCAATTTGCGAACAGATGTAGAGTCAACTTTTTTTTTGTCATTCCTACTTGTATTTGCAGACATCCGGATTATATTCAGGATGTATGCTGTACATACAAGGTTAATATATTTCCTTTAAAAAAGAAAGTTTTGCTTTGTTTTGACGTCAGTAACTAAGTGACTGTAAAGGCCTATGTTGAATAAAGATTTTTTGAATTTGAATTGCGAAATCTAAGTTATTCAGGAATTCTTGCTGTCATTGGATTCATCATTACTAGTTTTATCATTACCACCAGGTGCGATGAAGGCCATACCTGTTGAAAATTTTAAAAGTCATTGATTATGGCACGAGAAACAAGCAAGACAATTTTCTTCTGCGTAATCCAAAAGAGAATACATAATGGAATAATAGCTGTTTCTCAAACATGCTCGGAAATGTAGGCATTATTGTAGTAAAAAGAAGACACAAAGTTTGTAATTCTTGGCTCATGCATTACTTTAACGGCCTAGGCCGGGAAAGTAAGTATGAATATTCATTATTGGCCGCTGCTCCAACGTTTTTTAATTTATCTATAACTTGAATTATGTAACTTGTCATACAGCCAATTGCTACCACATTATAAAAAATGCACTCTTCGAGCATATACAACGTGTCTCATATCTCCCCATAAAAATTATAATATTTAATTTTATTTAAACTATCAAAAGCGCCAACCTCAAACTGTTCTAAAACTGAATTTTCATAAATTTGACAATTAAATTCGATTGATATGACAAGTTATTTAAAGTTGACACATTCTTTTCAGTTAAATGAATATTATAATTTTTATGGGGATTTATAAATGAATATGACAACAATTTTATTAAAATGTTGGTATAAAACCACACGAAAATATGCTTAATTTTCGTTGCGATAGAAAAAAGTAATAAACTGCAGTATTACATTTTTGCGTAAAATATGATTGGGCTGTATGGGCTTTGTTTCCTTTGCACTAATTGAAAATTAAAAAGTTTAGTATTACTAAATGTTATGCCACTAAAATTATAATTAATTGCTTGATTTGTTTTTTTATTCATATTATACTCATTTGTTTCCAATTCAATATCATTATTGCATACCATAATGTGTAAAATAGGTGATTCACAAAAAAATAAGATCATTATGGACCCGTTGGGCACGCAATCGTTGAACAAGAGAGAGGAAGCTTATTATTATTAGGTACCTAATATTGTCTTATTTACAGATCTTAAAGCTAAATTATACGAAGATCACGGCAATTATAAATATTTGAATAAATAGACAACATTAAACAATATTTTGATATGAAAGGTTTTTATTTATATGATATTATTATTACACTGAATTTCATAATGAATTCCAGTATTACGTCTTTCATTATTTCCTCGCAATTATTGAGAAAAGCACTATACATACCTCAGCGGGAATGGGATTGCCGGACTCGTAATTATTGTCAAGGCCTCGCTCACGCTCGGCCTTGAAAGCATTACTCGTCCGGCTATCCCTAACTTCCCGGCCTCTGCAGTAATGTACTATTACTCATGCTCGCAGCAAAATTGTTATTAACCACCTGAGACAAACAAGACAGCAAAAAGCGTTTTTGCTGTTTATTACTCATTGGTAATAATGAGCACAAAAATTGTTTCCATGGTGGGGAAGTAAAAATGTTTTTTTTTAAATGGGATAGGGAGCAAACGTATCACCTGATGGTAAGTGATTACCGTCGCCCATGGACACCCGCAACCCCAGAGGAGTTACAAGTGCGTTGCCGGCCTTTAAGGTAGGAATACGCTCTTTTCTTGAAAGTTTGAAGGTCGTATCGGTCCGGAAATACCGAAGGCGAAACTGCGAGAAAAACGCACAGTTGTGGACTGCCAATCATCTAAGTGATGGGCATGGATTTTTTGTCGCGTGGAACGATGGCGGAAAGAGGCGGCAGGTATGAGACCGAACAATTCCTCGGAGCATTCCCCGTAATATATGCGATAGAAGATGCATAGTGAGGCGACATCTCTACGCAGCGCCAAGGTATCAAGCCGATTAAAAATTTCCTGGCAGTCGACGATTCGAGTCGCTCTCCGCTGAATGTGGTCCAGTGGGAGAAGCTGGTATTGGGGTGCCTCTGCCCAAAGATGAGAACAGTATTCCATATGAGGCCGAACCTGCGCCTTGTAAAGCTGTAGGCGGTGCGCTGGACTGAAATACCTTCTCGATCTATTGAGCACACCAAGCTTCTTAGAGGCTAATTCGTGTTTTGCTCGTCAGTACCTAAAGCTGACGTATTACTAGCTGACTTGAGTATTTCAATACTTACTTCACAATCTGTAAATGGTGGTCAACGCACTCAGAAATTATTTTATGTACTAGTTTATTTTCTTGCTCATCGTACATATTAACATCTATGATATTGCCATGCGCCATGATCTTCTCATGCTTAGCTTCAGGAAAATGCTCTAATTTGTACTTTAGCACTTGAATATGGCCGATGATTTGAAATACCATCAGACACAACAACAGCTCCATAACACATACAAAAATTGTACAGCTGTAACTCATCCAAAAATTGACACATGTCGAAATTATGAAGTGATCTTTCGGATCAAATCCTGGCAATATGTAATTTACTGAAAACTGAAGTGTATAGTTCTCTACTTTATTATTTGTGAAAACGCCGTTTTTGTAGTTATTGTACATAGGTGTCAAATTAAACAAAATCATTCCACTGCACATTATTCCACTCGTTATGAGAGTGTAATGGTATGAAAATATATCAATTTTTATAGCCATCTGTAATAAAATGTCAGGTATAAATAACCTTACTTATTATACAACTTTGAATGGTATATTACTGTAAAATAAGTACATAAAATAATGACGCTGGATCAACGAAAACCGTGTCGTTTAGAGTCTAGCTAGTGAAAGCTGAACCTATCATTTTGTTGAAAATGGTGATTTTGATACTTTGTAATAAACTTGTTACTTTGTAATTTAACTGTCGCGTTTGGTTCAGAAGCACAAACCTGAACCAATATACGAGGAAGACGAAATTTTAAGGGAGCATAGTCATGAGGTGCTGAGAACTCCTCCATACCATTGCGATCTTAATCCTAAACTAAGAGGTCATATGGAGTTTAGGCAAGCACAAGGTTGCAAGCAAAAACATGTCTGTAGCAGCGGCAGATCTAGAAGAAATAATAAAAAAGTTTTCATAAAAAATACAAAGCATTTGCTTCATGTTCATGTTAAGCAGCTCAGATGAATCAGATGAATATTAGGAAAGTGATTTTTATTACCGACTGAATAAAATAAAATATTTTTTTAATCTATTTTGTTTCAAAATAGCTTTATGTAGCTATTAAATTAAGTCTTAGTTTTTACATTTCAACATATTTTTTCTTAATTTCTATTGAAATATAACAAAAAATAAGTAATTTTAATTTTCAATTAATTCATATACCGCCATTTTTATGAAAGGTTGGAAGGTTGGAAGGTCATTGAAACTCATTTATGAAATGTTCATTGTAGGAAGATCATTGAAACTCAACATAATCATTAATAAAAAAGCATCAACTCAGTATTGCCTTCCCCAAACTTTTTAAATTTCCCGTGTTTTTGCTAGGTTCTGCTTTTATTAGCCAGACTCTACAGCACGCTAAATCTCAAGATTTTATTTTTTCATTGATTGAATAATAAATCGATTGGAAGTTCTTCACAATATTTTTAAACCTACTACAAATAACGTTTTAAATGCAGCAAGCACAACAGCAAACTTATTGTCGTTCAAACCTACGACGGGATTCGGATTTCTTTGTTGCAAGAGATGATGATGGTGGTGATGGTGATTTATACAAACCGATTCATAGACACCTCCGTTATGTCGAAAATTATGTAAGTGAAACTTCGTAAAAAAGTTGTTGATTATTACACTATATTTTTTTTGCCAAGGGTAAAAACTTCTGAGCTAAAAAAAACGATCACCATATTATTATACACTTTTGAATCATTGAATGTTTATATTGAATAGATTGAATGTTTACAAGGGATGAAAGAACTTACCAATATGACAAAGCTAAGAAACTGCGTTATGTACACATCTCCTAACATGTAGAAAGAAAGGGTGCCAATGTTTTTTCCGATGAATAAAAATCCTCCGATGATAGCGGTCAAGTCTAAAGACATATAGACAAAAAGCACATAAAAGGAAGTGAATACAAACAGCCGCTTCTCCCCGACTGCTTTGGCAGGCCATGCCCCGATGGATAACATAAACATACGAAGAATCCTGACGTAATTAAGAGATACTGCGCCTTTATTCCTGGAAAATTAAACATTATATTTAATTATTTAGGTAATTTATTCAATGGAATCTTGTAACGATGCACGTTAACTTTATTCAAATATATAGAACTAACTGCCTAAATTATATAAATAAATAATCTATAAAAAAGACCTAAATACCTAATAAATATTATAATAACAATAAAATTAAAAAACTAAAAACAAAGCCCGCGGCTACGCATTCAGACCATTAAAATTAACTTATATAAAAAAAAATTGATGATTAATTTTGGAAACGAAATTTATTTTTAGGTTTTAAAAACAACTGCTAAAAGTAGTACGCAATGTAACGCGCGCTCGCGCACTACGGATATATTATGGCGGCTGTACACTCTCGACGAGTGCTCTCGTCAAGTCTCGCCGAGAGGTCTCGCCCGAGAGACCTGTCAGCGAGTGCTTACCATGTACACTCTCGTCTATTCACTTGCGGTTTTGATCACCGAGAGGATGGACGCGTTAGAAGTCGCTTCCACTGTCTCGCTATGCACTATTAATTATTATATGTATGTACACGAATATCATACAAAAAAATTCAAAAAGAGTGGCGTAAAAGAAGATGGTGGATAGTCGCTATGCATCGAATAATAATAATAAATCATTTTATTTGCAATAAAAAATATTTTATAAAAATTAAAAACCGACTTCAAAAACACTGAAAAGTTAAAAATAATATAAGAATAGGTACAGACAACATCACACTTCTATATTGAAGTCGGTGACAAATTTTAACACTTTCTAGGAGAACATCGTTTGGCACCGACTTTAATATAGAAGTGAGATGTTGTCTGTACCTATTCTTATATTATTTTTAACTTTTCAGTGTTTTTGAAGTCGGTTTTTTATTTTTTATATAATATTTAGTGAATGAAATCTTTTTAGTGAAAGAAACCCGAATTTCATACCAGCTCACCTTCAGTGAGCTGGTATTAATTTCCCTCGATTTTCATGGGATCCCATGATCAGATCCTGACTTTGGTGACCATGGGACCACTCTTGGGGTTTACTCTATCGAATACAAAAAGAATTTTGAAAATCGGTCCACAATTGGCGGCGTAATCGCGTAACATACACACAAAAAAAACATACGCATCGAATTGAGAACCTCCTCCTTTTTTGAAGTTTTTCGACGTGCAAATACTTATTCCGATGTGAAATATTATGATTAGTACGATTCAATTCAATACTTTCGAACATTCGAAACAGGACGAGGTAAGTCAGTCATTGTTCCACATATTTGATTCGTTGCTGACAACTTGCAGACACGTGTGTTCAGAGCGGTTGCTGGCTGTGCACTGCCTGCACTGGCGAGAGTGTACAACAATGCTCTCGCCGTTGCTCGCGAGACGTGCCGAGACCCTTTGACTCGGGCACAAAAAACCGACACGGGAGCGAGAGCGGGCGAGTAAGCACGAGACATCCCGAGGCAAGCCGAGAGCTACCATGTACACTCTCGCACTCGGCCTGTCTCGGGGTGTCTCGGCGAGAGTGTACAGCCGCCATTATGCGTGAGTCAGCGTCTCGCGGCGACAATAGACAGCGTCCGTAGCAAATACATTGCGCGTTGTAAATTAAAAACTTTTTTTATCAACTAATACTGATTTTTTCTTTGATGTTTCTTCAGATAAAAATTAACAAATAATGTTCCAAACACTTCGGTATAAAAACCCTGAAAAAAAATTGTCATTTTGAACTTAAATATCTCGGTAACTATTAATTTCCCAGGTATGGTTGGACCTTACCTAGCGCTCCCAAGAGGGCAGGGAGAACACCGGGGGGTTTTAGTGGGTAGGCCTGGCACTCTGCCGGGTGAGCCCCACACACGCTCGCCGTCTAGCCAACGGCGGGTACGGTGCGATTACGCATTTCCCCCCGAGAAAAAAAAAAAAAAAAAAGGTATGGTCTAGAAGACAAAAATGATATTGACGATGGGTTCAATACGTGGGCTTCGGCTTTGTGATTGTTTTTTTTACATCCGTTATAATTACTTAACCTATAAATTTTAATACATACAAATTAATACGTAACTTTAAAAATATACGGAGCCGTAAATTTAATATAATGCGTATTGCGGTAAATTTAATCTAATACGCGGATCGCTAAAACTGCAGAGTGATCGGGCTAGTTTAAAAGCCCGTCACAGACGTAGCTATAATACTCGTATATACTAATATATCGAGATATATAATAATAATAATAATAATAATAAACAGTAAACAGCTCGTCGAGCGACGCAACTGGACCCAGGACGCCGCCGCCACGACCATCTACGCGACGAGGACGTCCCCCACTGCTGGCACGCTTGGGACCTGTGAGGCAATCTGCCTCACAACAGGCCCCCGCTACCGGTAGTGTAGTGCGACGCATGCGATGGACTCTAACAATGAATGAGAACTGCATGCGCGCCTATTACGGGGCTACAGAGGGAGGAACCTGCCTGACTGCGTATCGTGACAGAATGCTGCTTCTGTTTCAGACCCTTGAGCCGACCGTCGCCGTGTCTACCCAACGACTATCGGATCAAGTGCGAGCGATTCATCGGTGTAAGCTGTTGGATCAATCTACACTTGATCGGCTTCGCTTGGAGACGTTTCCTGCTGCCGCCGTCCCTTCCTCGACGCGTAGCCTGTCTGCCGCGCCCGTTGCTCCGAGTGCAGTGACGTATTTGGAGGAGACAACAGCGATGCAGATTGACCCCGATGTTGATGAAGGGGATGACGCTGGCATGAATGTAAGTTCTCGAATAAAAGTGATCAGAAGAAGGTATATCGAAAGTGGGAGGGAACCGATCACCGCGTGGTAGACGGGCGGCTGCCCGATGCCAATTCCATGGTCAGTTTCTGGCGTGACATCTGGTCGCTGCCTGTCGATCATGTAGAGGGTGATTGGATGTGTGCCGTCGAACGAGAATGTGAATCCATTGAGCCAATGGGGTCTATTACCATAGATCCCGTAGACGTTAGTTGTGCCATCCGTTCGGCTCAAAACTGGAAATGCCCAGGGCCTGACGGATTGCACAACTTCTGGATAAAGTGGTTCCGATGTTCGCATGCTCGTTTGGCTACACAGTTTCAAGAAGCCCTAGAACACGGTTCGCTTCCCACTTTTATGACCACCGGTACCACCTTCTTGCTCCACAAGTCTGGAAGTACCACGGAGCCAAAGAATTATAGACCGATCACATGCTTACCTACCATCTACAAGCTCCTTACATCCATTCTGACTAAAAAAATTAACACACACATCGTGTCAAACAACATTTTGGCCTCTACTCAGAATGGATGTAAGGCTGGGTCCCGTGGTACGAAGGAGCTCCTCTTAATAGACATGACCATTAGCCAACAGGTCAGGCGGAGCAGGGGATCTCTCTCTGCTGCATGGATTGACTACAAGAAGGCCTATGATTCGGTGCCGCATTCGTGGTTGGAGAGGATTTTAGAGTTGTATAAAATTAATGCAACTCTGAAATCCTTTTTAAGTAACTGTATGCGACAGTGGACCACAGCCCTTCGTCAACCATGTGGTGGCGACAGTCCCCCTGATCCACAAGACTTGATTAAAATAGAGAGAGGTATTTTCCAGGGTGACAGTTTGAGTCCCTTGTGGTTCTGCCTAGCACTGAATCCTCTCAGCACTCTGCTGAAGGACTCAGGTCTGGGCTGTCGGCTCCGGAGACAGGGTGAAGTCATTAGTCATCTGCTGTACATGGACGACCTAAAGTTGTTTGCACCGAAACACCAAGATTTGGTGGAGCTGCTGAAAATCACACAGATTTTTAGCAATGCTATCAAAATGGAGTTCGGTCTAGACAAATGTGCGGTCTTACATGTACAGCGGGGGAAAGTTGTGAATTCACCGAATGTGCAACTCCCCGAGACAATGACACTCAGATCTCTCTCCGATGCCGACACATACAAATATCTTGGTATGGCTCAGTCTTTGGGAATATCAGTAGAGGACGTCAAGAAATCGGTGAAGGCACGCTTCTTCTGTCGCCTAGCAAAGGTACTTAACAGTCTTTTGTCTGGCGGCAATAAGGTGCGTGCCTTCAACGGTTGGGTGATGCCTCTATTGATATACTCCTTTGGCATACTGAGATGGACTCAAACTGAGCTGGACGCCCTGGACAGAAGAGTCCGTCAACTGCTCACAACACATCGCATGCTCCACCCTCGCTCGTCTGTTATGAGACTGTACATTCCACGGAAGTGGGGAGGTCGTGGCTTTCTAAACGCCAAGAACCTCCACAACCGTGAAGTGTGCAGCCTCAGGAATTACTTCCTTAACAACGAATGCGGGATGCATCGTGATGTTGTGGCAGTTGACAAAGGACTTACCCCTCTATCCATGGCAATCGAGAACTGGCGCAAACCATCGGTGCTCAACGTTGAAGACCGCAAGGAAGTATGGAGGGGCAAGGAGCTACACGGGAGGTTTTATCGGGCCTTGACTGGACCCGATGTAGACCTGCCCGCTTCGGTAAACTGGCTGCGCTTCGGGGACCTTTTTGGGGAAACCGAGGGTTTTGCCTGTGCAATTGCAGACGAAGTAATGATGACGAACAACTATAGAAAATATATCCTGAAGGACGGTACAGTTGACATCTGTCGAGCATGCCGCCGTCCCGGAGAGTCACTCAGGCATATTATCTCTGGTTGTTCTCATCTCGCTAACGGCGAGTATTTGCACAGACACAACCTAGTGGCCAGGATCATCCATCAGCAACTTGCCATTCGATACGGCCTTGTCGAGACTGAGACGCCGTACTATAAGTACGCACCAGTGCCGGTTCTTGAAAATGGTCGTGCGTTGCTCTATTGGGACCGCTCTATCATCACGGACAGGAATATTGCTTGCAATAAGCCTGATATCGTGGTGGTCGACCGGTCCCAACGCCGAGCAATGCTCGTCGATATCACTGTCCCTCATGATGAGAATCTCGTGAAAGCTGAGAAGGACAAAGTCAGCAAGTACCTTGACTTGGCTCACGAGGTGACCGCCATGTGGGATGTTGACTCGACGATCATTGTTCCGATAGTAGTTTCTGCGAACGGTTTAATAGCGAAGAGTCTCGACCGACATCTTAAGGGGCTCTCGCTTGACGGGTGGATCAAGGGCCAGATACAGAAGGCGGTGATTCTTGACACGGCACGTATCGTTCGGAGATTCCTCTCCCTGTAGCCCTAACCACCGGTAGCTTGGGCCATGCTCCGCTGCCAGTGGAACCCTAGATTTAAGTTTTTTATAATATTTGTGTTTTTATATCTATATATTGTAAAAAACTTAAATTTAAGATGCTTTTTTGAATAAATGTATAATAATAATAATAATAATTGTTTATTGTCCACAAAAATCATGATCTTACATTTATATGCAAATGAATGTAATTATTACACAACCAACAAAATTTATAGGCACGTAGTTTAACAAATATTAAAATAAAAACAAAAACCAAGACTATTTGGGACAAAAGGAGTCTGGCTCAGCTTATGCCGTACCAGGCTTAAACAAAAACCTAATACAGCGCTGTTTTTCAGCCAGTTCCTGTGATTTTCTTGTTGATTTCACCGTAAGGAAGACATCATTCTTAAGCTACATCATTAGTGACTTTTTAATTTTATACCTATTACAGTTTTGTATTTTATTTAGTTAGTAACACCATTCCTATTAATGTTTATTACAGAGTTATTTATTAGTATGATGGATAATATACCAGAGACATTAACAACACAAAAGTGATTCATAGGCCACCGAAAAATACCTTTAAGTTTAACTGTGCAGTGTACGGATGTTTCAGATTCTCCCCTGCACGTTGTCTCTGAAGTAATGCTATTTTATAGTGTTTTCTAAATTGAAAGGCACTAATTTTTTTCCGTAGCGGAGGGGGAAGATCATTCCAAATTTTCGCGGCTCTGAACCTGAAACATCCCCTGTACCGGGCAGATCTGAATGCAGGTACCACAATATTATTCTGTAAAACGGGCCGGAGAGACCTCCCATGTGTACTTTTAAAGAAGTTCAATTTGTCAAACAGATACTGAGGGTCTCTATCCCAAACCACTCTACGGACCAAACAAGCATATTGTAGCTCTCTTCGACAGCTCATGTTGAGTATGTTATATTTGTTCAAATAAGGAGTTATATGACTTCGCTTGGGAATACTAAAACAAAATCTAACACACGCGTTTTGAACCCGTTGTATAGCTTTTTCAGAAGCCGCATTTAATCTAGGTCCGTAAACTGTACTGCAGTAATTAAATGCGGATAATACCAACATTTCGGTCAGTTTCACTCTCACGTCCGCGCTTATATACGGCCGAATTTTGTACAAGCATTTGAGTTTGAAGAACGAGCTTCTAATTTTGCTATCAACGTGGTCGCGGTATTTTTGTTCGCTGTCCAGTATTACCCCTAAATTACGGACGTCATGTTCTTGTGGAATTATAGTCTTATTGATTGTAATTGACTCTTTACAGACCAAACCTAAACTTATCTGCCTTTTGGTACCCAAGATAATCATTTTTGATTTATTTGGGTTGAGAACCAATGAATTCTGTTTGGACCACAACCAAATATTTTGCAGATCATCATTTAAGCGTCTAATTGCCTCTGCTTGGTCTTTGTTATTAAATGAGTAATAAACCTGCGTGTCGTCAGCATAAAGATGATAATTGCACCATTTAATGTGTTTAGGTAGGTCAGCCGTATACAAGGAAAACAGAACAGGACTTAGTATCGAACCCTGCGGCACACCCCCAAGTATTTTCTCAACTGTAGAATGCTTTTTCGAGCCACTATGATAGTCCAATACCACCATTTGCTCCCTATCAGATAGGAATGACTGAAACCATAAACAGGCGTTGTGTGAGAAACCATAATGTTTTAACTTAGCTATGAGTAAATCCTGATGTAAGCAATCAAAGGCTCTAGAAAAATCCAAGAGGACCATTATGGTGCATTGTCCCTTGTCAGATGCATCTGTGATGTCATCTGTTATATGTAATAGTGCTGTCTCTGTGCCATGTCCTTTGCGGAAACCCGATTGTAATTTGGGTATAATATTTTTTTCTTGCAGAAAATTTTGTATTTGGTTTAGAACCACTTTCTCTAAAACCTTCGACAGTGTAGATAACAAGGAGATGGGACGCAGATCCTTGAATTCATTAACTGTCCTTGCCTTTGCTATAGGCCTAACTAGCGCTCTTTTCCTATATATATTATATTATAGCAAACTACCACAGACGGGAGCTAGGTATACTATAACATATATTTTGCCCTCAGTCGATCTGCGGTACTAATATGCCAAAATATACCGAGATATATTTGTCGACATATTTTGGTGACGCCATAGAAATATATATTATAGCTGCGTGTGCGTCGAAAATTTATATTGAAAATATGTTGTAATATGTCTTGATTCATATTAATATATATTATAGATACGTCTGTGACGGGCTTAAAATATAAATGCATTGCCCGTCGCAGCTCCAGACACACAGCCTAAGCAGTTGCCCCGGAAGGACGTATCGCGACGAGCCATTGTTTCGACTGTTTAGTAGTTCTGCGTATGCGTTGTGCCGCCGCGCCGTAAGTGCTTTAATTAGTGCGTTAGTATTGAAATCTTAAATTCCTAAGTACGTAGACTAACCTTGGTATCTCCCTATTTACACGGCGTTTACGGACACAACGAGGCAGGAGGTTTGGACCTTAGATCATTTAACCTATGGATGCGGTACGCAACAAATCGCAGTATAAATTTTTCTGCCACTTTTCGCGGGAGGCGAGGTAAACACGCTACGCACATTACGAAAATGTTTACGAACACACACTATGAAAATATTACCCTACAATGAAGAAACACGCACACATCGACAAATTAACGTGTATCTACGCAATCCCCACCACAAAGAATTAATGTCCCTAGTGATGTGACACAAAGAATGAGTAACTATTTGGGTCGTCGTGAGTGAATGATTGAAATGTTACAATAAATTGTATTTTTATTACTATACCCTGTTCGGCTAGAGTTAATAAAAATACATTGAAGACAGGGTTTCTTAAACTAGTACCTACAATGCGAGGCCTGCTAATTATTTTTAAAAAGCTTTAATTAGTTTTTTGTGTCAAATACAGCAATTTCACTTGCTATTTAGCTAATCGACTGAAATAAATATATATTTTCAGTCATAGGCGTAGGTATAATGTTTTGATGGGGAGGGGGGGGGGCGAATTCATATTTTCAGTTAAAAAAAGACAAAAGACAGTAAGCGCTCCGACGCGTAAGTAATTAGAACGACACTCCGGAGTGCGATCAAAACAATGACTAGTGTGACTTGACTTGCGCCACGCTTCTATCTGAACCCGTCGAAACAAGTTAGCGCGGGGTGCAGTGGGAGGGTGGGGGGATACCGAGAATGATGAGATGAGAATGATTCTGATTTTATTATATGTCTACCTATATAGTTATAAACATGTTTAATAGGTAGGCACTTTTTCGTTTAGCTTTGCTCGTATGGTAGAAATTTGCTATCTCGTGCAAGTAAAAAGCACGAGATAGCAACTTACTGTCATACAAACAAAATTAGTATTTTAGAAAACCTTTCATTTGTGATAGGGCCCAACGTGTTATAACGCTTGGGACGATATCGGGCATTTTCCTTTAAGTTGCACCAAAAAATATGAGTTAAAGTTAACATAAAATTCCTTGCTACACGTATGTGGCGTTAATTCTACCATTTTAGCTTAGTAGATGTTTACTACTATGAAAGTTTTTATTTACATATAGTAAGACATGTTATATGTTATTCATTTGTCATAACGTGACGTTGAAAGTGTTTTTGTTTACATTGCCCGTACAAACTTCAAAGTCACTAAAATAAGAAGAAAAAGCTTTATTGTGTGATTGTAATAATGATGTTGCATTATTAAAGTTTTCTCTGACGACGACGATGACGACAATCACTTGCTTTGTGCTCGTTACTGATGTCCCCAACAACTTGCTGCATAAAGCAGGTGGCATGAAATCGCAATGCAACGCGGAAACGAAACGAAAACGCGGTTAACGGTGACCGCAAACAATTTTTTCTATTTTGTCTGCTGTCTGGCAGTCAACGTGTAAAATTAAAAAGAAGTACAGTTGAATAAAATATACTTGAAAGTTTATGAACATTTTGCATATTTTCAGTCTTTTAAACAAAAAACTAAAAGTACAATAAAATCATTAATTTTTTTGTACTTATGACCTCAACTACAACATTTTAGAGGACGTTATTGACATTTTTCTATCTGGAGTAAGCTTACATTGCATTTTGTAAAATACCAATATAGATTATTCAATAGGCTTAAAATCAAGTGAGACGCAGTCGAAAAATTGTTTAGAGTAAGTATGTATATTGTATGGCCGACTTAACCATGAGGAGTACGGCCATTAAATAAAGAAAAAAAAATTATATTGTATAGAAAAATATTTTTTAAACTACAAAGCAAAGTTGAGCAATATAAGAGGTAATAATATAATATTTTCTTGATATTTTTTTGTTCTATTAATTGTTCTACACGTGAATTTCTATTTTAATCTTATATCTGGTTAAACAAACTCCGGAGTGAATGAATGATAACTAAAAATATGAATCAGCATCATTCACTCACGTTGTCCCAGCACTAAGCAATAATGCCCGTGTCACAGAATAGATAATAGTACTACGTACAGAACGGCCACTCACCTCCTCGCACTCATTTCAAATACCTCGTCCTACCCGGCACTTCCCTGTAGACATCACTGACAAGTAAACAAGGGCGCGCGCGATCGCTCGGACGAGTAGACGCGAGCGCCGGGCGATAACAGAGACAGCGCTATGCGGGTGAAAGAGAAGGCAGTCGCTGCACTTCCCGCGTCATTGCGATTGATAACCGCTCACTCAGCCCTACTAGATTCCACGCACACATTTGCGCGTGTATGAACGTCATTTGTTTAAGTAGTAGTAATAGGTAATTGATTTGCGAACGTTGTATGGAGTGTCCGGGGTGTGCCCGTGTCACAGATAATATAATGCCCGTGTATTGTGTTGAGCTACCATCGTACCATTGTATTTTTCTATCGTAACGGCATAAAAAATACTTCAAAGTTGTAAACAAAGGAAACACGGTAATGTATATTTTATACTTAAAAGTGATAGGAAACGCTATAATCTCGAAGATTTGAGTAGCTGGATCACCTTTTGCAAGAGGAAACTGTACAATTTACCATTTTTTTGGAGCTCTTAGTGCGACACGAAAACGACACCAAATGGCAGCGGCCGCGCGTCAACTAGTTTTATATAACGTGTATGGTCATATGGTCAGCGTAAATTGGCAGAGGGGTTCGCCCAGCCTTGCCGTCTCCCGTATGAATGCTCTAAGGTTTGGACTTATTATGCACCGATTACACTTCACGATCCATCGGGGATGATTTTCAGAAAGAGCCCTAGCTAGTGTAATCTAATCGCTGTTAGGGTCTCGATATCATGCGATCGTGGTTGCCCGATCACCCTTACTCCCTAGTTAAGTGCTTATTACACTATTCAATTTGTAGAGATCCGATTTAGGAAACAGGAAGGTGTAATCGCAGTTAGAACAGATTGGATACGATTTAGGAAGCAAGGAGGGTCCCAATCGCTCTACTTCAGTGTTGCCGTTTGAAGGAAAAAAAAATACACTAAACTGTTGTAAATATTCCGCTAGATTTTAAGAAAATCGAATGTTGAAAATGCGCTAAATTCCACCAATAATTCTAGCAGTGAATGTAAAGGTAGAAAAAAAATTAGATTTATTTAATAACAAACTATTACATCGACCAGAGCTACTAAAATCTACCAAATATTTATTACTATATATGTATATTCTTCTTCATCATTTATAGCAGTAAATATTGATTCATTATTAAATGTATAGTCTGTATAGGCATAGGTTTTTTATTATTTAAATATTTTTATAATCTGTACACTTATCTCGGGTGTGACATTCCGGAATGACAGACTAGTATTTTATTAGTGAGGTTCATTTATGTTTTTAACTTTTGATGCCCACTAAAACTAGGGGCGTGGTGTTCGCAGAACGCGTGGGTCCGCGGCCTGAGGAGGCGGACGGGCGCCCGCGCCGCATGGTGGTGCGGCTCGCCCGTCGCCATCTGCGCGACGAGCTGTTGCGCGCTGCGCGTGTGCGTCGCGACGGGCTTACCGCCGCCGTGTGATAGATATAACACTCCAAAGAAACACAGAAGTAGAATATAAGTTAAATATATTTACGGATTTCGTACAAGCAATGACAATGTATATTGAATGACAACCATAAAGTATAAAACAGATTGACAAGGCTCTTAATTTAAGTGTGACAAGCTGATGATTATAATAAATACAAAGCGATATAAAACCTACACGTTCTTACACTCCTCCTTAATCTCAGCATTCTTAGACTACAGTCACCCTTACACCTAAGCCTTGCACGCAGAATTCAAACTTACTTCGCAACAATGGCTTAGTAAGCACATCAGCATACATGCGCTCTGTCTCTTTATACTTCAGCTCTATATCACTATCTGCAACAGCACCTCTGACAAAATGATATCTTACATCAATATGCTTGGTGTGATGATGCTGCACTGGGTTCTGTGCAATAGCTATAGCTGACTGACTGTCTGAATACAGGGTAACAGGATTGAAAGGAAAACCTAATTCCTTTGTAAGCCTGCCTAAAAAGATAGCCTCTTTTGTAGCTTCTGATAGCGCTACATATTCAGCTTCTGCTGTTGATAACGCAACAGTGCGTTGTTTCACTGATCTCCATGATATAGCTCCTCCTTGCCATATAAAAACGTACCCAGAATATGACTTTCTGTCTAAATCTCCAGCAAAATCAGCATCTACGTACCCTTCAAGTGAAGAATTGATAGCTCCCTTAGAAAAAGCTACTCCGTATGTTTTGGTTCCCTTCAGATACCGAAGAACTCTTTTAGCTGCTATCCAGTGAGCTTCAGCATGTTTGTCGTTGAACTGACTTAGATAACTAGTCACATGTGCTATGTCAGGACGAGCGCAAACAGCTAAGTACATGAGTGATCCAACCAACTCACGATATGGATACTTTTTGTCTGTACTCGAAACAAGTGGATCTGGAATTTCAAGACGTTGACCGGGTACACCTGGAGTAGCAACAGCCTTGCAGTCCTCCATATTAAATTTCTGAAGTAATTTGTCTATATACTTCTCCTGACTAATACTTATGAATGCTTCAGTTTGCTTCACATTCATCCCTAAAAATAAATCAACACTTCCAAGATCTCTCATCTCAAAAGATTTTTGTAATTCCGATTTTATAGTGTCTCTTTCTCTCTCATTATTCCATAAAATAAGAATATCATCAACGTAAATAGCTATCACTATCATACTTTTTTCCCGTCTTCTGATGTACACACATGTTTCATTTTCTGATCTTTTAAAATCAAGTCTGATTAGTGCCTGATTTAACTTTTCGTACCATGCCCTCGGCGCTTGCTTTAAACCGTAAAGAGCTTTTTTCATTAAACAGATATGATTTTCTTTACCGGCCACTTCAAAGCCTTTTGGTTGTTTCATATAAACTGTTTCAGTTAAATCTCCGTTTAGAAAAGCCGTTACAACATCCATTTGATCAATTTGAAGTCTATTCTTCGCTGCAATTGCTAATAACAGTCTTAGCGTACTGTGTCGCACAACAGGTGAAAAGGTTTCGTTGTAATCTATACCTTTTACTTGAGTAAAACCTCTTGCCACCAGTCGAGCTTTAAATCGCTTCTTATTCCCCCCTTCTGTTTTGATTTTGAGTACCCACTTAGAATCAATAACATTTTTGGCGATTTCTGGTTCCACAAGAACCCATGTGTTATTTTTTTCTAAGGCGTTCAATTCTGACTGAATAGCATTCTGCCATTCCTTCTTATCTTTCCCTGAAAGTGCATCTTGAATACACGATGGTTCTTTATCTTCATCTTCTAAAACTGTCTGATAAAGATAGTAATCTGAAAAATCCTTTTGTTTTCTACGTCTCATAGGATATCTACGTGTTTCTGTTTCTTCGGTTGACAAACGTTCAACACTCTCTTCAGGAACCTCAGGAAACTCTTCTTGTGATTCACTTTCTATAAAAGATATCTCCTCTCTTCTGTCATTTTCTGAAACTTGAACTTCTTCCGGCTCAATACAATCTATAAACTCTTCATCATCCTGTTCTTCTTCATCATCAACTCCTCCTTCACATAATCTCTCTTGTCTGTTACGTTCTACAACATCTTCAACATTTGAACTGATACGTGGAGGTGAGTCCTTAACGGTATTTGTTTGTACAGAGTCTTCTGTCGATTTATTCTCTTTTTCTGTGGAAGGTGAATATTTTTGGTTCTCGAAAAATATCACATCTCTGGCTTTATAAAATTTTGAGGCAGTAGGATCAAACAAACGGTAACCTTTTGACTCTTCGCAATATCCTAGAAACAGTAACTCTTTACTTTTAGGATCCCACTTAGTGCGCTTCTCAGCCGGAACATGCATAAAGGCCTTACATCCAAAAACTCTAATCATGCTAAGATCAGTTTTCTTTCCAGACCAAGCTTCCTCAGGAGTCATATTCTTTACGGCTAATGTCGGAGAACGATTCTTCAAATACACGGCGGTGTTTACAGCCTCAGCCCAATATTTGTTGCTTAGTTGAGCTTCTTGAAGCATACATCGTCCCTTTTCAACAATAGTGCGATTCGCCCGCTCGGCAACACCATTCTGCTGCGGTGTATATTGAATAGTTAATTGATGATGGATACCGTTACTTTTCAAAAAGTATTCCATGTCACGATTAACAAACTCACTACCATTATCCGACCTAATATTTTTAATTCTTTTACCAGTCTGATTCTCTGCTAATAATTTAAATTCTTTAAATTTTTGTAACACTTCCGTCTTTTGTTTCAAAAAATAAACAAAGGTTTTTCGCGTTTTATCGTCAATCAGTGTCATAAAATATTTATAACCACCATATGATTCTACAGACATAGGACCGCATAAATCTGTATGAATTAACTCTAGTACCTCTGTTGCTCTCGAAGCTTGATTTTTTTGAAACGCTAGTCTAGTTTGTTTGCCCAGCAAACAATCCGCGCATTCAATTTTATCAGGACAGTTGTTAAAACTTACCCCAATCGCCATTTTGTCACGTAAAAGTTTTAAATTACGTACACCTAGATGTGCCATCCTCCGATGCCATAATCTTATTTCAGAATTGGATGTCGTAGATAAAGCTGTTCCCTGTAAACAGTTTTTAAGTTTATATACACCCCTATCCAACACACCTTTGACAATAACTTTGCCAGACAGACTTATGTCACAACCATCAGATCTAAACTCTACTGTATGACCTTTATTTACAATTGTACTAACGCTAAGTAAATTATTCGATAAACTGGGTACATACCAGACATCATTTACAGTTAAGCTTAACCTATTTAGACATACAGATCCCATACATTCCGCAAAAACTTTTTCTCCATTAGCACACGTTATTTCTCTCTTATCTATTGCCTTAATATTACTTAACCATGCACTGTTATTAGTCATGTGATTAGAAGCACCAGAGTCTATAATCCACTCATCGCTTGCTTGCTTATCACTGGTCGCAAAAGCAAAAGCATTCATTGCATTTCCCTTCTTCTTCGGATTCTGTGGACATTCTATCGCCTTATGTGGCCCTTCACAAATATAACACTTTAACTTCTTTTTGGTGTTACGTTTGTATCTATTCTTTCCCGTTTTTGCAGATAAAGCAGAAGTAGATGGCATTGATTCATCAAAAGAGTCTTCCAATTGCAAAAGTTTCATTTTTACGAAATCTGTAGTCAAGGTTTCCTCTCTTCCTTCTAAAGCTAGTCGTAATGATTGATACTTCTCAGTAAGTCCTTGTAACATAAGAGTCGCAACAAGTTCGTCGTCTATCTCTTTGCCTAGATCTCTAAGTTGTTGCGCAACTGTCAGAATTTCCGTCACATACTCTCGCATTGTCGGAAATCTTTCTAACCTTAGGCTGACTAATTTCGATAAAAGTCTGCATCTGTTATTTAGGCCCTTATCTTGAAACGCAGCTTTTAAAGCATCCCACGCTTCTTTGGCTGTTTTTGCATTTCTAACATGTACGAGACATTCAGGCTTTACCATCAAGCATATACGAACTCTCGCTTTTTGGTCGCATCTAACATCTACAGCGTTACTAGGGTCTGGAGCTCTCTCTGTATATTCCCATAGCTCTTCATGGATTAGTTGTAATTCCATGAGAAATTTCCAATTGCCATAGTTTGAGCTTCCTTCTAGTTTCTCAAATGTAGGCAAACTCATAGTTTTATCGGTACTAGCTACTTCAGATTTCACTTCTCTAAGTTTATCCGAATCTAAGCTCATATTTATCATTACTTACTTATTCTGGCATCTTTCGGCAAGCCCATAACCTGTGATAGATATAACACTCCAAAGAAACACAGAAGTAGAATATAAGTTAAATATATTTACGGATTTCGTACAAGCAATGACAATGTATATTGAATGACAACCATAAAGTATAAAACAGATTGACAAGGCTCTTAATTTAAGTGTGACAAGCTGATGATTATAATAAATACAAAGCGATATAAAACCTACACGTTCTTACACGCCGCCGATGGAGGACCGCGCGTTTACATCAACGAGCGGCTGACGAGGTCTAACCGCCAGCTCTTTCACCGCGTCCGCGAAGAGTCTCGCAAACTGCAATGGAGGTACATCTGGACGAAGCGGGGCCGTATTTTCGCTCGTCAGGGTGATGGTCTACCTGTATTTCAGTTTCGTAGCGATATGGATGTTGCTCGTGTGCTTGGGTCTGGCTCTTAGGTGCTGGGGTGGTTGGCGGAACAGTTTTTGGCATGGTTTTCTTTTTTACAGGAATAGCAAATTTGTTCAAAATACTAGGCACTCAGTACAATTAAGATTACCAATGTTGGTTTGTATAAATTTAGTAAAGTTGTTATTATCTATTGTGACTTCACATCAGGTTTTTTCTTTGGGACAAAAATATTGTTGTGGTTTCGTGTTCTTTGGTAGGTTACTTATATGTGCTAAACAATCTAATGTAATGATAGGCTCCATATTGACATCCAATATTTTTAATGTACTATTTACAAATTATCTTATACACTACTTATATACAACTTCACTTTTTATTTTATATACGCATTTAACTAATACTATAATTGAAGAACAGCATACTGATTTTAGATCTAGTCAGTATGCAGTTACAAATAGTAAATGTGATGAAATATTCCTACCTAATTCTTAAAATGGTTAATAAGTGAGATATAAAAATTGGTATTTACAATGCTGGTTCTCTTAGCACAAGACATGATGAGTTTATTGCAGCTGTACAAGAACTGTCCCCAGATATTCTAGCGATAAATGAGACCTGGCTCAGACCAAATCAGGAAGGCGCAGCTCCTAGACTCCAGGGATATCGGCTGATACATATACCAAGACCTGTGAGTGTCAAAGGAGGTCGCGGGGGAGGGGTCGGTTTTTATGTGCGCAAAGAAATCAATGCTCGGCAATACAAATATTCTGGTTCAACACCAGTTGAGCAAATGTGGCTTAGACTACACTTAAATAATCAAAACATTATTATAGGTACAGCCTATAGACCACCCTGGCAAGATGTGACCGTGTTCCTTGATGCACTTTCTGATACAGTCGCTTCCCTTGGAAATATAGATGGTCTGATAATATTGGGCGACTTCAATATCAACTTACTAGAACAAAATAATAAAACTAGGCTTTTTATGCAATTTTTAGACAGTTTTGGTTTGAGACAGATTGTGGATGAGCCCACTCACTATACTTCACAAAGAAATAGTCTAATAGATGTAATATGTACTGATGTACAAACTTCTCGCATTACCATCAAGCAGACACCTGATCTTGGTGGCCATGCTATGGTAGTAGCTCATTTTAAGATCAAGAGAAGTAAGCCAGTACCTAATGTCGTTACATACAGAGCAATAAAAAATATTATTTTAGAACAGTTTGAGGCTGATCTGAATGCCATCAACTGGAGTTCTTTGGACAGTGCACCTGATGTAGACTCTATGGTCGAGGCGTTTACTCTCTGTGTACGAGGGCTATTTGACTTGCATGCTCCTCTTAAGCAGCAAAGATTCAAGTATGCTCCACACCCTTGGATAACAGATACAGTAAAGCAAATGATGCATATTCGGGATTGCTACCATAAGCAATACAAACAGTCTCATTCAGAGGTCACTAAGGTCTGTTATAAAAACATGAAGCAGTTGGTGACTGCTGCAATAGCGAGAGAAAAGACATCTTTCTTTAACCAAAAAATCAACTCTAATCTGAAAGACTCCAAAAAGCTCTGGCAAAATCTTAAATCAACAGTGCTCCCTGATAAAAAGGGTGCCTCTGTATTGCCACCGTGCTTTGACAACCCGAATTTGATTAACGCACACTTCCTTAATGCACCAGGTACAAGCGCGGCTCGAAGTGTGGAGATAGATTTTTTCAACTCGCATAAACAGCTTAATTCTGCAACTTTCTCTCTCCACACTGTATCACAAG
Source organism: Schoenobius gigantellus (assembly GCA_963935595.1). Taxonomy (NCBI): domain Eukaryota; kingdom Metazoa; phylum Arthropoda; class Insecta; order Lepidoptera; family Crambidae; genus Schoenobius; species Schoenobius gigantellus. The sequence goes on from OZ012547.1 coordinate 24,459,881, forward strand.
ATGAGGTATTGAAGACACTGAGGGGTATGAAATCGAATGCCTTGGGAAGTGACCATATAACACTGGAGATGCTTCTTTTAACTCTTCCGCAGTCACTTGACACAATTACTAAAATAATAAATCGCTCAATTAAAGAATGTAGTTTTCCAAATATGTGGAAAACAGCTGTGGTAAAGCCACTTCCTAAAAATAATAATCCCTCCACAATGAATGATCTAAGGCCTATTAGTTTGCTCCCATGCATCTCCAAGGTATTGGAGAGAATTGTATGCAAGCAGCTCACTCAATATCTCGAGGAACACGACTTCCTTCCTCATGTACAGTCTGGGTTTCGAAAGGGCTTCAGCACATCGTCAGCTTTAGCAGATGTTGTGGATGATCTTCTCGGTGCTCAGGATCAAGGACAGGTTACTGCTCTGCTGCTACTCGACTTCTCCCGTGCCTTTGATTGCATAAATCACACTCTCCTTTTGCCTAAACTGAAATATTATGGTTTGGATGAAAATGCTATTAAATGGTTCAAGAGTTTTCTCACCAATAGACAACAATATGTAGAACTGACTAAACTTGATGGGTCACCTGCACGATCTCCGCTTCTCCCTCTTGTCCGAGGAGTCCCACAGGGATCCATAATCGCCCCTATCCTGTATGTTCTGTATAGTGCTGACATCATTAAGGAAGTCAAGCATTGCAAAATTCATCTTTATGCAGATGACACACAGTTGTATTATCCATTTACTCTTCAGGACAGTGAGGATGCAGTGGTTAAAATCAACAGAGATTTGGCAAGCATATCTTCTTGGTGTGAATCCAATTGTCTGGTGCTTAATCCTGCAAAATCAAAACTTATTATGATAGGTACAAAGAAAAAATTGCAAAAGTTTAAGGACAAGGACAGTCAATTTAATTTACAAATAAATGGCGAAGGCTTGGAGAGGGTAGAGATAGCAAAAAATCTGGGACTAATCATGGACAGCCAACTCAATTTTGAAAATTATGTCACTGAATGTGCTCGGCAATGTTTTTACCGTTTGAAGTTGCTTTACAAGATTAGACCTTACATATGCGAGAACCTCAGAATCAAGCTGTGTGAATCTCTTATTTTGTCCAAGCTTAATTACTGTGACACAGTCTATGGACCATGTCTGCTTGTAAGAACAGCTAAATTGATCCAAAGGGTCCAAAACGCTTGTGCTCGATATTGTTTTCGCATCCCTCCCCGTTCTCACATCACTCCCTTTCACAATTCAGCCAACATTTTGAGAATGGAGGCACGTAGAAAACTCCACTTAGCAAGCTTGATGTTTGGTATCATAAGGACAGGGAAACCTCGCTATCTTGCTGACAAGCTTACATGGGCCTGCACACAGAGAACACACCAAAAAAGGTCATGCACACCTGTCCTTACCATTCCTTTGTACCGCACTGCTGCTTTCCGCGGATCCTTTAAATTCGCTGCCTCCCGTTGTTGGAACGACATACCGCCTCCGATGCGTGATCTTCAAACGAAAAATGCTTTTAGAACCCACTATAGAAAACATCTACTGCAGTTGCAAAAGCAAACAACATAATAAAATACTCACCTCTCTCGATTATTGCCGTATCGCATGAAACCACAGTGCTTAAGTTTAAGCTGGAACTCGAGGTGACTATTTCATCCATTTCTTTTGGTCACTGTTGTTTTTTGTTGTTTGAGGATTGTGTTGTTGACGGAGAGTACACTCCGCCTCATAACACGAGGACACTTGCTCCATTTTCATTTTGTTTCACCACATTTTATTATTTTTAGTAATTTATTACAAATTCAATAATAATTGAAACCACACTAGCACGGGTGGTAATCTCCATACTATTTTTTTATTCATTCCAGAAAGGGGCCCTACCATAAGAATAACTAATAAGTATAGAAGCGAATCTCCTTTGTGGATGCGCCAAATGCCGCTATTTGCATACCTACAGCGCCCTTCCCCCTGTAACGCCCCGCAGTAGTCTGCGGACGCCGCTAGGGTCACCACATGGACGTATGGTTACCACTACAATATTTTTTATATAGGTACCTCCATATTTTACATTAAATGAGAAACTGAGCATACACCGAGTCTTATTGATTTTGTACTTCAAGTGTAGCGAGCGAGCGACTATCTTTAGCAACTTACGCACATTTTTCGTTTTTTTGATTCCGTAGTTATAAGAACCTGCCTATTTTTGATTAATTGAGCTTAATCCCTACACTTCGAGAACAAAATCATTAAAATGTTTCGAATTTCGATGTGTAACGCGGGCCTAAACTTTACCGTGAGAATATGCTTCGCGCGCTCCACATTCCTCGCTTATCTCAAACCGCAACGATGTCACGCGATTACCTCGGCGCCCACGCCTCTCTTCCCCAACCCCTCTCGCTCCGCCACATGAAGCGCGCCGGACTCGTCAGAAAACAGCCTAGCGAGGCGCAACAAAAGCAGGACTATGCGCTCAGTGCCTCCGATTTTTGCCGCGAAATCTATGTTCCATGTGTACGCGTGATAAATGTTTTCTGTAAATTGTGCTGCTACGACTAATAAACGTTTTACAAGCAAGATAATGGCCTATTTGTGATATGAGCTATTACAGTGGCGTCCCAACTTGTGGCAAGAAATCACGACGAGAGTGAAAAAGTGCATTATTATAGCCATCTTTAATTCGGATTATTACGTCGCCGGCTTTTCTGCAACATGCCGCGCACGACGCGCCGAAATAACACCGAGGACTCAGAGAACCTTCCTGAAGAACCGACGATGGCTGACAACACAAACAGTTCCGCCGAAAATGTATTAACGATGACCGATGCGCAACTGACGGCAATCGTCGCCGCAGTCTCCCGAAGTTTCATGCATGGTGCAGCGGCAGCATCGACGCCGACACATGATGACACGACCTGCGTTCAACCACAACTCCGACCTGGGAATTTCGCGAAATGCACTGCACGTTTCGACGGTAAAGGACACTGTGACGATATTCTTGAAGCATTCATCGACTCCATTGAGATATACAGAGAATGTACGAACATCAGCGACGATCACGCGCTGCGAGGTATGCCTATGTTGTCGACTGGCGACGCCGCGATATGGTGGGCCGGCGTAAAGTCATCAATTACCACATGGCCAGAAGCATTACGAAGACTCCGCGGCCGCTTCGGAACACCGCGACCTGCCTATAAAATATTACGCGATGTGTATGCAACTGAACAAGGGAACGAGCGAGCTGATAGCTTCGTGAGCCGCCTACGTGCCATGCTGTGCAAGCTGCCATATGAAGTATCCGAAGAGATGAAGATCGACATTATTTATGGACTTTTAGATAGGAAAACGCGCAAATACGTGCCCCGCGATACCGTGCGTAACTTAGAAAACCTGATCGAGTTAGCGAGGAACGTTGAGGAATCCCGTGCAGAATTCAATGACCGTAAGCTGTTTGATTCGGTAAGTCAGCAAAAACCATTACAATTACCATCTAATTCGAACGATGCGACATTCCACGATAAAACTTTACCTAAACGCGCTAGACCGCGATGTTCATATTGTAATATATTTGGTCACACCTTAGCAAACTGTCGTAACTTAGAAAATAAAAAAAATTCGCCAAGTAGTTCCGTTTTTAATGACAGTAACTTACAGATACGTAAAAAAAATTCAGAAATCTCTAAACGTGACTTATGCAGTTCTAATGATTTTAACCCCTCAAAGGCAGAATTTAGTAAGCCGGAAAATACAAATTTTTCGTCTAACATAAATAGTGGTATTCGGTGCTATGGATGTGGTCAATTTGGGGTTGTGCGGTCCAAATGCGACAAATGCCGCCCGAGAAGCGACCCAAAGGCCCCAGACAAAGACATAAATTTCAATACCGTTATGTTGAATACTAACGATTTGCCTACGATTACTATATCGATACTCGGAAAAATTGGTGTTGCTATTTTGGATACCGGCGCGACACATTGCATAGCGAGTTCGACATTGTATAACATACTTGTCAATAGTGGTATAATTTTTACAGAAATGGACCGTAGCTTTACTTTGGCGGACGGTTCTAAACAAATGCGGAGAACGCTCTCTGCGCGCGTTGACGTGTCACTCCAAGGGCGTGTGATACCTACACAATTTTTAGTCCTTCCCGGTGCCGACACAAAAACATTGTTGGGCCGTGATTTCATAATCAGCGCAGGGGTTACTCTAGATATCCCACAAGGTACGTGGTGTTTTACTGACGCTCCTCAAGAGCAGTTTAGTTTTATACACGAGTACAACTTACTTTCGGACGGGGCCGAGGTAATGAAGCTAGATACCACCGACATCTGTCTGAGAGAAGACGAAGGTACTAATTTATCTCCAGATCAGAGACGTGCACTCAACACCTTCATTCAGAACAGGTCCCAACAGTTCGCGGCTGATGGGCCCGCGACTGAATTCGCCACGCACCGCATAAAGGTAAGCGATAAGCAAGAGCCGACGGCATCTCCTCTTTACAGGATGTCACCTAATAAGAAGGAGGCCCTCAAGAAAGAGCTCGAGAGACTACTCGACGCAGACGTCATTGAAGAATGCGAGTCGCCCTGGGCGGCGAACGTAGTGCTGGTGACGAAGAAGGACGGCGGTACTAGACTGTGCGTGGACTACCGCAAGCTTAATGCTGTCACTGAAGCCGATCGCTACCCGCTCCCTCGCATCGAGGATGTACTGCACGCAGCGAAGACCTGCGAGTACATGACGACGCTTGACCTTCGAGCAGGGTACTTCCAGGTGAGTGTCCATCCTGATGACCAGGACAAAACGGCCTTTACTACACACCTCGGAACGTTCCGGTTCAAGCGTATGCCTATGGGCCTTAAAAATTCTGGAGCTACCTTCCAACGATTAATAGATCGCTTTAGGTCCAACCTGCCGGAAGATATATCGATGTTCTCGTACCTGGATGACCTAATTTTACTCTCTGGGTCCTTCTCGAGACACCTGGAAGATCTAGAGGTAATTTTTAACAGGCTGGAGTTATTCGGCTTGCGTGTGAACCGTGACAAGAGTCACTTTGCAAGAGATTCCGTGAGATTCTTAGGTCATATGATAGTACCTGGCGGCATCCTCATGGATCCTGGTAAAGTGGCCGCTATCAAGGACATGGTACCACCACGGAATGTTAAGCAACTGAAGAGCTTCCTGCAGACCTCCAGCTGGTTCCGGCGTTTTATTCCAGCTTACGCTGACGTCGCCAGGCCCTTAACTCAGCTGTTGAAGAAGGCCAGCGTTTGGCAATGGGAAACTCCCCAACAGGAAGCTTTCGAAAAGATTAAGGATCTTCTGACCTCAGCCCCGATCCTCCGCCAAGCCGATGAAACTAAACCATTCGTCCTCCGGACAGACAGCAGCGGCTATGCACTTGGCGCGGCTCTTTTGCAGGGGGAGGGCGCTGATGAACGGCCTATAGAATATGCCAGCCGTCTACTGAGTAACGCCGAGAAGAACTACAATACGACCGAGCGCGAAGCCCTTGCAGTCGTATGGGCCGTCTCTAAGTTCAGGGGCTATATTGACGGCGGCGAAGTAATAATAAGATCCGACCATCAGCCCTTAAGGTGGCTGATGAGCCTAAAGTCACCAAGTGGACGCCTTGCTAGGTGGGCCCTTGCGCTACAAGAGTACAATCTTCGCATCGAATACACACCGGGTAAGTCGAACGTCCTTGCGGATACTCTATCTCGTCCAAGTTGCGTTGATGAAACGGAGCTACACATGACAACAGTCGACTTACCTGCGAGGTCCCCTGGTGACATCAGGAAGAATCAGTTAGAAGACCCCGAGATCGCGAAGATTATCGAAGATATGGAGTCCGACGAACCTTTTAGGGGGAGACCCTGGGCGGACCGGGGCTATGTGATGTCTGACGGTATTCTCTATAGATACAGACCTGATGGAGATGACGATGAAGAGAACGCCTGCCTCGTCGTCCCTCAGCACGAACGTTCCAAAGTATTGGCAGATTTTCATGACGCCCCGACCGCCGGTCACTTCGGTGTCGAGTGTACTCTTACCCGTATCTGCTCTCGATTTTATTGGCCCGGCATGCGGACATATGTGACCAAATACATTAAGGAATGCTCCGCATGCCAAAGATATAAAGTGGATACTAGAAAACCCCCAGGACTGTTACAAACGCCTGCATCAGCCAGAAGATTTGAAGTAATAGCCGTGGATCTTTTCGGCCCGCTCCCCGAGACTGATACTGGGAATAAATGGATTCTTATCATCGAAGATGTTGGCACGCATTGGGTTGAGTTATTTGCGTTAAAGGATGCCACCAGCCCAGAATGCGCGAAGATCATGATTGACGAAGTCTTCATGAGGTTTGGAGTTCCACGACGAGTACTTAGTGACAATGGCGTGCAGTTCATCAGTGCTGTTATGCAGCAAGCCTGTCACTCTATGGGCATTGACCAGGCCCTTACCCCGCTGTACCATCCGGAGGCGAACCCGGTCGAAAGGAAAAACCGCGATCTCAAGCCGCAGCTGGCTTCGCTCGTTGGTCGCGATCACAGCTCATGGGATCAGTACTTACCAGCGATCAGGTTTGCTATGAACTCCGCCGTGACTGCTAGTACTAGTTTCTCCCCAGCTTACCTTACCTTCGGCAGAGAGCTCCGTGCGCCGTCCGACGCTGCCACAGATATGCGCCGAATACTGGAGGATGATAACTTCATACCAGCCATAACTCCTTACCTGAAAAAACTCTCTACTTGTCTCATCGAGGCCAGAGACGTGCACGAGAAGGCACAAGCTACCTGGAAGAAGAACGCCGACGAGGGTCGCCGGCCTGCACCTGATTACAAGACAGGAGACTTAGTTCTCCTCAAAACCCAGGGGGCTAATGACACCGGTCAGGGGCAAACCACTAAGTTTATCCCTAGGCGTGATGGCCCGTACCGTGTTAAGGAGGCCACCAGTCAAACTACTTACCTGCTAGAAAGAATAAGTGACGGGGAGACTTTAGGCAAGTATCATGTGTCGCAACTCACGCCCTTCGTTGGCCAAGTCCAAGCACCCGTCAGAGAAAAGCGTAAACGAGGTAGGCCGCGTAGATATGATTGCTAACCCAAACGCGAGGTCGCATCGTTCGGATTAGAGGGGGAGGTTGTAACGCGGGCCTAAACTTTACCGTGAGAATATGCTTCGCGCGCTCCACATTCCTCGCTTATCTCAAACCGCAACGATGTCACGCGATTACCTCGGCGCCCACGCCTCTCTTCCCCAACCCCTCTCGCTCCGCCACATGAAGCGCGCCGGACTCGTCAGAAAACAGCCTAGCGAGGCGCAACAAAAGCAGGACTATGCGCTCAGTGCCTCCGATTTTTGCCGCGAAATCTATGTTCCATGTGTACGCGTGATAAATGTTTTCTGTAAATTGTGCTGCTACGACTAATAAACGTTTTACAAGCAAGATAATGGCCTATTTGCGATATGAGCTATTACAGATGTACAAAAATGGTTTGTAATTTAGGTATCGTACCTACGTTTATAGTCCAAGAGCTGAAGTTATGAATGTACTAATGGATAAAACCTAAGCTCACTTTTTACTATCAGACCAACATTTTCACTTGAAAAAAAATCAGTTGTTTCATAATTTTAATCAAGTATTGATTGTATTTAAATTTTATATGGAACAGTGACAAAGGTCGATAAAAATATATATAGCAGTACCAAAGTTTCTCATAATTCAAATTATTCCCGACTTGACAAAAAAAATCCCATACTTACAGAGTTTCAAAATTGCACTACAATGACAGCTTTAGAAACTCGATACATTATATTGTATTAGCTTTGACATGTAATGAATATTACGAATAAAACTGTATCTGTATCTAGGGTAGGTATAATAAAAATAATTTTAAAGTACTCAATCATTTTTATTTAAAAGGTTTCAATTCAACAGAAATATTTACAAATGTCTGATATTTATAAAACATGACGTCTTTGTAGATGATTTGAAGTTTCGGTTATAAAACTTCAGCGCGTAGTAAATACGCATTCTTATAAAAAGCTTAATCAGGTAAAAACTTTAAATTTGGGGTTATTATGGCATTGTTTTTGCACCCATAAACGCAACAATAAGTCGGCATCGCGGCGATTAGGTAGATAGCGGCGCGCGGGAAAGAGTCACGTGCGTGCGGGATGCGGTGCGCGCCTTGACTGGCGATTCCGTTCAACGGAAATCAAACGGTAGGTAAATAACGTGACCTTGAGCGCTCTACGGCCGGGAGTTTCGCTTCTATACTCGTATTATTAGTTATTCTTATGGCCCTACATCGTCAGATGACAGTTACCCCTCCCCGCCCTGCCCTTCCCTTCCCCTCTGTGGCCCGTCGTCCATCACGCACGAAAACAAACAAACAATATGGCTGACATTTCAATTCTTGTTTTCAAGTGTGCGCTTTCGTTGATTAATTTCCGACCACATCTCCGCAATTACCTGTGATATTTACAATTGTATTTACATTTTGTTAAAATGTATTACTTTTGCTGTGTTGAAGGGTGTGATAGTGTACGACAGGACGTTTATTTACACCGTTTTCCATTTACCAACAAGGAAAGACTTGAAAAGTGGATTTAGTGTCTTGGTAGTGACAAATTCCGGGATTTGAGTATAAGTGAGCCTAGAAACCATTATGTTTGTCATAAGCATTTCGAGAAACGTTTTATAACACCAAAAAACTCATAACTGCTCATCCAACGCTATTCTCAAGTGAAGAAATCACTACGGGCATATCGTCATCACACTCTGAGGATACTGGTGAGCACCTAACCTTAATTATCACGTATCCCAGTAATAATTTAGACAAAATATGTATCTTAATGTGAAAAAAGTAATATAATAAGATATTTTTTTAATAAAAGATTAACAAACATCATCAATCGATACTGAATTAGGAATAGATGTCATATAAAATGGTTTGTGATGATAAATAATTTTTATTTGTTACAGAGAACATTTCTCAGTACCACACTTATTCCCAGAAAAGAAGCTTTGACCACAATTATTGCAAGCCTTTCTATGCAGTGTTACAAGACATAACTTTAAATGTACAGGAACGACTACCTACAACATCAAGTGCAGATTGGTACTTAGTTACTAAACAAAAAGTGTGTTAAGGTCAGATATCAGACTTCTTTATCAAAAATAATTTTTAAGCAAAGAAGTAAGCACTTGGTTCAGAGTGGCTTGTCATTATGTAAGTTAATAGCAAGTTTTGTTTAGTACTATCTTTTTACTATATACACATGTCATACATACATATGTCATGTTACTGGTGGAAATTTCGACCACTTTTGTTCAATGTCCTTTATACATATTTAGACAATGCTAATGTTTATTACATAAGTGTTTGTCGTTGGTAGGAATTGAACTCACATTGTAACTACTCAGTCACTGCACCACTGAACCGTCAAATGTAATAAATAATCAATTTGTTTGTTATTGCTTTTCAGATTTAAAGAAACCTAAATTTACAAATGTTCCAGCAAGTGTTACTCGAGGATTAAATCCATATGCGAGAAGAATTATTGAAATGCAAATCAATTTAGCATATAGAAAGGAAAAAGGAAGACGATTCTCTGCAAAAGAAAAATTACTTGCTTTAAGTATAATGAAGCAAAGCCCGAAAGCTTACAGGTTTCTACATAGAATTTTCATTTTACCATCGAAAACAACACTAAATAAATTCACATCAAATTTAAATGTGGAAGCTGGAGTCAATCCACAAATTTTTACAGCTCTGAAAGAACAGGTAATATTCTAAAAACATTATAATGTATCATATCGTAGCTTCATGTAAATTGGATGTTGAAGTTACAATTTTTATTTTGTTTTAGATTGCGAGCTGGGATGAAAAAAGAAGCTATGCTCAATAGTTTTTGATGAGATATCATTGACTCCAGGGCTTCATTTTAATAAGAGCAAGGACCAAGTAACTGGTTTTGTAGAGATGGAAGAGCGGTCTAACGAGCACTGAAACTGAAAATATCCATAATTGGTTAAGTGCCCGGGAGTACAATACGGTGAAAGCAAAGAAGTTAACATACCCCTCTGAAAAGCTCGTGAGGTCATTTGGAACTATTGTTAAAGAAACAAATAGGCATTTGGAAGAAAATGGATACAAAAAAATGTTACAAAAAATTTAAAAGAGTAAAAGGCAAAAACCTTACTAAAATATCAAAAAAAAATGTAAAAATAAACAGTTTAATAAATACTACCTTCTTTTATTGCACAATTATTCACTTCAAAAGTAGTTAAAAAGATATGTGACGAAAAAAAGTGTAAATGTATGTTTACTCCCTTTGCCTATAAGCAGTCGCCATATCTAAAAAAAAAACAATAAAAAAAAAGAAATGTCATGTATCGTTTCAGTATTGACAGTTCTTTTTTCAAGCAAAAATTTGTCTATGTGAGATTGCCGTCTGATACGTAGTATCTCTATATAGTTTGTGCACACTAGGTATGTATTCGTAATCACATATACCTAGTCTCTACCGCAACCACAGAACGCATATTGTACACAGAACACATATAATATTGTATGTTTTGAAGGTTTTGACACAGACCAGTGATTATGTAGGTCCTGGCTACGAGCTATTTAGCCAAGCCTATCAGACGGCTGCCGGCCTATTCGGTTGCTCGCTGGAGCTGTCATTTTTGGGGGAGCTTAGCATCCATTACTGCTATCATGAACGCCTACGTAGCTAAAGCATAAGATCATCGGATCGCGTAGCCTAAATAAGTTATTTTAGTTATTAAGTTATTTCTGTTCCGTCTTTATCATCTTTACTCCTTTTTTAAAATTAATTCTTTGCTTAGTGTTATATACCTACCTACTTAAGTTTATTTTTTTCTGTATAAGTTGAATTTTAATTTTGTTTTTATAGCTAGAGTTTTTTTTTTTTTTGCTTTTTTTGTTATTATGTTTATGTCGTCCCAAATGGTTCCCTCTGAAAACCAGCGCTTCTGTTACAATATGTAACAAAAGCATTTAGCTGAGATGGGACCATTTGGCCATTTGTTGCTTTTTTTTTTTTTTAAATCATTGTTAAACTTTTATCTTAGACTAATGGCCAATAATCTTTTCTTTCTTTCTTCTTTCTAAAAACTAGCCACCAGAAACACCAAACCACCAAAACTAGTAGAAAATCCACTAACGTGGCAGCACTGCTTCCGATTTAGGATTCAATTTAGTCTAGTGTGATCACTCGCTTCCATCTTTCTAATTAGAGTGTTCCTAAATCGGATCTCTACAAATTGGATAGTGTAATAAGCCTATTAGGGCGTAAGTCGGGAGATGTAACCGCTGTTAGGGCGCTCAGTCGCCGCACAGCGCTCGATATGAGCGGATTGTTGCTGTATATCGGAAGCGAAATTGGCCTCGTGTGGCAAGAAAAAGTCGTCAAAAAAAATCTGGTTTAATGAATGTTCTGGACATGTATAAAGCTATACCAAATTTATTTCTCGTCGCTAAAAATGTTAGCGTCACTGCTAATCGTTGTTTAGCACTTACACTTTCTCTAAATAATATGTCTTGTTTCTGAATATAATAATGTTGTCACTTAATTTAAAAGATGGTCAAATTGTGCAGAATTTACTGGTAAACAATTTTTAAAATCTTCTTCATATTGCACAGTTTTATTTTATTATTATTATTTTTTTTTATGTTATGTACAGTAAGCTCCCATTCAAGCTTTACATTTACACTACGAAAACCGCCACTATTACGAGCGACATAAGAACGGTCCAAAGGTCAAACAGTATAGCTTGACAAGGAGCTTACTGTACATCGCCTCAATTTTTTTATCTATCTATCGCATGTCGCATTACACAAAAACATGAGATTCATATAGGTCAGGATTGGTCTTATTTATAATTGTGTTTTCAGAAGAAAAAGGTTTTAGTTAAGATTTAAAACGCGATTTTTTAATCGAATAATTTTCAGTTATATGCCTACCATCCGTGGTTTCATAAAAGCACACAGTGATTCTCTTTTTTATTTATTTTTTTCACATTTAAACCCGCAGTTGCGGCAAGGGCGATACCATTTTTTTCATATTTGGAGAGTACAGGAGCCATCCTTCTCCAACACCACGTTCGGTTGCCTACTGAGTTAGGGAGGCGATCAAGTGTAATGTGATCAGAACACCCTAACTGCGCTTACTCCCGATGCGACGCCCTAACCTAACTCACGATGGATCCTGAAGTGTAATCGGTACTAAAGCACCGATTAGACTTCACGATCCATCGGGGACGATTTGCAGAAAGGGCCCTAGCAAGTGTGGTCTAAACTCTAATCGCTGTTACGTTAGGCAGTTAGGGTCCCGATATCGTGCGATCGTGGTTGCCCGATCGCCGAGGGAGATGTAATCGCTGTTAGGGCGCTCAGTCGCCGCACAGCGCTCGGTGTGAGCGGATTGTTGCTGTTTATCGGAAGCGTAATTGGCCTCGTGTGCCAAGAAAATGTCGTTCAAAAAAGAAAAATCTGGTTTAATGAATATTCTGGACATGTATAAAGCTATACCAAATTTATTTCTCGTCGCTAAAAATTTTAGCGTCACTGCTAATCGTTGTTTAGCACTTACACTTTCTCTAAATAATGTATCATGTTTCTGTCAAATTGTGCAGAATTTATTCGTCAACAATGTTTGAAATCTTCTGGCTCTAATGAATATGAAATGTTCATATTGCACAGTTTTATTTTATTTTAATTAATTTTTGTTTATTTACATCGCCTCAAATTTTTTTATCTATTTATCGCATTACACAAAAACATGAGATTCATATAGATCAGGATTTGTCTATGCCGTCGCCATTAGGCGAGCCGCTCCATCTCAAGTGCTCTTCCTCGGCGACCTTAACGCCAAGTCAGTGATCTGGGGCAACCGGGCTACTGATACACGCGGACACGCTGTTGAGGCGTGGGCTGCAGCGGCAGGTCTCTCTCTCCTGAACAGAGGTCGAGAGCACACATGCGTGCGTCATAATGGCGGGTCGATTGTAGACGTTTCGTTTGCATCCCCCGTCCTAGCACGCAGAGTTAATAACTGGAGAGTAGTTACCGACGTGGAGAGTCTCTCGGATCATCGTTACATTCGGTTCGAGGCTCCTACCCGGCAACCTCTTCCCTCACCTAGCGCTAATGGCCCATTCCCACGCTGGACTCTAAGACGCTTGGACAAAGAGTTGGCTGTCGAGGCTGCCATCGTCCAGCGCTGGTGTTTCGATCCAATGGACGGGCAGGATATCGATGACTCAGCTCATCGACTTCGTGATGCATTCACAGAAATCTGTGACGCATCAATGCCGAGGTCACGCCCACCGCGCGATCGCTGCGAGGTGTACTGGTGGTCCCAAGATATTGCCGATCTCAGGGCTACCTGCACCTCGTCGAGGAGAGCTTATACCCGCTGCCGTCGCAGGAGGAATCGTGACGAGGCAGCAGAGGAGAGGCTCTATAACGCATACAGAGAGTCGAAAAAGGCCCTGCACACGGCCATCGCCAAGGCAAAGGAACAGGCCCGCGAAGAAATGCTGCAGGGCCTTGATCAGGACCCTCAGATGGCCCCGCCTCGCACGACAGCATCTGTGCAAGATCTGGTCCCTCCTCTCGGAGACGAAGAGTTTGCTGCTGCAGTGGCCCGCCTCAGGACCAAAAAGACAGCACCCGGACCTGACGGGATACCGGGCAGGGTGGTGCACCTAGCTATTAGCGAACTGGGTGACAGACTTAGGGAACTGCTGGATGCAAGTCTGCGCGTTGGCAGGTTCCCTAAGATCTGGAAAGATGGGACACTCTGCCTACTGCTGAAACCCGGCCGCCCATTGGATTCCCCTGCGGCGTACCGCCCTATTATTCTGCTGGATGAGGTTGCTAAGGTCTATGAAAAGATTAAAGCCTCTCGCCTCGTCCAGCACCTAACTGAAATTGGCCCGAACATCTCAGAGGCTCAATACGGCTTTCGTACTGGTCGGTCAACGATTGATGCGTTGTCCGACCTGCGGAAACTTGTGGCAGAGGCCACAGAAAGTGGCCATGTGGTAGTGGCGGTGTCCTTGGACATCGCTAACGCGTTTAATAGCCTCCCCTTCGGCACAATCATGGAGGCCCTTAACCACCACGAGGTGCCCCCGTACCTGTGCCGAATCCTGGGAGACTATATAAACGGCAGAGAAATTCTCAGCTCTAATAGTGGCGGACGTGTTGTACGCCATCCTATGTGCCGCGGTGTTCCACAGGGATCTGTTCTCGGGCCCCTGCTCTGGAACATTGGATACGACTGGCTCCTCAGAGGTGCCCTTCCGACGGGAGTGCATCTCCTTTGCTATGCTGATGATACCCTCATCACAGCAAGGGGGGCCAGTCTGGCTGATGCCGCTCGCCTTGCTTCGGTGTCGAGCACGCTGTTCATTGACCGCATACGCTTGCTAGGCTTAAGGGTCGCCCTTAGCAAGACAGAAGCTATAGCCTTTCATGGGCTCCGCAGGAAGCCCCCCGCTGGAACATCCATCACGGTGGGCGGTGAGATCATTCCATTGAGGCCCCACCTCAAATACCTGGGGCTCACCATAGATGGTAGGTGGGGCTTCGACGAACACTTCCGTTCGTTGGAGCCCAAACTAATAGGTGCGGCCTACGCACTTGGGCGCCTCCTCCCTAACGTTGGAGGCCCGAGCGCCAGCTGCCGACGCCTCTACGCGGGAGTTGTGCGCAGCATGGCACTGTACGGGGCCCCCGTCTGGGCTGATGCTCTCAGCGCCCGCGCAGTAGCATCACTGCGACGAGCGCAGCGCGCTATGGCGTTGAGAGCCATTAGAGGATACCGGACAGTGTCTCATGCGGCGGCCTGCGCCATCGCCGGAACTCCCCCGTGGGAGTTAGTGGCACACGTACTGGCAGCAGCCTACCGCGTGCGGGTTGACGCAAGGGAGGGGACCCGCAGATTAGCCTCAAGGGAGCAGATCGCGGCACTGGAAGGGGCACAAGAAGAGATGTTCCGCCTTTGGCAAGAGAGCCTGGGTGAGCCAGCCTCCGGAACTCTTAGGAGAACCGTTGAGGCATTGCTCCCCGTGCTGAAGCCATGGGCGGAAAGAAGGCATGGATCACTCACGTGCCATCTGGTGCACATCATTAGTGGTCACGGCTGCTTTGGCCGCTACCTGCACCGGATTGGGCGTAAGCCAACTACTCAGTGCCACCACTGTGGTGCTATCGAGGACTCAGCACAGTACACTCTTGAAGAGTGTTCTGCCTTTTCCTCGCAGCGTAACACACTGGCCTCGTGCATTGGCCCTGACCTCTCTCTCCCTTCCTTGATCACAAGGATAGTCGAGAGCGAAGAGGCCTGGGACGCAGCAAACTCCTTCTGTGTAGAGGTCGTCACACAGAAGGAGGCAGCAGAGCGGAATAAGGAAGATGACCCATCGGCAGACCCCTGCCGTCGTAGGAGGCCAGGACAAAGGAGGCGACAGTTCGCTCGCCTTCTTCCTCCTGACGGTGACCAGCGGGACGCGGGCCAGGGAAGCCCGAGTCCTGCATTGCACAGGTCACCGCCAGTCGTCGATGCTCCTAATGCCCAGGAGCATTGCCGACCTTCCCGTTTTGGGGAGGCAAGAGGGGCTCGCCATAGGCGAGCAGACGCTGACGAAGTCATGGAAGTGTCCGAAAGGGTTCCCATGGCTTTGTCCGTCCACGAGGCGTCCCTCCTCGGCATATCCTCTTCGTCTGATGATGGGGAGGATGCGGCGGTGATGGGCGCGCTCGTGCCAAGGCGTATTTGAGGGGACATCGTTGGGTTTTAGTCGGTAGGCCGCGGTCCCTGGCTGGCACTTTGCCCCCAGTGGTCGCGGAGAGCCCGACATAACCTCGTGTTTCCCAAGCACGAGGTATGCGTAATGCATTTCCCAACGTAAAAAAAAAAGGATTGGTCTATGCATCTTCGACTAAATCTGTGTGGCAGGGGTTCGATCCTGGTATAAAGCGTTATTTTTTCATAAATTTGTTATTTTTTTTATTTTAATAATTTTATTTATTATTATTTTTTAGTAATTACTTGCTTTTTATTTATAATTTTGTTTTCAGAAGAAAAAGATTTAAGTTAAGATTAAAAACGCGATTTTTTAATCATTCGATTTCAATTTTCAGTTAAATGCCTACCATCCGAAAAAAAAGTGTCACTTGCATCGTGGTTTCATAAAAGCACACAATGATTCTCTTTTATATTATTTTTTCACATTTACACCCGCAGTTGCGGCAAGGGCAATACCATTTTTTTCATATTTGGAGAGTACAGGAGCCATCCTTCCAACACCACGTTCGGTTGCCTATGCCTACTGAGTTAGGGAGGCGATCTAGTGCAATGTGATCAGAACGCCCTAATTGCGGTAACTCCCGATGTGACGCCCTAACTCCCGATGGATCGTGAAGTCTAATCGGCGCTTTATTAGCCTTAATAGAAACAAACTATTGTGTCATGGTGTGTTGTGACGTTTCAGAAGCGTATCGGTTTCGTACATTTAATATGGCCAGAAACACATTATTACAGTGTGGTGTGTTGTGGAGGCATCTGTCATGGCGGGCACGTATTTGAATATCGAAAGTTAATATATCTAAAGTTAAAATGTCGACGTTCAAAATATCGAAAATTAAAATATCGAATGACCTAAATACCTACTATCATTATATCGACGTCTGGAATCGCTAAAACTCAAATAACGATGTGTTAAAATATCGAAAATTCAAAACATCTAATATCGAATAATCGATACGTGACGATACGAGAAGCGCCGGAATCGACCGCTCGCGCGCTTGGTTCATGTTAAAACCTACGCTCGTCGCTTCGCTCCTCGCTATCTATTTTTGACCCGCCTACAGTTTCCGATATTTTGTCTGTCGATATTCAGATTTTCGACATTTAAGCATTCGATAAATATACCATTCGATAATGTGTACTTTCGACATTTTGAATTTCGACCTTAGGATCGTTCGATATTGTGATTTTTTATTTTAACCGCCGATATTTTAAGTGTCGATATTTCAATTTTCGATATTCAAATACGTGCCTGTCGTGGCGCGGAACTCTCGACTGTGATCGCGCCAGACTGGTGGTGGGGGTTGTGGCGCGCCATAACACAACACAGTAGTGTGTTTCTAGCATTACATAGGGAATTTTCGAAATTCCAGGTTCCAGTTAAAAATACAAGCTAAAGCTAGCTGATGACTCCGGAT
Organism: Schoenobius gigantellus; assembly: GCA_963935595.1. Classification (NCBI taxonomy): domain Eukaryota; kingdom Metazoa; phylum Arthropoda; class Insecta; order Lepidoptera; family Crambidae; genus Schoenobius; species Schoenobius gigantellus. Next base: position 24,477,162 of record OZ012547.1, read on the forward strand.
CTACCGGAAGACCTACCTATCTATTTCGTCGAGGCCGGGCTACCTGGATTTAGCACCTACAAAACCACGCTGCCAGAACATTCCCGGGACGTCATCATCGTGTTCCAGCGCGTATGAACCTAAGACCAGTCTATTCCTTCCGAATTACTATTTGATTTCTCGTCATATTGTGTGCTGAATAAATGGCTGTGATCGACCCACTTTCTTTTATTTTACTATCATCTTTCTGTAACGCTTAACGTTACAGTGGCGCCTTATTACGTGGTTTCTTTGTTCTCCTAGGCTCACTTTTATGGTGCGAATATTTTTATGGCCATTCTAAATTTTTTAGTATTTCGGCGAGCGTCTACGTGTGAACGAAAGGTGAACACTGTCTACATAACTGGTACGTAATTTTTATTTTCTGTGGTGCTATAGTAATTATTTTAATTTTGTACTTTGTATTTTCTTAGTAGTTTGGTTTTACTTGCAATCAGTAGTACTTTGGTGTGTATTCCAAATTAACTAACGTATAACCTCTAGCGACCACATTTTTTTATATCTACCCTTTTATAAAAAATAAACAAATTTTTGGAATACGTTTGTAGCCATTTTATTCTAATCATCTTAATTTAACTTTCTAAAACTATTTATTCTCTCTTTTCACTTTAATATTTCAAACCGTTCTACGTAATTATTTTTCTTCACCTATCGTACGTAGTATATTTTTTCTTTGTAAAGATCTGCATACTGAGCTACGCTTTTTATTTTAATTATCTACCTTTTATTTTATAACAATTTTTTTTTTTTTTTGGTCGCATTTTTATTTTTTCTTGCCTATCTAGTGATACTTACTGTGATTTTGCACATGTATTTTGAAATCTACTGTGTTTTATTTTTTTAACCAAATACTTACTTGTGATTTTGTACTAATATTTTATTTTATTTTCTACTGTTTTTCCATTTTTCTGAAATAATGGCAACTCACCCTTTTAACAACATTAAATATTTTTTACTTAATAAAAACGAGTTAACGTACGAAGTTTTGATTTGCGGCGTTGAACCAACTGTTTTTGAACTTAAAAACCAATTTCTAAAATTGTGCCTTCACTGCCTAGTACTGATATTTTAGAATCTGGCCTAAACGTTGCTGACGATCTGGCTGCTGCTTCCGCCTCTGTTGACGAACTTAAGACGCGCTTGAAACCAAATTTGATTCCGCTTAGTTTGAAAGTTTGAACGCTTGCGTGCCTTGGCTGCACATTTATACTGCCGGCTAAAACTCATTTGATCCGACGTTAACTACCAGTTTTAAAATGTAAACATGACTTTTAAAAATATTTACACTAAACTTAAGGCTATGACACCTGAAAGTCAACCTCCTAAGCCTGAACCGCAAGCGTCAACATCTACAATAGTGATTAATTGTAACCATTCATTAGAATCTAAATCACCTAAATTTGAAGGAGATAGTTGCGTGCGTGTATTTTTATAAAAGCTCTCTGAGTACATCGCTGCTAAAAATATATCTGATGAAAAACTATTAAATAACGCTTTACAGTTTTTCATAGGGAAGGCTTTGCACTGATACCGCAATTCTAAAGACTCTTTCACATCTTGGGTCGATCTCGAAAAGAAAGTGATTTCACACTATTTGATCATGACTACCGACTCCTAAAAGAAATAGTCAATCGCATTCAGGGTGAACCAGAGAACATTGTTATCTATCTATCGAAAATGTTTCAATTATTTTCACGATTAATCGACCCAATATCTGAAAAAGAACAGCTCAAAATATTGCTCCGCAATATTCGACCTTCCTATGCGAATGTCCTAGCTTCCAAACCCGTCTGCTATTGAGTCTATCTCGGCTTTAAGTACTGTTTGCCGTAACTACGAGAAGTTTGAAAGCCTTACCTCTCAATTCCGTGAACCTCCTAAAGTATCGGGTAGTATATACTATTGCACCTAACTTAGCTTATCATCATCCCTATTCTAATAAAACTAATGCTAATAATAAATTTAATTTCGACTTTAAAAATTACAACCATAAAAACTATAACCACAAAAATGACAAATCGACCTATAATCCTAACTACAATAGATATGGCAAACTACCTCCACCAGCGAACTCCCAAGCTATATCTAAGCCGGTGTCATCTATTAATACTGGCAAACCTACGTTTTGTCCTCGCTACCGTACGGACAACCACTCGCTTCACGAGTGCAAGGAAGATCGCTTCTCGATTTGCTTTAAATGCGGCAAAAAGAATGTTAAATTTCCTGATTGTCCTACTTGCCATTCTACTAAGTCAAATGAACAGTCAAAAAACTAGATACGTCTATAAATATGAGTACTAAATTCAATAAAGACGAATGGAATGAGTGGTTGAATACTATTAAAATTTATTTTGCTAGTTATTCTGTTGCCTCAGTTATTAACTCTAAACCTGCAAACGATTTGCGACCATACGCTGCTATCAGAATTCGTGGCGATAAATTGTATGGACTGTTAGATTCTGGATCTGCTGTGTAGAGATTGCAAAATCCAGATTTTTTTCAAATCCGGATTTTTCGATTTTTTTCAATATTTTAACTTTGTCGTTTACAAATAATATTTTAAATTTGTAAATGATGATTATTATGTACTTAATTAAAACTATTCTAATTTAAAAAATCGTCTGTAAATAAAACAACGAAGATTTTTTTATCCGTACTCAACTCGATTGGATTTGTCTTTCTATCCTGGATCTGGACAGCCTATTCTCGCAAGCGTTTTGACTCGCGGATCGCTAAAACTGCAGATCTGACTGGTTTTAAAATATAAATGCATTGCCCGTCGCAGCTCCAGACACACAGCCTAAGCAGTTGCCCCGGAAGGACATATCGCTCGCCTTTAATTTTGCCATGGCGACGAGCCATTGTTTCGACTGTTTAATAGTTTTTTTTTTTCATAATTTCTTTACAATTAGTACTAAAAGGTAACGCTAAGCGTATGCCAATAAAACTGCTATTATTATATAATTTAAATACGTTTTTACTTTTTGCGTGCTCATTGTTATATATGCAATCTGCTTATGCGTTGTGCCACCGTAAGTGCTTTAATTAGTGCGTTAGTATTGAAATCTTAAATTCCTAAGTACGTAGACTGACCTTGGTATCTCCCTATTTACACGACGTTTACGGGCACAACGAGGCAGGAGGTTTGGACTTAACCCAACATAGGGAATTTTTGAAATTCCAGGATCCAGGTTCCAGTTAAAAATACGAGCTAAGCTAGCTAAAGACTCTGGATCTACCGGAAGACCTACCTATCTATTTCGTCGAGGCCGGGCTACCTGGATTTAGCACCTACAAAACCACGCTGCCAGAATATTCCCGTGACGTCATCATCGTGTTCCAGCGCGTAGGAACCTACTATAGCCAGTCTATTCCTTCCGAATTAGTATTTGAATTCTCGTCATATTGTGTACTGCGGAGAACATGAATAAATGTGGCTGTGATCGACCCACCTTCTTTTATTTTGCTATCGTCTTTCTGTAACGCCTAACGTTACAATCTCTCTGAGTCAAAAGTCAAGATTGATGAAAATCATCTCTACTGGGTCGTCTACGTGGGCATTATTCTATTATTTTTGCTCTTTTCTGCCACCAAGCAGCAGTGCTTGCATCGCCGTTACGGCCTGAAAGCTAGGGCGTGCATTCCGGAATTCCGGAATTTCGTAAAACCTGATTTCCGTAACAATATTTCTGATATTTCAACTCCGGAATTAAGATGAGTAATATCAGAATTCCGATATTCATAAATTATCATGTATGTAATAAAATCTGTATGAATCTCTCGACTAATTTCGACCTCGCAGGCTTTTTGAAATTATTAATTAGCAGGCGTGTATCTGACAGAAGCTTTACCGGAGAGAGGCTCTGTACCAGGGTCTGCTTGGGTACCTCCATCTTACCTATTTCTGCCGCAAAGCAACAGTGCTTGCATTGCTATGTTCCGGTTTGAGGGGTAAGATATGGCAGTGAAATTACTTTGTTACCGTGACTTTACATCTGATGCCACAAGTTGGCAACGTACAGTGTGGTTCTCGTGGGTGTTGCAGTTTTGCCCAGGTGGCAGTATGCTTATTTACCAACTTAGTTATATGAAAAAAGCTTACAAGTATTTTTATTTTATGTGAGAGAGTAATTTTCCTGTGTAGCTGCTGTGCAGCTGGCTACTTTTGTAACCGAATACAAAATTCACTCTCTGATAAAATGTTAGATGCATTAATGTTCTTGAGAACACATTATCAAGAACAACGAGTCCTCTTAAAGGAATAAATAATTATTGTTTTCGTGATTTCGTATATAGTGTGATATAGTACCAAATACGTTTAATTTGCTACAAAAGATTATTAAAAGACTGATATTATTATAAATCTTGTTTGATTCGAAAAAAATGGAAGTTACCAATTCCGGAACCAGTTCCGGAATTCCGGAATCAAATCATCAGTATTGGAACTCAGCTCCGGAATTGAGAACCTTGCGATATTGCATAGTTGCATAGTTACGAGTACTGAAAGCTAAGACAGACATTGGACTCAATTCTGTGCGCCCGCCGCCTAAATAACCTAAAACTAATTTTTTTTTAAATTTAAATTTAATTTAAATGGCCGGTTAAGCAAGTGCTATTCTACGGTGACAGGCCAACTAAATTTAGGCAGAGCTTAAGCGTAATTCTAAAATGTCTAAGATTAGTTTTATTTGGGTTTGTGTTGCTATCGTAAAAATATTAAAAGTAAATCATGGATGGATCTTGTTGTTAAAGAAACTAAAACGAGTTTATGTTTATATAACAGTTAATATATTTAATGTAAATTTTTATCTTATTTTTTACAATATAATTGTAACAACTAAAAAATTATTTTTATTTTCCTGTTCATTTAAGGCGAAAACAATCAATTTGGGCATAATTAAAATTTCTATTTCATCTAATTTAAATTTCTATTTCCATTTGTATTTTTCATTACCAAAATGGTGGATTTTAGCAAGATTTTAATTTTAATAGGGATGATTTTAGTCGCCGCTAAAATTAATCAGTTTAGGAAGTTTACGCTTAAAAATCTCACGTCTGGAATAGCGTTCGGACGGATAAACCTAAGTTGAATTGAACGTCTAAAATAAGAAACGTCAGATTCAAATTAGCAATGTCAGTTGAATTTGACAGTTACCGTAGAATAGGAAAATGGTTTAGCGACACCTAAATAAAATTAGGAAATTTAGCGGCCGCTTCAGAATTGAGTCCAGTGAAATTACTGGGTTTTGTGGCTAGCCATTTTATGACACAATCTGGCAACGTATTGTGGTTTTATAGAGGTTAAATTAAAAACTCTCTCACAGATGGGAGAAGCACTTCATACAGGAATGAACCTGAGTTGCATATAGAGGTTAGTGCTGTAAGGTGAAAAATTTGCAGACCTTTGAAGGAATACCTAATTTTATCGGAAGCGGTGGCCCAGGACTCTATATATCCTCCGTAGATCAGGTTGGATATAGTTGCATACCAAGGAGTTCGAGATGATCGGTTATTACAACAGGTGGAGTCAAGATGAAAGGCTTTTTTGACAGTGAAAAGACACGCCTGGGAATTAAACGTTACTCGATTTTTGTCACCCCAATCGGCCACATTTTCACGTTTGTACGCAAAACCATTGCCTCTCACTGGTGGCCAATATCCGCTTTGGTAGTTCCTGCGCTGAATAAGTATCTCTCAAAAACGGCGCTGTCATCTGCGTGCCAGAAATCTGGGTTTCAACAGATAGCAGAAACAAAGTTGATAAGAGAACAGTAGGCTTACTCTCGAATCAAATCCAATCGATCGGCATTGAGCTTGTGATTTTTCGTACGCTTATTTAGTAGACAAAGTGGATCCGTATTTTGAGAAAATTAGATAGCACCGAGTTTGGTTCACCCAAAATCACGACAATACCGCTCCAATTTTGTGCTAATGTGGAAAATCAAGCGTACAAAAAATCACAATTTCGATCGATTGGAAATGGTGACCAGTATCAACGAATAATTGATCAGACGTGCAGCCGTCAACTACTACACGAATTGATCATTCCCTGAGGGAATCGGAAACCCATGCGCACAGAACAGTATTGATCCTATATGAAGGAAGCTTAGCATAAGGACATCATGCTAGACTCTATCAAAAGATGTCGAGTGAAACAGCAAGTGCTTCGCCATGTTTCTCAAGGGCTTCGCCTAATACATGAGTGGCATACTCAAGAAGGTCCCCAGAAGATCGGCCTTAGCGAAAGTCATATTGCTGATCACATAGGTCATTACATTCGAGGTACACAAGCAAGCGTTTGTTCAATACGCGCTCCATCGATGGAGGTGATTGCAATGAGGCAGTAGTTGACAGAATTAATCTTGCGTATCGGCTCAATATTTGCAAGCTGCCAACATTTGGGTAGGACACCGGTTTGAAGAGACAGGCGATAGAGGCGTGTCATAACGGCAGATAACTATAAGCTGCACAGTTCCACAAAGCAATGACAGGAATACGTTGAGTCCACTGGCTTCGTCACGTCAAGATTGCGAAGTATTTGGAGTGGATGGTGGATTCGGACTTCCGGCATTGTGGAATCAAGGAGGTAAGCGAGGTGGTATACTGTAACCCGTACCCGCATCAGGCCACGAAATCTCGGCAAAAAGAGACGCTAATTAATTTGCTTTATCATTGACCATGTGCGCCAGTGAACCATCTGCCTTCTGTAGAGAAGGAAGTGAGGAGTGATAAAAGTTTGACTTAATGAATTTTTCCAGGGACCAAAACGCTTTGTTCCCTGAGGGTTTAAAAAATTAACGTTCTCTTCTTAGGCTCAGTTTACACCGCTGCGGAATGGAATGGAAGCGACTTTTTGCAACAAAATTGTACATAGCATGTTAAAGAGGTTTATATTTTTATATCTCTAATGTATTTTTGTTAACTCTATAACTGTCTTGTGTGTATCATAGCAACCGTTTGTTTATAATGTTACGTTTGTGGGGTGGGTGTTGTATAGAAAAACGCGAAACACCGACAATTAGAGATAAGATTTAATTAAGCACCAATTAAGCAACTTTACTTAAGGCGCATAGTGCTTCCAATGACCTTGCGTCAATCGTCCCGCACTGATTACATAGGAGTGAGTGAGTGAGAGCGAGGGGAATATTTAAGCAAACCTTTACGCGTAAGATGAATTATTTCAATAAAAAATTAATAAAAGCGAATAAGAAAAATCCAAAAAGACCATCCCCTAGAATATTGTTCACTTTATTTATTGAAATCAAAAGTATATGATTTAACCTAATATTTACGAAGCGATTAGGTTTACAGTTTTAAAATCGAGGCATGTTTGGGTCACATTTTAACCAAGTTTTAATTAATTTATCAAAAAATTAAGAAGACCATCCTCTAAAGAATGCGTTGAATAATAACATATCTTTTTTAAAGATTTTTTTATTCAATATTTATGAAGAGAATCGGTTTTTTCTGCAGTGTTTTTTTATGATTGACGTTACTATGCGCCTCAACACTGAAAACTACTTTACAATCACTACAAACTTCACAGTAACACTATGGACACAAATCACTTGACTGTAAGTCGTTACTAAGCACTGAACACACAGAATTCTTCGCTATGAAGCGCTTCCAAGTCACTTTGTATCGCTTGATCCGCTCGGTTCGCTCTCTTGAAAAGAACTGTCCGGCTGCATTCGCCTACGCGCTTATATAGTAGGGCCGACGAACATTCGGGGCATTCGAGAATGTTCCATTCTCGAATATTCCGTACCCAATCGATTATTTATCTTCTCTTCTCGAAAGTTCCGTGGTACCCTTCCCGCTTATGTAGTAGGACCGGTGAACTTCCGAGACATTCGAGAAGGTTCTATTCTAGAACATTCCATACCCGATCGATCGTTAGTCTTCTAGAAAGTTCCGTGTATGCCTTCGCGCTTCTACAGTAGAACCAATGATAACGCGGGAAGCAAATCCGAAGGACCAGCGTTGGTAGTTTATAAATTGCGGGGTTCGAGAGGCAAATAATACATATATATAATATAAAGGGGGAAAGCCTTACCTTTACTCTTGTGGTTATTTATGGCGTCCGACACTTTCACCAAGCACACAATCACAGCTTACGCGGCCGCGCGGCACTATATTTAATTTTAAAGCGGAGACAGAGTTCTTGCTTGCGAACAATACAGCGATGCTTCAGAGCGAATTTTTTGACAGTCTTGTTTTTCAAGGTAAAAGGCGTTGTTAGGGAGACGGGGCATAGGCAACCACTCGAACCCAACGAAAACTATTTGCGCGCGAACATTCTCCCCGGCCTTGAGAATGCGTAGTATTTTTAAAAGTACTATTTACTAGCGAGTACATAAAATTTGAGCGAATACATTAAATAAAGAAAAAAAATAATTAAAACGCGAAGTTGAAATAAAATAAAATAAAATAATATTTATTGCGAGGGAAGCGGATAAAGTTTAACCACTGACCGTTTAAAAACACCGTTAACAGTTTTTACTAACGCGACGCGAACCCTTTCTTTCCAGGATCCCCATCCTTTCCAGGATAGACCTCTTGAATACGACCTAGAGGCCAGCGAAGTGGAGGTACATCATCTTGATGTATTAACACAATGGTATTAATTTTAATGTTATCAGAGTTACATAGCCACTTTTGTCTCACTTGCAAGTTATGCAAATACTCTAATCGCCATCTTTTCCAAAAATCTGCAACCATTTTGTCTAACAATCGTTTTCTAAGACGTAAAGAACTACTCGTACAATTCTCAGAGTCACTCAATGGCTCAAGCGGTAAACAAGTTAATGGAGAAGCCATAATAAAGTGAGCAGGTGTCAATGGCTCTGGCGATGGATCTTCAGTTAATACACACAGCGGACGTGAATTGAGGATTGCTGCAATCTGAGTCAAAACAGTTGTCATTTCCTCGAAAGTCAATATTTGAGTTCCAATAATTCGATAAAGATGCGATTTTATGCTTTTTATGTTAGATTCCCAAAGACCACCCCAATGCGGCGCGCGGGGGGGAATCATCTTCCATTCAATGCGTCTTTCCAAAACTAAACTTTGAAGTTGCGCCTTAGCTCCCACAAAATTTGTCCCATTGTCAGAATATAGACAAGACACGGGACCTCTAAGTGCTAGAAAGCGTTTAAAAGCGGCAATGAAGGTGGCTGTAGACAGATCACTGGCCAATTCAATATGAACAGCCTTAGTGACGAGACATATAAAAAGACAAATGTAAGCCTTTTGCGTTCGCTGTCCACGGCGCCTACACGGCGTTATGATCACTGGCCCAGCGTAATCGACACCAGTATGTACAAATGCTTTGGTCTCCTTGACACGATAGTCTGGCAAATCTGCCATTTTAGGGACGAGGTGTGAAGGTGCGTTTTTGAAACAAAAGTTGCAAGCGTGTATACGTTGCCTGATTATGCTACGGGCAGATAGTATCCAGTATCTTTGGCGCAGTAAAGAACTCAATACATTTGCCCCCGTATGACAATGTAAACGATGATAATAATCAATAAGCAATTTTGTCACTTGGCATTGTTTTGGTAGCAGGATAGGATGTTTTGCTTCAAAAGGCAAATTGCTATTAGACAGCCTACCTCCTATTCTGATCAAACCTTGCTCATCTATAAACAGGTCGAGTTTTTTAAGCGGAGAAGAAGATACCTTACCCTTCTTTATTTCATCAAACAGCTGTTCAAAATGAAGGTGTTGAATCTCGCGCAGTAAATATAGTTCAGCTTTGATCATTTGCGAAGCTATAATGTAGTTAGATCGGGGAATAATTGCTACAAATCTAAGAATGTATACTATGATACGTAATAATTTGTTCCAGGAGGATACTTTATATGCGAGGTCGTGCAATACTCCCGATGGAAGCGAATCAGAAGCAACATGCGTTAGTGCTGTACATTTAAATTCTGGGAGTTCCTCTGGTTTTACAGAATCTGTAAATGGTTTGACAGGCCATTCATCTACGTGTAATTTCAGCCACTCAGGACCGTGCCACCATAGATTGTGAGAGACAAGCTGTTGGGGTAAAAGACCTCTAGAAAGGCAGTCACTTGGGTTATCTGATCCATTAACGTGATAAAAGTGCCTGGGGTCAAGATTTTCTTGACATTTTGCTACTCTATTACTAACAAAGACATTCCATCGGTGTGGAGATGCGTGTATCCATGATAATGCAATCATAGAATCTGTAAAAGCGAATATATTATTTATGAGCGTACGAGCGCTGAATGTCTCCGTGATCAACTTCACTAACTTTGACATAAGCAATGCGGAACATAACTCTAATCTGGCCAGAGAAACAACCTTAACTGGAGCAATCTTAGATTTTGCGCAGATCAAAGAAACATTTACCTGACCTGATGCATCTACCACATGCAAATACACCACTGCACCATAGGCTTTCATGCTAGCATCAGAAAAAGCAACGACCGTTGTGACACAATCTCTGCCTACGCCTAAATGTCGCGGAATTAGCAGAGTAGAAAGCACAGGAAGCTGTTCTTTAAATTTATAGAAAGCGTGTATAATGTCGATGGGAGGAACATCATCCCAGTCTATGCGTTGAATCCATAACTCCTTAATAAGAAGTTTTGCAAATAATATGACAGGTGCGGCGAAACCAAGAACATCCCACAGACCTGCGACGATTGACAGAATCGCCCTTTTTGTACATTTCTCATCTATAGTAGTGGTAGAAAATATGAAACTGTCTTGAGCGGGCAGCCATTTTAAGCCTAGTATCTTAAGATTGACATCAGACCCAAAGTCAATAAATGCGCGATTCGATTGTGGAATGGTAGCGAGCACTAGCGGAGAATTACTAGACCATTTGGTCAAATTAAATCCACCAGCCTTAAACAGTTCGATCAACTCACTGCTCAAAGTGACGGCTTCTGTTTCTGATTGGACGGATGTAGTTAAATCATCCATGTATAGTTCATGGCTGGCAACCTCCGCCGCGCACGGGTAGCGATTTTGCTCATCTTTAGCTAATTGCCTAACAGTGCGCATAGCTAAAAATGGACTACATTTAAGCCCAAAGGCAACGCGTTTAAATTTGTATTCGCAAACCGACTGAGATGGATCAAAACGAAATAAAATCTTTTGATATTTCTGATCTTCTTCGCGTACGGCGATACGTAAATACATTTGCTGAATATCAGCTGAGAGAGCGATTGGAAATAAGCGGAAGTTTAACAATAAAATGAATATATTAGCTTGCAAATTTGCACCAGTATGTAATATATCATTAAGTGACACATTATTATGACACTTGGCACTAGCATCCAAGACAATCCTAACTTTGGTAGTAGTTCTGTCAGCTTTGACAACAGCGTGATGCGGTATGAAGAAACCCTGACCGTAGTCGGAATCGGTAGGTAAAACTTCGGTTATATAGTCTTTATCTAAATAATCTTGGATCACGTCATTGTACCTTTGACGTAACGCACAAATTTGAATTTTCCTTTCAAGAGATAACAATCGCCGGTATGCCATCAACCTAGAATCTCCCAATTCAGTTGGACTGCGACTAAACGGCAATGCTACACAGTACCTACCCGTGGAGTCACGTGATACTGTACCAGTGTACTTTTCCTCGCACTCTGTTTCTTCTGGGCTAAGGAATTTTTTGAAAGGTACTTCCTCTAGCTCCCAAAATTTAGGTAGGAGTTTTTCAATAAGCCCATTTTGCGTATTTATATCGTCCAGTTTCGTAAACAATGTATACGATGTGTGCGAAAGCGAAGACCCACAAGGTTGAGATGTATCCTGAACAACTGGAACTTCTCCCATAAAAACATAACCAAAAACAGTTTCAATAGCGGGAGGCGCGGGTGGAGCTATAATCCTACCACCAAGCAGTATATGCGGGAACACCTGTGCTCCCAGAAGTAATTCAATATCACCTGGTATATGCCACAAAGGATCAGCTAGCGGTATATTAACTAAATGTTTAACTATACGAACGTCTACCTTATTACTCGGTAAGCGGTCCGTTATAGTATCCAATACAAACGCGGTTAAATCTAAATAATGATTTGTATCATTAGCATAAATACGCAATTCAATATATCCTTTAACAGTTTGAGATACACTTCCTATTCCTTTAATGTAAGAGTTTGTTAAAGGAAAAATTGTCAAATTTAGACGTTTACAGCATACAGTTGAAATTATGTTGTTTTGTGAAGCGTTGTCAATAAGACATCTAACTGGATACATTTGTTTATGGGCACCTTCCACCTTCACCTGAGCCGTAGATAACAAAATAGTACTTTTACATGTACTATTTTCCCGCGTACACAAAGCCATTGGAGCATTTACCACTTCGTTTGACGGCTGGGAGCATTCAGGCTGGTTCGAAGGTAACGAAGAAGTCGCGACAGCGTCACTTGTCTGTAAATTATTTGTCAGATGCAAAAGTGAATGATGACGTTTACCACACGTTTTACATGAGTAAGAAGACTTGCACTGTATGGTACTGTGCACTAAACTAAGGCAGTTTACACATCCGCGCTTAGACTTAATAAAATTCAAACGAGCTTTAGCGGACATAGTTTTAAAATTATCGCATAAATATAACTGAAAATGCGTTGAACTCTTACATAAGACACATCCGGTCGTCTGAGTTTGAGCAACCATTGTTTGTGACTGTAAAGCGATGGGCCGATTGAAACTGACCTTTTGGGCGTTAAGCTGGCTGGAGCCAGGAGCGTTGCGCATAGAAGCAAAGGTAATATTATTAGTATTAGGCATGCGGGGAACATTAGAGGTTCTGTCCAATATTTTAAGGTGACCTTTGATGAATTCCGAGAATTCCTGATATGAGGGAATTTCTTTGTCTCGAAAATACATCTCAAAAGCTTGTGCAGTACTGGAATCGATTTTGCGTAAGGCAATCGTAAGTAACATGAAATCTTTTAAATCATTAATTTGCAACTGTTCAAGCGCTGAAACAGCCGCAGAATAAGACTCTATAAAGGAATTTACCGAAGCGGAATTATTAGAGGCGTGTTTCATATTAAGCAATAGCGACAAATAATGCGAACCTAACGCACGTTTGTCCTGGTATTTCTGCACAAGGCTGTTCCATAGATCCTGATAATTTTCTGCTGACGGCACGATACCCGCGGTAATTTTTAGTGCAGGACCTGTTAGTTTATCCATCAGATAATGGATCCTATGTCCGTCCGTTAATTCGGGGTTTTCGTGTACGCTTGCCTTAAAACATTCATAAAAAATAGGCCAGTTCTCTGTCTTTCCATCAAAGCCCTTTAAAACAATAGGAGGTAATTTAATTTTATGTCCAAGTGTGATGAAGTTTGTGAATTATTGGAGGTGCTTTCAGAGTTTTTTGTAAGATTAGAGCGACATCTCTGAATGCGAGCGTATAGTTCTTCGAATGCACTTAGGGGGCCATAATTGGGAACGTAACCCTCTTTTCCTTCCAGTAAAAGCTCATTAATTTTGTCTAAATTAGAAATAAAATTATCTCGAATTGTTTGTAAGGTTTCCATTTCAGCCAAGAATGACTCTGCGGCACGCAAACCTTCCTTAACAGATACATATTTTATTTTATCATGAAGTTGCGTAACATGAGTGAAATAAGTTTCATTTTTAGCGGTTAATAACTTAACTTGCGTTTCCATCTTATTAGCCGTCATCAGTATCAGTAGAAACTAGAGACAAAAGTGATTGTGTAGTCACTCCCTTATTTAACTGTCACGACACAGGTTGAATGAAGCAACAGTAGGAAATTTAAAAAACAGAATATTTTCCGATGCGATGAAATAAAAGTGACACTAATAAATCACCGTGATAATAAAATGTCAAACAAAATGAGAAATTTTAATGATATACAGCGTAATATGAAAAAGAATGCGAATTTAAGCGTAGCCTTTATTTCATGAGCGTAGCGTAAGATTTAATCTATATAGCGTAAGATTCATCCTATATGAAGCGAACGATGCGACGCGAGACTAATCTATGTATATAGCGGAAATTTGGTTCAAAATCCGGTTCGACTAGAACCAATGATGACGCGGGAAGCAAATCCGAAGGACCAGCGTTGGTAGTTTATAAATTGCGGGGTTCGAGAGGCAAATAATACATATATATAATATAAAGGGGGAAAGCCTTACCTTTACTCTTGTGGTTATTTATGGCGTCCGACACTTTCACCAAGCACACAATCACAGCTTACGCGGCCGCGCGGCACTATATTTAATTTTAAAGCGGAGACAGAGTTCTTGCTTGCGAACAATACAGCGATGCTTCAGAGCGAATTTTTTTCAGTCTTGTTTTTCAAGGTAAAAGGCGTTGTCAGGGAGACGGGGCATAGGCAACCACTCGAACCCAACGAAAACTATTTGCGCGCGAACAGGTGAACTTCCGAGACATTCGAGAATGTTCTATTCTAGAACATTCCATACCCGATCGATTGTTTGTCTTTCTAGAAAGTTCCATCGCATTCCCGATTATGTTTGTCTTTATGAGCATGTTCTATCTCTGTCTGTCAGCACGTTTAGAAGTTTCTAGATGCATCTCGATCTATCTTTTATCTCTGGAAGGTGCCCACTATTGTTGTCTCTTTCGTATCGTGCTATCTCACTCACTCCTATTGAAAATTTAGTAATATATCGAAGTGTGGTTCAAAGGCCCATAAGGGGTCCTGAAAATGCCTGAAAACGAGTTTTCAGGTTATGATGTGGTTCGATAGGTAGCCTGAAACGGACTGAAAACATGTTTCAGGCGCCTGAAAACAACGGCAACTTGGGTAAAATTTCGATATTCTAGTATGTGATAGAGCACCTCCTGAAACGCGTTTTCAGGCCGCTGAAAACGCTTCTAAGGCCAAGAAAACCACGCCGGAAGTTTCTTATACCATCGGCGCAACACTACCCCCCTCTAAAACATGCTCGTCCCGAGCATCGTTAGAGCCGTGATACCTGGCCAGTCGATCAACATGGACAATCTTGCTTGGACTGCGCTGATTCCGTTGTATGCGGTAAGAGACGTCGTTGATTCTGGTTACAACCTTATACGGGCCTTCCCAATCTGGAGACAATTTCGGGGATTTCCCTTTACGTCGCATCGGATTGTGCAACCACACCAACGAACCTTCATCAAATCTCGCATGATTAGAATTCCGGTCATATCGCGACTTCATTTTTTCACTAGCCTGAAGTCCATGTTCACGAATGTGATTGTAAACACCTTCCATTCGGTTTCTTAAGTCACTCACGTACTCCGTGATGCATTGTGGGGAATCTGGAGGTCGCCCTGTTAACAGGTCAGCAGGTAAACGAAGTTCTCTTCCGAAATTCGCACTTGCTGGCGTGGCAGCTGTGCTCTCATGAGTTGCCGATCTATATGACATCAGGAAAAGGGGAATATGTCTATCCCAGTCCTTTTGGTGGTTGAGCGTCTCTCCAATGTCTGGTTGAATCTCTCAACCATTCCATCTGACTGTGGGTGACATGGTGTAGTTGTCGTCTTATGAATCCCCATGATTCGGCATATTTCTTGAAATACCTGGGATTCGAAGTTTCTGCCTTGATCGCTGTGAATTTCGAGTGGCACCCCAAATCGACTGAACACCTCCATTACCAACTTCTCTGCCACTGTCACGGCTTCCTGATTAGGAATGGCAAACGCTTCAGACCATTTGGTGAAATAATCCATCACTACCAAGATGTACTTGTTTCCAGACTCTGATGTTGGAAATGGGCCTGCAACATCTAAGGCAATCCTTTCCCAAGGTGCTCCAATGTTGTACAACTTAAGCGCTCCTCTGCTGCGTGTATGAGGACCTTTCACTGACGAGCAGCTCGTGCATTTCTTACACCAGTCTTCCACATCTTCACGGCAGTGAATCCAATAGAATCTTTGCCGAATTTTCAGCAAGGTCCTTTTCACTCCAAGGTGCCCACCGGATATTCCATCGTGATAAAGTCTCAGCACTTTACTGATCTTCTTCTTTGGGACTATTATTTGCAAGTGCGCATCCTTGCCATTTGTCGACTCCTACTTTCTGCAGAGTACCCCGTTATGCATGACTAAGCTTTCCCACTGAGCCCAGTAACTCTTCGTGACTGTACTCATCGGAGCTACTTCATACCACCTTGGCTTGGGTACTCCCGCCTGGATCCAATCGAAAATGGGTTTGATGTCAAGGTCTTCCTGTTGCGCTTGCTGCATGACTTCATCACTCCACTCTCCGCTAACAGTGTCGGTTCTCAACATCCTTACGCAGTCTTTGGCCTTTTGTCTCTGACAATGTTTACAGTCATCCTGGCACGGTCTTCGGGAAAGGGCATCAGCGTTGCCATGAGATTTCCCACTGTGATGTTTAATGATGAAATCATATTCCTGGAGTTGTTCAATCCATCGCGCAACTTGATCTTCAGGGTTTTTAAACTCTAATAACCACTTGAGAGCAGCGTGGTCAGTCCTGATACGAAACTTGCGTCCCAACAAATACTTGTTGAATTGTTGCAATGTTTTGACAACCGCCAGCAACTCTCTTCGAGTGACACAGTAATTCCTCTCTGGTTTTGACAGCAACTTACTGAAGTAAGCTATCACAATTTCCTGGTCCCCTTTCCTTTGCGATAATACTCCCCCAATTCCAGTATTACTTGCGTCTGTGTCGACAATAAAGTCATTCTCTGGATCTGGGTATCCCAATATAGGTGTCTCACAAAGTCTTTGCTTGAGCTCAGTGAAGGACGTTGCACACTGATCATTCCAGATGAATGGTCGTTTTTCTTCCGTCAATTGATGCAAAGGCTTTGCTATATCCGAAAAGTTTTTCACAAACCGTCGATAGTATGAGCAAAGTCCCAAAAAGGCACAAACTGCAGTCTTATCTTTCGGCGTCGGCCAGTCCTTAACAGCGCTAATCTTCTCTGGGTCTGTCTGAACGCCATCCATTGAAATGACATGTCCCAAATAGTTTACTTTGCGCTTAAAAAGCGAGCACTTCTTCGGACTTAGTTTGAGATTAGCAGCTTTTAGTTTGGATAAAACTTGTTCCAAATTCCTGAGGTGGTCATCGAAGTTTTTCCCAACTATGATAATGTCATCCAGGTATACCAGGCAGGTGTCTCCCAACAGGCCTGCTAGAATCTGCTCCATCAGTCGCTCAAATGTCGCAGGAGCGTTGCACAACCCAAATGGCATTACGTTGAACTGCCAAAGTCCCTTTCCAGTAGAAAATGCAGTTTTCTCTTTATTCTGGTCCTTGATTTCCACTTGCCAGTAACCACTCTTCAAGTCCAGGGTTGAAAACCATTTCATACCGTTCAACGTATCCAAGGTGTCGTCAATTCGCGGCAGTGGATAACTGTCCTTCTTGGTAACGTCATTGAGTCGACGGTAATCGACGCAAAATCTCATGGATCCATCCTTCTTCTTAACTAAAACAACCGGTGAACACCATGGACTCGTCGAAGGCTCAATTACATTACACCTTTTCATTTCTGTGATCATGTCTTCAACTTCCTTCTCCCTAGCTACTGGTACTCGTCGAGGCCGTTGACGAATTGGCGTAACATCACCAGTGTTAATTTCATGCCGTACTACCCCAGTTCTTCCGATGTCACCATCGTGCATAGAGAAGACGTTAATAAACCGCATCAGAGAATGGCGTGCCTTGAGAAGTTCATCTTTGGTGAGGTCACCCTTGCAGTCACCTAGTAACCTACGATGTCCAAATCCGTGCGTACCGGTTTATCATTCGTTTTGGGTCCTTTACAGCTCCGTATCCAAGAGATTTCCTCACAAGACCCGATAGGCGTTCCTTTGTTAAGGTCGCGCTTGGTATCACTTAAATTGAGAACCCGTACAAATGCTGCGGATGACGTTGTCACGATCGTGCGAGCTGTTATCCACGGTTTGTTTCCAGCTAATTTTTCTACTAACACGCAGCGACAAGATCCTCGCCCCGTATTGCATGGTAATTTTACCGGGACTAGGGCTTGTGACCTTGGTTGGAGAATAGTCCTTCTTGCGCAGTAGACTTTTCCATTCACTCCACCTTCCATAGGGACTTCTTCAACTCCAAAATTTAGGACGCCACCCTTTAAATCGATGTTACAGCCGAATCTTCTCATGAAGTCCAACCCAATGATGCAACGATGACGTCGTGCCAGTATTTCTTCTCTCCAATTCTTACTGCCACCTCTCGCTCCCCCAGGACGGAAATGTGCTGAGACTTTATCACGATGGAATATCCGGTAGGCACCTTGGAGTGAAAAGGACCTTGCTGAAAATATTCGGCAAAGATTCTTTTGGATTCACTGCCGTGAAGATGTGGAAGACTGTTGTAAGAAATGCACGAGCTGCTCGTCGGTCAAAGGTCCTCATACACGCAGCAGAGGAGCGCTTAAGTTGTACAACATTGGAGCACCTTGGGAAAGGATTGCCTTAGATGTTGCAGGCCCATTTCCAACATCAGAGTCTGGAAACAAGTACATCTTGGTAGTGATGGATTATTTCACCAAATGGCCTGAAGCGTTTGCCATTCCTAACCAGGAAGCTGTGACAGTGACAGAGAAGTTGGTAATGGAGGTGTTCAGTCGATTTGGGGTGCCACTTGAAATTCACAGCGATCAAGGCAGAAACTTCGAATCCCAGGTATTTCAAGAAACATGCCGAATCATGGGGATTCATAAGACAAGAACTACACCATACCACCCACAGTCAGATGGAATGGTTGAGAGATTCAACCAGACATTGGAGAGACGCTCAACCACCAAAAGGACTGGGATAGACATATTCCCCTTTTCCTGATGTCATATAGATCGGCAACTCATGAGAGCACAGCTGCCACGCCAGCAAGTGCGAATTTCGGAAGAGAACTTCGTTTACCTGCTGACCTGTTAACAGGGCGACCTCCGGATACCCCACAATGCATCACGGAGTACGTGAGTGACTTAAGAAACCGAATGGAAGGTATTTACAATCACATTCGTGAACATGGACTTCAGGCTAGTGAAAAAATGAAGTCGCGATATGACCGGAATTCTAATCATGCGAGATTTGATGAAGGTTCGTTGGTGTGGTTGCACAATCCGATGCGACGTAAAGGGAAATCCCCGAAATTGTCTCCAGATTGGGAAGGCCCGTATAAGGTTGTAACCAGAATCAACGACGTCACTTACCGCATACAACGGAATCAGCGCAGTCCAGGCAAGATTGTCCATGTTGATCGATTGGCCAGGTATCACGGTTCTAACGATGCTCGGGACGAGCATGTTTTAGAGGGGGGTAGTGTTGCGCCGATGGTATAAGAAACTTCCGGCGTGGTTTTCTTGGCCTTAGAAGCGTTTTCAGCGGCCTGAAAACGCAGTTCAGCGCGTTTCAGGAGGTGCTCTATCACATACTAGAATATCTAAATTTTACCCAAGTTGCCGTTGTTTTCAGGCGCCTGAAACATGTTTTCAGTCCGTTTCAGGCTACCCTCTATCGAACCACATCATAACCTGAAAACCCGTTTTCAGGCATTTTCAGGACCCCTTATGGGCCTTTGAACCACACTTCGATATATTACTAAATTTTCAATAGGAGTGAGTGAGATAGCACGATAAGAAAGAGACAACAATAGTAGGCACCTTCCAGAGATAAAAGATAGATCGAGATGCATCTAGAAACTTCTAAACGTGCTGACAGACAGAGATAGAACATGCTCATAAAGACAAACATAATCGGGAATGCGATGGAACTTTCTAGACAGACAAACAATCGATCGGGTACGGAATGTTCTAGAATAGGACCTTCTCGAATGTCTCGGAAGTTCACCGGTTCTACTGTAGAAGCACGAAGGCATACACGGAACTTTCTAGAAGACTAACGATCGATCGGGTATGGAATGTTCTAGAATAGAACCTTCTCGAATGTCTCGGAAGTTCACCGGTCCTACTACATAAGCGCGAAGGGTACCACAGAACTTTCGAGAAGAGAAGATAAATAATCGATTGGGTGCGGAATATTCTAGAATACAACACCCATCCCACTTCTGACACCAAATGTTACGTTTGTGGGGTGGGTGTTGTATAGAAAAACGCGAAACACCGACAATTAGAAATAAGATTTAATTAAGCACCAATTAAGCAACTTTACTTAACACTGAAAACTACTTTACAATCACTAAAAACTTCACAGTAACACTATGGACACAAATCACTTCACTGTAAGTCGTTACTAAGCACTGAACACACAGAATTCTTCGCTATGAAGCGCTTCCAAGTCACTTTGTATCGCTTGATCCGCTCGGTTCGCTCTCTTGAAAAGAACTGTCCGGCTGCATTCGCCTACGCGCTTATATAGTAGGGCCGACGAACATTCGGGGCATTCGAGAATGTTCCATTCTAGAATATTCCGCACCCAATCGATTATTTATCTTCTCTTCTCGAAAGTTCCGTGGTACCCTTCGCGCTTATGTAGTAGGACCGGTGAACTTCCGAGACATTCGAGAAGGTTCTATTCTAGAACATTCCATACCCGATCGATCGTTAGTCTTCTAGAAAGTTCCGTGTATGCCTTCGTGCTTCTACAGTAGAACCGGTGAACTTCCGACGAGACATTCGAGAATGTTCTATTCTAGAACATTCCATACCCGATCGATTGTTTGTCTTTCTAGAAAGTTCCATCGCATTCCCGATTATGTTTGTCTTTATGAGCATGTTCTATCTCTGTCTGTCAGCACGTTTAGAAGTTTCTAGATGCATCTCGATCTATCTTTTATCTCTGGAAGGTGCCCACTATTGTTGTCTCTTTCGTATCGTGCTATCTCACTCACTCCTATTGAAAATTTAGTAATATATCGAAGTGTGGTTCAAAGGCCCATAAGGGGTCCTGAAAATGCCTGAAAACGGGTTTTCAGGTTATGATGTGGTTCGATAGAGGGTAGCCTGAAACGGACTGAAAACATGTTTCAGGCGCCTGAAAACAACGGCAACTTGGGTAAAATTTCGATATTCTAGTATGTGATAGAGCACCTCCTGAAACGCGTTGAACTGCGTTTTCAGGCCACTGAAAACGCTTCTAAGGCCAAGAAAACCATGCCGGAAGTTTCTTATACCATCGGCGCAACAATAATAATCTAAGTGTATTGTTTTAGTGCAATGAAATCTCACCTGGATATACAGAAAACTGAATCATATTAAACTATCATATTCCTCTTCAAAGTCTCATCAATTTAGTCATGATTTCAGTAAAACAAAAGCACTTATATAAAAAATGTATGTATTTAAAAGGCTAACAAAATTCCATTTCAATAAATTTTCACAATAAAATACGAATTCCCAAAACAACAAATCTTCAAACAATGTCTTATATAATTATGACAATTTCAAACATCATACCGAATTTGAATTTTAAAGCCATAGAGGAAATTTATATTCCTCCCTACAACATCCCCTCTGAATTTTCATCAGATTTAAACATTTATAAACTTAAATTTTATATCATTTTTTAAAACACCTATTGTTTCAACAAGAAAACATCCTGTATATATCACTCTCTACTTGAAAATAAAATATACTGTATACACTCCCCTCAATTATAGACTCACCTCATATAAAGTCTTCTCCTCAGTAAAAATAAAAGAGAACTCATAAATAATACTCCCTAATTCAACATACAATAAACTACATCCTATTTAAACAAAAAAATAATATAACAATTTCAAATAAATACCCAATTAATCATCATACTAAAACTAAATTTAGAATTAAGTTCCTGAACAACCTTAAAACTAACATTAGCTATTAAAATAAAACACAGCGTCCAGTATAATCACTTATCACTCATTATGTGTTTTCTTAATCTCAAAAACTTTGTTCTGTCTAGTCCTTTAGTCAGTATATCGGCTAAATTTGCATTAGTAGGACAGTAAAATATTTCAATTAAGTTTTGTTCAATGGTCTCTTTAATAAAATGAAATTTCACATCAATGTGTTTGCTACGATGATTTAGGATTCCATTTTTGATTAAAACTATTGCAGACTGATTATCGGCATATAGTTCTGTCTTTGGAGTTATGCCAGTAATCTCTCTAAGCAAACTCTGTACATATAATAAATCTTTGACACATTCGGCAGCCGAGATATATTCTTTGTAGTTCATTTTTTACCGTCGAAAAAACGGAGGAGGTAGCGCTCCGCCCGGCTTCATTACGAAAATTATAACTGTTCATATTTAGCTAATAGGACAAGTGTGGTATCATTTTCGTATTTATTAATAACGTAGAATTCATTTATGACATAAAAAAAATTGCTATTTCTTAGGTAGATTCTGAAAAATATACAATATTCGAAATTTTCTACCAATTCTTTTTATAATTAAGTCGCCGTTATTATTACATCGGTGTACTTATTTATCAAACAAAATATATGGTGATAAGGCCAATTTAATGCTGATTTGAAAAAATATAACTAGTTATCAAGTACCTATACTAACAATAAATGCCGAAAAAAAATTGTAAACTTCGCGAGCCGTCAGTTTATTTTTTACCGACGAAAATACGGAGGAGGTACTTTTTATTGGAAAGGGTATACCCCGAGGGTGGTCCCATTTAAATTTGAAAAAAAAATCCAAATTTTTTTTATAAACGATTAAAACCGACTTCGAAAACACAGAAAAGTTAAAAATACTATAAGAATAGGTACAGACAACATCACACTTATACGAGTATATTGAAGTCGGTGACAAATTTTAAGACTTTCTAGTTTAGTAGTTACTACTCTAGATTTTCAAAGTTTTTAAATATATTTTCGATAATTAATAACTACTACATCATTATAGCTTGTTTAGTTTCTAAGATTTAGTTCATATTTTTAAATAAAATATATTAAGCAATAGTTTAGAATGTTATGTTAGAAAAATAATTTTTATCATATTCGAAATAGTTAATATTTGTTTTTTCATCATTTGTTTGTATTTCGATGGTTAAAAAGGCCAGGAAGTTTATATCTTTAGAAGAATCGCAAACATTTAAAGTCATATTCAATTAGTAAATTAACTACATAATTTGTTTAACGTCGACTTCTATGATAGATATTATTATGGATAAAACTTTATGTATTAAAAATGTCATAATTTACTATTAATACTGTTAGGGCACCACGGGTAAAAAAAATCCCGTGGTGCTACTGGATGGCTTGGTAGCACAACGGTAATTTTTTATGCCCGTGGTGCTACTAGTAGCAATACTGTTGGCATCACGGGCAACAAACGTTTATGATTACATAGTATGATAATAATTTATTACAAAAATAAAAAAACAACCAGTTTTTATTGGAAAGGAAATATAATTTAGACATGTCTAGAAATTCAATGGATATGGTACCTATTGTTTTGGTTGCAATACGTATTCCGGTTTGAAGGATAATATGTTAGTGAAATCACTGGCTACTGTTGATTTTAGTTACATCTTATGTTCCCACGTACACTGTAGTTCCTGTGGGGAACCCAGATTTGTTGCGACTATCACAAGAACCACATGTACTGTAGCTGACTGGAGCCACTCAATCAGAGGAGTGGGCAGTCTGCTTGTTTGCCAACATATTTGTATAAATAAATAAAGTTCCCTCCACTGAGTAATAGCTCAGTTCTTACATTTTAGTGCTCTCTTTATACAATTACATCGCGGTTTGCATTTCGCTTTGCATTTACATCTTCTCAATTCTAAACAGAAACTTACCACAGCAGGGGTGTCAGACCAGTGTGGTATCCAATAGTCATATTCATGTTTCCATCCCTAGGCAGAAGCTCTGGGAAAATTTGGTAAAACCAGCGTCTGGCCCCAAATATGAACCCCTTGGTAAGCTGATCGTAATGTATTGTGTTGTCTTGATATAAAGCTGCTTCTGTTGGAAGTGGATTCTCCAGTTGCCGATCTTTCTTAGTAAATAAAAATTTCCGGCAATCTTTATCTGTTTAAGGACTTGATATGAATGAAGGAACAGATAACATTATATTTTTTTTAGCAATGCTCGTATCTCAACATATAGAGTATTATATTATCTATGACCTAATTGATACTTGTAATCGTCTGTGTTATTCTTACCTTATTGTAATTTATCCTACAATGATATTACAAACTTCTGTAATATTATATTTTAATGGACTCCGTGTTTTTTGCCCCATTTTGTACGAGTTGAATTTCTTTTGTTGCCTAACTAAATACGTGAAATGCTTCGGTCGCACTTTCTTACCCCTTGCATTAAATGGATATAATCTTGCCAGTATATACAAGATGCGATAATGGAGGGGGTAAGAAAAATGGGTTCGAAGAAAAGAACGTTTTTGGTCAGGTAACAAAAGGCATGCAACTCCTACAAAATGGATCAATAATGGAGGCCTTTAAAATAATGTATAACAAAAGTTTGCTTTAACAATGATATAACAGATATAACAATGATATGAGATAAGAGTTGTGCCGTGTCTCCTGCTTGTGTTTTGTGTAGAAGACATAGTGTTTCGTATTTAACTTGTGGAGATATTCGAAAATCCCGAACCAACTTTCGAAGATTATCTGTGGTTTTGTTAATGATTCGATGTTATTCAATAACGTAGGAGCAGAAGACACGGCTTATGGCAAATGAATACAAGTATCAACAAGATTATAGATATAGTATTATAATATTTATTTTATTTAACATAAGTTAAGATTCGAGCGTTGCTAAAAGTATAATGTTTCTGTTCTTCAGATTAAGTCCCTGTATAACGATTAATAAGAATTTTGTTTACTAAGAAAGATCGGAAACTCATAATCAGAATACATTACGATAAATTTACCGAGGGCTGCATATTTGGGCCTAGACGTTGGTGCTTCTACAAAACTTGCCCGTTCCCTCTGCTTGCGGGTGGAAACATGAAGTATACTATTGGATACCACATTGATCTATCATCCCTGCTGTGGTAAGCATCATACTGAAACTGAGAAGATGTGAATGCAAAGCGGAGTGCAAAACACGATGAAATGTACTTACTGTGCTTTGTGCTATGTATAAGGAAATAGTTTTTACCCATATGACACGAGTCAAATAATACTGGTAACTATCTGCTTATATTTTCAAGTTTAACAAAGCATAAAAAGGAGTAATTATTAAATAAACGACACCATACCTTATCCATTGTAATTTTAGACGTGCCTTAAATTTATGCCTTCCCAATAAATACTTTTTTTCTTTTCAGATTTTTATTTTTTTAAATAATTTATTTGGATAATGCTGAGCTTTACTTTTTATAAAGTTTCTATCAAAATAGTAACATAAAAGTATTTTTCAACACACTTGTTCGTAAAGTGGGTCTTATTACCTTGCATTTAGACCCGTTATTCAGTATATTAAACACGAGTGCTTTTCACTTTACATAATCGCACAAGTGCGGTGATCTTAACACGACAAATTCGAATTTGCGCGCGAAAAAAAAGGCGCGCGGCATTTTCCCGCTATTAAAATTTTTTGCCTTTTTGTTGTAATTGATAATATAATTGATTATCTACAAATATGTCGAGTCCAAGTGAAGAAGAATCCATATTATTAACTCCGCCGGAAATAATTATGGAGACGCAAAGCGACAGTACCTAATAGTTTGTTGCCGCCAAAGTCAAAGGATAAATTAAATGTAAAAAAAACTTTTTAAAATAAGCTTTTATTTAAATGCGCTAAAAAGAAAAAAATAACTTTTACACTAAAACTTTTACTTATAACGTCATTTCACATTTGACACAATTTATATGACATAAAAGCTTGTCGCGAGATTTACTTGTGTGTAGTAACTTAAAAGTACTTAAAAGAGTACTTTTAAGTACCTACTCGTATTTACTTAGTTTGAAAATTGTAATGTATGAAATTATTCAAATCAAATTATTTATTTTACTTGTTTATCTACAAAAGTAAATCTCGCGACAAGCTTTCATGTCATATAAATTGGGTCAAATGTGAAATGACGTCATAAGTAAAGGTTTTATTGTAAAAGTTTATTTTTTCTTTTTAGCGCATTTAAATAAAAGCTTGTATTTAAAAAGTTTTTCTTACATTTAATTTGTTTTTTACTTTTTAGTTATCACTGGACACGTTTCTCAGTCTGTTCATCTCATTCAACGCATCATTGTTGCAAGGTCGTTTGCCGAAACGTCTATACAGAATTTCAGCTCAATCGGTTAAAGATATCTACTTCAAAATGATTTTTTAACTTTAGAAGTACGCCATATTGGATTAATAGTGACATCACTTTATTTTTCAAGTTATTCTTAGCAAGACCTTTTATTTGATACCCATATTGTAGGAGTGCATCAAAAATAATTGGTCCGCTATCTTGGGTATGCCGCCATCTTGGATTTAGAATGACGTCACACAGTTAACCGCGCATTTTCATCCAAAGTGTGTGTGTGTACACAAAATTTAAGCTCAATCGGTTAAAGATATCTACTTCAAATTAGATTTTCAAACTTTAGAAGTCCGCCATATTGGATTAATAGTGACGTCACATTATTTTTCGAGTTACTCGTAGCAAGACCTTTTATTTGATACCCATATTGTAGGGGTGCATTAAAAATAATTGGCCCGCCATCTTGGGTATGCCGCCATCTTAGATGTAGAAAGACGTCACACAGTCAACCATGCATTGTCATCTAAACTGAATGTGTATACAAAATTTCAGCTCAATCGGTTAAAGATATCTGCTTCAAAATTGAGTTGCAAGATTTCACCCGAACATACATACTTACATACTTACTTTTTTTTTATTGCAGAAAGTTGGCAAACAAGCAAACTGCCCACCTGATGGTAAGTGGTAACAGTCACCTATAATACATGTGGCTCTTGTGAGATTCACAGCAAAACTGCAACCCCCACAAGAATGTTGCCAACTTGTGACACCAGATGTAAAGTCACAGTACCCAGTAATTTCACTGCCATATCTTACCCTTCAAACCGGAACACAGCAATGCAAGCACTGCTGCTTTGCGGTAGAAATAGGTAAGACGGAGGTACCTAAGCAGACGACCCTTTTTTTTACAAGAGGGAAAATACAGTTTTTACGGTATTCGACAAGGGAATTGAGCTGACTAGGCCACCCCAAGGATATGCAGGACTCGAGTAGAAGACCCACTACCGGCTAAAAACCCTCTAGATACTTCTACCTCCATAGAGACACAATCGGGATCGGCGTTAGCCATTCCCCGATTGTGCCCCCTGGAGGGTTGCCTGGCGCACGCGCCAGGACTTACCTCTACGGGGGGGTCGACAAGTATCTTGAGAAATTCGACCCCCCCAGACGGCCAAGCTAGGGGTGAAAAGTATGTCTCGGCCGGTAGTCATCCGGCTGAGCCGTTTCAGTCCCCAGCTTGCTAGGGGAGCTGGCGCGCGTTGAGGAACGCACGCCTCCTCCTCCCCAACCGCCTGAAGCAGACGACCCTGGTACAGGGTCTCCCTCCAGCGCAAGTTAAATACATTGCAAGTTAAATAAAAGCTTGTAATAAAATACTTGGCGGCATACGATACTTTCATGCAGTGGAAGATTGATAAAAAAGCGCAGTCGTTTTCAGAAAAATATTAATACCTGGAGATCTTTTATTTTCCTCACAAGTGTGTTGAAAAACGTCGTATGATACACGCGCGCATTGGTCATTTCATACTCTGCTTTTCGCGCTCGCCTGCGGCTCGCGCACAATATCGCCTCGTACGCGATGACTGACATAGCCCGCTCGTATTATAATGTACTAATACTATATATATTTGACTGATATTAGCTATGTAATAGCTCTAATTTAATAGTACCCATATTGTTATAAGTTATAACTAAAAAAAATATTCCCCTCTATTTTTATTACACTGACGTCACACTTAAATTTTACACACTATGTCACTCCTTCACTTAAGACAAATTTAATGATACCTTAAATATTGAAATCCGATAAACAAAGCGTTTAGGTTACAGAGAAACAAACTCCAGAATGCGCATTTCGGATGTTGCCGGTACATAATTATAAATTGACGGCGCGAGAATACTGAACTTTATGTCAACTGAATAACATACAAACTAAATACGAGCCAAAAGCTAAGGGAAGTGTCTCAAGAAAGCGCGAGGATTCCGCGAAAGTCACACGACCTTTTTATGGGTCGTATTTAATTTGTATGTTACATAATTGATATAAAGTAGTTTAGTTTTTCAGTTATTTTAGTTATTGTTGAAGTATGTAGTTTATTGCAATTATATTAATAAAATAAAAGCATATTTATTGTGAAACGTAAGTGTCCTGTTTGAGGTGGGCGCTAATATCTGCGACACAGTCTTTTGACTAATGCAGGTATCAGGTATTATAATGTATATTTGTTTTATTATTATTATAAAGTTTATTATGCTATGTACAATACCGTACCAATACAATATTTACGTATCCGGCTCTGGCTTTACACCATTCAAGGTATGCAGGCTGCTTAATAGCCTCGGCTCTCAAGTAGTCGGCACAGTACCGGTACGGGGATTTGGTCAGAGAGAGAAGAGAATGAAACGCGCAACTCGACGCATCGCCTGAAGAAAAGCATACTACTTGCCAAGTATGCTAGAAAATTACGCATTTCGTACCAGTTTGCCGACTATTGTATCGACACACCCGTCTACTGCCTCTTGTGCTCGGATCGGGTGGGTGATACGTGAATACTAAGTGGGAATGAAACTGAGACCAGCCCCCTAACCATGATCACCCAAAACAATATTAAAACCGCACTGAGAGCGGGATGGTGTGATACGCAGCAAGAGCGGTGTCTCTGTTTCAATATTGTTTTAACCTTGCTATAAGCGATCATGGTTCGGCCCCTGGTATCGGTCTGGTTCAGTCGTCAGAAGAAGGCTGAAGAAGGTCCAAGCAGTAAGCAGTGTGATTGGCGGCGGCTGGCGGCTAGAAAATCACTATAGCGTCACTAATCACTGAACTATAACACGTTACACACTATGGACACAGGACACTTCACTATAAAACGCTTCCAAGTCGCACTAAGTCGCTTGTATAGCTTGATCCGCTCGGTTTGCTCTCTTGAAAGGAACTGTCCGTCCGCATTCCCCCTTGCGCTTATATTATAGAACCGGCAAATGAGTGCCGAATGCCTCTCGAATGTTGGCCGGTTTTCCTTCTGGAAAATTCCGTGGTATGCCCGTTTGTCGCGTTATGTCCCGGTGTCCCAATCAATAATTCATTTGTCCCACTCTAGGAGCTAGGTGATTAATATACACGAGTCGTTCGCGATTACCTACGCAAGCGCTTGGAAAACTAAATCAGAAACCTCAGAAAAATATGAATGGGTAAAGAAAAGGGACACCGAGTACGCGATCATTGAATAATATAGATAACGCTAAGAAAATAAGCATATTGATTTTTTGTTTTATTATTGGTTTTCGTTCAATTTTATTTAATTGTAATTAATAAAAGTTTTTTATAATATTAATTGAGATTTTGAATTGCCCATGGTTTACCTTTTTCTATTCAAAAATCCCGGTCGATGGTTCAGAACTTATGGCAGCCCTATTCTAGATCCATTTCAATATATCTTTTATATCTGGAAGGTGCCCACTATTGTTGTCCCGTTCTTATCGTGCTATCTCACTCACTCCTATAGAAAATTTAGTCATATATCGAAGTATGCTTCAAAGCCCTTTACGGAGTCCTGAAAAACGGGTTTTCAGGTTATGGTGTGGTTCGATAGAGGGTAGCCTGAAACGAACTGAAAACATGTTTCAGGCGCTTTAAAAAACGGCATCTTGGGTCAAATTTCGATATTCTAGTATGTGATAAAGCACCTCCTGGAACCTTGTGCCTTTTCAGGCTGCGGAGAACACTTCTAAGGTCAAGAAAACCACGCCGGAAGTTTCTTATACCATCGGCGTATCAATATTTAAAAAAAACGTTCTAAGTGCAACATACACGAATAGAGAAGAAAACCAAACTATTTTTATGGTTTCAAAGGAATTATTGACAAAGTGGGTCATGATTTAGTTGACTCAACTGTGCATGTCTCTTGTGAGATTCGCAGCAAATCTGCATCCACCACAAGAACCACTGTGTACGCTTTGATTATAGACAAGTATGTAATCAGAGAGTGTGTTGCCAACTTGTGACATTAAATGTAAAGTCACGGTACTCAGTAATTTCACTGCCTTATTACCCTTCAAACCGGAACACAGCGACGCAAGCACTTCTGCTTTGCGGCAAAAATAGATAAAACGCAGGTACCCAAGCAGGCGACCCTGGTTGAGTGACGATTTGCTTTTAATATTCTGATGGTATTGAAATAACTGGGTAATTGGGATCTATTTTCGCAAATTTAAGCTATTTATATCAGATGTTGTACAAAATCAATTGAAGGAAAAACGATCGCGGTACACCATTCTAGAAATCACGGTTAACATAAAATTTTGAAATACGCATTAATGGTCTTCTTAACCTTCTTATTAGGCGTCGGCACAACCTGAGTATCATCATATTTTGAAGTGGATGATGGAACTGTATCTGCATTTCGATTACGAAGTGGTAAGTTACTATTTGCAGAGGTCAACACAATGAACTTTTTATCAAAGGCCTTTCAAGCCTGTCGTCGAATGGTTGCTTATCAGTAATGTTTTTAAACATAAACACAATCCATCACTCGTCACTCTAAAAATACTCCCATTAGTTTTTTTTCTAGCATTTTTACCACTATTCTTCTTGTTAACTTGTTTTTGTAACAGACATTATTTACTATTTTATAAAATACGAAGCGAGCTATAGCGACGCGACGGACGGATCGGCAATGTCACACGCTTCGGTTCGAATCATTCAAAATTCTATAAAAAAACGATTGCGTCAATAAGTTCAAACTTGTTTTTTCTCATTGCGGATTCGCATCGCTGGATACAGCCAGCCACAAATATTCCAATAGGTGTCCAGTTGCTAGATTGCTGGATACAGCATTGCTAGCTAGTAGTGTGTATGATATTAGATGTAGTATATTATACCATCTATTTGAAGACCATTAGATTTAGCACCCTGTCAATATTGTGATTAATCAATATCGCAACATTTGATTCGGCGTACCATAGGAATGATTAGGTTCGACACACCGTTTACACTGTCGTGTTCTTTGATGTAACAACTTCGAATTCATCTGGTTTCTATATTGCTGCCGACATTTTTTCAAATATTAAAGAATTTCTTTCTTATAAAGATATTCCTAAATCTCAAGAAACATTTTTCATAAAAAATAGCAAAATCTACCTAACCTTTCTCAATTTTAGCACACCAACACATATATAGTGATCCATATTTATTATTATAGAAATCAAACTTAATGCTTAACAGTTCAAAAATGTTTAGAATTGCCATTTTTTTTCGAAATTGCCAGAAACAAATTTAAATGTAGGGATTTGTTTCTGGAGAAGGACCACTGATCATAGATTCCTTTCGTGTTCTTCACTACCCTCAAGGTAACTAAAAAAAGCTAAGTAATAATTTAAAACCAATAAAAATATAAACGTACGTTTCGGACTCCATCTTATAAGAAAAACGTCAGTATAGCGTTTAGACCAAATTGAAACTAAACAATATTATTTTAGCAGTCATAACAATAACATAATTACTATCTGAAATATATAGAAAAATTATCACGGAATATTCAAAACCTAACCTTCAATAGCTTAAGTATATGAAATTATTGTTATTAGGTAGGTATAAATCACAAATTATACCTGAAGAGGATACGTACTGAAGTCGAAGTCATTATTTCTAATAGAAATAATATTCCAATAAGTATAGAGCGCACTTTTTTATGACTATAATGAAAAATATAAAATCGCCTAGCAAGTTTCGTAATTTCAACGTCAACTTTGTATTATTATCTTTCTGAATCTTAACTTTCGTACTTTGTCGAAATAAAAACGCTAATGGGTCAGACACAAAAAGTGAACATTTTTTAAATCTAAATAATCTAAATAATCTTTATTGTTTACGGAGCTTTCGTAAAAACATTACATGTCAGCCCCGTCGTGACCTTAGAATTAATTTTTATTGACTAGGATTAAGTAATCTTAATTTTAAACTTTTTGCCGCGAAACTGTAGATCGATAAGGCTGCTTCTGATGTGGGCTCTGACAAAATGGTTTGCAACGCGCCAATGTCGAATATATTGACTTTCAGCTTCGCGACCAAGTCTTCTCGCAATGTTTGATTTTTGGTACATTCCGCCAACAAATGTTGGACATCTTCAATTTTTCCACATATGGTACAATTAGGAGAACTGACTTTTTTCATAAGATGTCCAAATTTGTTCAGCGGGACGTGTCCAGACCAAAGTCTGTAGGCAGTCACTAAAAAGCCTCGACTTAATTGGATATTACGGAACCAAGGAATGTGTGGAGGCTCAGATTGGATAACTCGGTACCATATCCCTGTGACTTAGATCTTTCGTCAAATTCAGTTTTCCACTGGATGTAAGTGTTTTTTTTATACTTATGTAAATAAATATTCTTCATAGCTAGGTGTGATGTGCAGCGGAAGTCCTTGGGATGTACCAATCTATCAGCCTCCTCATTTCCAGAAAGACCAATATGAGATGGAATCAATTGCAATCTCAGTTTCCTTGGTTCAGCATCACAGCCTGTTCGAGTATTGAATATGCTGAGAGGGTGCCTCTGCAGCCAGAGGCGCACTTAGCAACATGCTGTAATGCACTTTTGCTATCTGTTAGGATAACTACATTATCACATGAAAGCTTCTTTATATAGTCAAGTGCTTCTATTATTGCTGTAAGCTCAACAGTCATAATTGAAACTGAAGATATTACATTAAAGCTTCTTCCATATTTACCAGTAGCATCAAAAAAGGCTGCCCCCGAACCCTGAGCACACTTTGATCCATCAGTATACACTTTATGCCAATTTTTATATTTTGTTCCAATTTCTTGTAAGACATTACTTTTTAGGATGTTGAAATCGTTTCTAGTTTTTGACTTACCTCCATATTTTACATTAAATGAGAAACTGAGCATACACCGAGTCTTATTGATTTTGTACTTCAAGAGTAGCGAGCGAGCGACTATCTTTAGCAATAGTACGCACATTTTTAGTTTTTTTTTTATTCCGTAGTTATAAGAACCTGCCTACTTTTGATTAATTAAGCTTAATCCCTACACTTCGAGAACAAAATCATTAAAATGTTTCGAATTTCGATGAACAAAAATGGTTTGTAATTTACCTAGGTATCGTACCTACGTTTATCGTCCAAGAGCTGAAGTTATGAATGTAGGTACTAATGGATAAAACCTAAGCTCACTTTTTACTATCTGACCAACATTTTCACTTGAAAAAAAATCTGTTGTTTCATAATTTTAATCAAGTATTGAATTTTTTTTCTTTTTTTAAAAACGTCGCCCCACACTAGGATTTTCTCCTGTGTCGTGGGTGCAGTTACAAACATAGAATATCACATGCACATACGCCCAGACCGGAACAAATTACTGTAGGCCATACAAAATATCTGTCCCATGCGGGAATTGAACCCGCGACCCGTTGCACAGTAGGCGATCACTCGACCTCTGCGCTAACCGTGTCGTCGAGTCGTCGTGTCGTCGATTGTATTTAAATTTTATATGGAACATTGACAAAGGTCGATAAAAATATATATAGCAGTACCAAAGTTTCTCATAATTCAAATTATTCCCGACTTGACAAAAAAATCCCATAAGTACTTACAGAGTTTCAAAATTGCACTACAATGACAGCTTTAGAAACTCGATACATTATATTGTATTAGCTTTGACATGTAATGAATATTACGAATAAAACTGTATCTGTATCTAGGGTAGGTATAATAAAAATAATTTTGAAGTATTCAATCATTTTTATTAAAAAGGTTTCAATTCAACAGAAATATTTACAAATGTCTGATATTTATAAAAGATGGCGTTTTTGTAGATGATTTGAAGTTTCGGTTATTAAACTTCAGCGCGTAGTAAATACGCATTGTTATAAAAAGCTTAATCAGGTAATCAATAGGAAAACATTCACAAGGTACCTGAAACACACGGTGCACGCCTTGACTGGCGATTCCGTTCAACGGAAATCAAACGGTAGGTATATAACGTGGCCTTGAGCGCTCGACGGCCGGGAGTTTCGCTTCTATACTCGTATTATTAGTTATTCTTATGGTTGGGGCTTATAATTTTATCTACTTCAAAATTTGAGGTCCACGTTGACAGTGTAAATATTTTAAACGGGTAACTAGAGTATACAGGGTGTCCCTAAAACAATGGATAAACCTGTAACTATCATTTACACGACTTTATCATGGCCTCCCTTACCACAAATTTTGACCTAAGTGAAAATGTCACGGTTTCAGAGACATTTATTGTGTTTGTATTTTTTGAAATTTTCAAGTGCGATTAGTTTTTATGTAATATAAACTACACTGGCAGGCATGGGAAGGGTGAGACCGCCATCCAGAATAGTCACTGACCGGGACGGAGACACACCACCTGCAGCAAGATACTTGAGGCATTTTAGATAAAAGCCCGCATGTTACTACGAGAACTCCTGGACGGGGCGAGGGTGGTGGTCTATAACAACGACACCGGAACAACTGTGGTGGCGGGAACTCGACCTATAGATAAAAAGCAGATGGCGGCGTACAGTGGCACGTCAGGCATGGTGCTGGTGGATCATGAAGCAACTGAGGAAAGGGGAGCACTCACATTCTGCGCACCGATCGAGAACCCAATAGTGGTAATTGCCAAGTGCACCCGCTTCATATTGGAGGACCGAATTCTAAAAACGGCAGAATCCGTGAGTGGAACTTGGATCTACGAACCATGGGGTAAACTGGTAATCAGATGGGTTGACGGTGTGCCGGGGTGCGGGAAGACCACGTGGCTCCTCAACAACTTCCAAATGAAGGAAGATATGATCATCACTAGCACACTCGAGACGGCAAAAGTACTGTCGGTCAAAGTGACGACTCGATTCGGGGCGGTCGTGAGAGGGAAAATAAGAACCATTGCCTCAGTCCTCATGAATGGTGTAGAAGCATCAAAACGCTTATTCCATATAAAATTAAAATAAAGTATAAGCCTAACTATGAAATGTTATACCAATATACTAAAACCATTAATGTTTATGATAAAGTTAAAACTGCTGTTATCACACAATATTCTGATAATCTTAATAGTCTTGCTAAGTACAATAGACCAGCTAGCCTTCGTAACTTGTCATACTTACCTTTATATAAACTACCTAAAACTAATAATGATTATGGAAAAAGGGTATGGACGTATACTCTTCCGAATATCCTAAATACATTGCCCAAAACTCTTATTGAAATATTGCTAAATAAAGAAAATAAATACATACTTTATTTTAATTTTATATTCATTAGACATTTTTGATGTAAAACTAAAAGAAAGCAGAAGTAAGTATGACAGGGACATAAAAGACCTAACTGATAACATTAGCTATTTACAAAATTCTTTGTCAAATATAACAAAAAACTATGAAAGTGCTCAAAACCAAAATAAGGAGCTTATTAAGTCAGTGACAGAGTTAGCCACACTCTGTCAATTCAATGAAGATCGTTATCATTCCCTTCTGGAGAAACAGACTATAGATAACAGTAACCATAATTTAATATTGGATAGCAATATAACTAATAATTTGGATAACAATAATTGTGTACCCAGTCATACATCTTCTGCGCTCAGTAAGGTACGTCAGTCAATAGTTACGGGTGAGACCAGGCTGCCCGTATCGAAATGTGTTATATTCTGTGATGAAATAGGTAAGAATATGGGTCACTTGCTATCAAACCAGCTGGGGCAAAGTGTCATAAATTATTGTATGCCTGGCTCCAGTTTCCAAGATGTGGTAGATAAAATTTCTAATTATAACTTTAATAGTAATGATAATCTGATAATATTAATGGGAAATAGGGGCAATTTAAACAAATTTCAATTAAAAACATTTTATTCGAAGTTTGAAAATTTGGAAGTAAATAAAATAATTATGTATACATTTCCCTACCACCATCACTTATCTGAATATGAGAATAGTATGAGATACAAATTAAATCTGACACTAGATGTATTGACTTGTTACTCCAAAAAATGTCATATCATTGATATAAACAAGTTGACATGTGCCCCTAATAAGATTTATCTGACAAAAGATAGATTATATCTGTCTACCTTTTCAAAAAAACAATTAGCAGGTTCGCTAAGCTTTTATTTTTTATGTTTAGCCAAGAATTTGGCTACTGACAATGCTTTTATTGAGCAACACACTCAAAGTAATGTCTTGGAACAAGTTCCAAGTAATTTAAATTAAATATTAAGACAAAAGAGGTAGCCTCTTGCAAGGTACTGACCAAAGGAAAGCCCAAATATTTACGGATATTTCATCAAAATATTTAAGGCTTTTCTGGAAAAGACTTAGAAATAAATTTATTTTTAGACTATGAAAACATAGATATACTTTGTATTACTGAGCATTGGCTAAAAAATTATGAGTTGTTAATAAGTTTAAATAATTATAGAATTGTGAGTTCATTCACTAGAAAAACAGCTATTAGAGGTGGATCCCTAATCATTTTACATAATGACTTACAGTTTAAAGAACGAAAAGACATAGTTTCTCTCTCCATTGAACGAATCATTGAGCTGTCATGTGTGGAACTTGATAATTTTATTATAATATGTGTATACAGACCCCCCTCTGGAAATTACTCAGAGTTTGAATCCAGTATGGAAGATGTATTAAGAATAGTATCTAGCAAAACTAAAAAAATCATTGTATGCGGTGATTTTAATATAAATATTTTAGAGGAATCACAATTATCTAGTAGATTTATTAATTTATTTAAGTCAATTAAGGGCCCATGGCGCGAAAAATAGCAAAAAGGCCGTTGGCGTTTTTGATATTTTACGTTAACGTTCCAGTTAACTGACCGGGAAAAAATAAATTTAAATTCTTAAATTATGTATCTACACAAACACCGTCACCATTTTTCAAATTTACATACCATTTCGTTAAAAAATAGCATCAATTTTACTTAAAATTTAGGTTACACCCACATACCGTTCGTGATTTTTAGCTTCATTAATTAACCCTATTATATTTTAGTTTAACAAATATATAGAACAAAGTTAAGCAAAACACTGACACCGTGGTATTTTTCTAATTATCGTACATTGATTTTTATTTGAATTTTTTAACATACATTTATCGATGTTCTTACAAATACTTGGCTCGGGCGCGTCGAAATTCAGTGTGCAATCAAGACTCGAAGTGAGAGCACGTCGCTTTGAGCTAGCTCCCGGTCGCGTAAATATTTGTGTATGTATACGACGCGAAGTCCTACGGAGTAATCGGAGAAGTTGATAACTAATAATTTTGTTATTTGTGGCTGCTGTACGAAAAACCTTCAACCTTTTTACAAGCTTTTATTTATCTTTTGCATGTTCGGGTCTAATCTTGCGAGTTAAATTTGACTCACTTCCCGGTTTCCGATTAAGCTGAAATTTTGCATGCATATGTATAAATATATTATGATGACGACATGGAGCTGATCTGATGTTGGAGCTGAAGGGTGGCCATAGGAACTCCGCAATAAAACGACATAGCCCCATCGAGTTTGAGCTCGTTTGATTCGTATTGACGAGAACTTTGATCCTATATGGTAACCAGGGTCTGATGCTGGATCTGGAAGTTTGCCATAGGAACTCCGCAATCAAACAATGCAACCCCATCGAGTTTGGGCTCGTTTGATTCATATTGACGAGTACTTTGGACCTATGTGGTAACCAGGGTTTGATGCTGGAGCTGGAAGGTACCCATAGGAACTCCGCAATAAAATGACACAACCCCATCGAGTTTGGGCTCGTTTGATTCGTATTGACGAGTACTTTGGACCTATGTGGTAACCAGGGTCTGATGCTGGAGCTGGAAGGTGGCCATAGGAACTCCGCAATCAAACAACGCAACCCCATCGAGTATGGGCTCGTTTGATTCGTATTGACGAGTACTTTGGTCCTATGTGGTAACCAGGGTCTGATGCTGGAGCTGGAAGGTAGCCAAAGGAACTCCGCAATAAAACGACAGAACCCCGTCGAGTTTGGGCTCGTTTGATTCGTATTAACGAGTACTTTGGTCCTATATGGTAACCAGGGTCTGACCCTGGAACTGGAAGGTGGCCATAAGAACTCCGCAATCAAACAACGCAACCCCATCGAGTTTGGACTCGTTTGATTCGTATTGACGAGTACTTTGGTCCTATATGGTAACCAGGGTCTGATCCTGGAACTGGAAGGTGGCCATAAGAACTCAGCAATCAAACAACGCAACCCCATCGAGTTTGGACTCGTTTGATTCGTATTGACGAGTACCTTGGACCTATGTGGTAACCAGGGTCTGATGCTGGAGCTGGAAGGTAGCCATAGGAACTCCGCAATAAAAGGACACAACCCCATCGAGTTTGGGCTCGTTTGATTCGTATTGACGAGTACTTTGGTCCTATATGGTAACCAGGGTCTGATGCTGAAGTTGGAAGGTGGCCAAAGGGACTCCGAAATAAAACGACGCAACCCCATCGAGTTTGGGCTTGCTTGATTCGTATTGACGAGTACTTTGGACCTATGTGGTAACCAGGGTCTGATGCTGGAGCTGGAAGGTAGCCATAGGAACTCCGCAATAAAAGGACACAATCCCATCGAGTTTGGGCTCGTTTGATTCGTATTGACGAGTACTTTGGTCCTATATGGTAACCAGGGTCTGATGCTGAAGTTGGAAGGTGGCCAAAGGAACTCCGAAATAAAACGACGCAACCCCATCGAGTTTGGGCTTGCTTGATTCGTATTGACGAGTACTTTGGTCCTATATGATTTTTCTTGATGAGCACTTTGAGCCTAGCCTAGATAATATCCTTACGCAAACCCATCAATTTCTTTTGTGCGACCTTCCCCAATTTAGGTGTCAAATGAAAGAGCTTGAATTGTAGAATGAATTGTAGAATATAGTATATTCTGAAAGACAATCTAATCCAATATGACCGCCGTCACAAATTGACAGATTATTTTTATGTACAATCCCCACAATATGGGCCTGTATATAGGGTATCAAATGAAAGTTCGTAAAATACAGTACACCATGAAAAAAACTAAAACAAGATGGCCGCTATCACAAAAGATTTTTTAAAACAAGCTTTTATTTTAATGCCCTAAAAAAAGAAAATAAACTTTAATTTATTTTTTTATTACAATCTAGCGAATGGCTTCAATGCACTAAAAAGTGCGTTGAGCACATGAAAATATTCATTTCATATTTGTTTATTACTAAATTATTATATGTATATTATATAAAATAATTGTAGATACAACTAACAATAAAGTACTCGGTAGTCATTAAAATATTTCGTATTATTTGAGCAATTAGTTTAAAAAAAGTTTTTTTAAAAACAAGCTTATATTATAATGCCTTAAAAGAGGAAAATAAACTTTAATTTAATACAAGATATATTTTCTTATAAAAATATAAAAGCTTGTCCCGAGAATTAGGATAAACAATAAAACAATTTAACTTGATTATTATATTTATTTTTTTGTAATAAATAACGTTTTGTACAGCATTGTTATACACACATGACAATGCTGTGCAGTCCTGAAATTTAAATGCATATATGATCCCTTTTTTGAAAAACTCGATTTCGTTATAACTGCTGCCTCACGGAAACTCGGTGTCCTGAACAAGATGTGTAGGTATTTTGCGCCGGACCAACTATGCCTGTTGTATAAAACTCAGGTTAGGTCTTGCGTGGAATATTGCTCGCACTCCGGCTCCGCTCAGTACCTCCTCGATGCTCTGGACAGATTGCAGCGTCGCGCTATTCGAATAATTGGCGATGTAGAGGCAACTAACACCCTCGAGCCTCTACAACTTCGTCGTGACATCGCCTCTCTTAGCGCTTTTTACCGAATGTTCCACGGGGAATGCTCTGAAGAGCTCTTTAACCTTATCCCTCCCTCTCCATTCCTTAACAGAAAAACGAGTAAGGGTCTACGGAGTCATCCTTACACTGTATCCTCCTTTTCACACCGTACCAAGAAATTCCAAGATTCCTTCTTCTTTTTTTTTATTGCTACTAAGTTGGCAAAAAAGCAAACTGCCTACCTGATGGTAAGTGGTAACAGTCACCTATAATACATGTGGCTCCTGTGACATTCGCAGTAAAACTGCAACCCCCACAAAGGCCACAGTGTACGTTGCCAACTTGTGACTTAAGATGTAAAGTCACGGTACCCAGTAATTTCAGTGCCATATCTTACCCTTCAAACCGGAACACAGCAATGCAAGCACTGCTGCTTTGCGGCAGAAATAGGTAAGACGGAGGTACCCAAGCACACGACCTGGGTACAGAGTCCCCCTCCGGTAAGTCTTCTGTCGTTCATCCCACACTTGGAATTCTCTACCTGCGCACGTGTTTCCTCCATCCTACAACATGGGTTCCTTCAAAAGAGGTGTGAAAAACATCTTTTAGGCCGGCAAGGGGTGGACAGGTTGGATAGTGGATGTCCTCCCTTCTCTATCTGTCAACTCATTTGGGCCTCTTTCACCGCTTAACATCAGGCGGGAGGAGGTCATTTGCCAGGCCCTCCATAAAAAAAACCGTTTAAGTACCTTGCCCGTATGTATTTACTTGGTAAGCCTTAAATAAATAAATATTGGTAATTCTATGAAAAAAATATTTGTTTTTTATAAAATAGGTAAATCTTGCGACAAGGTTTTATATTTTATTAAAAACTAGCTGTGCCGGCGAACTACGTTTCGCCATAATAACGGCGAACTTACGTTTCGCCATAATAAAAAATAGTTTACGACTTATTCTCAGACCTACTGAATATACACAAAAAAAATCATAAAGATCGGTCAAGCCGTTTCGGAGGAGTTTGGTAACAAACACTGTGACACGAGAATTTTATATATTAGATGTATCATGTAATAAATTAAAATTTATTTTAGTCTTATTAGGGCTTTAAAATAAAATCCTAGTGTGGGGTGACGTTTTTTTTTAAATCTTTTTACTATTAATTTAAATTTTATCATTTTGTAACCGCATGGCCGCCATTACGAAACTCGACCAAAGTTACTCGTCATTACGAAACAAACGAGCCCAAACTCGATGGGCTTGTGTCGTTTTATTGCGGAGTTCCTATGGTCACCTTCCAGTTCCAGCATCACACCCTGGTTACCATATAGGACCAAAGTACTCGTCAATACGAATCAAACGAGCCTAAACTCGATGGGGTTGTGTCGTTTTATTGCGGAGTTCCTATGGCTACCTTCCAGCTCCAGCATCAAACCCTGGTTACCACATAGGACCAAAGTACTGGTCAATACGAATCAAACGAGCCCAAACTCGATGGGGTTGTGTCGTTTTATTGAAGAGTGCCTGTGGCCACCTTTCAGCTCCAGCATCAGATCCTGGTTAGCATATAGGATCAAAGTACTCGTCAATCCGAATCAAACGAGCCTAAACTCGATGGGGTTGCGTCGTTTTATTACGGAGTTCCTATGGCCACCGTCCAGTTCCTTCATCAGATCAGCTCCATGTTATCATAATATTGCATTGTCACGATATACATATTATTATGTGCAAAATTTCAGCCCAATCGAAAACCGAGAAGTGGTCAAATCTACATTATATATACAGTGCAAGCTAAATAAAAGCTTGTAAAAATAAAAGTTGATTAAACACATCCCTGTATTTACTATAGTATAACACAGTAAATAATAAACACCTATTAAATTCAAAATTAACATCTACGATATTTTGCTAGGCGGCCGTACCGATTGGTGCCGATTGCGCGACCGAGTTCGCTTGTGTGCTTGAGCGACGCACACAAACAGAGACTAGAGAAATTTACCTAAACTAGCTCGGGCTCGTGCGGATGGTGGGCCCTTAACTTGAATTATGTTTTTCAAGAACCAACCCGAATTACAGCTACGTCTGCTACTTGCTTAGACAACATCTTTTGTAACTGTAATGTACAAGATAAGTTAATTATTAACTGCATTAATTCTGACCACAGCGGTCAACTAGCTTCGTTCGAGCACCATCATGTTTGTTCTATACGTGAGATTACCTGTAGACCTATAACCAAACGCGGGATAGAGAAATTTAAAAAAAAATCTTGTTAATCAAACTGCAAATTTGTCGATCGAGGGGACGAACGCCAATAAGCTCTATAATAATTTATTCCATGTAGTTAAAAATGAATGTAATGATATATTCAAGGAAAAGGTCATTAAAGTCAAAAACGGGAGTAAGAAATTCAGTGACTGGGCTACTCCGGGTATATACAAAAGTCGAAGGAAACTGTTTGACCTTTACGCTTCAAAAGTAACCTCTAGTGACCCCTCTTTCATAAATTATGTTAGAAATTATTCTCAAACATTTAAGAAAGTGTGCATGTCCGCAAAAGCTATGTACATAAGTAACAAAATCAGTTTATCTAAAAATAAAGTAAAAACCACCTGGAATATCATTAATCAGGAAACAGGTAAACTTAAAAGTACTGCAAATTCTTTCTCATTAGAAATCAATAATGAAACAATCAAATCAGACAAGGCAGTTGCCAATGCATTCGAAGACTTCTTCTCTCGCATACCCATAGAAACTACAAGTAGTCTCAACTCGTGTTCTGATGAAGCTGTAGCTCTCCTAAGGCAGAGTGTAGAGAGGTGCAACAAGGTTTTCAAATTTTGTCACATTGACGCTGACACTGTGCTAAAAACATTTCGTATGATTAGTACGAAAAAAACTGAAGATCTTTGGGGTATTTCGACCCACATAATCAAATCGGTTATAATAGAACTTGCCCCGCAACTCGCGTTGATATTCAATAAATGTATTGATGAAGGTGTCTTCCCCGACCTCATGAAGAATAGCAAGTTAATACCATTATTTAAATCTGGGAATAAAAACGATCCTTCAAATTACAGACCAATTTCGATTCTACCAGCACTTAGTAAAATATTCGAAAAAATTGTATCTCAGCAGTTAATAGATCATTTTACATGTAATAACATTTTTCATATGAACCAATTTGGTTTTACCAAAGGTCGTTCCACGACAGATGCTGGAGTTGCACTTCTCAAACACGTTTTTGCCGCTTGGGAGTGTAAACAAGATGTGATTGGTATATTTTGTGACCTGTCGAAGGCTTTCGACTGCGTTAGTCACCAGACTCTTTTAAATAAACTCAAACATTATG
The DNA here is from genome assembly GCA_963935595.1 of Schoenobius gigantellus. Taxonomy (NCBI): domain Eukaryota; kingdom Metazoa; phylum Arthropoda; class Insecta; order Lepidoptera; family Crambidae; genus Schoenobius; species Schoenobius gigantellus. Next base: position 24,520,523 of record OZ012547.1, read on the forward strand.
GTGTCACCGAAAAAGCAATTAGCCTTATGGAGTCTTATTTGTCCAATAGGGTCCAGAAAGTTGTTATTAGCAAAACTGAGTCTGTTGGTGCATCTATAACTATGGGTGTACCTCAGGGATCGATATTGGGACCTTTGCTTTTTTTAATTTACATTAATGATCTCCCACATTTCACTAACAATCTGTGCGATACAGTACTATTTGCAGATGATACTTCTTTAATATTTAAGGTTGACAGAGGTAATGAAAATACTGACGTTGTAAATAGTACTCTTTCTAATGTATTGCATTGGTTCACAATTAATAACTTATCATTAAATTCAAATAAAACTAAATGTATAAAATTTTCATTGCCAAATGTAAGGAAAGTGGATACTATTGTGGAAATAAATAATCAAATTATTGAATTCATTGATTGTACCAAATTTTTGGGCATTACATTAGATTCACGTTTGCAGTGGGATCCACATATTGAGTCCTTGGCAAACAGACTTAGTTCTGCGGCATATGCAGTTAAAAAAATAAGACAACTTATTAATGTTGAAACGGCAAGATTGATTTACTTTAGTTATTTTCACAGTGTTATGTCGTATGGACTACTACTGTGGGGATCGGCTGCTAGTATAGAAAGTATTTTCGTACTTCAAAAAAGAGCAGTTCGCGCTATTTATAATTTACGAACAAGGGATTCTCTAAGAGATTTATTTAGAGAAATTAATATATTGACCTTAGCAGGACAATACATTTATGGAAATTTGATTTATGTCTATAAGAATTATAATACATTTGAAACCAATTTCCACGTTCACCAGTTAAACACAAGAAATAAAAATAAACTTGCCGTTCCAACGTACAGACTCCAAAAAACTAGAGGCTCATTTATGGGGAAATGTATAACGTTTTACAATAAAGTTCCACATAGTGTAACTGACTTGCCTTTTCATAAGTTTAAAGCGCATGTAAAAAAGACTCTAATGAGTAAAGGATATTATAAAGTCAACGATTATTTAAATGATGCCAATGCCTGGTGTTAATATGAAGTTATTATTCGTTATAATGTCAATAATCGTGTTGTTGTGTATAGCTATTGATGTTAACAAATGTTGTTGGCAGAAAAGAACTGACACTGATTTTGAATTAGACTAAGTTATCAAATGTTTGGTAACAACATTATTTATTGTATTATGATTAATGTATACGTCTATAACTTATTTTTTGACATTTTAAGTGTATGTAAGCATACCGATTGTATTTTTTTTAAAAAGTTTCAATGACTATGTAACAAAACCAAAATTGTAAATGGCGATTTAAAAGAGGAGATAAAAAATTTGACCTTTCGAGTTTCTTGCCTGTTCTTCTCGAGAAGGCTCTCCCAATTTCCGAACAGGTGTAGATTCAACTTTTTTTTTTTCATTACTACTTGTATTTGCAGACATCTTGAGTAGGTATATTCAGGATGTATGCACATACAAGGTTAAATTTATGTTTCCTTTAAATTAGAATGTTTTGCTTTGTTTTGACGTCAATAAGTGCCTGTAAAGGCCTATGTTGAATAAAGATTTTTGAATTTGAATTTGAATTTGACATAAAAATATAAAATTAAACAATACTACAAAGAAAATCAGTCTCCCAAGGGAACGGAAGAGTCTATGTCTGTGCCGCTGATGAAATGAAAATGTGAGTGTGACTCAATAACCCACAGTGGTGCATATAATCTTAAAATTAAAAGATTTCGCACTACTGTAAATTTTGTTTTGTTTTGAGGTTGTAATAAATGAAAATAAACAGTTTTAAATTAAAAAAAATTTTTTTTTAGCTTTTTGGTGGATAAAGCTCTCCTAGTCCATTTTGGAGCTATAATCATGGCAGCAAGGCTGACCGAGGCAAGAGAATTTAATGACCGATACAAATCAGATTCCCTTCATAGACAGAGACAACTTGTTCGAGATGCGTTACGGAAGCCACGCCGCCATCACGTCGGTAACAGAAAAGCTCCTCTGCACACACCGAAGTTCAATGGATGTGGTGTACCTATGCCCTCCAAAACATCTACAAGGGTATTAACACACCACGGCAAGTGCTGAGGTCCATGACATGCAGAATGGCATCAGAGGCGGTGTTACGAAGGAGCAACCCAAATACTCTCTTCCTTACTTCCTTGCAGTGGGATCCACATATTGAGTCCTTGGCAAACAGACTTAGTTCTGCAGCATATGCGTAAAAAAAATAAGACAACTTACTGATGTTGAAACGGCAAGTTATTTTCATAGTGTCATGTCATATGGAATACTTCTGTGGGGATCGGCTGCTAGTATAGAAAGTATTTTTGTAGTTCAAAAAAGAGCGGTTCGCGCTATTTATAATTTACGAGCAAGAGACTGTTAGAGATTTATTTAGAGAAATTAACATATTGACTTTAGCAGGACAGTGCATTTATGAAAATTTGATTTATGTCTATAAAAATTATAACACATTTGAAACCAATTTCCAACTTCACCATTTAAACACAAGAAATAAAAATAATTGCCGTTCCAACGTACAGGAAATGTATAACTTTTTACAACAAAGTCCCACAAAGTGTAACTGACTTGCCTTTTGATAAGTTTAAAGCGCATGTAAAAAAGACTCTGATGAGTAAAGGATATAAAGTCAACGATTATTTACAAGATGCCAATGCCTGGTGTTAATTTGAAAAAATTGGGATGATGACTCAATTCTAATTTTTACGTCTCGTCATTAAATATTAAAATACAGTGGAAAAAGATACAGTTCTGTGAAATTAGAATTAAAATCGGCTAAGAAATACATTAGATACAAGCATTTTAAGTTGTTAATTTGAAGGCGATTAGACAGAGAGATCCGACATCAACCATGACGTCATAGTTGAGTACGGCCATATAAACTCCTTGTAAATTGCCGTTTTGCTAGAAAGAGATGGAGAAAAATCTTTAATACCTTATATCTTAGTTGTTTTTATAGTTATTCGAAAACCGACTTTTTCTTTTTGTTTATTATATGTTCTAAAAATTTTGTTTTTAATTTGAAGTCACGTTGAAAATAAAGAAAAATATAAATTGATGCGAGCAAGAGCAACAACCTCTTTATTGAAAATAATTGAGATAAATACGAGTGGTGGACCACGGGAAAAATTGACTTCCGATGGTCCACCTAAGTGGACCACGGGAAAAAATTTCTTCCTGTGGTACAACTGGGTGAACCAAGGGAAGTTTTTTTTCCCCGTGGTACACATAGGTGGACTAAGCAGGTGAACCACGGGCAATAACCCGAATGAGCTTCTATTAAAGCAAAAAAATTTTTTTTGTCATCTAGCCTATTATTAATTATAATAATGTAAATAATCGTGTTGTTGTGTATAACTATTGATTAAGTAGTATTGGCAACGTTGTACATGTTTACGCAGTAATTTAATATAAGAAATAATACAGTTTGGCTATCTGGACCAATCCTCTTCCTTCCCCTCGCACCTACCCCCGTTAACGGTTTGCGAGCTTGTCGATTGTACCGACGGCCATTTTCTGCAACCGGGCCAGTAGCAATCGTGCTGGGTGTTCAATAATACGAGTCTCGCCGCCGCTCGCCGCCGCCGTCGTCCGTCGCATTCCTCAGTTTGGGTTGATCAAGATCAAAGGGAATAACAATTCAGTGTATTACGCCAGCTAAGGAGATCTCCTGAGGCGCCGCAAACCACCACTAAAGGTATCTGTGCTTCCTTTCCTTCTTTTCAGTAAGTCATAGGTATTCATATTTTTTTTCAAACTTGTAAAACAAATTTCGTATAGCATCGCCCTCTCAGTACTAAGAAGAGAACTGACAAATCTAAATTTGTTATGGAAGTTGAGCTCAAATTTTTGCCTTGAGATCAGCTTCCAATTGACGACTCTGTAACAATACAGGGAGAAAAAAATAGCCCTTGCTGGTTTTCTTGCTGGTTCTTTCCAGTACAAGGTCTCCCGCCGTAGACTTGTGAACCATTGGCGTAGCTTCCTTGACTTTCAAAAGAGATTGTAAAATCCAAGTTGAATAAAATATTTTGATTTGATTTGATTACCTTTACTCAAGACGAGAAAGAAGCGTATGGGACGGAAGGGTTCGGCACCGGAGAACAATCCAGACTGTTGACGATCCACTAAGCACAGGGACTAACGTACAATCACGTGGTTGTGCTCAGAGGAGCAGAAAGGAAGAAGTAAGAACCCTGTCCACGATAGTGTCCCTCACGCGGTGGTTGCCTCCTTCAACTCCCGGTAGAAGTAGGTGCAGGATACCGTGTGTCTGGTAATAGACACACGGTATCCTGCACCTACTTCTACCGGGAGTTGAAGGAGGACGACGCAATTAGACGTGTCATTGCCCTTCCCAGCATATCAACAGATGAAGTGGTCATGGAGTACAATAAAAAAATGGTGCTCAGGGCCCTATCAAGCAGAGCGACCTTGGTGTAACTAAAAAAAAACAGACACGTAACATAATAATATGCCAATTATACCACGACGTTGCATCCTCGAGATTTATATATTAATCAGGTAGTCCACTTTCCAATGTACCGGGCACCAAGCACAATTTTAGAGCGAAGACATAAAAATAAAAAGATAGGTAGGTAGTTTTAGTATTATTCACCCGCTTGCGCGATGTTACGTCGTTTGACTCATTCGCTTTCTTTGTGCGGGCATCACAGCATCGGATATTAAAGATCAAAGTTTTATTATTTTATAACTTTATTTTTAGTGTGTTGTGTAGTTGTTATAGATATCAATATGTGTAAATGAAAACGTAAGTATTCTAAGCAATATATTAAGGAAAAGATTCGTAAACTAGAGAAACGTTTGCGTCACCGCCGCCGCCGCTGCGAGCATTTTGATGGTGCTGGAAGTACCTATGTAAGTTTAAATTATAAGTGTTTATTGTTTATTATATTGTACTATTTTTTCGACACGTTCTCATCTTTGCATTTCGTTCGTTTAAAGAAAAACTTTATTTCGTGTTTGTTCGAATCAGTAGATTATATTGAGCTCACTAATTAATTTCATTTTGAAAATTGAGCAACAAAAAGAGCCTTGCTATTTGCGCATTGCCTAACGTTACTGTTTAATTAGAAAATATTCTGTATACAGTGTTAAATAAAATGGTATCCGCAGAATACCAGCGTCAAAAGCACTCTGTGCCTCTGCATGCGGGGCCTATTTGGCCTAAAATCTATCGGAATATATATTTATATTTTTTTGTTACATTGTGTGTTGTATTTTTTGTACCAAATAAACGTCTATTCAAGCAATAATTCATAATTACTAAAGAACCGTGAATCGGCACTTTGAAACACGCCTAGTACACGTGTTTAAGTGTTATTATTTCTTTATATTTATAGAACAGTGTGCCTTGGAACTATGATGCGATTATAGTCACGCACAGTACTACGATGCGATTGTAGTCATGTTTTTTGGTCAGATTTATTGGTACCGTGACGCGATCACGGTCTCGATCACAACACTTCGTCGCATGATGCGATAATGACCTAGCTTATTTTTTCAACAGAATGTTATTATTTCTTTATATTTTATAGAATTGTGTGCCTTGGAACTATGATGCGATTATAGACACACACAGTACTACAATGCGATTGTAGTCATGGTTTTTGGTCATATTTATTAGTACCGTGACGCGATTACGGTCTCGATCACAGCACTTCCTGTCATGATGCGATCATGACCTAGCTTATTTTTTGAAAGAATGTTATTATTTCTTTATATTTTATAGAACAGTGTGCCTTGGTACTATGACGAGATTATAGTCACGCACAGTACTACGACGCGATTGTAGTCATGTTTTTTGGTCATATTTATTAGTACCGTGACGCGATTACGGTCTCGACCACAGCACTTCCTGTCATGGTGTGAGCATGACCTAGGTTATTTATTCAACGGAATGTTATTATTTCTTTATTTTTTAATAGAACAGTGTGCCTTTGTACTATGATGCGATCATAGGCGCACACAGTACTACCACAATATAGAGAATGGTACTACGATGCGATTGTAGTCATGTTTTTTGGTCATATATATTAGTACACAGGCTGAGGATAGCCTCGCAGAATATGACTCGCCTCGCAGAATATTACTAATGTTACTCGCCGACAAACTACTTCGTAGTTTTGTGTTTATGTTTATAATAGTACATTTTGTTAAATAAAATAAAATAAAAATCTATGGAGAGGATGAATTGGCTTCAGTGTGTTATCATACATCCCATATGTTCAGTCAGTGGTTCATGTGACTGAAACTTGTAATGAGTGACAACCTAGTAATGTACAGGTGATGATATCAGAAGCATCAGCCAAGTGTCCCATACCACCCACTAGCTCTCAGGTACGTGTAAATGATGTTAACCCTCCAGCAACCAATTTATTTGAGAATATTTTAGAGGTCTTAGGGACCTCAAAAGGGAAACACGAGCTTTTCGGAACAAAAATCCAGGATGAAATCTCTGAACGTTGGGGTCATATATTGTGCGGAGGCTTAAATAAGGATTAAAAGAAAGAGTTAGAGGGCAACATCTTCATACCTGAAAACTTTCAATTAGTTAAAACACCCAAATCGAATCCTGAAATCACTGCTGTGTTACTCAAAGAAATCAGCTTATATTGGACCTTCATTATAAAAACACGCTTAATCGACGGAAATTAATAATGTATTCATTAGATTATAAGTTTAAAAAGATATTGCACGTGTACGAAGTGATTCATTTCTCTTTGGCGGGAATCTCACTAATAAAATTAAAGCATCGAAGTTGGCAGAAATATCGACTCCAAATCAAGAAAGTTCCAGCGGCGAGTACTTCTTCTTCTAATAGGCCTTCAGTCAGCCAGCAGGGAAACTGCAAAGCTCCACCGCGTCAAATGCCACGCACGCAGAGACGTGGTTAGGCGTGGAGTCACTCGTACCATTAGTCTGCGAGGAAAGCACCTGTAGTAGATCGATATCAGACCACGAAGTCTCGACCAAAGGCGCCGATCAAAACATAATAAAAAAAAAATATTATTATTTTGGTACTTAAATGAAAATATTTTATTCACACCTGAAAAAAAAATACAATCGATCCAGTTCTCTTATGAGTTGTAACGGGTAAAACGGATTACAAATTTCTTTTTAAGAAACCGAATCTCAAAGATGTTTACCTATAAGTTCACGTTTTTCACAGTCAAATATTGTGACATTACGTTATGAAATTAAGAAGTTATACTAAATGAGAGCAGTAAGATGATGCAATGATGAATTAGATCAATTTATATATAAACTAACTAACATAATATTTCCCACTTGTAATGCTCTTTTCTTGCTAATTGTCAAAATTTGGGAAAAGAAAACAAATTTAATCCTTGACTTATTGAAATAATAAGCTTTATATGTTTACATACAGTTTCCTTATGCATAAGCATAAGAGAACAATACAATCATAAGCCAGCCATCATAATAATAGCCAGATACAATCATATCCTTAGAGTTGTAAGTTAAATTAAAGAGAATCAGGTACCTATATTATAATAGATACAGAAATCTATACAATCAAAGGGCAGAATGGTTCGGGATTTTTTAATTTTTTAATATATCTAAAAATTGGGTACAAATCTGGGTAATGGAATACACCAAATGAAAATGTTTTTTTTTTTTTTTTTTTTAAGATTAGCCTTCCCCGTAACGGTGGTTTGGATCGTACCTTCGACTTTAAGTTCTTGCGATCACGGGTCAATGATACTATATTCCAATTCCTTAGATTTTATATGTTTTAGATATGTAATTCCACAGAATTCTTCCTTGTTATACTAGTTGTTTCTTAGTTCCTCCACTGAAAAACCAGACAGCCAAGCCTTAAGGGTACTGGCCTTTTTTTTTTTTTTTTAACGTTGGGAAATGCTTTACGCATACCTCGCGCTTGGGAAAACGCGAGGTTATGTCGGACTCTCCGCGGTCACTGGGGGCAGAATGCCAGCCAGAAACCGCGACCTACCGACTAAAACCCAACGATGCCCCGTCACAAACGCCTTGGCACGAGAACGCCCATCACCGCCGCATCCTCCTCATCATCAGATGAAGAGGATACGCCAGCGAGGGACGCCCCACCGCCGGACAAAGCCATGGGAACCCTTTCGGACACTTCCATGGCCTCGTCAGCGTCTGCTCGCCTACAGCGAGCCCCTCTGACCTCCCCAAAATGGAAAAGCCGGCGATACTCCTGGGCATCAGGAGCATCAACGACAGGCGGTGGCCTGTGCAATGTAGGACTCGGGCTTCCCAGGCCCGGGTCCCGCTGGTCACCGTTAGGAGAAAGAAGGCGAGCGAACTGTCGCCTCCTTCGCCCCAATCTCCTCCGACGGCAAGGGTCTGCCGATGGGTCATCCTCTCTGGCCCTTTCTGCCACCTCCTTCTGTGTAATGACCTCCACACAGAAGGAGTTTACCGCGTCCCAGGCCTCCTCACTCACGACCATCTTCGAAATCAAAGATGGCAGAAATAGGTCGGGGCCAACACACGACACCAGACTGTTGCGCTGCGAGGAAAAGGCGGTGCACTCCTCAAGGGTGTGCTGCGCTGAGTCCTCAGCAGCGCAACAGTGATGGCATTGAGCGGTCGGCTCACGTCCGATCCGGTGCAGGTAACGGCCAAAACAGCCGTGACCACTAATGACCTGCACCAGATGGTACGTGAGCGACCCGTGTTTCCTTTCCGCCCATGGCTTGAGTACGGGGAGCAATGCCTCTACAGTTCTCCTGAGAGTTCCGGAGGCCGGATCACCCAGGCTCTCCCGCCATAGACGGAACATTTCTTCACGTGCCCCTTCCAGGGCAGCAACCCGTTCCCTAGGAGCTAACCTGTGGGCCCCCTCCCTTGCTTCGACTCGCACGCGATATGCCGCTGCGAGGACGTGCGCCACAAGCTCCCACGGGGGAGTGCCAGCGATAGTGCAGGCCGCCGCATGAGACACTGTACGGTATCCTCTAATGGCTCTCAGCGCCATGGCGCGTTGCGCTCGTCGCAGCGATGCTATTGCACGGGCGCTGAGAGCGTCGGCCCAGACGGGGGCCCCGTACAGTGCCATGCTGCGAACAACTCCCGCGTAAAGGCGTCGGCAGCTGGCGCTCGGGCCTCCAACGTTTGGCAGGAGGCGTCCAAGTGCGTCAGCCGCACCTAGAAGTTTGGGCTCTAATGCATGTAAATGTTCATTGAAGCCCCATCTGCCGTCGATTGTCAGCCCAAGATATTTGATGTGCGGCTTTAACTGGATAGCCACACCGCCCACCGTGATGCATGTCCCCGTGGGCGGTTTTCTACGGCGGCCATGGAAGACTAAAGCCTCCGTTTTATGAAGGGCGACTTTAAGGCCCAGCAAGGCAATTCTGTCCACTACTAATGTGCCTGCGACGGAAGCCAAGCGAACGGCGTCGCTCAAACTGGCCCCTTTTGCTGCGACGAGGGTATCGTCTGTGTAGCAAAAGAGACGCACCCCCGTCGGCAGGGCGCCTCTGAGGAGCCAGTCGTACCCGACGTTCCAGAGCAAGGGTCCAAGAACAGACCCCTGTGGAACGCCGCGGCACATGGGATGGCGCTGAACACGCCCGCCCCTGTTGGGGCAGAGAATTTCTCGGCTGTTTAAGTAGTCTCCCAGGATTCGGCACAGGTACGGTGGGACCCCGTGATGGTTGAGGGCCTCCATTATTGTGCCGAATGGGAGACTGTTGAATGCATTGGCGATGTCCAGAGACACCGCCAACACGATATGACCCCTTTCTGTGGCCTCTGCCACATGACTCCGCAGATCGGACAACGCGTCAATCGTTGACCGACCGGTACGGAAGCCATATTGGGCCTTCGATATATTTGGGCCAACTTCTGTTAAGTGCTGGACGAGGCGAGAGGCTAAAATCTTCTCAAAAAGCTTAGCAATCTCGTCCAGCAAGACAATTGGCCGGTACGCCGCTGGAGAATCGACGGGGCGACCAGGCTTCAGCAGCAGACAGAGTGCCCCATCCTTCCAGATCTTAGGGAATCTGCCAACGCGAAGACTCGCGTCGAGCAGTTCCCTAAGTCTATCACCTAGCTGGCTGATAGCCAGGTGCACCACTCTGCCTGGAATCCCATCAGGACCGGGAGCTGTTTTCTTGGCCCTGAGGCGAGCCACCGCGGCGGCAAATTCATCCTCTCCAATGGGCGGGCAGAGCTCTGGCGCGGTGGATATCATGCGGGGCGGCGCCATGCGGGGGGGAGTGAAAGGGTACTGCCCTGGAGATTCATAGTACAGTGTTGGGTTAAATATATGTAACATGTCTATGATCATATGGCCCGGGGCTCTCACACTGGGTTTTACAAACATATTTTTTAATAAATTTGTTATATTTTGTTATTTGTTGGATTATAAAAATAACATATGGAGGAGAGAGCACCTGTTTTGTGTACAACTACTACCATTAATTCAAAGAAAATAGCCTTTGTGAGTTATTTGCCTAGGAGTGATCTGAAACTTTCTATGGTGAAAATCTAGAATATTTATAACATGAAATCTGTAAATATTGTTCATTAATCCACCAAGATGCCGCTTACTATCAGGTTTTTTTATGAAATAGGGGATGTAAAAGACGGATTTTGGGAATGTGTTTGAAAAAAAAAATCCTACCTACCAAAAAACTTAATAAAATCTGTTCTAAATCAAAAAGAAAATTCAAGTAATTAAGATACACCTAAGGTACCTTGGTAATTAGCGTAAGTACTTATATTATTATAACAAATTGATGAATCATTCGGAGAATCCTTATTATTTATAGCTAAATATGTATTGCGTGTCCTGAGCCTTGATCTCGAGCTGGAAACGGAACCTCGAAGGTCGCGTGCACTTGATATGTTCCAACGAAACTATTTCGTAATTTTTCTTGAATAAAATGAAAAGCAGGAGAAATGATATACTTCGATTATAACTAGGGATTGATTTTTCTAAGGTTAAGGTAAGGTCAAGGTATTGGTAAAGGAATCACACCCATAATACCCCAACCATTTACACCACCTATGAAACTCTTGTTATGAACTATCAATTTAGATGTCTATTTTTTAGCCACTATGCATTAATCGTCGAAACATTATCTTAGATTTAAAATAACTTAAGAATTTCAATGTCTTCCCTTTGCACTTGCTTCAGCTTCATACATTTTCACTAAGCTTTTGAAACCCATATTATCTTATCTTAGAAGTCTAGTTTACTATTATAAATTATTTAGGTGATTTTCTGTGCCTTGGAAATTCTTATCAAGATTCTATCAAGTGTCTATCATGCGTAATAAAACTCTTATTCACTGATTTAGATTTTGTTATAAATTATAAAAAAAAAGTCAACATATACCGAATTAACGACAAACTTTCTTTTTTCTCTCTCTTCTAATCAAAAATTTCTCAAAATACTCTAAACATCCTACCTGATTAATATATAAATCTCGAGGATGCAACGTCGTGGTATAATTAATGGTTAAACAAACTTACCTTTGTGATGTTTGACCATAATTATACGAGACGTTGCATCCGAAGAGATTTATACTCCCTCCCTACCCATTATTTGCTGTGTTGCAAATAAATACCCAATGTTTTTGAGAAATTTTGCTCTAAAGGAATGAGTCAAACGACGTAACATCGCGCAAGCGGGTGAATAATACTAAAACTACCTACCTATCTTTTTATTTTTATGTCTTCGCTCTAAAATTGTGCTTGGTGCCCGGTACATTGGAAAGTGGACTACCTGATTAATATATAAATCTCTTCGGATGCAACGTCTCGTATAATTATGGTCAAACATCACAAAGGTAAGTTTGTTTAACCATTAATTATACACTTGCGAGCAAAAGTTTGGAATCAGTTACTTGAAATTGGTTCCGCGTGGTCTTGCTTACTAAATAAATTTTTAATAATCATAAAAATGACATCATGTTAAAGGTGCAACTGTCCACTTTAAATCGATATAAAATTAATTCATATCGAGCCCGTAATTGTGGAGTTATCCCGGATTAAGTGAAGGAGGTAGGAAAACAAGGTAATAGGGAAAAATAATGAATGAATAAAACAACAAAAATTATTAAATAAAATTTTTATTTATCTTTAAAAATAAGTGTCAATATTTTGTGTTCCCTCCCCTCGCCCTAATAACTGCTCCAAGACGATTCTTCATAGACCTGATCAGCTTCTGAATTGATTCTTGTGGAATACCTTCCCACTCCTCAATCAACGCTGATTTCAGCTCATTCAGACATAAAGGAGCAGCGGTTCTGGAACGACCCTTCCTCTTCAGTTCATCCCACACGTGCTCAATGGGATTCAAGTCAGGGCTGAGCGCTGGCCAGTCCAATGTGGCAATACCGACTTCGTCGAGGTATTCCGTTGTTACACGGGCAGTGTGACAACGAGCGTTATCGTGCATAAGGAGGAAGTCATCGATGTATCCCGCATAGGGAACGACATGTTCCAGGAGAATATCGGAAATGTACCGGTCCGAAGTTAGACCGCCTCATCGTCCCCCGCCAGGCACGAAAACAAGCTCGGTTTTACCATCGAAGGAAATGCCGGCCCACATCATACAAGAGCCGCCCCCATAAGCCACTGTTTCAGCGACACAGCACTGTGCAAATCGCTCCCCAGGCCGCCTGTAGACCCGTCCTCTTCTGTCGCTATCGTGCAAACACATCCTGCTTTCGTCGGAGAACAGGACTTGCCTCCATTGCTCAACCTCCCAATCAAGATGGGTGCGAGCAAACTGAAGGCGTGCTTGTCGGTGAGCTGCCGTGAGTTTCGGGCCTGTGGTAGGCCTTTTTGGAGTCAGATTCGCTTGCTTGAGTCGTCGACGAACTGTCCACTCGCTGGCTGCTACCCCACGAACATCTCGGAGCTCCTGTTGGACGTCGACACCAGTCAAATGCCGATTTCGGAGAGAGGTTGACAAGATAAAACGGTCATCCCTCTCCGATGTGCACCGGCGCCGTCCAGATCTTGGTCTCGGGATAAAGCCACCAGTCTCCCGAAAGCGCTTATAAACTTTCGAAACACAGGATTGGCTTATGTGGAGCCGACGAGAGACAACCCGCTGGCTGAGCCCTTCTTGCAATATGGCTACGATTTGTGCTGCTTCTGTAGGTGTTGTCTCCATTGTCGTACAGGGTAAAGGGTCAAAAGTGGCGGAGATGTGTACCGGTAAACGTGTGAAAGTCGACTGATAAAGAAAATCCGATAACAGGTGCTTTTATAGGGGGTCAATAGGTCGCAGCTCGTGACGTATCAAACAATTGAAACACGTCTTTTTCGATACACCTTCACTTAATGCAGAATGGCTCCATAAATACTGGCTTGTTTTTAATGAATTCGGCATCAGTTTAAAAGTAAAGAGTTGAACCTTTAAAATGATGTCATTTTTACGATTATTAAAAAAGTATTAACTACTCAAGATAACGCGCAACCAATTTCAAGTAACTGATTCCAAACTTTTGCTCGCGAGTGTATTAACTGACCAAATCTTGTTAGCATAAGTTACTCAAGAGTACTGGCATAATAATAATAATGATGCAATTGTGAAATATAGATAAAAAAATGTATAATATTATTAAGATAATATTTAAATTTTTAAATTAAAATACATAGCTAAATTGATTGAGTTGCGCAATTCACCTTAGATTAGGAGTAAAAAGTAGTCGTAAGTCTTAATATAATAATTAATAATTTAAAATAGATCAAAACGAAAAAATTACATGAAAAGAGCACGGAGCACGAGTCTGTGGAGTGTTAATTTAGTAAATAAAAAAATAAAAAAGATGCCAGCGGCGCCAGAAGCTCTGTGTAAGCTGCTGGAGCAACTCAAACCGCGAAAGACGTCCTGGATTGATATCCCTGTAAGGATACTCGGGCAGAGTGTTAAGTGGTCTGCCTATCAAGAAATGGTCCGGCGTGAGGGCCTGCAAATCGTTCGCGTCGGTAGATCGCAACGGGCATAACGGACGTGAGTTGAGAACCACCTCAATCTTATAAAACACGGCCGCGAGTTACTCGTAAGAGTAGTCTCCCCAATAACACGGCGAAGGTGAGTCTTAGCGGCCTTTACAATAGATTCAAAAATCCCTCCCCAGTGAGGGCAAGATGGCGGGGAGTATCGCCATGTTACCCCCCTACGAGAGAGTGTGGATCCGACCTCTATATTATTCTTATCTAAAAATTCACAAATTTCTCTTATAACTATGTCTATGGGTGTCCTTGAAGTTCGTCCCACAATCGGACCGAATTAGAGATGGCAGTCCCCGGCGGGAAACAAATCTGCCTAACGCGGCTAAGAAAGCTTCCATGGTGAGCGCACTAACCACCTCCGGCTCCAAATGAACGGCTTTAGTGGCCAAACAAACAAGCACACACAAATAAGCGTTTTCGGTCTTAGCATAACAGAGTCGCGACGCCTTTATAGGGAATGGTTCCGCGAAATTCGTTCCAACTCCTAAGAAGGTCATCGATTCGTTCACGCGATCAGCAGGCAAATCACCCATTTGGCCGAGTCCTGCCGCCGATTGCTGACCGTCCACGTTTAGAGAAGCGTCGTAAATGTCAACCAGGATGGAACGTGTTTGTTTTTATTCTACCTTTTTAGTAAGTAAGCTTTCAATAAAAGCTGTACTGACAAGTAACTTTTGTCATTGTTTTAGAACACAATAAAATACAGTTGACGGAACACTGTTTTTTCTTTATAATAACAGGTTATGGGCTATTAAGAATAACAGAATAAAACGGAAAGTGTAATAAAATACGTTAATTGGATTAATCGCCATGGAAAGCGGTGGCATAATTATTCTCAATGGCCAAAACTGGTCTACATTTAAATTTGCTACAACTATCACCCTGAAGTCCAAGGGGGTCTTTTCGGTTGTGGAAACCAAAGCTCCGGCTAAGTTTGAATCAAATACGGATGCACAATTATGGACTGAAAAGGATAACAAAGCACAAGAAATTATTGTTAGTAGACTGGATCAAAAACAAATTTCATACATTCTCACCTCTGAATCAGCCTACGACATCTGGAAAAAACTAAAATCAATTTATGAACCTCTTTCGGAAACCCACAAACATATACTTCTTGAAAAATTCTTCTCATTAAAATTCACCACAAATGTGCTAGAGTTCCTGTCTCAAGTTGAGGAACTAGCCATGCTTATTAAACAAACAGGTGAGAAAATATCTGAATCCATGTTGGTCACCAAAGTTTTGATGAGCCTACCAGATCAATATAAACATTTCGTCACCGCATTCGAATCGTCAACCAACCAGACTCTTCAAGAACTAACATCTCGGTTAAAAATTGAAGAGCACAGAGTCCTGAATAACGACATGACGACGTCTACAGCATTGCAAACCCAAAGTAAGACTCTACAACATTCCCTAAAATGTGCCTACTGTAACGGACCACATGCTATACGTGACTGCACAGAAAGAAAGAAATTGGTTTGTGTTTACTGCAAAAAGAATGGGCACACTGTCTCCCGCTGTTGGTTCAAGAAAAATAAGAATAACCATCCCAAGAAAGGAGAGACTTCAGCCGTTGCCAACGCCTTCATCGCTGGAGCCTTAGAAGACTGGATTGTGGACACTGGAGCCAATGATCATATGTGCAATGATCCAACTTTATTTACTGCGGTTGGCAAAAGCAAATGTCAGGGAGTCAAAATCGGTGATGGAACGGAGCTAGAGGTGAAAGGACAAGGGTCTATCTGCTTACAGGCATGGAATGGTACAACATTTATTGATACTGAGCTTTCGGGTGTACTTTTAGTTCCAGCACTCAAGGTAAACCTACTGTCCATTAGTAAAGTGCTAGACAAAGGTTTTTTCCTAAAGTCTTGCAAAGACTACTGTAAAATTGTAGACACAAATAATCAAGTTCGGGTGTTAGCAAAAAGAGTCGGTAATCTGTTCAAGCTGAAAGTCAAACCTTTTTTAAAAACCTCTATCCAAAAACAAAAACCGACTTGTCTTGTCACTCTGTCAGAGTGGCATAAATATTTAGCACATCAACATTTTGACTATGTCAGAAATTTTTTGAAAACAAACAATGTACATTTTGTAAATACTATAGAAAAATGTAACGACTGTATTTTAAACAAACAGCATAGAATCACTTTCTCGCCAAGCCCAAGCAGAGCTACAGAACAATGTGAGTTGATACACTCGGACCTATGCGGTCCGTTTGATGTTGAATCGCTGGGTGGTGCAAAGTATTTCATGTTATTGAAAGACGACTATTCAGGATACAGGTCGGTAAACTTTCTCAAACATAAGAGCGAAGTTGTAAATAGTCTTAAAGAATACATTGCATCTGTACAGAACATGACTGGTAGAAATATCAGAACTTTAAGAACAGACAATGGTCTGGAATATGTAAATAGTAGTGTTAGGGATATTCTATGTAAATACGGAATCCAGCATCAAAAGTCCGTTGTATACACCCCGCAACAAAATGGTAGAGCGGAGCGGGAAATACGAACACTCACTAAGGCAGCGCGGACAATGCTTCATAGCAAACACTTAGGGAAGGAATTCTGGGCAGAAGCGGTTAATTCCGCTGTGTTTGTCATTAACAGGACTGGTCCAACGAGAATCAGTAACAAAACACCATACCAACTTTGGACTAGCAGCAATGAACCCTTTGATCTGCGAGTGCTAAAGGAGTTTGGCATGAAAGTAGCGGTTCTCATCCCAAAACATAAGCGACAGAAGTTGGATCAAAAGAGTAGGGTAGGAATTTTCGTAGGGTACGGCGAACACACGAAAGGTTATCGCGTATATTTCAAAAACGAAAACAAGGTGGAAGTCTTATGTGATGTGGTTTCTGTTTCAGAAAGTAATGACTTACCAAGCACGTCCTCAGCTCCACCAGTACTAAATATTGACGACGACGATGACTCTGAAGCTGAAGTGCCATCCGATGCCAGTAAGCATGACAATACAGTAACTGGTGATGAACAGGTACGTGATATTAACTTTCTGACTCAGTGTCTCCTTGTCAAGAAAACCATAATTCGGGTAGTGCATCAGGCAGTGGGTACGAGACTCCAACCTCTGAGCCCAATGTTTGGTCTGGCAGACTGAGACCTAGAATCTACAGACCCAACTATCTCGATGACTACGAATGTTATTTTGGTGTAGAGGAACTAATAGAACCACGGTCGTATAAGGATGCAATTACCTGTGATCAATCAAATGAATGGAAAAAGGCAATGAAGGCTGAAATAGATGCTCTAGAGTTCAATAATACTTGGATAATTGTAGATAAGCCCGTAGGAAAGGAGATTATTGATAGCAAATGGGTTTTCAAAATTAAACGGGATGAACATGGAAATATAAAAACGTACAAAGCAAGGCTAGTAGCTCATGGGTTCTTGCAAAAGGATTTAAAATTTACCGATATTTATAGCCCAGTTGCTCGGTTAACTACAGTCAGAATATTTTTAGCCATAAGTTTAAAACACAATGCAAACATACATCAAATGGATGTATGTAATGCCTTTCTTAATGGTGAAGTACAGGAAGAAATTTATATGTCCTTACCAAAAGGTTTTGAGGGGCAGGAAAATAAAGTTTGTAAACTGCAAAAGTCACTCTATGGCTTGAAATGTGCTCCCAAATGCTGGAATATGAAATTCAATGAGTTTATTCTCAAATGAGATTTTAAGAGAAGTGAGTATGATTCCTGCTTATATGTCAAAATTGAGGATGATTCTAAAATATTCTTATTGTTATTCGTTGATGATTTGCTCCTGTCAGGGACAGTAGAGAGCAAAGTTTCAGAGATTAAAGAAATACTCAGCAATGGTTTCAGAATGAGAGATTTAGGTATGGTTAACCATTATCTGGGTATTGTGATAAACAAAACTAACGATTCTATTACGCTCAACCAGAGTAAATATTTAGAAAATGTCCTTAAGAAATTTGATATGTCAGAATGTAATGCTGTATCTACACCCATGGAGCAAAATTTTAATCATAATTTTCTGGTGCGGGATATATCTGAAAACATTGAAATAGAAATGAAATGTAGACAGGTTATTGGTTGTCTTACGTATGTAATGTTATGCACTCGACCAGACTTGTGTGTGTCAATCAATATACTAAGTAGATATCAGGCATGTGCTTGCAATGAGTTATGGAATGCTCTTAAAAGAATTTTAAGATATGTTAAAGGCACTATCAATTACAAATTAACATATCGGTGTAGTAATAACGATCGATTATGTGGTTATGTAGATGCCGATTGGGCAGGAGATACTGTGGATAGAAAGTCAACATCTGGATATATTTTCTTCTTATTTGGTTGTCTAGTTTCCTGGTCGTCGAAAAAACAAAATACCGTGGCTAAATCCAGCACAGAGGCAGAATACCTTGCATTAAGTTCAGCTTGCAGTGAAGCTTGTTGGCTGCGCTTTGTGTGCTTACATTTTAACGTTGATATTTCGAATGTTATCTTGTATGAAGATAATAAAGCTGCTATTTGTGTCTGTAATAACGAGTAGAAAGGTGGTAGAATGAAACATATAGACATCCATTACCACTTTGTTCGTGAAAAAGTCAGAGATAATACAGTAACACTAGTATATGTCAAGTCCTCCGACCAAATAGCTGACATATGTACCAAGCCTCTTGGAAGTATATTGTTTTCTAAATTCGTTAAATGCTTATGTCTCACATAGAGTTTTTTTAGAATATAATGTTTACTTGTAAGTGCTTTTATTGAGGGGGGTGTGTTTTTATTCTACCTTTTTAGTAAGTAAGCTTTCAATAAAAGCTGTACTGACAAGTAACTTTTGTCATTGTTTTAGAACACAATAAAATACAGTTGACGGAACACTGTTTTTTCTTTATAATAACAGATCGCTACGAGCGAGCGTTTCCGTCTGTTGACATTCCTAATTGTTAACAATTAATATCGCCTCAGCTTTCTCCAGAGTGATGGTTAGAGGGCTGAGAGGTGAAAGTGTAAAAGCACGGGCTTTGTTGGATTCCGGTGCTCAGGGATGTGTTTTGTCTTCTTCGTTGGTTGCACAATTAGGTCTTAAAATTCAACCTCACCCTGAGGGGATCAGGGGTATTGGTGACGTGAAATCAAGTGCCCAAATTGATTGGGGAAGTTCAGTTCACTTTCAACCCTACTTTTTGTTCATACCCGGGCATCACAATGTCAGCCATAGATTTGGATACGGTAATAGGCAGACAAGGACAACCGTCATTTCACATAAATCCGTTCATTTCTATGTTAACGTCTGGTCTGATGAGACCCTAAATTCTACGCCCCAAGTTCGGTTGACGTACTCCTGGGAGCAGATGTCCTAGGCGATTGTTGTTAAAGAACAAACACGTTTCACAGCCAGGTGGTTTGGTTGCCGTACAAACGGTCCTGGGATTTGTTGTGATGGGTCCCGTACATCATGATTCCCTCGCCCCTATTGAAGATGGATCGCCATGTTGGGAACTCGCATGCCAGTGTCGATGCTCTGTTAGCGGCCCTTCAGCGTGAGTTTTGGATTTTATCCGCTGGAGGGGTTATCCGCATCATTGTGTTTCGTTGTATATCGTGTTATAGGTCGAGAGCTACTACTATGCAACCCCATATGGGAGATCTACCTATGGATAGAGTAAAGCCCATCACACACAGTGAAGATAATATATATCACAGAACACAGAAAGAGGTTAGAAAGGCAATCATGCACCGTTTGTACGGGAACCGCTGTCGCCAGTTTTGCTCCCACTTCTTTTCCTTGCACCGCCCATGCAAAGTCGCGCGAAATCGGGCTGAACCAATCACAACGCTCACTGGGCTCCTCATTCACAGAAATTCACTGACGTCCAGAGCCGCGTGTACAAATAACATTATTTTAGTGATTGACATCGATTAATAGCTATCGATATTAAATATTGCCAGCAATTTAACCATTTGAAATATTTAGAAAACCAAAAGATAATTATTACTTTCATTATACGTTTATAATTAATAATAATATTCAAGTAATGTTTTGTTTCTATGTAACAAAATTAAAGCTTTTTAGCTCAAAAATGTTGTAGGTTAGACGTAAAATAAAAGAAAAACTATAATACTAGGTATAATGCACCGGTCAGAAAGCATAAACTAGAATGGATAATCTGACAAACGGACGTGCGGTAGTTTAGTTGTTAGGATATTTTAGTTGGATGGAGAAGTAAATATTTGAAAAGTAAATATTTACCTGTAAATTTGTTTTTTAAAGTACTCAAATCTTCATGTCTTGCATGGCCACCTACCTATGCTAAAATAGTCATATAAATATTATGGTGATATTAAAAATTCTAAGTTGTAAAATTAGTTTAGAATTTGCCCATAATTTTTTTACTAATCGTGAAAATTGAAATTAATTTTACAATTTTAATCTTTGATTACATCGCCGTACTTATATGATTAGGATGTTAGAAAGGGTAGGTGTTAGCTTCGCCAAACATTCTGTATTATCGATAAGTAATAATTATTATTATGGCATTTTAAGTGACAAATAATATGTTATTTTTACTTTATACAAATATTTTAAAATATACATTTATCGATAAAATGTAATGCGTGCGTTTTTTGATTAGCACGGCACTATCCCTTGTACTGCGACTACTGCGTTAATGCTCATTAAGCCAAATGCGTCACTGCCGAAAGCAGTGTACTACATTACGCGCTCTAAGTAATATGGCAAAAATCGCGGGCGTACATTGCCGGTAATGTATATTTTTTAGAAAAATATTATGTAACTTATCGTTATGATCAGTTTTGGTGGATTTTGACATTATGATCTATGGAATATGGTCATTATGATTAAGAGCGGGCATAAAGCTAGAAAAATATCAGATTTCACCCGCGCGCCTCATACGTTCCGCTCTCGACCATCGCAGCGACAACGTCGCCGAAAGTCGCTCCCTCTTCATAATATTTTGTGCGATCGCGCACAGTATACCCTACACAAGCAGATTAAATTGGCTAAGTGCGAGTCGGACTATGTATCTGTACTTTGCAATGTGAATATAAAATACTTTTCGCTGGTGATGAGTAAAACGAAAAGGTAAGTAATATAATTATTTTTTTTGTATATGTACGTTACTTAAGATAATAATTGCTTTATTTACAGTTACCTGCTAAGCACTCATCGGATAATCTATATAGGTATGAACATACTTCAAACACAAAAATACTTTATTTTTATTTTATTTATAAGGAATAACAAACAGCTGTCACAGTCAGTCTTAAATTAGAGTATAACTAATAGATACTAGAAACTAGTAACAATAATCTTATTTATTGTGAAGCCCATACCGTTATCCACGGATTGTTATAATGTGTTACTCGATATGTACGAAACAAAGTGCATTTCTAGTTGTATATAAAAATAGAAGTAATTGTAAACAAAACTGCTTTTACATTCATATAAGAAGATACATACTAAAATCTATATAAAAAATATACACAGTTATTTTTTTATCACCCTGGAAAATTTTAGGGACGCTTCAGGACGACACTTCAGGATACATCCATTATTATGTAAAAAAAATAAAAAACATGAAATCAAAAATTTAAAAAAAATACAAAAATTTCAAAAAATTCTGCTCTGAACTAGTGCAGCATTTTTGGATTTTTTAGAAAATTTATATAAAATTAAGTGTTATTTTTTTTCATATTTAAATCATTCTAATACCATGTCGTAAAGCATCCCTTTAATTTTATAAAAAAAATAGCAGTGTATGTATATATTGAAATGATGGTAATAATTTTTCGTTCAGCTTGTCTACTTTGTAAAACATTAAAAACATGTCTTTTGAATTTTGACTCTGATTCTGAGAATATATCTACCTTTGAAAATACTTTGAAAATAGCACATATAATATTATATCAACAATCGTAAAGAGACCAAACCAATAATAAAATTGAGTAGAATGTACATGTGTGCTGCAGTGCCTAAAAGGGTCGAGGCTCAGTGGGGACTTTTGCCCTAAAAGGACAAAACACTGATTTTCAGCCATCACCTTAGGGAGTGAGACCATATTACTAAGTAAGCAACATTTTGCTTTGCACAGGTTAACCGTCAAAGTCGGTCTATTATATCTCAGAGACTATACTTGTTTAATTTGCTCCCATAGGGGGGCGTGGGATGGCCGAGTGCAACTCGGCGGACCGCTTGCGTGGCCCAACGCGTCATGCGGTACAAGGTGAAGTCTCCTCTTCTTTTCAAAAAGTGGTAAGACTCTTGCCTGAGGATGTGATGTGGTCAGTCTGATCCACATTAAATGGCAGTGAAGGGGCGAAGTTTCGCCATGACGTTTGGTGGATGTGTCACTATTGATGCTCCATGAGCTTCGGCTCTCTTGCGCGGCGGTAGATATAATGATGTCTGCCGTCGGGCAAACCCGTTACCCACATTGAGTGGACCGGGGGCCGGGCCGACGCATTGAGCGTTGGGCCAAGTGGAAGAAAACCACATTAAAAAATTACCCCAAATCCTAAGGTATGGTCCGTGCCGATAGGATGAATGGCTGGAGGGAGTCCAGTCCCGAACGGCCTCCTCAGGGAGCTTCCCCTTAAAAAGCAATTATGGAATTCGGTGTTGAAAAACAAACACACCAGGGGGTGTCAGTCCCCCCCGTAGGACCGCGCAAGGCGGCTGCGGGCAGCCGGGAGTATCTGGTGCCGTGCCACTCGAGTTCCACCATGGATGCGTCAGTAACTGAATATGAACCCGTTGAGAGCGGGCCGTCGCCGGTATCCGGGCCGGTTGGCGGAAATAATGTATACGAGGCGAGTGGGAGAGTTGATGAAGGAGGAGGAGCTAAGCTCAATAGTTGTGGGGGATATACGGCGCCGAATGCTACCCGTACACGGTACGGAAAATCGGACGGATGTGCTGTCTCGAGCTCAGAAGAGACAGTCCCAAAAACGAGGCCGAGGCCGCCCGCCCACTACCGGAAAATACGTAGGCTTAGCGAAAGCAAAAAAAGCTAACGCTCTGCTCCAGGAGTCCCTAAGGCAGCAGGCGGAAAATGAGTCTGCAGATGAGCTAACCCGGCATCAACTTCGTTTGCAGTCCGCTGCTTCGCAGCGATCTGATGCGTCGGACCTGCTCTTTGTTGAAGAGCAGGGAGAGACAGGAGCCAACAGACTCTATAAGTCGGTGCAGGATGCGTTGGCCAATATTCTCGAGGTCGCCACTAAATCCAGCCATCTCAAGGGTACAGATCAGAAGGTCCTCAAGTCCTCCGTGACGGGCATTCAGGAGTGCATAGATCATTCCCCGAGTTTGAACTTTTCCTCGGTGAGCTCGGAGCGGCCTTCCGGCGGATTCCTGCGTCTCTCTCGGTTATTGTGATGGGGGACTTCAACTCCAAGTCTGCTGCTTGGGGTTCCCGCATCACTGATCGTCGTGGCTCTGCAGTTGAGGCCTGGGCGGAGAGATACGGGCTAGTGTGTTCCAACCGAGGTTCAGCTTATACGTGCGTACGTCGACAGGGTGGGTCAGTGGTGGACTTAACGTTCACCACCCCTGCTTTAGCTATATGCGTCCGAGACTGGCGGGTCACGGACGCTGAGACCTTGTCGGACCATGTTTACAGCAGGTTCGACTTGGTTCTGCCACGCGCTATAAATTCCTCTACACCGCCTTTGGTCAGCCCGTTTCCCAAGTGGTCACTGACCAAACTGGGCTACCCGCTCCACTGTTGGACCGGCGAACATAGATGAGGAGGCCGTCTCATTCCAGCGGTCCCTGCACAGGATATCCGATGCGGCAATGCCTCGAATCCGCCGTCGCCCACTTGATAGAAACGCCGTTTATTGGTGGTCGGAGGATTGCCGGCCTCCGCGCTGCATGCAATAGCAATCGCCGAGAGCTGGCTCGTTACCGTCATCGGACTAGATTAGGTAATAGAAACTCCGAACTGGAGGCTCTGTTGCATGACTATTTTCAGAGCCAAAACACAAGCGTGCCAAGAGCTACTTGATAGCCTCAACAACGATACGTGGGGTCGTCCATATCGTGCAGCGCGCAACAAGTTGCGTGGGCAGGGCCCACCGGTTGCTGAAACTCTTTCTCCACAGCTACTTCGGAACGTTGTTGAAGCCCTATTTCCGGATAGATCTGAACACGTGCCTCCACCAATGACTCCGGAAAATGGCGAGTTGACGTATGATCCGCAGCCTCCGCCCCTAGAGATCTCCAACACAGAGTTCGACGCTGCGCTCCGTAAATTGCGAGGCAAACGGACTGCCCCGGGTCCAGACGGGGTCCATGGCACAGTCCTGGCCCTCTCTTTGGTGGAGTTAGAGCCACGCCTTCGCAGGCTTTTTGACGCGTGCCTCTTCGCAGGTCGTTTCCCCCGAATTTGGAAACAGGGCAGATTGGTGCTCCTCCGAAAGGCTGGTCGCCCGGCGGAATCGCCCTCCGCGTACCGGCCCATTGTCCTTTTGGATGAAATCGGTAAGCTGTTGGAGCGCATTGTCGCTGGCCGGATCGCAAGTCACTTATCGACGAATGGTCCGGATCTTGCGGATACACAATACGGGTTCCGGGAGGGCCGATCGACAATTGACGCAATCTTACGCGTTAAGTCCCTCTCCGATAACGCAACCACCCACGGTGAGGTTTTGCTGGCGGTGTCACTTGACATCGCCAATGCATTCAACACCCTGCCGTTTGAGTGCATCACCGAGGCGCTCCGATACCACGGAGTGCCCCTGTACCTAAGACGGCTTATCGCAGACTATCTGCAAGATCGGGCCGTTGTCTGTCAGATGAGTGACGGTGGCCTCCTCGTAAGGCGAATGGTTTGTGGCGTTCCACAGGGGTCGGTTCTGGGCCCACTACTGTGCAACATCGGTTATGACTGGGCCCTCAGAGGGGTTTTGTTGCCTGGCGTAAACGTAACCTGTTACGCCGACGATACGTTGGTGCAAGTGGTCCGCCGCATCCAAAGGCTTGGGCTTCAGGTGGCTCTCGGTAAAACCGAGGCTATCCTTTTTCATGGTCCAAGGCGAGGACCGCCTGCGGATGCAGCTCTTGAATTGGATGGGTGTCGGGTACTTGTAGGTTCAACACTTAAGTACCTGGGCCTCGTGCTGGATTCGAGGTGGAAGTTTTCACCTCACTTTCGCCAGCTGGGCCCCAAACTTCTGAGGGCAACTGCCTCCCTTGGGCGCCTTTTGCCCAATCTCGGCGGGCCGGGTGATACATGCCGCCGCCTATTTACGGGGGTGGTGCGGTCAATGGCCCTTTAAGGTGCCCCTATATGGGTCAATGCCCTGTCGGCTACAAACAAGGCTCTGCTAAGACGTCCACAGCGGGTCATGGCCGTCAGGGTTATTCGAGGGTATCGCACCGTTTCCCACGAAGCAGCGTGCGTGATGGCGGGTACCCCACCATGGGAGCTGGACGCCTCAGTTTTATACGAGGTGTACCAACAGAGTGCGGCCTTCCGTCAGGCAGAAGGCTTGAGACGAGTGACGCCTGACATTGTAGAGCGCTGGCGTAAGTCTGCGCAATGTCGAGTTCGCCGGCGATGGCGTGGGCACCTAGCAGAGCCGGTCTTCGGTCACAGAACCGTCGAGGCAATCCGGCCTGTCCTTAGACGCTGGACGGAGAGGCATCACGGGGTGCTGACCTTCCAACTCACGCAGATCTTGTCGGGGCACGGGTGCTTCGGTAAGTATCTGCACAATATTGCTCGAAGGGAGAGCACCCCGCGGTGCCACGAGTGCGGGGCAGACGAGGACGACGCGCAGCACACGCTAGAACATTGCCCGGCATGGGCTGTTCAGCGGGCCGCCCTCGTCACCGATATCGGGGGTGACCTGTCTCTGCCGGCCGTCGTCGAGAACATAGCCAGTAGTGAGATATGTTGGAGGGCGTTTGCCTCCTTCTGCGAGGAAGTCCTTGCACAGAAGGAGGCCGCAGAATGGGTTCGCGAGGACGATCCTAATGCTGACCCGTCTCGCAGGCGGCGGCCGGGTAGGAGGAGGCGAACTTACGCCCTCCACCAGCTGCCAGAGGGGTCGCGGTGACGGAGTGGGGTTCCCGTCACTCGTACTAATAACCCCCCATGCTGAGGGGGTGCCTGAAAGCGCTCCACAGACACTCCCTACTCTTGAGAGGAGCTCGATTTAGTCGGGCAGCATCGCTCTCGACACACAAAGCGATTGCGAGAAGTACCCTTTGTGTATCGAGAATGCGATTTGACGGAGCCCCCCAGTATTTTTAGTGGGTATGCCTTGATTAGCGGGGTGAGTCCCACATAACCGCAGCTGGGCCCCATTCCCACTGCGGTAGATATAAAATCTTTTTTAACTGGGTTAAAAAAAAAAAAAGGTTTACGCAGTACTTGGATCGCCTCAATAATAATAAACTGTATTTCAAATCATAGTCGAAACCAATATGGGAAAAATAGGAGAGAAATTGATACTCACTTATCTTTTATGGACTTTGGTAGTCGGAATATTGTTAAAAGTTGAATATGATCTGAAAAAAAAACAAAAAAAATTTCGCCCTATTCACTTATTTTTATATCACAGTGTTATTTACGTCTAACAATAAAATACAATAATTTGAACGATTAAAGTAACGAATTGCCTCAAATTTTTACCGCAAATTTGATCCAGTTTTGATTAGTAGTTTAAACCTCAAAATAAAATTTGACAGTTAATTAAGTAAATGTAAGTCTTTACTAAAAATCTACACAACATTAATGTCAAATTATTGAACAATCGCAATAAACTTACAAAGTTGATGAGAGATTTCTGCTTACAGATTTAACTGGATCGCATGCTTGTGCGTTATTACATTCTGCAGCAACTCTAAAATACAAAATTACTATAAATAAGAAATACCAAATAAATAAACAAAATTCTTTTACTTTTCTCTCCAATTATATAACCCAATAAATAAAGTATCATAAAGAATTTGTGGTATGGGTACACATAAATAAATAAATATAAATAAAGCAAAAATAAATATAAATAAACATACATGATTTGAGGATATACATAATATTCATGTTCATCACAAAAAATCTGCCTCGACCGGAATCGAATCCGGGGCCATTGGCGCCTTAGACTGCGTTCTGACCACAGCGCTAGACAGTCGTCACTAAATATGTGAAGTATGGATATGTATGGATACGATAATTTCGCGTCAAAATGTTAGTACTATATAAAGTATAACTTCAGATACTGTCACCAGCGTCCAACACGCGAGTAGTCAAAAGCATCGATTTGTTTTGCATACACTACCCGCGCCGACGTTGTACCGCTTGTACTTTGTACTCGTATTATGTTATGATATGAGCAATGAGCGTCGGTGGCGCTGTGGACTCGGCACTTGCCTTCCAATCGGGAGGTCTGGGTTCGAGACCGCCATGTACCACTGTTTTTTTTCGTGTCGAAATTCATATTTACATTTGTCTGACGCTCCTACGGTGAAGGAAAACATCGTGAGGCAACCTAGATACATCTGCGAAGAAATTCAAAGGTGTATGTGAAGTCGACCAATCCGCAATGGGCCAGCGTGGTTGACTAAGGCCTAATCACCCTAACATAGGTACATAGGGTAGGCTCTCGAGCCCCTCGGTGGGGACGTATATGAGCTGTGATGATGATGTTATGATAATTATGACCACTAAAGTCGACGGCAAGAGTCAATATTGTAAGGTGAAACTACCTACTTACAAAAAGATATGAGGCAAACAATAAAAGTAAAGTAATAGGTACCTTTCGTTTCCGTTTTTCTTATTGTAATGTAATGTTGTTAGTTAATGTTGTTGTGTATAATAATAAATAAAAATAATATAAAAAAGGGGCCTTCTACAATAAGCCATACATTGAGTTTTTGACTTCTTAAGTACTCTTTTAGACAATTTTCTTTTATTTTTTTTATTTGCCATGATTTTATCGATGTATTTTCTCGGGTGGGGGAGCACAGAAACACAGTTTACTCGTCTCAACGGAGCGATCAAGACTGATTGTTGAAACAAAACATGCCTGTTACCTCTGGTCAGGTGCGACAGACGATAGCGTTCTGCGCGGAATAAGAACGCTGTAAGCGCCGAATTAGTTTTATTTTAATTACTCGTAAAATAAACATTATTTTTGAAAATCGCTAGTACGGTTCCTGGGTAATATAGTTTTATATTATATATTAAAATATTGACGCAGTTATATGCATCTCATTGAAAAACAATCGATTTTGCTTGAAAATAACTATTAGTAACTTCGCGATTTTTTTCTATCGATAAAATATGATGATTTTATGTTTTCACTCAATCCGTTCACTTACAAATATAGTTAAATATCTATTTTTAAAAAATGGGGTAGTTCGTTATTCAATTTCAAGTGTAAATATCAAATCTACGATTTGCAATTTAGCTTTATACCCCCTCTTAATTTACTACTTACCGATGAAAAGAAGTTCCTTCTTTAGCTACATTTGACACCTGACTTCTTGTTTTAGTACAAGTAATTATAGTACAAGAAGGCATTTTTTTTATATTTATAGCGCCGCGCTTCACGATACACTCACTGTAGTTGTCCGTCAGTGATTAAACAACGCGTTCGCATTGCGGGGCCACAAGTATGAGCATTTAGTCATAGTTGTGGCTACGCGTACCCCGCCCACATAGCCCTTCTAACCTCTTTCTGTGTTCTGTGATATATATTATAGCATCTAATATAAAAATATATTATCTTAAAGGACCACACACAGCTAAGATACGATAATATATCGCAACTGCATCATTGTATTAGAGCCAGTCTTGCGAGTCGCCGGTTTCGTTCCTTATACAGAGTGTTTTTTTTTGCCATGAACCGCATACAAATCTGACTGCTGTTGCTAGATGTATAAGTACTTGACAGGTCGTCTGATGACGAATGGGACAGTGAATTTGATTATATATGTATTGCGTCGAGAAGAAAAAATTAAATGTAAAAAACCTTTTTAAAAACAAGCTTTTACTTAAATGCGCTAAAAATAAAAAATAAACTTTTACACTAAAACTTTTACTTATAAATTCATTTCACATTTGACACAATTTATATGACATAAAAGCTTGTCGCGAGATTTACTTGTGTGTAGTAACTTAAAAGTACTTAAAAGAGTACTTTTAAGTACCTACTTGTATTTACTTCGTTTGAAAATTCTAATGGATAAAATTATTCACATCAAATTATTTAATTTACTTGTTTATCTACAAAAGTAAATCTCGCGACAAGATTTTATGTCATAGTATAAATTGTGTCAAATGTGAAATGACGTTATAAGTAAAAGTTTTAGTGTAAAAGTTATTTTTTAATTTATAACGCATTTAAGTAAAAGTTTGTTTTTAAAAAGGTTTTTTACATTTAATTTATTTTTTACTTTTTATTTATCACTGGACACGTTTCTTAGTTTGTTCATCTCATTCAACGCATCATTGTTGCAAGGTCGACACAATTTATATGACAAAAATCTTGTCGCGAGATTTACTTTTGTAGATAAACAAGTAAATTAAATAATTTGATGTGAATAATTTTATCCATTAGAATTTTCAAACAAATTAAATACGAGTAGGTACTTAAAAGTGCTCTTTTAAGTACTTTTATCTACACTCATGTTCTAATTCTAATATTAAGAACTCAACACTAATATTTTAAAGGCATAACTTAAAGCCCTTGGCCTTTTACAAATTACATTATAATACAGGTTCGCCATACAAAACCAGTACTTTAATGTAACTCGAATTCCAATAAAATACAGTTCGATTGACGAAGCCCGACCAAGGAGGTTTTGTCACAATTTTCTTTTGTGCCAGTATATTGTCTATGGCGGCGCGTGCAACAGCGCATGCGCGGTAGAATGTTGGTGTTGGCGCCATTTCTCCGCCATAAATGAGTTTGATTTTGTTTTAATTTTGTGTCTTTTATTTAATTTAGGTAACCACTGATTGCATGAGTGTAGATAAAGTAGTGTATGAAATTGCACATAATTAGGTCTTAGAACACTCGAGTGGTACTATTAAAATTTTCGGCAAGCCTCGAATTTTAAACACACACTAGTGTTTTAAGACCCCCTATTATGTGACTATTTCATAAACTACTATTAAGTTACTACACACAAGTAAATCTCGCTACAAGCTTTTATGTCAGATAAATTGGGTCAAATGTGAAATGAAGTTATAAGTAAAAGTTTTAGTGTAAAAGTTTATTTTTTATATTTAGCGCATTTAAGTAAAAGCTTGTTTTTAAAAAGGTTTTTTACATTAAATTTTTTCTTCTCGACGCAATACATATATGATCAAATTCACTGTCCCATTCGTCATCAGACGACCTGTCAAGTACTTATATATCTAGATTCTAGCAACAGCAGTCAGATTTGTATGCGGTTCATGGCAAAAAAAAACACTCTGTATAAGGAACGAAACCGGCGACTCGCAAGACTGGCTCTAATACAATGATGCAGTTGCGATATATTATCGTATCTTAGCTGTGTGTGGTCCTTTAAGATAATATATTTTTATATTAGATGCTATAATATATATTATCTTCACTGTGTGTGATGGGCTTAATGTAAAATATATATTATATTAACTGTGTGTGGTGCTCCATTGAAATGTAGGGTTAGCGATACGTCGCAGATAAGATATATTTTATAGTATCTTCATTGTGTGTGATGGGCTTTACAGAGAGTAGGCCCTTTGCTAGAATTGGAACAGATTTTGCTGGTCATTTCATGGTAAAACCATCGCGACTGCGAAACGCCAAGTGCTACTAAGCATATTTGTGTGTGCGGTTGAAAGATGTTTATTAATTTCTAAAGGAAAACCAGGTAGACATTGGAACCGCCCTCTCTCAAGGTAGTTTAAGCTGGAAGTTCAGTCCTCTAGCTTGTCCGCACTGGGGTGGAGTGTTTGAGGCATGTGTAAAGGCGGCCAAGACTTGCCTGTATCGCGTTTCCCGTTAATCAATCTGACCATTGATTTTAACGATATACCCAGAATATAGACAAATACGACAGTGTTTTTATTTTTTTGATATCTTAAAAAGCGACCGAGTTATAAGCATTCAAAGTTGCCGTGCCGTCCGGATTTATAAAGCGAGTCGCGGAACGTTGATGACGTCACACATCGACCGCGCGGCCTGACGTACTTCGTTAGCTCTGTGCTAGTGTGCTACTGGTGCGCGCGATTTTACGTGGCTGTAAGATGTGAATCAACATTATGCCATATAATAAATACTACGAGTATGTAGTACCTTTGTATACAAATTCAACTAGGTATTAAAACGCCTACAAAACTATTTTTTGAAGTGCCAGTGAATGCCAAAAGGCGTATAAAGTGGATGAACGTTATGAAACGGGCCCTAAGACCGTTGGATTTTGTTGTGATGACCATTTCGATGTAAGTAAAATAATAATATTTTTTTTTTATATTCACAATGGCTTACATTATAGGTACTACATCTTATTTTCTTACAACTATATTTTATTTAAATGACAAGCCTGTATGACAAAATTCCGGCCCTCCACCCTCTAGGATTAAATCAAACTAAATAAACATATTAAATACTTAGATAAAAAAACATTTTCATAATAAATTTATACATATTACCTACATTATTATTATTTTTTTTATTATAATACTGATGTAATTAGATATTCTAAGCTTCGGGGTACCTATTACCTACTAGAAAGTAAGCTGTATTACGAGGTTTTTTGGTGTAATGTTTTCTTTTTGTCACTTTTTAAACCACATAGGTATGTATGATTAAATATGTTGACTTTTGTTGACGGTAAAATGAAGGTCACAACAAAAGTCAACATGGGTACCCAATTTTATAGAAAAACTAGCGGCCGCCCGCGGCTTTGCCGCTTGGTGTTTGGTTTCTTTATCGCGCCACAGCAGCGCCTTCTGGCGACGCGATGAATAGTAGCTGAGCTGCTGGGTGTTTTACGTGAATCCTGATGGAATAAATAAATTTTTGCTGGATGAAATCTCTTTTTCTGTAGGTACCTCTGACAACGTGTATATGCCAAATTTCAAGATGATCGGTTGAGCATTTCAGATGTGAAAAAGTGACAAATATAAATCAATAAACTAATTCACTTTCGCATTTATAGTATTAGATGGGATAGGATACTATTCATGTTACCTAAACATGTACACCTACCTATAGACTCACCCGTTAGTAGGCACCTACTAACTTTTGAATGAGTATCTTAGTCAAAGTCAAAGTCAAAGTATTTATTCACACAAGGCATGGTAAAAATGGTAACAAAATGAGTAGCTGAACAGCACGTCTTACCAACTTGTGGCATGTGAATGTCAGTTTACAATTACATAATTTAAATTTTCGTATTATATTTTGTATTACTATTATATGTCATTTTACTATATTACTATACCTAATAATTATATTACTCTTACATGTTAATTAAATTATTATAATAAAATGTCAGTCATTTTTAATATTATTTATGCTTATAAGTCAAATAATCTGTAACCGAATAAAAACAATTTGTAACTAGCCAATTAAATAAAGTTTTGTTAAAAAGTTTACCGTTAAGTTCTTTGATGCTTTGGGGTAGGTTATTGTAAATTCGAACACTCATGGCATGGCTATTTCGGCTGTACAAATTTGTTTTCATTTGTGGTATCGCTAACTGTCCCACATATCTATTACTATATTTATACCGATCTTCAAATTTTTCAAAAAGTTCAGCATTGGCTCTAACAAATTTGCATGATTCGAATATATATAAACTAGGCAATGTTAATAATTTGTATTTCTTAAATATTGGAGTACATGGTGTCCATGGAGGTACATTAAATATGGCACGGATACATTTTTTTTGGGCTATAAATAGACTATTTACTTTTACAGCATTACCCCACAAAACTATTCCGTACCGAAGAAGAGACATAATGTAATCCTTGGTAGGCCATTATTGCGGTTTCATAATCTGTTATTCTTGATATTTTCCATAAAGCAAATATGAACTTGTTAATTTTATTGTTTAAATGTTCTACATGTGATTTCCATGAACAATTTTGATCAAGTTTTATACCAAGAAAATTAGTTTTAGTACATTCTTCTATGGCTTCGTTTTCGTAAGTTATGTTAAGATTAGGACATTTACGTTTCCGATTGAAAAAGTGAACAATTTTAGTTTTGGAAATATTAGCTGTAAGATTGTTTTTTGTCAGCCACTCTATACATTTCATTGCTGTATTATATATCTCTTTGCCATGTTCACTAATATCTTTGTTGCCTAATACAATAGACACGTCGTCGGCAAATAATGTACAGTGATATTTAGTAATGTCTGGCAGATCGTTAATATAGATGAGAAACAGTAAGGGTCCCAAGACACTCCCTTGGGGTACACCGTATTTATTTACTCTAAAAGAAGACCTATGAGTTGTAATCTCACTCAGTTCATTCATACCATTTATCTCAACACATTGATTTCTGTTAAGTAGATAGCTTTTAATCCACTCAAATGCAGGACCCCTGATTCCGTAAAAGTAGCATTTATTTAAAAGTGCGTTATGACAGACACAGTCAAATGCCTTGCTCATGTCGAAAAAGATAGCAGAGACACATGTACTTTGATCTACGTGTTTAAGGATTTCTTGAACTATTTTGAAACCTGCTAGAGTAGTTGATTTCCCTTTTTGAAATCCATTTTGATTGATATTGATTATATTAAACTTATTCATGTATTCAGTTATTCTCTTGTGCATAGCCTTTTCAAATATTTTGGATAAGATTGGTATCAACGTAATAGGACGATAGTTTTTTACATCCAAGGTGTCATTTTTTTTATATATTGGTTTCACTAATGACAACTTTAAAGATTCAGGGAAACAGCCTGCTTCAAATGACCAATTCACTAGATAACAAAGTACCTCAATAATATCTCCACAACAACGTCGTAAGACTGTCGTGGCGATACCGTCATAGCCTACAGCTCATGTATTATTCAAGGACATTACTATTTTTATAATTTCATGACAATCGCAGGGTTTTAGAAATATACTAGATTTGTATGTATTTCGATTGTCTAATCTGCTTTTTATTCCGTCTTGTGTCGGTGTAGCTTCAGGAAGATTTGTATAATATTCATTAAATATTTCTGCAACCTTTCCGGGATCAGATACAATAGCATCATTTGTATGTTTTCAGTAATAAGTGCTGGACCTTTATTATTAATAATACTCCATGAGGATTTACATTTATTTTTGAATTGTTCATGTATTTAATGTTAATTATCTTTTGAGAAGTATTTATAATTTTTTTTAGTAGTTTATTATAGTTAAGATATCTAGATTTTGAGTCAGAAGTTTTATTTTTATAGTAATGAAAACGAAGTTGCCTTTTAGTGATACATGATTTTCTAATACCTCTGGTTATCCATTTAGATTTTTTACCCCTATTTGTTATTTTAATTTTTACCATAGGAAAACACAGATTAAATAGCAAGGTAAACATATCATGAAATTTGTTGAAAGCATTTGTAAAGTCTTTTTCCTCATACACGTCACTCCAGCTCAGACTTTGAAGATAAGATAAATTTTTGTATGTTATCTTCCCCCAAATCTCGTCTCCATAAAAACCATTGTCTAAGAGGAACTACCTTATTATCAGTAGGAATTTTTAATACTTGTCCTGTTTCATGGTCTGATAACCCTAATCTAAGAACTGAACCTACGGCATTATTATTATTACTTATTATCAGATCTAAACAGGAGTTTTGTCGTGTAGCTTCACTTATGTGCATTGTTAAGTTATAATTCTTAATTAATTCTTTTAATTTATTTGTATTGTCATCGGATTCAAGAATATTAATGTTAAAGTCACCCGTTATTACAATAGTCCTGTTCCTTTTTCTACGTAAGATAAATAATAAATTTTCTAATTTTTCTAAAAATATATTAATTTCATTTTTTTTATTTTTTGAGCTTGATCGACGATATATGCAAATAATAATGAGTTTGTATTGAGGAACATCTATGCCACAACATTCAAACACATATTCAGTAGCTAGATCTTTTGTAAGCGACAACTCACTATACTCTAAATGGGGGTTTGATAATATACACGTGCCACCACGCCTTTCTTTTTTCCCGCTGAAAGCAGTAGCAACTTTGAAGTCTTTAATTTTTAAGTTACATTCTTCACCCGCTTTGACAAAAGTTTCGCATAAGCAAATGAAATCAACACTACATTCAACCTGTTTGAGTTCATCACAACAAACTTCAAATTCATCCAGTTTACCTAGTACACCTTGAATGTTTTGATGTAGTATTATGATCATATTGTTTTTATTAACGAAAGGAATTATTGAATTGTATTGAGTGCGGTGAAGGCTGTATCATCGGACCGAAGTGTTCACTACTAGTCATAGGTCCTACTCTTACCGTGGAATAATAGTCTAAAATAGATTTTTGTAAGTAACGCGTATTTGATTCCTTACGGTTTCTCATTGTATATTTTATTTTACTGACATTATTATAGGTTTTTAAACATAGGAATTTTTTGTCATAATCTGTACAATCAATTATATAATTTAATTTATTACCAATTAATGTTAAGTTATTATTATAAGGTCTATATTTTAAATTCTGATTAATGTCAATAAATTTACAATTTTAAATTATTACATAATATCTTAATATTCTGATTTAAGTGGAAAGTATTTAGGTAATTATTTTCTATAACACTTAAGACTAAAACACATATGTTAGAGAACTTTTTAAGGAAGCAACTCAGTTCAATGAGCACCTTCATAGGATTCTTATCATTCTCTCCAACGAGCAGTATGAGTTTGTCGTCAGATCCTAGGTTCAATGTATAGCCATTCTTCAGAATTTCTTCTGTGGTAGCTTGAGGTTTAGTAAAGCTGCTAATGACATATTTATCGTAGTTCGTGTTACTTCTTTGTTTAATAATTGGTGGAGGTGTGGCATATGGTTGTAATGGGGCTGCGGCAAAGCTGCTTGAGAACACAAAGCTCTTGATGCATGGATGTAATCTGCTTTTTGAGATCATTGTTCTCCATTATTACATTTTCCAGCTCATGTTGCATACTATCCAAACTCTCTTTTAGTGCCAAAATTTCAGATTTCATATCTTCCATTTCAGATGTGAATATATTGGTAGACAGATCCAAACTTTTCCCTAATATTTCATTAGATGACGATGGGCTAAGTGAGCAATTTATGTTTTCTAATGAAACAGCCTTTATTAGAGGTTTTCTGAGAGTCACGTTGCGGTTAGCTTCTTTCGGACTTGACATTTTAATTTAATTAAGGTTTAAATTTCCCGCCTTAAAATATTTTTAGTCAGGAGCTAATTTCCCCAAATTACAGTTTTTTTTTGCACTGGTAACACTTGCGTTTACAAGGGAAACTTATTCTGATAGTTGGCAACACTAGTCTTAGTAAAGGACATGTCCTTTTTTGGGCCACATATTTTAAACACCACAACTCAATATTTTTTGTATAGAGTTCTTAAAATCTTACACTTTTAAGAAAAAATTAGACCGTTTTAGCCCTGCAAATCAGAGAAAAAATTAATTGTTTTCAAAACTAACGTTACGTGAAATGGAACAGAATTTGTCAAATAGTGTGTAAAGGAACAACAAAAAAAAGCTATGGCACGAATGAGTTTGGCCAAATGGGTGATACCAGAGCCGTAAAAATAGTAAAAAAAAGTGATAGCTGACAGCTGACATATGATAACTGATAGTTTAGCAAACAAATTCAAATCTGACTGATTTTTGATTTACATTTTTGCAAATGATAATTAGTTGCAACGATTATCTAATGCATAATCTTATATATCAATCTATACAAGAGACGTTAAACCTAAATCGTAACTTACCGGCACCTCTGTCTTCAAAATAAATCACTCACAA
This sequence comes from Schoenobius gigantellus, assembly GCA_963935595.1. Lineage (NCBI taxonomy): Eukaryota > Metazoa > Arthropoda > Insecta > Lepidoptera > Crambidae > Schoenobius > Schoenobius gigantellus. Next base: position 24,557,523 of record OZ012547.1, read on the forward strand.
GCGCGGATCCAGCCCTCGTAATAGGTTGTGGTCACAGACACCCGAAAATACATACAAAACCATTGCCCTGACAAAGATACATTGTTTTTTTTTGTATTAGATATAGTGTCATCAGCCTATAGTTCCTAAAAGACCTTAAAAGTGTGATGTCACAAGTATTTTTCTTTTTTGTTTGCTTGTGGGTTAAGTGATTTGCGAATGAAAGGGAGATAAACTCAAATGCGGTTTGATACATTCATGCTCTATCTCCCAGAGTGTAAAATTGGGAAGTGGGATGATGGCAAGGGTGCGCTGGGTGTTATGATGAACAGAAGTGTTGTTAGGAAGGATGGAAGGAAGAAAGGAAGCAAAAAGAAGGGAGAGAGGGTTTCTGACGAACATCACAAGTATATTAGGGTTGTGGGCATGCCCATCGTGCCCACAACGGTGGATCCACGCTTGACACTCAATATTATGATGCTGTTGTTACCCTCTAAAATAGACAAAGATTAGAGTGTAGCTAATTGGCTTTATAGGATAATTAAACATTGTAACTTCTTATGCATATATTACTTAATAAACATGTTACATGATTATTATAAAATAAAACAATGGTTTTTTTGCAATGTTTATTTTAATCAATTCAATTTATTCCAAACAAATAACTGACAATATCTGTATAAAATATCTAGATCAATAAATATGAATGCTTAAATACAAAACTAAAAACTGTTTTAAAAGAATGAAATTCCTCATTTGAATATGGAATTATTATCTATATCTCATGAGTTTATTTTATAGTGGAAAATAACAATGATTCTTTTCTGCCATTTATTTAACTTGAACCTGGTTTAATTTGCACAATGTTTAATCTGGCTTTTTTGCTAATGTTGCTACGAAGGATCACCAACTCCTAGATACATCAATTTAACATTGAATTTGTAGCAGACAGTTCCATTATCTGATACATTGTTGATAACAGGAAAAACAAAAGCGAGGCAATGCAATACTGACTATACTTATATTTAAAAAAAAATATTACTGTCAATAATCATCAAGAGATGATGATGGCACACTTTTGCTTCCCACATTGTCACAATTAGGCACAAAACAATGGGTTGATGTATCAGAAGTGCGCCTGTAGTCTTGAAGTGTTAAAGTGTTTGAAACAGATTTAACATCAAATGTATCAAAGCTAGGTTGACTAAGGTCAGGAACAGAGCTTGACCTGCTTTCTGATAAGCCGCCTTCGTCATTAAGTTCAGATCCAATATGTTGGTGAGCTTCGCCAGCATGCATTACAAGCACGAGCATTAATGGGAACCTAAAAATGATCAGTTTTATTAGACTTTACTATAGACATAAACATAAAATAAATGCAATATTGCTTTTTTCCTTAAATGGTCAATAAGAGGTGCTTCATTCTAGAACAAGTAGGTATAGTAAGTGTAAGAATATGAATAAAATTGATTAAAATAATATTGTTATAGTGAATTAATGCAATGATTTATATAAGGATGCTGATAAAATAAAACTTACCAGATGTGGGTTAATTATACTTACTATAAAATGTATTCAGCCGTCCCAATGTGTCATCATCATCATCATTATTTCAGCCAAGAGACACCCACAGCTGGACATAGGCCTATAGGCATAGGCACATAGACAATGTGTACATAATGGCAATGATTGTCAGCCTATTTGCCTTGATATTGATATTCTACAACATATACAAACTGACTGGTGCCCTATTTGTCAGTCTCCAATATTGCATCGACCTCTGATAGTTAATTCCAATGACAAAAGTTCAAAGCACTCTTGGCATAGATGATTTCCATCTACTACCTGAAATATAGGTTATTAAGAGGTCAATAAAAAGAAAAAGCTAATAGAATTGCATATAAATTAAGTTTTTGTTTACTATGACATTACCTCATGCATGTTCAGTCCATTTTTCAATAATGGATACATATAGTCTTGGCTCATATCCATTACATTGTAATGATAATGTTGATTTGAAACATTAATATTACAGATAGTGTAGTGTGCCATAGTGGAAATTACCTGAAAAAGTTTATAAGCATTAGGTAATAAAAAACTATAAATTATCTTTAATTTATTATTTGATATAATAACATACTTTCTATATTGGTTCGTATGATGGCTCAATTTGTATTTTGTAGTATCGGCAATACTCACATTCAATTTTCGTTCAGGGTAATAGGTTATAAAATCAAACGGTATCCAAATCGAAAAGATATCCAGTTCATCGAGAAATCCATAAAGAATAGCTAGGTATGTGTAAAAGAGCATTAAAATCACCAAAACGGAAAACACAAAACAACCACCAAACTACAACAACAAACCTTAATTATTTACCAATTTATTTAACCTCAAACATTTTTTGACATTGACAACGACACGACGTCAAAATGTTTTTTTTTTTACTGTGCTTACATGCTATAAAATTCGTGCAGTGTTGCTGCTATAATAAGAAAAAAACGAATATTCAAATTCAATTTTTGAAAAAATGCAGGGGTCTACAATTTTTATTTTTGTGGTTTTACTTTCTTTTCATAAAGTTTAACCCTTCCCTGAAAGTTGAAGTTGTTTAGAAACTTAAATTTATAAAAAACCAGGCTCCATACAAATCGAGGACATCTCCTTTAAGGTTGGCAGTGCTGTAGTGATTGTTCTGAGGTTGACAGTATGGCTTGTCAATGAGCTTGTCTGTTGCGTTGCGAATGTCAATAGTGTCACTTCGCATCAGCTGAAGTAATATCACCTTTGTTAATTGTTGTTTACATATAATTAGTGAAATAATTGTACTCACGGTGCTCCAAGTTTTAAATTGTACAAATATCGTTATCTTCGTTGTGAACTTCCACGTAGTATGGTTTTTCACAGAATTCTTCTTATTTCCGCAGTGTAAACAGTGTGTGTATATTGACTTAAAAAGTTCTTGAGGTTATGTCGCCGGGTGTTACGAATTTTAAGTATAATCAATGGCTTTTAAAGCATAAATTATTAAATTATGTGGAGCAGTGCAGTTGCAATGTTTACGTTACGATGACCGGATCCGGATCCTTAGACCTGCTAAATAGGTGTAAGGTGATACCTACGTATCTATTCTGTTGATTAGCTTTTATTGTAACTTCATAAACTTGTTAACTTTCAAACCATTGGCTATTTTTTGCCGAAAGCATCGGTAAATATTTTGGCCTTGACATTTTTTGTATGAAAGTTGCTAAGCGCAACCTAGGCAATACCACAGAACACAACTGGCAATCTGGTGGCTCCCCTCAGCGTAACCTGGCGGCTAGTCTGCCAGGATCGTCCCCGGTCTGATGGCTCGGAGAAGTGGCCTTCCCGACAGTTATTTTACCATATGGGGCGTAAAGATTCCGGCGGAGGCTTTGAATTAGTGAATTAGCCACCGGCGAACCGGAGACCGGCATACGGGTGGTACACGGGGCTCGTCACTCTTTGTGCCAGTATCGATAATCGCATTATTCCGCCTCAAAAAAAAGGCAATACCATAGAAAATACACTTGATTGTAGGTATGTACACTAAACTGTTTGACTTCATGAGTCGTAGAACATACATTTGTAGGAGGTGCAAAAAAAATTTTTTACTATGCATGTAACTATTATTTCAGATTGAAAATGACATGGAAAATTAGGTCAAATATAAATTGGTTGGAGGAAGACTAGTACTAAAAAAAGATGCTTGCCCTCTTAAGTTTTCTTGTCAGCAAAGGACAGTAAAAAAAATTCATGATCTGTAGTGCAAAAACGTAGGCAAAAAGAACTGATTCACAAGATACTCCATGAAGATATCCCGAAACCGATCGCTTCCGAACATATTGAGGAAATATTTTGTTTCAGTTTGAGTCCTCGCATTTCCGCTGCTATATAATCACTATTTTCGGAAAAATATTAAGCCACCATAAAACTGTCTACTTTTGGTAAATTATCTGATTGACCTTGTGGAAATCCTTTCTCCATTATTGTAATTAAAAGGCTAATAAACAATAAAAGTCAAGTTACACGGAGCGCAGTAGGTATGTACGACACAAAACGCAGAGCAACTGCGACTAGCGAGCGAGCGGACTGCCTGCCTGCCGGCTGTCGATGTGTGACGTCACCTACTTAGAGCGCGCGTACTTGAAAATTTAAATAGCGACCGTAACTTTCGGCGTTAATAACTTTGGAAATACTGCATCGATTTTAATGAAACAAAAACTATTGACATGTACATAACTATAGCTCTTATTTAATGTGTGTTTTATTGTAATTTTTTAAACCTATCGGTCACATCAATTATAATTAAATAAACAAATAACGGTCCGGGACGGGGAGATGTTCGGAATCAAGGGCACGCGCCAAATTCACTCCGGTTAAGTGAGTCATATCTAGAGTTGCCAACTCCGATTCACAGATATCCGGAACATTATACATTTTTATGCGGGACTTGGCCAAAAAAAGCGGGACCTACCTACAAATGTGCAGAATCGAGAAAAAAAAAACGAAATTAAATTAGTTTTTTATTTAATTAAAATAACAATATAAGCTATTACAAAAAGATAATTATAACAATACTAATCAGTAATTAAATCACTTTTCTCGATCAACTGGAGCCAAATCACAATTAGTTTTTATTTTTGAATAAGTGCTTATTTTGTGATTTTTGAAAGAGTACCTGTTCTACTTATTTTCTGGTAAATTTTGATAAACAGAGCTGACTTTACCATTGTGCGGGACAATTAGCGTCCCGCACAATGTGTCGCGGGACGCATTATTTGAGCCGTGGAAACGGGACGTCCCGCCCGCCGGGTCGGTGACAATGCGCACGAGTTAAATTGCGCCCAACTCGCGAATAGTTTTATTGCCTTATTTAAGTGGTCAGGGGTTTTGGTGGCCTGATTAGGGCCCCCTGTGTATGTTTGTCAAGTCCACTGTGTTGTGAGCTAGTGTTCCTAAAAGATCTCCAAAGTCCAAAGTCCAAGGCTGGGCTTTCACCACAGAGGAGCGCTCCTCTCTCCGATGCTGTTCAGGTGCTGTATGGGACACTAGCTTCGAGTGAAGTTTGTTTATTACTTATGATAATGTATTTCTAACGTGCGACCCGAGCTTCGTGTATCACGGACGTAAGTACACCCCGGAGTTTGGTTACGGTTAAGGGCGAAGGTTTTCCGCCCCCCAAACGAACCGGCCGTGTACAAAACAATGTTCATTATTTGTTTTTAAATTGTATTTGGTAATTACAATTAATATATTTACTTTTGTCAATTAGTATTTAGTAATAAGAAGCACGCCTCTGTGTAATGAATTGCAAATGAATTGTTTTATAATGTCTCATCTGGAGGTTTTATTTCTATAAGCAAACATTTGTTATTCAAGACACTGACATTGCTGACTATATAAACTAACTAGCTGCACCCGGCATGCGTTGCAATGCCATTTTTTTAAATTTTTTGTCATTTTTTTTGCTAGGAACCCTCACGGTCCTCCCCAGAACACCCTACCAAAGTTTCATTACATTCTGATGAATAGTTTCGGAACGCATAGAGGACAAACAAACATAGTAATACATTGATTTTTATATATAACTAGCTGTAACCGGCATGCGTTGCAATTCCATGTAAATGCCTTTTTTTTGCTAGGTGTGTCCCCATAACACCCTACCAAAGTTTCATTACAATTTTTATTTATTTTTATTACAATTTCGGTTTCGGCCGCGTACGAAACTGAGGCTTCGTAACCAGTTACGATCGAATACTTTTTCGTCCTTGCACGAAACCAGTTACGATCAAAAACTTTTGCGTGTTTTTGTACAATAGTATAAGTAATCATTTGACATTTGTGTATTACTGGTTTTCTTTTTTCTGATCATAAGCAATTTACATAAAAGTTAGAAATAGTCAAAGTAGAAATAAGATATTTTGTTTTCATATAAAAGTAATAAATGAAAAATTAAAATGTGAAAGCATTAGGACGAATAATTTCGAGATAATGCCCTACAGAAATGTTTACTTCTTTTAATTTTTTTAGTGCATTATTTATTTATTCATTACGAAGTTTTGTCTCCTTCGTCAAAGTATCTTACAGATGAGCCATTGTGGGATACTTCTTCCCTTTGAATGGGTTGATGTTGTTGTGCCATTTTCTAGGTTGTTTGATTTTCTGATAGGTGGTTTTATATTGTTGAGTGATTTCGTACAAGGACGAAAAATTATTTGATCGCATCTGGTTACGAGACTCGTTACATAGTTTCGTACGAGGATTAATAAGTATTCGATTGTAACTGGTTACGTACAAGGACGAAAAAGTATTCGATCGCATCTGGTTACGAAGCTCCAGTTTCGTATGCGGCCGAAAGGACAATTTCATTACAATTTTGATTTTAATTTATATAGATAGATAAAGAAGACTAGGTATGTCTCTTGCGCCTGCTTTTATATGTAAACATCGAATCATCACACATAATTACAAAGTGTTGCAGGAAACACGCCTAGATTGGACTGCAACATGAATGTTCGTGCATCAAAATTACCACTGTGGTGCACCAACATTCATTTTACCAGCCAACTATCAATATTCCTGAAAATATTAAATTATTGAATTATAAGAGTTGTGTGAATGTTGTTGTCACTTTTTTGATGATGTTCTACCACTTCAGTCACCACCATGAAGTCTCAATACCACGTTGAAAATACCGGTTCTCGTACGATCACCGAAGTTAAAGCAACTTCGGGCGCGGTCAGTACTTGGATGGGTGACCGCCTGGGAACACCGCGTGATGTTGACTTTTGGGCTCTATTTATGTTTCATTTTTTTATCCATCTCTTAGGCAAAGGCCATACCGGAGATGGCAAGCTTAAAGCACATACGGAAAGTGATAAAATCCCAACACTACAATGGTGGTATGGTTAAGCCCCACCCTAACCCCAGGGGAATGGTGAGTTCGGAGTGCGGACAGGTGATCAAGGCACCATTATTTATGGTTTTTGTTTTCTTTGTTTCACTGATTTAATTGGTGGGGTTTGGAATGGAAGAGAAAGTAGTTTGAATACGATTTTATATAAAAAAATCGATACGAGAGATTAAAGAATGGATAAACCCAATTTTCGTAAAAATTTGATAAATAATGGAATTCGAGAAATACCTACCTAATGAACGACTGAATGAATTGATTGATTTTGATTTGATTTCTCAACTAATATTCCTCATTTTCACAATTTCCACAAAACTGTATTACAGACGTTGGTATACCGTTCGGTGCCGAATGGGAGGTAAATTGCTTAGTCAAAACTGTGCGTTGCTGGCGATCCATCTTGGCACCCCTCCCCCAGGAACATGAAAATTTATCATTTAATAATTTAACTTCGCAGTAGGACTACGAGGAACTAGGCATCCTCGTGGACCTACTAGTAGGATATTATTATCTGCAGTAGGACCACGAGGAACTGGGGTGCGATGTCAGAACACCTCCTCGTGGTGCACCCTGGGCAACCCGGCAGATTTTCTGCCGCGGGCTAAGAGTCTGACAGCTGCCCCGTGGAGGGAGCGTGGTGTGGCCGGGCTTAACCCGGCGGGCCACTTCACGTGGCCATGTGGGGCGTCACCTCCCCTTCTTTTTGAAGATGGGGTTGTGTGTCGCCTGGGGACCCGCTCGCGGGTCATGGCGTATTGCGCCTTGTGCCGTTGCCCCTTTGATCGGGTTGGTGCGGGTCCTTGTTGAGCTTCGGCATGTCGTTGTTCCGAGTCGGTGCAAGCTCGTTGAGCTTCGGCGTGTCGTTGTTCCAAGGACTGAGGCTGACCCGATCAACGTGTGGCTTCGGCACACTTGTGCGGCCCCCATGAGGGGGGCGTGGGATGGCCGAGTGCTACTCGGCGGGCCACCTCGTGTGGCCACCGTGGCCGCTTTTTGCGGTGGGTCGGCGCTTTGGCGCCGCTGAGCTTCGGCTCGTGTGCGCGGCGGTGGATCCAGTGGGGTCTGCCGTCGGGCAAGCCCGTTACCCCGCACTGAGCGGGGCCGGGGGCCTGGCGCACTGAGCGTCGGGCCGCGTGGAAGAAAACCACAGTAAAAATTACCACCCGGAGTATGCCCCGGGAACTCCTCTCCATCTCCATCTTGGAGAGGGCGTGAGGGGCCCGCCATTGGTGGGCAGGTGCCGCGGACGGGGTTATGGTCGGTCTGTAAGGGTTCCCACGACCTCGTTCGGCAGCGGCGCGTCCTTTGGACGTGGCTGCGCTAGGCGCCAAAGAGGGCATATCGAGGGGTTTAGTGGGTAGTCGCTCGCTGCGGAGTCCCACACACCCTTGCCCCTGCGGGGGCTTGGACGGTGCGCAAACGCATTCCCCTCGTAAAAAAAAAAAAAAAAGGACCACGAGGAACTAGTCTTCCTCGTAGTCCCACTAGTAGGAGAAATTAGTACGACCACGAGGAAACAGCCGAAAAAACAATTTGTTAGCGCACTATTTCTTGTAAAATTAACTTTCGCGGCAAATTAGTAATTTTTATATTTCGCGGAGTAATTTTTATACGTGCTAAGAAACGCGCATGTGGGCACAGGCGCATACACTAACATAGATAATACACTCCCTGCGTTCCAGATAAAGCACTGCTACTTTCTGAGGCTAACATCTGATGTTAGCCTCGTTTTGCGTTTCTTTTAAGAAATGTTGACATTTTTAGCCGCGCTAATTGTTACAAATGAAACGCAAGGTACTGATTTTTCGTGCTGAATTTTGACACCTCACTTAATTAGTCCAGCCACTTAAATTTTTTTATAATATAAATCAGAATTGGCTAATACTACAAATATCTTTCAATAATTTTTTTAAATCCGCTGAAAATCCTTTTTGATTCATGAAAAAAAGATTCCAAATGTCAAATTTGAAAGCTGTCAAAAAGTGGTATCAGAGGACCCATCTATTAGCATGGGTATTTGATGCTAGCATTTCGTGTTAAAAATGCTTAAATGAAACGCATGACAACCAGCAATAAAAACTAGCATCACCGGCTAATGGAACGCAGAGATGCTAAAAATGTTGGTATTTATGGCTAAAAATGCTTATCTGGAACGGGCCGACTATATAGGCTACACTAACATGAATGCAGGTGTAGCCGTAGCATTAGGGATATTTTTAAAGAGTTGGTAGCCCTGGCGCAGTGTGACAATTTGTAGCAGATTTCTGCCATTTTGGCAGATTTAGCTTATAAATAACTCTGGCAGAACAAGCGGACGATTCAAAACGTAGGCGATTTTGTCAAATTTCATGAATCATTATTGAAACCAAAAAATATTTACTATATTAAAAATAATGTAAATTTTTGAATAACTGATTTGGTAGGATATTATTTTATTGGAATAACTGTATAAATATGAAGTGAGTCCTGTGGCCGTACCGCCTAATTCAAAGCGATCACTCGCTATTGTTATCGTGACATTAAAACAATAGTTTTAATGTCACAGCGGACATTTGAAATATTGTTCTAATGTCACGAAAGCGATAGCTCCAGCTCTGTGTAACATTACAATTAAAGTACATGATGGATGACGAAAGAAACAAAATCTAAGTTGCTAAAGATGTCTTGTATTTGCTATAGACGTCAAAATGACGCCTATAATGTAGCGCCGTCATTTAGTTACCTCTATGATGCCTGCTTAAAAAACGTTAAATCTCGAATGTTTTCACTTGGCAACCGGCTACGCATTTTGGTTGCGTAATACTGCTGTCAGTGCTTGCTAAGAATTACAGCCTTTTCCGCAAGTCATAATTTTGCCAATTTAATAAAAATCTATCTGTCAAATGTCTCTAAGTGTGTAAGTCAAACGTCCGTAAGTTTGTATAATTTGTGGTTTACTTCACAAATTTATACTTCTATGCTTTAGTTATTGTTCAAAGAGATAACATAAGGTGCTTTCCAAATAACCACGGATTTGCAACATTTTTAACATCAACGCGTTTCATTAGTCATTGGTGTTAACTTTTTGTGCAGGTTTCGTGTGTACCATTTAAACATTTTTGCCACGAAAAGTTAACATCAAACACCCATGCCAATTGGCTGTGCGCACGACTTCAGCGCCACCTAGCGTACGCAACTCTGTTGGCTGTCACTTTAAAATTTAATGGCGGCATTGTGAGAAAATATTTAAATTAGAAACTATCTTTTAATTTATAGCCAAAATTAGCCAAATACTAGTGCAGCAGGATACTAAAGCCAACCCATAATATCAAATACAGAATTAAAATGAGCTTAAGATGTTACTTACTTTTTTCTCTTGGCGGCAGCTATCCATTACTTGTATTGTTCAAGTTTCCAAGTAGCGTTCGGAAATCGGTGAAAGTTGCTTTTACTATTTCTGCCAGTATTCTTGCAATTTACAACACAACAACTGCTGTGATTCATTTTTGTTGGCGTAATAATGTGATTATTAAAATTAGGTAGTTAAGTCTACATAGATTGCTTTGACATTAACAAATATGACAACTAACAGAGTTAACATTATTTCTACTTTTGGCCTCCATGGGCGCTGCGATAGATGTTATTACCCCCACCCAGTACTTCGCACCTAGCGAATAGATGGGTCCTTTGATACTACTTTTTTACAGTATTCAAATTTGATATTTGGACTCTTTTTTTCATGAATCAAATAGATTTTTCAGCGGTTTAAAGAAATAAATTGAAAGATATTTATAGTTTTATCCGATTTTGATTAATATTTTTACGTTACTGGAGTAAGTGAGGTGTCAAAATTCAGCACGAAAAATCAGTTCCTTCCGTTTCACTTGTAACAATTAGCGCGGCGAAAAATGTCTACAACGCAAAACGAGGCTAACATCAGATGTCAGCACTAGCAAAGTGGTGATGCTTATCTCGTTTGGCAGATTTTAAGCTAGCGTCAGGCAGATTTGCCGTTTTTGATATGGTCACACTGTTCTGCTGCGGTTTGGCGGGCGGCTTCTCATTGGATGATCAGTGGTGCGTTCCGAATTGCGATAAAAGCGATAATATCGCGAATCCGACCAAATCAAATCGTCACAAAATATAAGGGCTATTGAATCAGTAGGTTATGTTGTGACTTTGGTCGGATTCGCGATATTTATCGTTTTGCGAGACTTTTATCGTTTTACGGAACGCAGGGCTGATCGATCGGTCGGCGAGGCGGCGTGCGTACACCCTACGTCGTAAAATCGGCCATTTTGTTTTGGCGACCGCTAGCTTGTGCTGAATTGATCCAGTTAATCTGAAAAGATTCAACATATTTATGATAAAATAATATAGATTCTTTTGCTGAAGCAACAAATGGGTGATCGTAAGTCTATGTTTAACATTATATGTTATTTTACGAGGGTTAGCGGTAATTAAGTTTTATCAATCCTTTCAGACTTTGGGTCAAGTGATTATAGTAGCGGTGGCGGTTATTCTGGTCAATACTCAGCGCCACCACCACAAATGCAAACCGGTGAAAATAATTACGGAGCAGGACAAGCTGGTTATAACCAAAGCAGTTATTCAACCCCGTCTAGTGGCCAAGAATGGAATCAGTCTGGAGGTATCTTTTAATTTGTACACGTGGATTTTATCAATGTAGATACGCTCATAGTAATGCAAAATATCTCATGAATTGTCTTAGCTATTGCTTGTCACATTACGAATGGTCATTGGATAGGACAGCATTTCCCAAAAGCCGGTGTTTTTTTTTTATTTATTGTCCCAACTATTTTGACGTTTCTCCGTCATGAGTCACTATGAGCTTTTAACCCTCCTGTGCATAAAGAGCAAATAAGACACATTTCCATGTCCCCATATTATAATAATATGTATAATACAGCTGCACCTCTACATGATGCCCAGTTTTATTGCTATCTACAAATTAACAATCCCCTAGGCTGCAGCCCTTTCCAAGCAAGAGAATGTAAATAGAGATTGTTGCCACTGTTGGTATTTTCATATATAACTTGCAAGCAGGCATTCCTCAAATGTATAACAAACAGCTATACATTGTAGCTTGCCTGCATTAGATAAAGTGTGTGAGTGTGGACAACATTTTGGTAGCAAAATGTATGTAGAAAATACACAGTCTTGACTGTACATGCAAATAAAGCATGTGGCCATGCTATGAGGGTCTTACCATCTGATATTATTTATGTATGTGTGAAGTCTAGGTCTTATATTTTATATATTTTAGGTGGCAATGGCTATGGAGGTGGTCAGACTGGAAATAGTTATGGCCAAAACTATTCCTCGGGCTACGGTGGAGGAGGGTATGACCAAACTAATTCTGGCAGTTACAATATGAGCGGAGGAGATAGAGGTGGAAATAACTATAGTAGCAATGACCGTGGAGGTTCAAGTTATGGAAGTAACCGTGGAGGCAATAACTACTCTGGTGGTGACCGAGGTGGCTACGGAGGAGGTGATAGATCAAGCTACAATAGAGATGGGGGAAATAGAGATGGTGGTTATGGGTAAGTGTTAAAAAATCTTGTTTACATATAGACAAATTAGCTATTCATGTACTACCAATAAACTTGGGATATGCATCTAAAAAGTATTGAACATTAATATGGATTCATTGTCAGGAAATATACAGGTGAATATGAAAATGTTATGTTATGAATAAACGTGGAGGAGTGTCAACATATATCTTACATGTAATTATACTAAGTGAAATGTATAATATTATTATGAAGAGTTTATTAAATTTATTAATTTCCTATAGATATGAATGTAAACAATGTCCAAAAATTTAAATAAATTTATCTGCTGGAGTCACGTTTCCACGGTCACCACCATCTTATCTGTATTGACAGTTGGTCTTAAATTAAGGAGTTAGAGTTTACCCATCTATTCATAATGGGCAAAAATTACAACAGTATATAAATAGGCAAAATGACCCCCTTACTTAAATAATAGGAAGAGCTACACCATCATTGAAGCCAAAAATTGTTTTATGGGTTTGAATTTATGCTGTATACTGTGAATTCACGACCTTGTGTCACAAATTGTTGAAATCATGATATTCAATTGTAGTCAGCCCATTACGACGCTTAAGAAACTCTCCCAGCGGTTAGCAGTGGCTTCAACAAGCTGTTTGACGAAGGTAGACATTTGTGGTTCAAAGTTTCCATTGGCCAATGTAATGACAGAGGTGAAGATTGCATATCGTTTTTCACAAGTGCCATACCATAATTTATTTGAAATCTTATTAATTAGGTATATCTAAAACAAACTATTACAGCCTTACTAATAAAAACTCTATGACAAGGTTATTCTATGCTTAAACTAGGAATAGTTAAACTCGGTATAAGCTAAGAATAAAAATAGAATAATTGTTAACTAATAAACTTGGTGTAACATCATCATAACTATTCTATTGGTATGTCAGATGCACAAAAGGGCAACATTGCAGATCATCAACATCGTAGATAATTAGACATTATACAGATAATATGTATTAAATGTGTATGTTCATAGTTACTTTTTTATCACCCCGGAAAATATTTTAAAGGATGCTTCAGGACACTGTACTCACCTATTTAATTTTATATTACTATATATATTTAGTCCAATAATAAATACTATATTTAGTGCAGTATTTTTATTGATGTTTTTTTTTAAATAATGGATGTGTAAATTATCCAGGGTAATAAAAAAGTAATCCTGTATATATAACATCTTACTTGGTTGCGGCCTCAGTATCGCTGCCTTTATCTGGAGAGTAGAAGATAAACCACCACCCTGTTTGTCCATTGCTAAAGCACTCCCAAATAAATAGTATGACTAATAATAAAATGCCATCTTTGAAAAATTAAATATTATCTGAAACTCTTAATCATTGTATAAATCAAAAGAATTTGTCATATTTCAATATTTTTTAATTTTCTTGTATGCTGGTGTATTTCGTTGATTATGTCGCTTTTTCAACATCTTATACAGGGTGTAACTGAACACCCCAATAACATTTAAGGGTATGTATCCATCAGAAGTAGAGATTCTGTAGGAAAAATAATGTCCTCCTATCCAATATTCGGTCACGGCGGCCAATCTCCACAGAGACTAGCCATCTGCGCAGGAGATATTATAGTGCACAAGTGACTGCGCAAACGCAAGTGCACTCTCTGTTCCTTCACTCGCCTAGTCCGATGGGACGGTTAACCGACACGACCGGGGCGAGATCAGGCGCAGGACCCACTGTTTAACGTGTCTTCCGAAGCACGGAGGAGCTTGAGATGTTCTTATTTTGGTCACCCATCCTAGGGCTGACCACAGCGAACGTTGCTTAACCTTAGCAATCGTTCGCTGAGCGCACGCGCCAATGCGCCACCAAGTTCCTCATAAGCTCCAAGGAAAAATATTAGGGCTAACAAACCTACTTTTTTTTCCCATACAAACTAAATAAATTATTTTTTGGTATTAAGTGCTGACAGCCCTACGGAAGCGTACGAGGAATACTACGGTCAAGTTTGTCATGTGTCATTTTGTGTTTAAATTTCTTTAGTGTTAAGAGCTGATTATGGTTGTCACTTGAAGTTTTTGCTTTCAGTTTAAAATCAAATAACTCTGAAAGTATTGGGGTTCCAGGTCTCAGACAAGCACCGAAGGTCCATTTAGCATCTAACTTATATGCCCCTTAAATGTTATTGGGGTGTTCAGTTACACCCGGTATAGCTCTCAGCTTTTGTAAAATTCTTTCCAATTTAATCAAATTAAATTAACCACTGTTTTGGTCAATATAGATTAACAATTAACATAACTACAAAATACGCTAGACAAATTTATTCTTAGGTTTTTTTACCAAATGTTAATGTCATTACAATGGATAAATCTGACTTAAACTAGGGTTGGGGTTGGAATGCCGGACACACTAATAGTCTTGTGTAGTTCGTGAACGAACTAGGTCGTAAGAGCGCTCCTATAGACGAACTACGCGAACTAGTTCCTTCATTCCCCATCTCGAAGTGCGTTAGTTCGTGCCAAATGAACGAGATTGATGTCGACTGAACTAAGTGCCTTCCCTTGGCGAGTCTAGGCCCAGGTCGTTTACACCGCTGGGCCTGTTCCCAGGGGGTGCATTCGGGGAATGGCTAGTCCGATCCCGAGCGTTCCTCCACCAGGGGCGGAGGGGCACCTGAGGGTGTAGCCGGGTATGGGGTTTTTACCCGAGTCTTACGGCATATCCAAGGGCCAGCCTTATAAAACTCGCGGCTGCGCGCGAGTTAGCAACTTCCGATTTTACCTTTTTTTTGTCGTCAACACGCGTGCACACATAAATTATGCGCAAAACGTATGTAGAACAAGAAGAATTAGAACTACACATAAAGTATATAGAACTACTCGAATTCATTTTCCTTGTTGTCATCACCTAAAACAGTCATAACATCAAAACAGGTGTTTGGGGACCAAGAATGCATAATACATGAAGAGGTTTTCCCATGACGATCGTGACCCGTGATCACCTCTTTGCGAATCCAGAGTGAAAAACAAAAGAAAAAAATATCGCGATCGCTTACAATTTGACAGTCACAGTACATCCATCACTTCTTTATAAAGGAAATGGACGCAAAGTCTTGTAATCACGATGCAATGGCTGTCAAATTATAGGCGATTGTGATACATTTTTTCTCAGACAATAACCCAGCTGGTACCTGGAACCAACTAATTCATTTATGTCTTAAAAACTATATTTTGATTTATTTTATAACCCAGCTGGTACCTGGAGCCAACTAATTCATTTATGTCTGAAAAACTATAATTTGATTTATTTTAACTTAAGTTGGTTACCATGAGTGACTTAGCCTATAAATAAAAACAAAATAAAAAATAACTATGAAGTCTGTTAATACTTTAAAAGTAGGTTGACATTAACATTAAATCTATTAAAATATTGTAGGTATGTTACTTCGTAATATTGTAGTTTGTTCTTAGATAAATACGTCAGATTTTCACGATCGAGCGAGTTGACGACGAAAAATATAAGTACGTGGTAAAATCGGAAGGTCCCAGCTCGCCCCCACACCGGCTCAGACCGGCCTGGTGACTCTACTCAGAGAGCGGGACACCCCTGTGGTGATGCCTCTCTGAGATAGAAATCCATCAGGTTCGGTAAGCCAAACGAGGCTTGAGGACCCACCAAAGTTCTCGCCTTCTTATAAATAATTAAGGTGAAGCTGTAACAGCCATCTGCGGCTAACAGCATAGGTCCCTCAAAAAAAAAAAAAAAAAAAAAAAAAAAAGGTCCCAGCTCGCGCTCAGTCGCGAGTTTGCACTCGCCAGTTGACGAATAAGTCGTAAAGTGATTCCCCCACCCTAAAAAAGGGTCGGCATCGGAATAACTTTTCTTAGAAAGTTACACCCAGGTAATGCTAGGTTTAAGTTACACAGAGTTTATTCGTTGACATTTTGCTTATTCCGAATTTACTTGGTTTAATTTTTACACTCCGTTTATAAGTAAAGGTGTTAGACTATATTTACTTTAAATACCTACACAAAGTTCTTAATAGAAGCCTTGTTTACATTCAAGATCACAGGGAAAGTAATAAACGTTTTGTGCTTCAGCATTTAATATACATGCAGTCAAAATGATCAATGGTATCATAAGAATAGTCACATTAGTGAATTGCTCTGTATTTTAATAATCAATGTTTCACAGATTATGCTATTTATGGACTATTTTCACAGGAAAGGGGTCAGTGCAATCTCACATTTCCAAATTTGTCTTTTATAAAAAATAAATTTAATAAAAAACAAATATGTTTCGGATGTGATTTTAAGTTTTCTTAAATATTTCAGTAGTCGGAGTATGGGTACAGATAACTCGCCATATGGTGCAAAGCCACAAAGTTTTTTTCTTATTTATATACATTAGGTTCTTTTATAAGTGTATGCTAAAGCCTTATAACAACATAGAGTAGACTAGGTAAAGATTTGAAGCATTAATACAAGTAAAACCTTTTTGCCCTGTGAAATATAAAAAAAAGAAAATGAGATACTGATATGGAATAGGTACTTGTAGTTCTTTCAAATTGAAAAATTGTAAAAATGTATTCTGAATTCAATTGGCAATAACTTTTATTTGCACAATAAATAGTGCTGAGGTTGTCCAAATATTTATTATATTGCCAATCTTATCGATTTGCATTCACTAATGTGGACTTACTAGAAACTAAAAATAATGTGAATCTTGAAATAGTGTAAATGACAAGATTTTATTTAGTTATATGTGTTTCATGAGCTTGTCATGGACCATTTTCATTAATGTTATGAAGGACTATTAGATCAACACAGAGATTTGGGCTTCTTGCAGACTGATGTTTCTTATGCTACCGCCGCACCTGCGCCTATCGTCCCGAAGCATTGTGTGCCAAAGCTTCGTACGTTTTGTGTGCTAAAAAAATGTCGTGCTATGCTATGGTCACATAAGTGGCTTCGTTATTTTGCATGAAATATTGTGCAATAATCCAAGATGGCCGAAATCAGATCCAGACATTGAATTATGGACAATGACTTCCTTACTTCTATGTGTGTGCTAACAATTAAAGCATTTATTAGAATCTAAAATCCATCAAAATCTATTTTTTGGATCCTATATGATGGGCTAAGCTTCATAATGATGTATAAATTCTAAAACCATTGCGTCGTACGCGTTTGAATAAATCGAAAACAACCACCTAAATGTACAACTGCCCACGCAGCGGAAAACAACCACCTAAATGTACAACTGACCACGCAGCGGAAAACAACCACCTAAATGTACAACTGACCACGAAGCGGAAAACAACCACCTAAATATACAACTGACCACGCAACGGACAAAAACCACCTAAATGTACAACTGACCACGCAGCGCGATAGTTAGCGTGCTAAAACCCTTCGATGTAAACGCAGCCTGAATGTTCGTGTTGATAGCCGATAATGGCCGGTAATATCTTGCGTATCGTATCGCAATATAGCAGGAAGCTTTGTAACGAAACACGCAGGTGCGGCCCAAGAATTATTATTGGACTGCTAACATAAAAAAACACTACTGTGACCTTCTACTTCATGAGCTGAATGTGAATCAAGCTTTTGTAGAAGTTGACGAAACACCGGACTCAACAACTTTTTTTCTAAATGACCTATTGAGCACACTAGTCAATAACCCATATTATTAAAGAAAATGGTTTGTCGAATAATTTACACTCTTTCAAGATTCTATAAATGTGTGAGTTTCATACATATGTATATGCTATAACTATGTTAAGGATACAACTTTAAACATGCATGTAGAAAGTGTGTTGTTATATAATGCTGTGCAACGATGTTCTCTAAGGTTTTCAAGGTATCACGGACGGTTTATGGTCACTTAGTAAAAGTGTACCTAGGTGTCACATTCAACGTGCTGCGTACAAGTGTTCCCCAGCCTGCCGAGTGTACTAAACGCTGGTTTTATTGTTTTAGTGGCGGCGGCAGGGGGGGTGGTTATAATAAAGGTAAAGCTCCTCGTGACAAACGAGTGGTGCTGTTGTCATATTATTAATTTGTATTATTTAAGGGCTGCCAAATATTCGAGGGTTATGATTGTAAAGAGTTCACAGGACCATCCTTCAATATTATATGACTACTAGGCTGTTGACATACATTTGGTTGTAATTTGGAATTGCAATAAAGGCAGTTCAAGAAACGTTTTCATTGTTGAGAATAAAATCATGTTTGTGGTTTAGGTAGTGTTTAGGTACCGTTAATTTTCTATTTTGTTAGTTGCATGTGGCAATTTTCAGATCAGATATTCATTTAGAGCATTTAGCCTATGGAGATGGTACGCAACAAAGCGCAGTATACATTTTTCTGTTGCATTTTTCGGGAGGCGAGGTAAACACGCATGGCACACTACGAAAATCTAGCATTCAATTACAGATACGCACACTATGAAAATATTACCTTACAATAAAGAACGCACACGCACACATCGACAAATTAACATGTATTTACTCAATCGCCCGCAAATCATGCCCGTGTACTGTGTTTGAGCTACCAACGTACCATTGTATTTTTTTGTCGTAAGGGCATAAAAATTACTTCACACTTTAATGTATATTTTATACTTACATGTGATAGGAAACGCCATGGTCTTGAAGATTTCAATTGCTGGGTCGCCTTTTGCAAGAGGAAACTGCACAATTAACCATTTTTACGACGACACGAAACGAAACCAAATGGCAGCGGCCGCGCGTCAACTAGTTTTATATAACGTGCATGGTCATAATATGGTCAACATATTTTGGCAGAGGGGTTCGCCCAGCCTTGCCATCTTTATAGGCTAAATGCTCTGAGGATATTTAATTAAAAAAGTGTCAACCCGTTAACCATTATAAGCCAAATTTTTGCATGGCTTCTGGAACATAGTATAACTAAAGTCGGCATCTAAAAATCCACCACATGGTTATGTATCTATGCCATATTCTTAAAAAGTTATGTTATTCGCCGAAGGTGTACTTGCTTTTCGCTCTGATGTGTTGTATGCCAATAAAATTCTATTCTTTCTTTCGCCTGGCCAAAGCTGTGCAATCAAACTTCTACCAACCATCGCTGCCACCGCTGAGACATGCCGATGGCTCACTTGCTCATCAGCCGCAGGAGAAAGCCGACCTCCTGGCAAAACTCTTCGCGGCTCATTCCCGTGTCGATGACTATGGTGCACAACCTCCGACACTGTCCCATTGTGGCAGCACTATGCCCGATATCCGCATCAGACAGCGTGATGTGCGGGCGGAGCTATAGTCGATCGATATTCGAAAAGCAATTGGACCAGACGGTATTCTTGCGATTGTCCTTAAGAAGGGTGCAGCGGAGTTGACACCGGTCCTGACGCGTCTATCCCGTCTGTCGTTCTCTGCTGGTTGTGTGCCGAAATCTTGGAAAGAGGCCAATGTCAGCCGGTTCTCAAAAAGGGAGATCGTTCTGATCCGGCTAACTATCGCCCTATGGCCGTCACTTCCATTTTGTGTAAAATCTTGGAGAGGATCCTTAATACCCAGCTGATCCGTTACCTGGAAGGTTACTCGTTGCTTAATGACCGTCAGTATGGGTTTCGTCCTAAACTGTCAACAGGTGACCTAGCGTTCCTTTTACACAAATGGGGTGAATGTATCCATAATCGCGGCGATTCGGTGGCTATTAGCCTCGATATCGCTAAAGCTTTTGATACAGTCTGGCATAAGGCTCTCCTTTTCAAGCTTCCGGCATACGGATTACCCGCGCAGTTCTGCACGTGGATTCCTCCACGAGCGTAGAATTCGCGTTGTCGTTGACGGCTGCGCTGCGCGGTTCGTGGCAGTCGACGCTGGAGTTCCACAAAGCTTCGTTCTATCCCCAACATTATTTCTCCTGCATATCAATGACATGCTTTCCTTGGGAAGTATACATTGCTATGCAGACAACAGTACAGTGAATGGCGGATATCACGGAAGCTCAGGAGCTGCTGGTGGTGATATTGGTAGGGAGAGGCAGAATCTTGTCATTGAGCTCAACAGGACGCTGGACCTCGTCTCCGAATGGGGTTCCAACAATATTGTTATGTTCAATGCTAAGAAAACAGGTGTGCGCGTTCTCGGCGAAAAGGTCACCTTTACTCCCCCTTCCTTCTCTTCAGGGCACAACCCTTCACACGCAGAGCAACATCACCTTGCTCGGAATGAACATTCGCTGCGATCTGAACCCCAGAGACTACATCGAATCCGTTATAACTACTGCCTCACGGAAATTCGGTGTCCTGAACAAGGTGCGTAGGTATTTTGCGCCGGGCCAACTATGCTTGTTATATAAAACTCAGGTTAGGCTTGCGTGTAATATTGCTCGCACCTTTGGGACGGCTCCGCTTAGTTCCTCCTCGATGCTCTGGACAGATTTCAGCGTCGCTCATTTCGCATAATTGGCGATGTAGAGGCAACTATCACCCTCGAGCCTCTACAACTTCATCGTGACATCTCCTCTATTAGCGCCTTTTACCAAATGTTCCATGGGGACTGCTCTGAGGAGCTCTAACCTTATCCCCTCCTCTCCATTCCATAACAGGAACATGCGTAAGGGCCTTCGGAGTCATCCTTACACTGTATCCGCCTTTTCACACCCTACCAAGAAATTCCAAGATGCTTTCTTCTGTCGTTCATCCAACACTTGAAATTCCCTACCTGCGCACGTGTTCCTTCAAAAGAGGCGTGAAAAAGCATCTTTTAGGCCGGCAAGGGGCGGGCAGGTAAGATAGTGGATGTCGTCCCTCCTCTATCTGTCAACTCATTTGGGCCTCTTTCACCGCTTAACATCAGGCGGGAGGTGGTGATTTGCCGGGCCCTCCATAAAAAAATATACAATCGACAAAACGCCGTATGCAGGCGACTGAGCGCAGTGTGGTTCTGCCATTACAGGTGTAGAATATTTACCGCTTACCAAGATATAATAAAAAGGTGTACATAGGTATAAGCGTTTCGAACGTGGCACGGTAAAACTAAGTCAATTGACTTAACTTGATCATAATGACTCGCCCCGACTGGTGCATGTGCAGTTTTATCGAAAGCAAAGATTTAAATCGTTGCATGCGCCTTGCGCTTCCAAAAAGTGACTACATTTTATGTCTGTGCGTTACACGACAAATTAACACAACGCGACGCGCCATAAAACTTTGACACCTAAAATCGCTAACGGTGTATTATGCAAGGGGTCTAACTAATTTGGTTTAAACGACAAAACAATGACACGTATATCGATCTCGCTCACGCACGTATTGTTCGGTCTCGCTCGTACAAACACGTACCGGACGCCAAATTAAGTAAGTGATTTATATGGGAAATGATGAAAATAATTAATAAGTAGGTAGTTACGCATAAAATGTAATTCCGTTGGGATTGTTGGTATTCCTCGAGTTGTTAAAACACTTTCTAAAGACACAGGAAGGCATATTTTATTATTTTACACTTGAAATTAGGGAAAAGAAAAAATGCATTTGACGTCCAACGCTCGGTGCTTTCTGCCACAGACTACGACGGAATGAGTGAGCTCACTCTTTTCAACGTTGACACGTTTTCGAGCGCCTTATGTATGGGAAGGGCGCATCTAACGATTTAAATCTCTGATCGAAAGTAATAAATATGGTCATATTATCTATGACATTCGAGAAAACAGCAAATACCTAGGTTTATTTTTAGGTAGGAAAATGTATATCAACCAAACTTAACAAACCAACAAAACGATTGCACCAAACAATAACTGCGTTTCATAAGGATGAAATTACAAGAAGCAGGGTCTTAATTTTTCAATCATTCATCAGGCGTTGAGTGCTTTCGATTTAAAATAATATTCATTTTCGGCTTAACGTTCTATTGATTTTCATCGCAAACGTAACGAAAATCGATAGAAATCGAACACAGACGACTCTCGACGACAGCTCCATGCCAGACGAATGAGTGAAAAATAAGGCCCCAAGATACTTTAAGCGTCATTTATGATTGTTAATGTAAATCGAATTACTATGTCGTCACAGTTACCTAATCTGTATTATTATGGAAACGAGTAGAAATAACGCACATCCTGAAAGTAGTTTTTTAACGAATATATTTATTTAATTGATTAATTAAAATATATTACATTCTGGATTAACATTAACTCGGCTCACAAACCAATTTGGTTTATCTGTCCGTAGTGATGCACTCTGTTAAGAATTCATATGCAAATGAATTAAGTTCAGACATTTTTTTAATCAGAGATATTTAAAATAGTAGATTGTGTCATAAGGGACCAAAATAATGTATTGAGGGCGAGAGCGATTGTTTGAATCCAGAGCGAAGCGAAGCGAAGGAGAGTATGGGCCTGAAGAGATTAAGGTCAGAGTCTGACCTTGCCGTTCGGTAGGCTTAAAGTAGATACTCTTACACCTATCAACAGGCCGGATATTGTATCACCCTCCACAAAATCAGTTCCCTTAAGTTTGGCTTCGTTGATCACAGATTCGTTGAACGACACGAGTAAATTGTTGCATTGGGCTCGATAACTGGGACTCCAAGCACTTTATATTAAGCAGACGAAGATCATTAGCAGTGTGGCAGTGGCGACTGCGATGGCACGCTGTAAGCAGACGACAGCTTTAAAATTCAAACGCTCTAGGTCCAGCGCCCATTATCGGCACGCCAAGGGATCCTTTGGCATAGCCACGCGTAGGCGCACACTTAAATCAATTTTATTGCCGAGGTTTGCTTGGGAATGCCGGAGCATCTTGCTTTAATTGGTAACGTTGCAAACGAATAGTCGTATTCATAATGAGCGATAACATGTGATACAAATATTCGTGTGATTGTACAAGATTTAATTAGTTTTTCGTTTGCCATCGTTGTAAAACTGCACCCACACACGTGCGACTGCCGACTACAGGCTGCCGAAGCTACTTGGGGGCTGCCTCGACTTCCTAAGGCGCATAACACATTGCACCGGACACCGCTCCGGTGTGCGGTGCTGCGGTTTTTAATTTTGACTGAAGAATCTCAATTTGTATACAAAAACCGCAGGGTATAACACACTCACACCGCATGCCCGTGCGGTTGTGCGGCGCGCGCGACGGCACCGCACTCCCGGACGGTGATGCGGTGCGGTCCGCGGGGTATGCCACACTGTGCCGCAGTATCGTACGGATTTTTGCGTAGAAAGGACGTGCATACGCGTACATAGTTAATGCGGTGATGCGGTGCGTTGTGCATCGCAGCTCCGGACGGTGATACGGAGCAAACCGTACGGTGGCACGGTTCCGTGCCGCCGCAGCCGCATGTCCCTCCGTCCGTACACCGCAGCGGGATGCGGCGGCAATGTGTTAAGCGCCTTAGGGTATGTCCTTGGCTGCCGATGCAATCCGAGGACTGCCACGGCAACTTTAGGTATGTCTTACGCTGCCGAAGATTGTCTTACGAGCCGTCCTCAGGCATGCCGATCCTTATCCTTAGGTATGCCTTAGGATGCCGATCCTTATCCTTAGGTATGCCTTAAAATGCCGGAGAAACCCGAAGATTGCCGAGGCATCATATAGGCATGCCTAGCTGTCAAAGCAACCTGAGGGCTACCAAACGAACCGAGCCGTGCCAATAGTTGGTGCCGGGCCTTAGTTAAATTAAACCCGACATAACAATCCAGCTACGAGCCTGTCACTGCCTGCGCAATAATGGAATGAGAGAATATTGAATGAAGCCTTTTAGTGCGGCGCTTCGTGGCCATCTACTTTTGGCCGCACAACGCACCACTTATAACGCAGCCTAGTGGGTGGTCTGTTAAACGGGTTAGTAGGTTTAAAGTTGAACAATACAACTGTGTGTACACACTGTTTTCGATGTGATCTCAATTTTTCCACGATAGTAGAACGTGGTTGTGTAATTCGAACCTAAAATTGCGCCGCGACGTGATACTGTTGCCATGCGCCTTATCCTCCGGCATTTTAAAAAAAAAATCATCACAAACAATTACATTTAAAACAATTGGTTATATCTTTGTACTTAAATATTTGTACGTATTTGGTCTCCACAAAAGATTTGTGGTTTCAAGTGTTTTGGCATGTACGTAATTTAACCGATTTGGGAATTACCGTATTGTCGGCAGTCTTGTCAAGTAAAATTACAAAAGTTAAGCGGGTGATAAACGTATTAGAAAAATGTGTAATTGCATCTTTTCGCAAAGTGTTTTTCGCACCTTTAAAATAGGGCTACAAATTAGTATAAAAATTAACGATGGCCACTAAAAACAAAAATTACGCCACTTGTTACCCATACCCCTTTGTACTTCCGGGTATACGGGCGTGCATTTACAACGGCACTGTTATAAACCGTATGGCTGTGGCGCAAACCACGCAAGCGCAGTTATTAAGTTCATGAGAATGACGACTCAGCTCGAACGCGATATCATCAGCAAGGCTATCGAATTGTGCTAACGCCAATACTAACTTTGAATTTTTTAAAGCCATATTGTCGTATACCTATATGATGCGAACGTTCAGTATGTAAGTTCTAAATACACTCTACCTGTTGCCTTGTTTGCAACCGTATAGCAAGTGGCAGTATTGGTGGTTTATAACAGAGGTTTGTCACCCTGTAGCAAGGGCTTTGTCACCGAAGTCAAACCGAGAAAATAGGTGTACTTTTAAAGCACGTTCATGCCGTGATGTACAGTAAGCTCCTCGTCAAGCTATACTGATTGACCTTTGGACAGTTCTTATGTCGCTCGTAATAGCGGCGGTATTCGTAGTGTAAATGTAAAGCTTGAATGGGAGCTTACTGTACCAGCGCGGGCGTCTTATTACTTTTAATTACGTTCAATGTAGGCATCAGTTACTACGGCGAACATTATGCAAGATATTGGTACAGCAAAGTGTATGTTTGTAATTATACCTGATAATGTCAAGTACGAAATTATTTATTTTTGACGCAAAATAAATACTACACTCGCAGTAAGTCATGGTTGTAAACTGTTCGAATAAAAATCATACATTTTCTATAAGTAGTAACTCTTTATATTTTTGGCAGCCCTGAGGTTTTGATAAAATGTGTAGGGTGTAAAGATAAATAGGAAAAGGTCATATAACTGAAGTACATACTGAGTTTATTATATAGTATTAGTTTTTATTTTTAATGTGTCCAAACAAATTCATTTCTATGCGTGTTGACTTAATATGAACTATTATCCTGTGTCTACAGTTTCTTATTATAAGTTAACGTCTTGGGTGAATATCAATGTTATGAGTGGGCAGTGAACCTAATTGTGCTAAAGCTCTTTAAATTATGAGGGTTGTGTGTACTCGTATCTCAACGTACATAACGTTCCGGCAATCATTGTGTATGCTTTACTGCATAGTGGTACAAAAGAAATATTTCTAAGACAATACTCAAATTTTAAGACTCACCACCACGCAATCGGCGGCTGGAGTTAGTATACAACAGGTCACAGGGTAATCTATTGTTAACATAAAAATGATGTTCGAGTCAAAGGTATATAAAGTGAAATCATCGCTCACGACCGATATGGGAAGATTGCAAGTTACAGAGTAACTATCGGTGTTGTTAATTTAATTTTAATATGACAAAGGTAAAATTAGAAATAATGGTTTGGTACATTAATATATAAAAAGGGCACTAGGAAAATAATCAGGTAAAAAGTGTTACAATGCTGTCATTAATTAGGAATAGTGTACTCTTTTCTACTGGAGTAGTATGACCGATTTAAAATATTGGTGAGATTTATTGACAGAAAATTCATTTAATATTTTCAATCTTTTGCGTATTGGTGAAATTATGTTAAACTAGGAGTATACATAAATTGCGGTATATAAATTTCCTGTAACTACTACATACATGATTTTAATTATAAATATAAAAAGAACTTTCATTTTGTTTTAATCCAAATAGTAATAACTTTTTAAATATTTTTATAATTCTGAAATAACTAGAATATTTTTATCTTTTTTTGGCTTGATATGCTCCCGCGTGTCTAGATGAGACATTCTGAAAAAAAAATCATAATTAGTTATCAATAATAGTGATTTACTCGTTACTGATAACAGAATAACAGATTATATTTCATAAAGGAGGCGGTGGCGGTGGCTACGGAGGAGACCGGGGTGGGGGTAATGACATGGTAACTCAAGAGGACACGGTGTTTATACAAGGCATGAACCCATCTACAACTGAAGATGAATTATGCCAACACTTTGGAGCAATTGGCATCATAAAGGTAAATTATTGTTATTTTTTCTCCAAACAAACTACAAATGTTTGGTATTTTTACAAGCTGTTATTTAACTTGCCCGGTTTGTTTTTTTATTATGTTAGCTAATCGTGCAAAATTACCTGTTTCAAAATATTGAGATTTCCTTTTTGTTGCCTTTTCGTTTAAAATGAACAAAAATAAGCCAATTTTGATATTATCGCCAACTGTTCGCGCGATGTGTTCGACCACTAACTGTTGTTCCCTTACCCCCACTATCCTGCATGCGATTAACCAATACATTCTTCCTGTTACGTTAACAACTTCACAATTTCATTTCTCTATTTCGCAAATATGGCCGATAATCTTCCGTATTAAACTTAACTAAACAAGCAACGCTTTACTACATAGTCAACAATTGTTACTTTCAGACTGACAAGAAGACTCAACGACCCAAAGTATGGATGTACAAAGACAAAGCAACGGGTCAACCCAAGGGCGAAGCCACAGTCACGTACGAGGACTCGAATGCTGCGACGTCGGCGATCCAGTGGTTCGACGGGAAGGACTTCAACGGCGCCACCATCAAAGTGTCGCTCGCGCAGCGGCAGAACACGTGGGCCGGCGGTAGAGGCGGCGGCGGCGGCGGCGGCTTCCGCGGCGGTCGCGGCGGCGGCGGCGGCGGACGCGGAGGCGGCGGCGGCGGTCGCGGAGGCGGCGGTGGCGGCGGAGGCGGCGGTGGACCACCTTCCGGAAACCGAGATGGCGATTGGAGGTGTTCGAATCAGGGTTGCGGAAATACGAACTTTTCGTGGAGGAAGAATTGCAATCGGTGCAACGAGCCGAAGCCCGGGGGCAGCGACGACGGCGGTCCACCGTCCCGCGGTGGCGGCGGCGGCGGGCGCGGCGGACGCGGCGGGCGCGGCGGCGGCGACCGCGGCGGCGGCTGGGGCGGCCGGGGCGGCGACCGCGGCGGGGACCGCGGCGGCGACCGCGGCGGAGACCGCAGGCCCTACGGCGGCGGCTCGGGCGGCGGCGACCGCAGCGGCGGCGCGATGAGAGGAGACGGCGGGTGAGTTGCGACTTGGGGCTCATTCACACGTTGTACCACACACGCAACCACACCACATCGCAGCGACAAAGTTTGCTCAAGCAGTGGTTGAAAGAAAGAAAGAAAAACCATTTATTTTATTAACATCACACGACAGCACACAATCAACTTAAATAACACTTGGTAACAAAAAATAACATTAACAACATCCCACCGGGGCTCCGCGTCCGCGTGGAGGGGGTCCGTATACCGGTCGAGGCGCACTTTAAGTACCTCGGCCTGGTTCTGGACCCCCGATGGAGTTTCGAGGAGCATTTTAAGCTCCTCGCTCCACGGCTGTGCGCCGCCGCAGCCGCACTCGGACGGGTCCTCCCTAATATAGGAGGACCAGGATCGGCGTGCCGTCGACTGTATCACGGGGTGATACGGTCGATGGCACTCTACGGAGCCCCGATATGGGCGGAGTGCCTCTCCCCCCGAACGGTGGCCCTCTTGCGACGTCCGCAGAGGGTCATAGCGACCCGGGCCGTGCGAGCGTATCGCACGGTCAAAAAATCAGTACCAAAATCTGTGTTTTTCAGCTTACGATAAACTTGAAACGTACCCGAGCGTTGCAGTTGCGTGTGAATAGTGTCGCTGCAGCTTTTTGCAGTTGCGTTGTGGTGCCAACAAAATGTCGATGTGGTTGCGTTGTCGTATGACTGAGGAGGCGTGCGCGCACTGTCGTTGCGTCGACGCAACGCAACGTTGTGTCTTCGATATGGCCGGCCGCTAGTTCGCGGTGTCGCTGGTTTTTGCGTTGTGTTTTTTGCGGGGAGGGTTTTCCCACTGCCGGTCAAGCAGGCTTACAAGACCGATCTACTGACGGCTTAAGGTGTCTTGGCCGCATTGGGAGGAGTGCAGGAGATAACCAAACGAAAATTCCAATAAATACTGCCTAGTTAAGTGTAAACAGTGTATCCATAGTCGTCCTAGTAGCATTCGTAGCTCTTATGGTGCCATATTGCTTTACAATATTCAACCTTAGGTAGGTTGCAAATTAAATTTTTTAACTGTACTTCTCAATTCAGAGAAATAATGTGTGTGTTAACAAATGTTTCATACCCTTCAAACACTACAACCGTGCCAT
The DNA here is from genome assembly GCA_963935595.1 of Schoenobius gigantellus. NCBI lineage: Eukaryota > Metazoa > Arthropoda > Insecta > Lepidoptera > Crambidae > Schoenobius > Schoenobius gigantellus. The sequence continues at coordinate 24,586,401 of OZ012547.1, forward strand.
AGCCTATTACAATGTATGCTGTATGATAAAAGTATTATTCTGGGCAGTGATGGATTAGATTAGAGTTTCCATTCTTCCCGTGAATATCGTAAGAGCGAAGTGAATATTTACCGCGACCATAACCTTTGCAAAAAGATGGAAATCTATAAACAAAACCATACAACAACCCGTCGAGCCATAGTGATGTAGTAGGCGGATTTCTCCTTGTAAAGGGACTCGGGCCTAACTGTCGGACCTATGGACGCATAGGCTAAACTCATGAATGTGTTAAAGGGCTGTTTCTCCCCTAAGGTTCGAATGCAGAAAATATCTGTTTCGAAACCAATGGTAAGAATTGAAGTAATTAATCAGTAAACCTTTTTTATTGTTGCAGTGGCCGTGATCGACAGCGACCATACTAAGTAATAAATTAGTATAGTTAATAAGATGACGCTAAACTGTATTGCATAAGTAACTTAAGAGTACCTAATGTATGTAAAGTAAGATTTACATATACTATTGTTTCTTTTTTGAACCATAACTTCGTAATAGCTACTACTTTACGCAATTATGTATTCCAATTAAAAAATATTTTTTAAATTTTGTTTAGCATCAATTTTAGACTCATTTTAAGTAAATATTCAATAAGTATTTTAGATGATAAGCTTAGGAGATAAGGAGCCGTCATTAAAATAATGTTACAACAGTGACTCAATTCTGTAATAAATGTCTTTGTATGTTTAATCTTGTTTAATTTAAAATACATTTCACCAGTGAGACTCTGATCTCCACTGAGTCGCCTGCGCAGGAATCGTGGGTCTACCATTGGCGACGCTTTCATCCGTTTAGGATCATATGGACAACTGTGTCAAAACGTCAAGTGTTAAAAGGACAACAGGAGCGCTTTCAGAGCCTCTGAGTGTAGTTGTCCTGTTGTTTTTTAACTCGCTCAGAGGCGTTGAACGGATTGCAGCAACCAAATCTTTTATCTCCCTCTTTCACATGAATTTTTATTTCTCTGTTTCTATAAGATGACATTTTAATTATTTCCCCACTCTCCTCCGAGTACAGGTCCTCGAGAAATAACGACAAATTTGTTTTTCACAACTTATAATACAGTAAACACCGTATATGTGCGGAGATGTGTAATCAAACTTTAAGAATGAGACTATAGACTATTTAATCGATGGAGATACTTCCCATCAAGGGAGATACCTCAAGGGAGATACCTCCCATCAAGGCTCCCCTCTTGCCGAAATACAAGAATTTACAGTCCAAATCTAAGAAGTACCGTTTCACAGTGTGTGGCTGACCCCAGCCGGGCCACAAAAAAAAAGTGTGAAAAATAGATTGAGTATGTCGCTATAATGTCTAGAATTTGTCGGCAAGTTTCAGAGTTTGTCGCCTGCGCGTTTCAGAGATCTGTGTGGCCCGGCTGGGGGATACGTTACCACAGCCGGGCCACACAGATCTCGAAAACGAAACGACCTAGTAAAAATATGTTTTATGTACTTACGATAAGAAGTTAATGTAAAATAGTTAATTGAATTTAGTGATGAAACAGTAACCGTAAATATTTTATGTAAATCCTCGATTAGTGATTGATATTTTTTAAATGTATTATTTAAGCAACATTTGTGTGGCTGACCCCAGCCGGGCCACAAAAAAAAAGTGTGAAAAATAGATTGTTTGAGTAGGTCGCTATAATGTCTAGAGTTTGTCGGCAAGTTTCAGAGTTTGTCGCCTGCGCGTTTCAGAGATCTGTGTGGCTGGGGATACGTTACCCCAGCCGGGCCACACAGATCTCGAAAACGAAACGACCTAGTGAAAATCTGTTTGCTGATATAGATAGGCGGCAGTTTGTCGAAGTTTGTCGGACATGTTTGAGTTTTCATCGGGCTCGCGTTTAAAGGGGCTGTGTGGCCCGGCTGGGGTAACGTTACCCCAGCCGGGCCACACAGATCTCCAAAACCAAACGACATAGCGAAAATCTGTTTGCTGATATAGATAGGCGGCAGTTTGTCAGAGTTTGTCGGACAAGTTTCAGAGTTTCTCGATCCACCATTTCAGAGCTCACCTGCAGCAAAGTTCCTGCAACTGCGCTAGTTGGATCTCAAAAACAAAGCGACGTAGAGAAAAACTGTTTGCTGGAATAGTGAAGCGGTAGTTTGTCGAACAAATTCCACAGTTTGAGACATGCGCATTTCCGAGATATGTGTGGCCCGGCTGGAGAAACGTTACCCCAGCCGGGCCACCTGGATCTCGAAAACGAAACGACCTAGCAAAAATCTGCTTACTGACAAAGATAGGTGGTACTTTGTCGATACATTCTTCAAAGATTCAGTTTGTCGACGCCTCAATCCAAAGAACGAAAGAATTCTTTATTTGGGTAAATAGTCTAGGAGCCTGGAGTCCCAAAAGTTTGTCGATACCAGTAAGCAGATTTTCACTAGGTCGCTTCGTTTTCGAGATCTGTGTGGCCCGGCTGGGGTAACGTATCCCCAGCCGGGCCACACAGATCTCTGAAACAAGTTGTTGTCCTTTCCACCCACTCCGTATATCAACGCAAATAAACATTAAAATGTAATGTCATTCAACCCAACATTTTCATGTAAATCATAGACATGATGATGATACTATGATATACATGAAAATTTTGGGTTGAATGCCATTACGTGTAAACACATTTTAATTATTAGTTTTAAATAACGCATTGATTATTTATTGGTTATTATGAAACACCGTGTATAACAAACAAAACCTCATAAAACTTACTTTTTTAAAGAAAGTTGTACGCGACTATACATTACTTTATATAGATAGACAAGGAGACCAGATGCCAAATGTTGCTTAAATAATGTATTTAAAAAATATCAATCACTCATCGAGGATTTACATAAATTGAAATATTAACGGTTACTGTTTCATCACTGAATTCAATTAACTATTTTACATTAACTTCTAGTAAGTACATAAAAAATAACGAAACCTCGCACATTTGGGACTCCAGGCTCCTAGACTATTTACCCAAATAAAGAATTCTTTCTTTCTTTGGATTGAGGCGTCGACAAACTCTGAATCTTTGAAGAATGTATCGACAAACTACTACCTATCTTTGTCAGTAAGCAGATTTTTGCTAGGTCGTTTTGTTTTCGAGATCCAGGTGGCCCGGCTGGGGTAACGCTTCTCCAGCCGGGCCACACTTATCTCGGAAATGCGCAAGTCTCAAACTGTGGAATTTGTTCGACAAACTCCCGCTTCACTATTCCAGCAAACAGTTTTTCTCTACGTCGCTTTGTTTTCGAGATCCAGTTAGCTCAGTTGCAGCAACTTTGCTGCAGGTGAGCTCTGAAATGGTGGATCGACAAACTCTTAAACTTGTCCGACAAACTCTGACAAACTGCCGCCTATCTATATCAGCAAACAGATTTTCGCTATGTCGTTTCGTTTTGGAGATCTCTGAAACGCGCAAGCGACAAACTAAAACTTGCCGACAAACTCTAGACATTATAGTGACATAGGTACTCAAACAATCTATTTTTCACACTTTTTTTTGTGGCCCGGCTGGGGTCAGCTACACGCTGCAATGAGCTGCTCCTGTTTAATAAAATTTGAGTTAGCACTCAAATAGTAAGCAAAAAAATTCATTTTGAGCTGCATATAAAAGTAGCAAAAATACTTGTCATGCGCAAAATGGGCGCATTCCTTATAAAGATCATTTAATTTATTTACTCGAGTGTTATACTTAAAACCTAAACAGAAATTGCCTAATAACGTTTGGCCAAATCACATATCACCTAAAAACGAAATGCCTTATAAGTTATAACGTTTAACCTACCTAGAATCATGAAATTTGGCAAGAGAAAAGGAAGTACATACTCACCTAAAAACGAAATGCCTTATAACGTTTAGCCTACCTAGAATCATGAAATTTGGCAAGAGAAAAGGAAGTACATACTTCCAGAGATATGAGCATTTGTAATTTGAAAAAACTAACCTCAATATTAGCAGTTTCCACAAGCAATAAGTATGCATAAAGTCGAGAATACACATAAAGTCGTTTCTGTGTGGCTGACCCCAGCCGGGCCACAAAAAAAAAGTGTGAAAAATAGATTGTTTGAGTAGGTCGCTATAATGACTAGAGTTTGTCAGAGTTTGTCGGCAAGTTTCAGAGTTTGTCGCCTGCGCGTTTCAGAGATCTGTGTGGCCCGGCTGGGGATACGTTACCCCAGCCGGGCCACACAGATCTCGAAAACGAAACGACCTAGTGAAAATCTGTTTGCTGATATAGATAGGCGGCAGTTTGTCGAAGTTTGTCAGACAAGTTCGAGTTTTCATCGGGCTCGCGTTTAAGGGGGCTGTGTGGCCCGGCTGGGATAACGTTACCCCAGCCGGGCCACACAGATCTCCAAAACCAAACGACATAGCGAAAATCTGTTTGCTGATATAGAGAGGCGGCAGTTTGTCAGAGTTTGTCGGACAAGTTTCAGAGTTTGTCGATCCACCATTTCAGAGCTCACCTGCAGCAAAGTTGCTGCAACTGAGCTAGCTGGATCTCGAAAACAAAGCGACGTAGAGAAAAACTGTTTGCTGGAATAGTGAAGCGGTAGTTTGTCGGAGTTTGTCGAACAAATTCCACAGTTTGAGACATGCGCATTTCCGAGATATGTGTGGCCCGGCTGGAGAAACGTTACCCCAGCCGGGCCACCTGGATCTCGAAAACGAAACGACCTAGCAAAAATCTGCTTACTGACAAAGATAGGTGGTAGTTTGTCGATACATTCTTCAAAGATTCAGAGTTTGTCGACGCCTCAATCCAAAGAACGAAAGAATTCTTTATTTGGGTAAATAGTCTAGGAGCCTGGAGTCCCAAATGTGCGAGGTTTCGTTATTTTTTATGTTTTATGTACTTACTTACAATAAGAAGTTAGTTAATTGAATTCAGTGATGAAACAGTAACCGTTAATATTTAAATTTATGTAAATCCTCGATTAGTGATTGATATTTTTTAAATGTATTATTTAAGCAACATTTGGCATCTGGTCTCCTTGTCTATCTATATGAAGTAGTGTACAGTCGCGTACAACTTTCTTTAAAAAATCGATTATAATAAGTGCATGCAAAGTAAGTTTTATGAGGTTTTGTTTGTTAGATGTATATGCTGAAAAGAATATTTTTTATATAAAGCATTCATAAAGTTTATTACGAATTCATTGTTTCATGTTAAAAGTTGTTGTCCTTTCCACCCACTCCGTACATCAACGCAAGTAAACATTAAAATAAAACTAGTAGAAAAAATTGGTTTGTTTTGATAACATACTTTAAATATATGGTGCAACGAAAACAAAAACCTATGTGTTCCTATAGATTTTACATCACTTGAGATAGACTTTTGTGAATTAAAAAAGTGAGATGAATTAATTGAATTGACTTCAATCAAAATATCTGTGGTGAAAGTATAAAAACTAAGGAAAATAAAAAACCTCACCATGTTGCGGAAAACAATTTGATTACCTATGGGTAACCATCTTATGGATAGGTAATCTAATTGTTTTTTGCAACATATTAAATTCATTATTATTTTTTTTACTTTAATATAATTCTTATTGAAGTCAGTTTTTATTTTAATTACGGTCAATAAGCATTTGCTGCTCTTGCTACGTGACTAATCCGCCACTGCACAGGCGGGAGCGGTAACAGCTGGTGTAAGTGCAAAAGGGGCCATGTTTCATTTTTTGAAATGAGGCCTTTTCGGAATAGATCATTTACAGAAGTCATTGCAGCATTGCTTTCGACATACAAACCTTTGTATGTGTCAAGAATGTAACTTGATAAAACCCCCGTATTTCGCATTTTTGGGTAGTTATGCCTCGGTGATCCTCACATCTTACCTGTGTTATCTTTTTAACTGGGTTAAAAACAGCCAAGCTGTCTACGATACAACTCCGCTAATCGCAATAGTACTTTCCTGGATAGTGTGATCACAATCTTTATCAAACAAAACATAGTGTCATGACTTTGGCAACTGCGGACAGCGGAACAAAAACATTTTTTAATTATATATTTTACATTTATTCAAAAACAAACATCATTATAGGCTTAAAGTTTATAAAATGAACAATAATGTTACCTATATTACAACACCTGTGTTTGTATTGTAAGCAAACAAATCGTTTACCTACATTTCTCATTACAATCAAAATGTTTACTTTTTATTTGGGCAATATAAATAACAAAGTAGAATTTTAAACCGCAATTTTCGGAAACTTATAAATATAGTACCTACACACATTTAAGTAGTTACTTACGTACAGTTTTGTAGTCGAACACATCAGGGGAAAAATTTCGTCCCTCGATGAGCTTGGGTGAAAAGTTAGTCTTCGGCTGGAAATACTATTATAACTACTTACGCCAATCAGCTAGCATGGCAGTCCCAAAGATTTTGTAAAATCTTTTGGATTTATTTCTTGTAGGAATTCTAAAATTATATTATAGTCTCAATCAGTGTTGATGAAACAAACTATTTTTATTGTGCGATTGATAAGGAAACATAATATTTTTTTTTACAAAAAATAAAAACTGACTTCAAAAACACTGAAAACTTAAAAATAATATAAGAATAGGTACAGACAACATCACACTTCTATATTGAAGTCGGCGCCAAACGATGATCTCCTTCTAGGAGTTCATCGTTTGGCGCCGACTTTAATATAGTTAAAATTTGTCACCGACTTCAATATAGAAGTGTGATGTTGTCTGTACCTATTCTTATATTATTTTTAAGTTTTCAGTGTTTTTGAAATCGGTTTTGATTTTTTGTAAAAAAAAATGTTTTTAACTTTTTAGTGAAAGAAACGCTAATTTAATACCAGCTCACCGAAGGTGATTTTCTATTGGACCCCATCATCAGATCCTGACTATGGTGACCATGGGACCACCCTTGCAGTATACTCTATCAAATACAAAAATAATTTTGGAAATCGGTTTAAAAATGACGGAGTTATGAGGTAACAAACATAAAAAAAATACAACCGAATTGATAACCTCCTCCTTTTTTGAAGTCGGTTAAAAATGACCCTATTTAACGATCGATTTGTTTACCTACTTACATAACAGTTTTGGATTTTTCATTCAAAAGGAAAGTAAACAATTTACATGAATGAATTTTATAGCAATTGTTACAAATAATAAACTTACTAATGCACAGTCTAAATTGAATACCTACTCAAGATCCGTTGCACAAAATGTTATAAAATCAAATGATTCTATAAAGTCATTTCACAAAAATTACAGCGGGTAAAATGAAAATGTCTGTTATATTTAAATACAGCACATTTATTACTTTTTTTCAACATAAACACACGAGTTTGCCGCAAATGGTGCAGTTAGTAACTTGTAGTGTACTGCTCAATGTGCACTTCTCAAAAGGGACAGCAGTTTGCAAAATGTATATAGAATTGAGATCAAAAAGTAACATAAAAAGGTTACGGAAATTAATAGAACGTTATATTTGATTATCGATTAATTACGCCTTACTTCATTTATGAGATGCATAAAAAATGAATGTGAACCAAAGATATTTCATTTTGAGACGAATTTTCGAAATCACCGCATAAGTATAATATAATATTATAAAATGCTTATTTTGAAAAACGCATTTTGAGAAGTGCACGTTTTACGAAGAATACCATTTGAGCACGGTGTACAAATTGAGAAGTGGTGCACCATTCGCGTCAAACCTAAACATACTTCTTATTAACTTGGTTGAAATTCTTCTACTGTAGCTAATACACACATGATTAAAAACTAGGGTAATTTCAAATTACCGTTTGTTAAATCTGCCTACTGACTAATAACACGAGATGATAAATTTTAACTTCACAGAAATAAAATAAAGAAAAGTTGCATTTTCTTCTTTTTCTAATTTTGTCTTAGTATATTACAATAATTATACCTATCACTTTACAGAAAATGCTGACGATCGCTATTATCCTTTACAGGTGTTATTATTTAAATTGTACAAATTATTTTAAATTGTCTCAATGACTTAATAATTAATATTTTAAAATACTTAATTTCGTTTTTTTCATGTCTGAGAAAAGTATTACTTACGTTAAACTGTATTGGTCACTGCAAAAAATAATTTAAGCAGTGTCTAACCTTAGGCAGTGTTTAATTTTTTGTAGTTACACCGTAAGTGTTTAATGTTCAACCGCCTCCGTGGTCTAGTGGTTGAGACCACCTGGTATTGATCTGGAGGTTCGGGGTTCGATTTCCCAAGGGGGCAGAAGTTTTGCTGCTTGGTATGGTTGGCGGTAGGGCTGAGCCCGGCTGGCTAGCTACCACCGTCTTACTTAAGTTTGTCGCCATAAAGACAATGTTTATAACATTGCTTCGTTCCGAAAACAAGAGATGAGATAGCCAGTTTCTCAGTTTCCACTTTCGGCCTTGTCACCATCGGGTGAGATGAAGGCCTTCCCTGCTGCGCGGAAAAGAAACTGCTATATCAGGAAGGATTCCTAATTGTATTAATTACTAATATTTACAAAAGAAACTGGTTTGTATTTTATTCCATTGTGCTAAGGTTGATAAGTTAGTGTTATGGTTTTTATGCATTCTAACTATCATTTGCTATGGTTTACAATCTATGATAATAGTAGTATCATACAAGTACATAAAAAAGCGACGTGATTAAGAAATACGTATATAATTGTATATGTGTAACTCTTACAACATTTATTTAACAACTAAGTTGTGATGGGACACTAAACTGACATTTACAGAAATAAGAGAAATTAAGGCGCATGACCAGTGTAAATCATACAAAACCTCTACACACATTCCAAAAACATGATCACCAAAATTTTTCTTATTTAGTACAAGTAGGTACAAAAATTAGATGCACAATAGGTATTTATTAATTACATTGAAATTAAACTTCAGTCACATTAAGGGCTTATATGCACATAAAATAGTTAATATTGAAACTCACTAAATTTCCTCCCAGTCAGCTTCACAAGTTGCTGAAAAGTACTTTATGAAACGTAGAAATGTCAGGTTCCACGTTAGAATTGGTACTGTACAATGCAGGTTTCGTATTTCCTCTGAAAAAAGTAAAATGTTATTTTGTTTATTTTTAAATAATATTAAACTTTTTAATTGGTTACCTATCGTAAGATCGAAAATTATTTGACCGAATTTCTTTTAAGTAACAGAAAACTTTTTGACTATTTTCGTTTCGTCTTTTTTTACTTCGTCAAAATCTCGTTTGCCACTGTATCTGTTGACCTATTATCAATTCGTTTTTTTTACTTCGACGTTTCATCTGGTCGAAAAACTTGTTTTCTGGTCGAACTTATAACTCCTCGAAAAATTTGAGTACAGTATTTCCGGTCCGGTATAATCCATGCTGTTATTTTTAGCATGCAAGCAAGCAGCATGCAGTTTGCTCACAATGTCTAACCTGTGTGTGGTCACAATGTCTAACCTACAGTGTTATCCTTTAAGTTAAGGCACCCCGCGACCCCCCCTGCAAAGCGCCTGCACCCCCTACACACACGCTCAAGCAAGCAAGCAAGCAAACAATCAAGCATACATGCAAGATTGCTAGCATATAAGGAAATAAACAAGCATGCAAGCCAGCATGCAGATTGATGCTGTGTGTGGTCACAATGTCTAACCTAACCTACAGTGATATTCCATAAGTTTTTCTCCTTGCGAGGGGCTTCCGCCCCCCGAGCCCCACGAGCAAGGGGGCTGACGCCCCCTCCACCCCCGCTCATGCGGGCAAGCAAGCAAGCAAACAAACAAACAAGTATGCAAGCCAGCATGCAAGCAAGCATGCAGCATGCAGTTTAATGCTCTGTGTGTGGTCATAATGTCTAGAGCTACAGTGATATCCCGTAAGTTGGGAAGCATGCAAGAAATATGTAGTTTGATGTGTTATGACAATTTACGCTCCTTACTTATAACCTCCGTAACCTAACCAGCCAAGTATTAACATTTTCGGTAAAATGTTGTTTGGCGAAACGAGAATATGTCAAATAAATCATCTGGCAATTGAAAAGTTCAAAAGAGACTTTGGTCAATAGTAAAAAAAATATGTTGAAAATCGGTGCAACGTAGTTTGGTAAAATGATACTTATGTCAAATGATATTTCGATTGTGTAAAAATATGGCAAACAATACATATAGTAAAAAAGACGTCGGTCAAATGGAAATCGGACGAAAAAATTTCAGACAAGTAATAGATTCCCCTCTTTAAATCATACGTATAATAAGTTGTAACAATTTTAAAAGACTTATTATTCATAAGGAAGCTTTTTCAAAACTAAATAGAAACTCATAGCATAAAGAACATGATACATACTTTTGTGATGCAGCAGTTGACCGAGGGGCCACAAGAAGGCAGTTCATTGGTTGGCCATCTAGCTGTCTATTATGATATAAGTCTACAGCTTTTTGAGCATCTTCTTGAGTTTTGTATATAACTTCAGCAGTCCCGGGTCGGACTAAACGTGATTCTGTCATTCCACCTACATCTCCAAATAGTTCCTATAAACATATGATTGAAGGCATATGACAAATTATAAATTACTATTTACCCACGATGTGTGCTATACATCATAATTATATGTACCTATGCATAGAAACATATCACATATTTCCTATAAATGTTTACAATTTGATGCAAATTCAGGGTGAAACTACTTGCAGAAAAATAAGTAAAAGATTTACGCCAATTATACACCACTAAAATAAAATTATAAAAATAAAAACTGCCTTATCAGTATCGACTACCATGACGATATTTCTTAGTTTAAGTGAAAAACAAAACATGAATAATTTATCTTAAAAAAAAACTCAAAAATGGTCAACCCCAATATTTACTACAGCTTTACGCACGTCTGGTAGCAAACTATTTCAATTTCATTAAAAAAGTAACTCACACAAGCAAACCTCATAATCATCGATATGCGCCTGCACACAATCATTAACAAATGGGGGAGCGGGAGCGGGGTGAGGCCTGACGGGGTGTAGGCGTTGTATGTAACGCCACGCCGGCGCCGCGCTGGCCGAAGCAGCGCCGGCCGCGACCCGCACTCCGCAGTAGCCATTTGACTGGGACTTGATTAGTACTCGTCACAGGAGATTCGCGCGTGTGCGCTTTTAGCGACCGATCAATTACCCCCGTTACGTAATCGTAATAAAGTCATGGCTTATCAATTTACATCTCGTGAATATGTCGTCTTAGTTCGTGCATATTTTGAGGTGAAAACGTGTCTGGGGCTTTGCGGATGTACCGAGAGCTGTACCTACAGCCAAACTACAGTACAGTGTCAAGTGCTTATTAATGACTCAATGACTCCTAGACCATGGCTTATTTTACGTGCTATCACACGCGCAAGGACGAGAGAGACCGGCGATCTCGACTACAACGACGTTTCAACATTGATTGTTGAAACATATATCAGTGTATACATTTGAAGTCTGACTCACGAGCGGAACCTATTTGAAGCGGCTTGCTTGCGTATATTCTAGCTTATTTTGGTATTGCTCCAAAAATTTTTTTGTTCATTTTAATATTTATAATAAAGACCCTTTCCTCAATTTTCCATTAAAATTTTTATGCAAGTTTTTTTTAGTGGTGTATAAGATGCCAATAAGTTGTTTTTGAAAAAGGTTTGTTATGCATTTATAATGGGTGTCCATGACTATATCGTCAAGTTTTATTACCTCTATATCACCTGCTGTTACAGTATTACGGAGATTGCTAACTATAATTCTAAACTCCATAGGCTTGTCCAATTTTTCTGCGGTTTTCTCATTTCTTAGAGCTGCCATCGGGCGCTTCTTGAGAATGGATGGCGGCCTGGGTGGACTCATGGCTTTCTCTGGCGTACGCATCCTATAAAATGTTTAATACCGGTTAACACTTTCAGATGAAAAGATATTTCTTGTGTCAAATTTAATTCCATCAATGAACTGACAAAAATTATACTTGTGGATATAAGCTAATGTCATTAATAAAAATACGCTGGAATATCGAAAACCATGCTAACTAACGCAATGCAGTGGAGTAACTCATAATAACGCAAAAAAATGTTTAAATGTATTTTCAGATTTTTGTTTCGACACTTTGTGATCTCAAACATAAGCTATGTATGAAAGACAAGTATATTAATAAGTTATTTTGACGGAATTATTAAGTAAATAGCTATGCCCGCGACTTCGTTCGCGTGGATGTCGGAAAATAACGTGTAAATTTTTTCCCGATTTGCGACATTTTCCATTGATGCTTGATCGCCTACTGTGCAACGGGTCGCGGGTTCGATTCCCGCACGGGACAGATATTTTGTATGGCCTACAGAAATTTGTTCCGGTCTGGGTGTATGTGTATGTGATATTCTATGTTTGTAACTGCACCCACGACACAGGAGAAAATCCTAGTATGGGGCAACGTTTTTTTTAAAAAAAATGCTCAGCTCCTATTAGTCGAAGCGTAATATTATTATAGCCTTCCTCAATAAATGGACTATCCAAAACAAAAGAATTTTTCAATTAGAATCAGTACTTTCTGAGATTAGCGCGTTCAACCAAACAAACTCATTATATTAGTAGTAGGTATAGATTTAATCTTTCTCGTACAGCAATAAGTAAGAAGGCAGACTTAATACTTCGAGCATTCTCTACCAGTCAACCAGTATAATGTGGGAAAATTTGTAAATGGTGTATGTACGAGTTGATTACAAAAAGAAAGTAAGAGAATTGTTTAATGCAATGAATAGAAATAACCGATCAAATCAACCAATGGATCAAATCTTGCAAGTTAAATTTGACCCACTTGTTAATGTCCGATTGAGCTGAAATTTGATATACACCTTTAGTTCTGATGACAATGCAATTATGCATAATTATTATTATTGTAAATCCAAAACCGCTGCAACAAAATGGTGAATTACATATTTTTGTATAGCCCTTGCAATATGGGTATCAAATGAAAAAGCTTGATTTGTAGAATAGAGTAAATATATTATGAAAAAAATTCAAATCCAAGATGACCGCAGTCACAAAATGGCGGATTACATATTTTTTTCACAACCCCCTCAATATAGGTATCAAATGAAAGGGCTTGACTTGTGGAATACTGGACACTAGTCAGAAGTAGCAATGAGGAAAAGCAGAATAAGATTTTTTCTGCAAACAAGATTTTTATTTCTAAATGTGAGAAACAATGTGAATTCAACAAATCATAATGGAATCGAAAAGAAAGATGAGAGTCGAAGTGTACCCCTAAATCACGAAAACGTTTAACTATCGTGAATATCATAGTTAAAATGGGGGTGTTAAATTTTTGGAAATGTTGTTACCTACATAACACAGTTATCTATATTAAGAGGCATTTGGTTCTCTTACAATTAGACTGATGTCCTCCTCTAAAGATATGAAGTCGTTTTCATTTTCCATACAATTGAAAAATTCTTTGTAACCGAGACATTAATTTTTAATTTGGAGTATAAGATCGTTAATAAAGATCCCAAGTAATAAAGGAAGAGTGAGGATATTTTTTACGACAGGGAGACTCCTTGCTTTACTCCACTTTATTTTATATGGCAATACTAAATCTAGTGTAATAGTTTTAAGTTAAGATTATTTTAATTTACATCATATTCCACTTAGTTACTCGAATGTTACCAGAGAAACGAAATGAATGATTCAAACAATTGGTTCAATTGCATAAGTGACATCCCTAGTATAAAAAAAATCGGCCAAGTGCGAGTCGGACTCGCGCACCGAGGGTTCCGTACAAAGCTGTAGCTAGACAAGTACCTTAATAAAAAAATATATGTGATGTAACTAAAAATTTAAGGTTTTCGGAATGTTTTCCTTTATATGTAAAACATTGCTTCATGCCAAATTTCAAGATTCTAGGTCGACTGGAAGTTACTCTTTAGGTTTTGATTCCCTTGGGAGTAGTTGCGAGTTTAAAAATATGCGGCTTAAATTGCTGTTTCTTTTTATTGCGTTGACATTGATTTTTGTCTTTGTTACAGCTTAGAGGCGTTATAGACCTGAGTATTTGATATGAATTTCAATTGAATACCTCTACGCGTTATGAGGAAAGGGGTAGTAAGTTTAAAATTAATAAAATATTTTTGTTATATGGTGTAACTAAAAATTTACGGTTTTCGCCATTTTTCCTTTATCTGTGCTATAAGACGTTACTTTGTACCAAATTTCAAGATTCTGAGTTCACGGGAAGTACCCTGTAGGTTTTGATTCCCTTGCGAGTGTCGAAAATTTGCGGAAATTTGCGGCATAAACGGCTGTATCTTTTGATTGCGTTGGCTTATAACTTCGATTTTTTCACAGCTCCAAGGGACAGTAGACCTGAGTATTTGATATAAATATCAGCTTGATACCTCCACGCATTCCTGAGAAAAAGGGTCTTGACAGACAGATAGACGGACGGACAACAAAGTGATCCTATAAGGGTTCCGTTTTTTCCTTTCGAGGTAAGGAACCCTAAAAAGACCTTGTGATGACGTTAAGTTTCCGTCGATTTAAATTATTTATTTAATTTAGTTAAGCTTTATAAAAAAGATAAGTATTAAAATAGTCTTCACTTTTATTTCGGTAATCAATGTAATATTTGGCAATTTAAACAAGTGCGATTTTATCATATCATATTATATAAAAATAAATAATATTGTGTGAGTGATCGCCATTACAAGACTACCATTAATTAGCTTTGATGAACTGTCTAATGTGGCCTATTAAAGTGGCCCAACTATAATACTCGAAGCAGTTATGAACTTTTACAATCATACTAATATAAAAAATCCGAAAATGAGTTTGTTTGTTTGTTTGTTACGCTTTCACGCCCAAACCACTCAACTAATTTTAATGATATTTGGTAAGTATAGGAATACCTTTGGGAATGACATAGGATACTTTTTATCCACAATTTTAATGAGTTCCCTGTGGTGGGGACGCAGACTAGTCGCGGGCAGCAGCTAGAAAGTTATAATCTTACATAAGTACTTACCTTTCATTAGTAATGCTCCTGGAATTCCACCTGTTATCATTATTATGGGCAACAATTTTTAATTGAAGACTTGCTTTCCTATTCAATAAAGATGCTTTTGCGGGTCCATATTCTTCACCCATTGGATCGTCAATCAATTCAATGTCATTTTCAACAGTTCTGAGAATCGGTTTTGGCCTTGGCATTTTATCTGTAAAAACCCGTTTGTCATTAAATATTTTTAAAGGAAACATAAAATATTCTGATACTGTAAAAAATATTTACCTGCTCGCCTGGACTCTTTAACTCTGTACTGATTTTCAATAAATTTATTTGTATGTATTTGTCTGTTATGGTTTCTGGGATTTACAAAAGGTTGAGATACAACTTGCCTCGAAGGATCTACAAAAACTGAAACAGACAGATTTTTACTATAGTCACAGTAATATCGCACTTGTCGATATCTATATTTCTGTGTTTTAGTAAAATATACCAATTTCACAATTTCCTTATAGCAAAAACAACAGACGAGAATAAAAATATTGTGACATTTCTATTTTACATCAACATTATTAGTATAGGCTAGATGATAAAAAATTTTTTTTTGCTTTAATAGAAGCTCATTCATATAATAAACAGAAAGAAAAAATCGGTTTTCGAATAACTATAAAAACAACCAAGATATAAGGTATTAAAGATTATTCTCCATCTCTTTCTAGCAAAACGGCAATTTACAAGTTTATATGGCCGTACTCAACAATGACGTCACGGTTGATGTCGGATCTCTCTGTCTAATCGCCTTCAAATTAACAACTTAAAATGCTTGTATCTAATGTATTTCTAAGCCGATTTTAATTCTAATTTCACAGGACAGCATCTTTTTCGCGGTATTTTAATATTTAATGACGAGACGCAAACATTTGAATTCAGTCATCATCCCAATTATTAAAATAAGCCACGCAGCTTTCTACCGTCTTCTCGGCATCTGAGCTAGATGCGTTGGCAGTGTTGGTACACGTGGTAAGTGCGCGACCGACGACCGCGTCGCTGCCGTCCCGCGGCCGTAGCGATCACTCGCTATCGCTGTCGTGACATCAGAGCAATAGTTTTAATGTCACAGGTGACATTTGAGCTATTGTTCTAATGTCACGAAAGCGATAGCGAGTGATCGCTATGAGTTAGGCAGTAGCCCCCCGGTATGAATTGCGCCCAATTCTAAGCAATCGCTAATTCCGACTTTACACCATTATTTATTATTTTCGCTTACCTATATCGTGGTTTTGTATGGTTCGGGTGAACTTGTGGCGATTTTGAAACATTGTATTCCTGTTTTTCATTTCCTTCTGCTTAATTTGACTACCAATCTGCAAGTAATTTTAAAAGGAATGGAACAAATTTTATGTACACACAGCAACACGCTAGGCATGTGACCTTGAGACCGCCCTTATGTCGCTCGTAACAGCGACAGCGGCGACTTTCGTAATGCAAATGTCAAGCTTGACGTGTTGCTGACTGTACATACACAGTAATTGTTGGTCATTTTCATTCCAGGGCGGAATGATCCGGTGCCTACATGAAATTCAAACACAAAATCCATCAATACAAATCTTTCCTCTTTATAATATGAGTATAGATGAGAATCATTTTAAGGTTAGTATAGCTGATAACTACAGTGGAAACTATACCTAAGTTGAGCCCCCTTTTCACCCCTATAAGTTTAAATTTTTGGATGGTTTGGGCTTGGAAGCGTAACAAACAAACAGACAGACATATTAATTACTAAGTCTTCTTAGCATGACTTAATATTAATGTAGGTTGTCTTATCCAACATTCACAATGACAAGGACAAAATGGTGGTATAAACACTAGTGATGTACCGACTAGTCGCCTATTATTTAATCCGCACTGGGCCAGCGTGGTAGACTAAGGCCTAATCACCCTAACATAGGGTAGGCTCGAGCCCCTCGGTGGGGACGTATATGAATGAATATGCTTAAAAATTAAAAAAGGAAGGTCATTGAAATGTAATCATTACTGTTTTTTTTAGGGTTCCTAACCTCAAAAGGAAAAAACGGAACCCTTATAGGATCACTTTGTTGTCCATCCGTCCGCTTGCCTGTCAAGACCCTTTATCTCGGGAACGCGTGGTGATATTAAGTGGAAATTAAGATCATATATATACTCAGGTCTACAGTCCCTTGAAGCTGTGAAAAAATCAAACTTCTAAGTTAACATGAAAAACGAAACGGCCGTTTATGCTGCGTGAACGTATATTTCGACACTCGCAAGAGAATCGAAATTTTTATGCCGTTGTCATAGAATCATGAAATTTGGCAAGAAAGACGCAAGGTCCTATAGCACATATTAAGTAAAGAGAAAAACTGAAAACCGTAAATATGTAAGTACATAGTAAGTTATAGAAGTTTGTACGGAGCCTTCGGTACGCAAGTCCAACTCACACTCCGCCAGTTTTTAGGGTTCCGTAGCCAAATGGCAAAAAACGGAACCCTTATAGATTCGTCATGTCTGTCTGTCTGTCCGTCCGTATGTCACAGCCACTTTTCTCCGATACTATAAGAACTACACTGTTGAAACTTGGTAAGTAGATGTATTCTGTGAACCGCATTAAGATTTTCACACAAAAATAGAAAAAAGCAATAAATTTTGGGGGTTCTCCATACATAGAACTGAAACTCAAAAATTTTTTTTTCATCAAACCCATACGTAGGGATAGGTATTAAGGTTTCTAATATATTTTTTTTCTAAACTGAATAGTTTGCGCGAAAGACGCGTCCAAAGTGGTAAAATGTGTGCCCCCCCCCCCCCCCCCCCTGTAACTTCTAAAATAAGAGAATGATAAAACTAAAAAATATATATTATGATGTACATTACCATGCAAACTTCCACCGAAAATTGGTTTGAACGAGATCTAGTAAGTAGTTTTTTTAATACGTCATAAATCCTACGGAACCCTTCATGGGCGAGTCCGACTCGCGCTTGGCCGGTTTTTTTTATTATAGATTAGTGTTACAGTTTACTTTCAGTGTAATCTACTAGAATAGGATAGGAAATTAGGAACCCTTCGGTTGGTACATACCAACTTAAGATCCAGAAATTAAATAAAGTAAAATTAATTAATTTAACTTTGTTTTATTCTTGACTAATTAAGATAGCAACAAACGCCGGCTCGCACGTTATCAATGATAGGTAGGTAAAAATATAATGCAAATAAAAACATATCTCGACAAGTACGCCTGGCCTGCACTCGAACTCAACGCAAAGCAGTTCCGTTTTTGAGCAGTATGAGAGTTATCAAATGTAAAAATAGGGACTGAACAAATACACAAGTGGCCCAGCAATGAAAAGAATAAGGTGTACCAAGGGGTGACGCATCTGCGAAGGTAAGTTTATAAAAGCGTTCAAGGGGTGCTGGAAGGTCAAAATAAAGTTTTCGTGTAAACAAAGAACAAAGTGGTATTGATTGTGTAAATGCCTTACCCGTCTGAGTCTCATCTGTTCAATTTTTAGTCTAGCATCTTTTTGTTTTGCAATTTCAGCAAGCTTTTCTCTGGCATCTGTGATTTGGGTTCGCTTTTTCGATATAATTTTGAGTCGGGCATCCATTACGTGCGGTTTTGACTTTGGCAATTGTGGTTTACTTTTGTTATTAGAAAACTGCCGAGACCTGTAGAAAAAAATATTAGGTAAGTAAGTATAATGTAATACTTAATATAAGACTGGTTATTTAAATTGTCTGCTAAATATTGTTATTGTGACCAGCACTCATACTATCATTTAAAAAAAAGAGCAAAAAAATTATAAGTATGGTTTTATTAATATAACCATTTTTAACTTTAAAACAATTGGTCAAGGCGTCAACACAGTATGTTAAAGAAGCGGGTTCAAATCCTGTCTGAGTCAAAATTATTTTTATGTATTGATTTATTCATTTTTAATCTGAATTAGCATTTTTAAAGAAAATACAAAGTCGCAAATATAAAAAAAACTATGTTGTTTATTATTTATTTAATGCACTGTTTACAACGTTCCAGGTTGCTATTCTTATAGTGCTCATTATTGCATTTTTGATAAATAGGTCAGCTCATTTTGTTTTGATAGATTTTCAATACCAAAAAGCATTACTGGCGATGAGTTAGTGGCATCGTCTTCCATATTAGTTTTATCCAAAAACAGTAGTCAAAAGAATCTGTTTTGAGTAAGTGTTGCTGCATCATATAGGGCTGTGGTACTAACTTAATTCTTTTAGACTGACAAAGTAGTATTGCCCATTTCGACAGTCCCCACGTATATTATCGAAATTGAAAAAATGACATTTTCATTTTATTGAATTAATAGAAAGTAGAGATAAATATCTATAATTCTATATATAAACTATGTACCAATTTTAATACCTTCAAGGGTTTTTCAATTGAACAGAATCGAACGTGCATAAAATGAACACATTAAATTTAAAACATTGAACTTGCCACTTTCGATGTTATTGTTGGTCAGCGGAAAGTGCGCGCGGCACGAAACTACCTGTTTCGTTAGTGTTACTTGAAATATGAGCTAAAACGCTCTCGTTTTTTGAGTTTAGGTATAGGTAAATTTTTCTTTCATGTTTAGTTCAAAATTAATAGCAGAGGGAAACCAATCGTAAATATCATCAAATGCGCAGTCAAAGTACAGCAGAACCTGTTACTCCCAAAATAAATGAGGAGTAGGATTTTTCTGAAATTTTTAAGGGCTAGTCGTCTTTCTGCCACAGCTTTAGAAATCTCTAAATTCCAGTATGGCTTAGATTTAAAGTTATTTCTTGGATCCTGACAGCTCTTGGTCCATGGGATAGACTCATTAGCTATTTTTGACACACTATCCATAATTATGATATAAAGCGTCCAGAGCAGCATATTAATAAAAAATAAGCCTACAAGCTAAAAGCTGTTTTAACATCACTTGCGTTTTTTAATTCTTAATATTTTAATACTTATTTCGTGATCAACATGTATGTGTATTTATTTGTCACAAATACCCCAGAAAAGAAGCAATAAAAGCTTGACATAAAGAAATAGTAGGAAGATATGGCATATCGAAAATAGTTTAATGTCACTTTGACTTGAGCAATGTAACAAATAATACAATCGATAGTTCACACATTCAATAGCTCACTAGAAATTCTTGTCATGGAAAAGTATCGAAACTTTTTTTTTTATTTATTCGTAAGGAAACAAACAGTTACATACAAAAACATTGTACAAGTTAAGGAAGTACTTAAAAACCTATAGTTCCATAAAAAGTTACTTAAGAGATAAGATAGTTCGAGTAAGTATAATATATAAAAACATTAATGGATGAGAAAAAAACGAGATACGTAAGAAGCTAAGTACAAATAACAATAATATAATAAAGGTATTCATCTCTATTAACATAGGTATAACAAGAAACAGTTACACACATTTCATGATTCATTCATTGGATAGAATTTTTATTGATTCTTTCTTAAAAGATTTTATATTCAAGATAAAGATATAAACTTGCCCATTCTCTAGTCGAATTGATAATTTTGTCATAGAACACTGTCGAAACTGGCACATTCGATAAAAAAAGTAACCAGCTGTAACCTAGTAAAGTATTGAATATGTTTTTTAAGAAAAAGTATAATAATTATCAAAAAATATAGTACACAATATAAAACAGTCAAATTTTGATCATTTTCTTAGGGTTAACCAGAGGCAGCCGGTTACCCACCACCTTGCAGGTTATTATTTAAATGATGAAAATCTGAAGTATAACTGTTCAAATCCCATCATTTTGCATCATAGGCCAGCACCATGACAATGCAGATGAAATCCTTTGTGTCATTGTTTGACACAATAAGTGATGTCAATCAGTGTCCTTTGGTTTTGTTTAACATCAGTGAGTGAGTCTATATTGAATAAAGATTTTTCAGTTTGAGTTTCCCTTTGCACCATTCACAGCCATAAAACTTCTTCGCCCTACTTTCTTTATTTTTTTTTATTCGTAATCCAATCAAAATCCTTCAAAGTATGAGGCAAACACAAGAATGTGACTTAACCTAGAGGTCTATTATGAACTAAGCGATTTCTTTGAAGCAACAACCTATAGGCTATAGTGAACTTCTGTTGTCCTAGTACTTTTTAAAGTAGGAAAAGTAGAATTATGACAGTAGTTATCTAATGAAATAATTCAGATTTTTCGAATTTTGTGTTTATCATTAATCATAATCTGATCAATGAGTATACTCATATTTTTAGTTATTACTCAATATACAGCATTGAAGTCTATCGCTAAAATAAGCTAAAATGCGTCGATGGCGTAGTGCGTAAAGCTGTCGCCTTCCAATCGGGAGGTAGCGGTTCGAACCCCGCCACGTACCGATGTGTTTTCAAGTTTTGAATTCATATGTACGTTTATTCGACGCATTTACGGTGAAGGAAAACATCGTGAGGAAACCTGCACACACCTGTGAAGAAAGAATTTCTTTACACAGGTTGTGTGTGAAGTCGACCAACCCGCACTTGGCCAGCGTGGTTGACTAAGGCCTAATCGCCCTAGTTTAGGGTAGGCTCGAGCCCCTCGGTGGGGACGTAAATGAGCTGTTGATGATGATGATGATGATACAGCATTGAAGTGGCAACATAGTATTTTAATCTACAACAGAGCTGTCCAAATCCTGACGGTTGATTTTCCTATGTACAGTTGCTGGCACCTAAGTTGGCAAGATTGGGTATATTATGACTAGACATCGGATTATATGCACTATCAAAATGCCAAAATATGCATGCAATTATGCACTAAAAATTATTGATATTTATTAGGTACTAGTGGTCCCGGCAGACATTGTCCTGCCCGATTCCAGCGCCACCTACCGGGTCCAACTTTACATTTAAACCTTCCTTGGACCTATACTAACATGCACACAAAATTTCGTAAGAATCTGTCGAGCCGTTTCAGAGTTTTTGCGAGACAAACACACAGCGTTTCATTTTTATATATAAGATTATGATAATATAATATTTTAAGAAACTGTAAATTATTATTACATAAATAATAAACTTATTTATTATAATTCTTGTGGCAGTAAACAATAATGCTAAAGTATAGGACTAACATAGAACTAGGCTCTATACTAAGGAGAAATCCTAGGAATACCAACTGGGATTTATTTAGAAAGGACTTACAGTCAGAATTAGGAGTAACTACTCATAGGTTGAATTCAATTCCAGAACTAGATATGGAAGCTAAGCGAATCAACAAAAGTCTTATAGATGCTTGGACACGCAACTGTCCAGAAAAGGTGTTAAAGGTTAGGAAGGTTCAATGGTGGACACAGGAACTGACCAAACTAAGGAGGGAAATGAGAAAGGCGTTCAACGAGGCGAAACGTAAAAACGACTACTCGGAATACGCAAAAAAGCTTACTACATATAACAATGAAGTAAGGAAGGCTAAGCGCATGTCGTGGCGTGGCTTCTGTGAATCAATAGAAACAATGCCCGTGGGCATGCGCCTTAGCAAAGCTATGTCTAAAACCAAAGCCAATCCACTCACGGCTGTGAGAGATGAAAATGGGAGACTGACGGAAACAGGGAGTGAAGCACTAGCTGTTATGTTTGATACACACTTCCCTGGTTCTAAGGTTATTAACTCTAGTGCAGACCAACAGATTCATAGGGAAAAGTTGGGAACCCAAACCACGAAAGACAACTGGACGTCTGCAAAAAAGGTAGTAACAGAAGAAAGGGTCCGATGGGCAATACAAAGTTTTCAACCTTACAAATCACCTGGCCCTGATGGGATTTATCCCGCGTTACTACAACAAGGAGAATCTGTACTTGTCCCCATTCTATGCAGGCTCTTCAGAGCATGCATAGCATTTGGCTACATACCAGTAGCGTGGAGACATATAAACGTAAGCTTTATACCGAAACCGGGCAAAGCTGACTATGAACAGCCAAAGGCATTTAGGCCGATAAGTCTCTCATCTTTTCTACTGAAAGCGATGGAGAAACTCATCGACAGATTTATCCGGGACGGCCCGCTTAGAAAACGGCCCCTACATGCAATGCAATGTGCCTATCAAGCAGGCAAGTCAACTGAGACTGCCCTACACTATGTTGTTAGCAGGATCGAAAAGGCACTGGATTCAAGGGAAGTATGCTTAGGCGCCTTTCTCGATGTAGAGGGTGCCTTTGACAAAACTACATTTGAGTCCATTAGCAGAGCGACAAGAAAGCATGGCATCAATGACACCATTATAAGATGGATAAATTGTATGTTAGAGAGCAGAGTTATATCTGCAAGCATATTAGGCGATACAATGAGCATCATGACAACCAAAGGTTGCCCACAGGGAGGAGTTCTCTCTCCGATACTGTGGTGCTTAGTGATTGACCCATTGATCGAAGAACTGAACAAAGGCCCACTGAACACGGTGGGTTATGCTGATGACATAGTCATTATGGTTAATGGCAAGGTGCCAAGTGTGGTAGCCAGCTTAATGCAGGGGGCGCTACTAAAGGTCGAAGACTGGTGCAAGGAGACACGCCTTAGCATCAATCCGAAAAAAACAGTGATCATACCGTTCACAAGAAAGAGGAAACTCAATAACATGAGACATTTAAAACTCTACGGCAATGAGATATCATGGTCCACAAAAGTCAAATACCTAGGAGTTACCCTAGATAAAGGACTTACGTGGAAGGAACATGTAGACCTCACTATTGATAAATCCATAAGGACTTTTAACATGTGTCGATCTACTTTCGGTAAAACCTGGGGTCTCAAACCCAAGATACTCTACTGGATTTATAATATAATGATACTGCCGGGCATAACTTATGGCAGTATTGTCTGGTGGCCAAGAACAAATCTGGTCACATGCAGGGAAGTACTAAATAGATTCCAAAGACTAGCCTGCATGGCTATAACGGGGGCCTTCAAAACAACTCCTTCGGCGGCCCTGGAGAGATTTTTAGATCTTGAGCCACTGCACAACGCCATACGAAGAGAGGCTATGAGAGCACTCTACAGGCTCAGAACTTTGGGCCTATGGAGCGTGAACAGGCCTCTATCAAGACACACGGCATTTAAGGCTGAAGAAGAGCATCTGTTGCTGGAAATGACCAGCGACAGAATGATACCTAAATACGTATTTAGGCGACTCTTCCAAGTACACATCCCAACAAGGGAGGAATGGGATAAGGGGCTGGCTCCCCCCCAGGGAAACAGCATGATTTGGTACACAGACGGATCAAAGATGAAATCTGGTACAGGAGCAGGAATATACTGCAATAAAACTGAGATTTCAATCGGCATGGGCAAGCTGGCTACTATGTTTCAAGCTGAAACATAAGCCATCCTTGTCTGTGCACAGGAGAATCTAGACAAAGGTCGCAAAGGCCTTAACATCTATATTCTCAGTGACAGCCAAGCGACTCTCAAAGCGCTTCTGTCATATAAGGTGGAATCCAAACTAGTGATTAACACAATTGAAGCACTAAACAAACTAGGTAAAGACAACACTGTACAGCTAGTCTGGATTCCAGGCCATAAGGGTTTCGATGGTAACGAAAAGGCTGACTGTCTGGCAAGAAAGGGATCTGAAACACGCCAAGCTCTTTATGGGCATGGACAACTGGCTCAAATTTACATTGAGCTCTAGCAGATCCCAGACCCGCCTAATGCTCGGTGCTCTCACCGGACATTTTGGCACTAGGATAATGCTAACCAGGATGGGACTTGCTAGTTCCAAAATCTGCAGGGCCTGCAAGGATAAAGAGGAAAGCATGGAACATTTGCTGTGCCATTGCGATGCTCTAGCCTGCAGGAGGCAAATGCTGACGGGGATTGGTTATCCAAAACCGGAAGATTACAGGGCCATGCCACCAAAGGACATCATCAAGGTCATGGCCACGATGAACTGGACCGATGGTGGCGATGGCATTAGGGACTAACACACGGGGAAGCACAATAGATCCAGAGTGGGTCGAAGTGCGAAGGCTTATAACTTGGGCCACCCCACTTCTAAGATAAGATAAGATAAATCATACAACTATTTTTAAATTTGTTAAAAACCCAGACTCTGAACCTCCTTGGCCTTGGTGTGCTTTTGTATTTAATTTGCTTTGCGCGCGCCATTTTGTATTTTGTTTTGACATCGTATTGTTATAAAGAAGAAACTTGAAAACAAGTAAAAAAAACGTATTATTTGTTATACATAATATAAATATTTTTCTGTAATACTTACCTATCATAATGTTGTAGTAAATATGTACCTAAACTGAAATAAAAGTATCTTGTAATTGTAAATGTTTTATTTTGCATTTAGTCATTTCCTCGCTGAGGGGGGATGAAAAGTTACGTGTTGCACTCGAGTGCAAAGATTTTTCACCTTGTGCTCTTTTGATTCCCTCGCTAACGCTCAGGATTCTAATTTTTTAATCCTTTGCTTGCTCGGTCATTAAAGTTGAGCATGCGGTTAAAAAGCAACTTTGCACTCATGTATAACAAATAACTATTTCCAGGTTTTCTGCAGCAAACTTGTGACGTTTGTCACTTAATATTAATTTATAGGCTGAAAATGACCTTTCAACGTTAACTGACGTTACCGGACAGAACTTAAAATTTGGCACCATTTCTGGAGAGACCTCTTCAGACAGAGTTTGTCCGGTGCCGTTGATATACGCGTCAATTTTCTTTATGCCTTCAAAACCGGGGTTTTTATACAAAACTGCATTTAATTTGCCACGAACCTTTTGCAATAGTGAACTCGGAAGGGCGTTACTCAGTTCAATAATTTTTTCTATTATTTCCAAGGCCTGGCACAGAGGAAAGTTTTTGTTTCTAGTTTCTTAATTGCATTGGGTACATAATACATGCCAAACACGTATACCTTACTATTGAAATAAGCACTATCAATGAAAAAGTACCAAAATATGCAATAATGCTATAAAAACAGAATTATATGCATTTGCATATGCAAATATGCAAATGCATATAATCCGATGTCTAATTATGACTAATATTGGCACGGATGGTGGACACAATGAATAATAATAATATTGAAATATTATTTGCCAGAATGGGAATAAAATGAAAAGCATAACCATTTTTGTTGCACACGAGGGTACACGCGTAAAATCACAAAATCGTCAATATCTTACAAGGTGCCGGCGACTACTCTCAAGCATATATAGGTAATTTATTATATTTGTGCTAGCCAGTGGTACAAACGAAACCTCTGGTCCAAGGCAATCTGTTTCGCGAATTTTAGCATCTTTATATTATTTTTTTGTATTAATTGCATTTTCTATAAATAAATAGATTAAAAGTATGTAGACAAGATTGTTGGATTAAAACAAATTTAATTATTTTTATCAAAAGATATACCTACCTCATTTCTTTCTTCTTTTTTTGATCAATTATATCTTCTAAGCTCATATCAATAAAAGAACTCATTTTAGTTTAAAAAACACCGCCACTTTACAACTACTTGTAATCAATATCACAATAACATATATTCTGAAATAGAGAAAAAATTTCGGAAACAAGAGCACAACAAGAAGCAAATTGAAGCAATGCAAAAAACACAGACACAGAACACATATACCCAAGGAACACAGAGCCATGGAATTATTACTCAAACAGGAATGAGCTCTTGCTTAAAAAAGTGTGCCGAGCGAGAGATAAATAACTGTACCGTTTGTCTCTTTCGTAAGTTTGTTGACTACAGATTCTACAAAATAGGGATTTTTTCTTAAAAACAATGACATTTAACCTGAAAGATGCTTTGGAAAATCATAATATTATGCTTAATAATCACGATTTTTAAGGAAGAGATCGCTTTTAGCGACAATAGGGCAACCTATGTACAATTAGTGTTAAGTGTATTATTTATACGTTGACTTTAAGCTGGTTGGTGTTGTACAACAAAGAAATATTATATTCTATTATTTCAAAATGGGTTGCGCAAAAGAATTTTATATCTGATTTTCAATACAAGAAAGGTTTAATTAATATAATAATCATTTAAAAAATAATGAATGTCAATGATTGTCTTTCAATAGATGGGTCTTTCCAATCAGTATATTATATTGAACCCACCGCCACATTTACAGATAATCAAATATGTCAACTTGCCAAAAATTAGTCAACACTAAAATCTCTCCGTGATATTTAAATACATACCTAGTAAAAGAATGAGTAATATTTTAAGAAGAAAAGAATTAAAAACATCAGTGTGAGTCGAATTGTTTCAACAATATTTAAAACTTTTATAATTTTGCCAATATCTTGGACATAATGTTTATGCAAATTCTTTTTTCTAATAACTTTACATCGCATCGTGTAAGCTAAACAATAAATAACTAATATAAATTACTTTTATTGAAAAATGTTAAAAATTGCGATAATATTTATTACCATGTGGTCACCCTACTACAATCACCCTACTACAATACTGTAATGTTCGTTACATTACTGACATTGACAAAGAATCGTTGTTGCAATATAACATTTTTTGAATACTACCACTAGAATATTTCCTGGACGTAAAATCATAGTGTTATAATTATTAATAGTAGGCTAATATGGTAATTTAATTTATTTTATGTTATAATTATTCCAAAAAAAAAACAATTTAGGTATTTTGGGCGTTAAAAGTAATTAAAATAAACAATAATAAAAAATCTTCATCTACCAATAGTTGTTTCATAACTACTAAATTATAAAATATACAACAGTAGCAACACTGTGGGAAAGGGATAAAAGGTACAGTTATTGCTACCTCTCTCGGCACACTTTTGCACTTTCAAGTGTTTAGTCTTTATTCACATAGAAATAAAGTCCAAATTTGAACAACAATATTTTGAAAAGCTCATTCCTTTTTGAGTAATAATTCCATGCGTAGTAAGCATAGATAAGGTAGTAAGTTAAGTATCTATAACTCCGCTAGGAGTAATTAATTATGTTCTGTGATCTATAAGTAGTCTGTGCTGTGATCCCTAGCCACGGTAAAATATATACCTAGTAAATCCTCATTTTGATAATAATTTAACGAATAAAACGAACGAAGTGTTTTTAAATCAATTAATACAATATGGAAAAAGAAGAAGGTGAAATGAGTGATGATAATACTATGCTAGTTGATGAGGATACTATTACATCCAAGGAAGACCATACATTGGTGTGTAAAACTACAACAATAATTACAATTTCCATAATATTTGCGTAAATTACTTACACAGTGCTATGAAATGTTATAAAGTTGATCGGGATTATTCCACTATTTCCATTTCAACTCATGTACTTTGGTGACTTTTAGTTAGGTAGGATATTTGACTACATAATACAGACAGCTGTCTGGCTAGCGTGATTTAGTAGTCAAATAGGCGGAAGGACTGCAGGCCGGTCAGGCCCGTTTTACCGAATAGGCACGGTAGGCACGTGCCTAGGGCTATAGGCAATTGGCATTTTGGGGGGGCGCAAAAATTGCCGTGGTTGTATTTTGCATGCATCATTTATTGCGCCACTGCCGAAAGCCGACATCTGACCCAAATCATAGCCGCGCCCGGCGGGTCCGTAGGTGGTGGAAAATGGGAAGGCTCTCGAAAAGAATCAGGATAATTTGTAACGCTACTCTTCGTGGTGCCTAGGGCGCTGGCAGAGTGTAAAACGGGCCTAAGGCTGGTGTAGGTGGGGTTTTGTTTCAAGGTTTTCATTTCTTCTCAGAGGTGTGATTGCTGTGATCTCACATGTCAGATGTAATGAGATTCACGAGAAGGAATGTACGAGTTTGATAGTGTCCACAGACAGCAAACTGCAAACACTACCAGTAACTGTAGTAGCTGACGACAACAAATTCAAATTCAAAAATCTTTATTCAACATAGGCCTTTACAGGCACTTATTGATGCCAAAACAAAGCAAAACAATCATATTAACCTTGTATGTGCATACATCCTGAATATACTCAAGATGTATGCTAATACAAGTAGGAATGAAAAAAAAACAAGTTGACTCTACGCAACCGTTTTCTATCACAACTGGTTTCTATAAATTTTAGAAATCAATTTCCACTGCAAACCGTAAAGCAGTCATTCCAATGAGTTTCACGTTTGGAATGAGACTGGCAACTGTAGCCACTCACTACACTGACTACAGTGCAGCCAGTGGATGCAATCGATTTTGCATTTGTACCTTTTACTGGCAGGAGTGTGGCGAAAAAATATTGTATTACAGGCATGTTCCAGATAAGAATTGATTTGCAACATTTTTAGCAAAAACAGGTTTTTTGGTAGTGGTTAATCAATTTAGAGACATGAAAGCTCAGACCTTAGTAAACATTACGACATGAGGCTTACGACATGGTATTAAAATGTTTTAAATATTATTTAAAAAAATATCTCACTAACTCACTTACTTAATTTTCTAAAAAATCCAAAAAATGCTGCACTAGTTGAGAGCAGCATTTTTTGAGATTTTTTCATTTTTTTTAATCTGAAGCGTCCCTAAAATTTTCCAGGGTGATAAAAAAATAACCGTGTATACACCGTGTTTCATAATAAATAATTAATCGTTATCTAAAACTAATTATTAAATTGTGTTTACCCGTAATGTCATTCAACCCAAAATTTTCATGTAAATCATAGACATGATGATGACACTATGAAATACATGAAAATTTTGGGTTGAATGACATTACGGGAAAAACTATTTAATAATTAGTTTTAGATAACGATAAATTATTTATTGGTTATTATGAAACACTGTGTATACGTATGTCATTTTAAATTAAAATGTGGTGTTCATTAACTATTTTTAGGTTAACCCGGCGTCAATGACGTGAAAATAATTACGAGACCACCTGTGAAAATAATTACGAGACCACCCCGTC
Organism: Schoenobius gigantellus; assembly: GCA_963935595.1. Lineage (NCBI taxonomy): Eukaryota > Metazoa > Arthropoda > Insecta > Lepidoptera > Crambidae > Schoenobius > Schoenobius gigantellus. The sequence goes on from OZ012547.1 coordinate 24,616,324, forward strand.
ATCATGACCCAATTTTTATTAATAACTGTTACACGAAATTTAGGAAGTCACTTTAATTTTAATTACTGTTTATCTAAAAAGGTTTCTTTACTTGGGTAGTAAAATAAAAATAATGCTTATAAAATAAATCAATTTTTTTAAGCTTTCTCAATAATACATGCAAAATCAATGTTGAAAACGTAACATTTTTTTATTTTTTTTGGTAAATTATTGTTAGTAGTAATAGAAATCAATAATGTTACAGATTAAAAAGGAGATCAAAGAAACTTTTTATAATTGTGTGGTGGGTAGTTACTTTTTATTTAAAAACCTAAAAATAAAAAGGTATATTAAGTTATAACATCCAAAAAAAGAAAAAATGTAAGTCATAAAATTACCACACCAGCGATGACGCTGGGTCATAATTACCCGTTTTGACTTGACACATGTGTATCTTACTGCACAGGCGGCGTCGCATTGAGAATACCAATGAGATGGGAAAAAAATCAGTTGAAATTCCACAAATCACGCGTCTCTTCAGTGGCAAACATGGGTCGGAACGCCTTTTTCAATCCAAGTTGTTGGTGCGGGCATTTTTCTCACATTTTGACAGTTGCACCGCATCCCTGAGAGCGACACGATCACGCGTTGCAAATGCCATCATGATCTTAGTCATTTTGGAAAAGTTGAAATTTTGCGTGGGCCGCCATCTCGGATTTTTAAAATTCCGAGCACGTATGCATTTCACTCTAACAACGAAACACTGAAAAAAGATGGCAAATTACCCAAATAAACAAGTGAGTCAGAATGTATGGCCCGCTTATATTGGTTTGGTTGGCGTCGAACTCTTCGCCGGTACATGGCTGGTTAGCGCCGCCCGCCCCAGTCGAAAAATAGTCGAAAAACGGTCAATATGTGACAGAATTTTGGTTTGCGAGTTAATAATTTTTTTAAGGGCCCATGGCGCGAAAAATAGCAAAAAGGCCGTTGGCGTTTTTGATATTTTACGTTAACGTTCCAGTTAACTGACCGGGAAAAAATAAATTTAAATTCTTAAATTATGTGTTTACACAATCACCGTCACCATTTTTCAAATTTACATACCATTTCGTTAAAAAATAGCTTCCATTTTACTTAAAATTTAGGTTACACCCACATACCGTTCGTGATTTTTAGCTTCATTAATTAACCCTATTATATTTTAGCTTAATAAATATATAGAACAAAGGTGAGCATAACACTGACACCGTGGTATTTTTTTTAATTATCGTACATTGATTTTTATATGAATTTTTTAACATACATTTATCGATTTTCTTACAAATACTTGGCTCGGGCGCGTCGAAATTCAGTGTGCAATCAAGACTCGAAGTGAGAGCACGTCGCTTTGAGCTAGCTCCCGATTACGTAATTATTTGTGTATGTATACGACGCGAAGTCCTACGGAGTAATCGGATAAGTTGATAACTAACAATTTTATTATTTGTGGCTGCCGTACGAAAAACCTTCAACCTTTTTACAAGCTTTTATTTATCTTTTGCATGTTCGGGTCTAATCTTGCGAGTTAAATTTGACTCACTTCCCGGTTTCCGATTAAGCTGAAATTTTGCATGCATATGTATAAATATATTATGATGACGACATGGAGCTGATCTGATGTTGGAGCTGAAAGGTGGCCATAGGAACTCCGCAATAAAACGACATAGTCCCATCGAGTTTGAGCTCGTTTGATTCGTATTGACGAGAACTTTGATCCTATATGGTAACCAGGGTCTGATGCTGGATCTGGAAGGTTGCCATAGGAACTCCGCAATCAAACAATGCAACCCCATCGAGTTTAGGCTCGTTTGATTCGTATTGACGAGTACTTTGATCCTATATGGTAACCAGGGTCTGATGCTGGAACTGGAAGGTGGCCATAGGAACTCCGCATTCAAACAAATCAACCCCATCGAGTTTGGGCTCGTTTGATTCGTATTGACGAGTACTTTGGTCCTACATGGTAACCAGGGTCTGATGCTGGAGCTGTAAGGTAGCCATAGGAACTCCGCAATAAAACGACACAATCCCATCGAGTTTGGGCTCGTTTGATTCGTATTGACGAGTACTTTGGTCCTATGTGGTAACCAGGGTCTGATGCTGGAGCTGGAAGGTAGCCAAAGGAACTCCGCAATCAAACAACGCAACCCCATTGAGTTTGGGCTCGTTTGAATTGTATTGACGAGCACTTTGGTCCTATATAGTAACCAGGGTCTGATCCTGGAACTGGAAGGTGGCCATAGGAACTCCGCAATCAAACAACGCAACCCCATCGAGTTTGGGCTCGTTTAAATTGTATTGACGAGCACTTTGGTCCTTTATGGTAACCAGGGTCTGATGCTGGAACTGGAAGGTGGCCATAGGAACTCTGCAATAAAACGACACAACCCCATCAAGTTTGGGCTCGTTTGATTCGTATTGACGAGTACTTTGGACCTATGTGGTAACCAGGGTCTGATGTTGGAGCTGGAAGGTAGCCATAGGAACTCCGCAATAAAACGACACAACCCCATCAAGTTTGGGCTCGTTTGATTCGTATTGACGAGTACTTTGGTCCTACATGGTAACCAGGGTCTGATGCTGGAGCTGGAAGGTAGCCATAGGAACTCCGCAATAAAACGACACAATCCCATCGAGTTTGGGTTCGTTTGATTCGTATTGACTAGTACTTTGGTCCTATATGGTAACCAGGGTCTGATGCTGGAGCTGGAAGATAGCCAAAGGAACTCCGCAATAAAACGACACAACCCCATCAAGTTTGGGCTTGTTTGATTCGTATTGACGAGTACTTTGGTCCTATATGATTTTTCTTGATGAGTACTTTGAGCCTAGCCTAGATAATATCCATACGCAACCCCATCAATTCCTTTTGTGCGACCTTCCCCAATTTAAGTGTCAAATGAAAGAGCTTGAATTGTAGAATGAATTGTAGAATATAGTATATTCTGAAAGACAATCTAATACAAGATGGCCGCCGTCACAAATTGACAGATTATTTTTATGTACAATCCCCACAATATTGGTCTGTATATGGAGTATCAAATGAAAGTTCGTAAAATACAGTACACCATGAAAAAAACTAAAACAAGATGGCCGCTATCACAAAAGATTTTTAAAAACAAGCTTTTATTTTAATGTCCTAAAAAAAGTAAATAAACTTTAATTTATTTTTTATTACAATCTAGTGAATGACTTCAATGCACTAAAAAGTGCGTTGAGCACAAGAAAATATTCATTTCATATTTGTTTTTTACTAAATTATTATATGTATATTATATAAATTAATTTGTAGATACAACTAACAATAAAGAACTCGGTAGTCATTAAAATATTTCGTATTATTTGAGTAATTAATTAAAAAAAATTTTTTTTTTAAAAACAAGCTTATATTATAATGCCTTAAAAGAGGAAAATAAACTTTAATTTATTACAATATATATTTTCTTATAAAAATATAAAAGCTTGTCCCGAGAATTAGGATAAACAATAAAACAATTTAACTTGATTATTATCTTTATTTTTTTGTAATAAATAACGTTTTGTACAGCATTGTCATACACACATGACATTGCTGTGCAGTTCTGAAATTTAAATGTATATATGTTCCCTTTTTTGAAAAACTCGATTTCGTTATAACTGCTGCCTCACGGAAACTCGGTGTCCTGAACAAGGTGCGTAGGTATTTTGCGCCGGACCAACTATGCTGTACGGTGTACTTAACAGAAACACGCGTAAGGATCTACGGAGTCATCCTTACACTGTATCCTCCTTTTCACACGGTACCAAGAAATTCCAAGATTCCTTCTTCTTTTTTTTATTGCTACTAAGTTGGCAAAAAAGCAAACTGCCCACCTGATGGTAAGTGGTAACAGTCACCTATAATACATGTGTCTCGTGTGACATTCGCAGTAAAACTGCAACCCCCACAAGGGCCACAGTGTACGTTGCCAACTTGTGACTTAAGACGTAAAGTCACGGTACCAGTAATTTCAGTACCATATCTTACCCTTCAAACCGGAACACAGCAATGCAAGCACTGCTGCTTTGCGGCAGAAATAGGTAAGACGGAGGTACCCAAGCACACGACATTGGTACAGAGTCTCCCTCCGGTAAGTCTTCTGTCGTTCATCCCACACTTGGAATTCTCTACCTGCGCACGTGTTTCCTCCATCCTACAACATGGGTTCCTTCAAAAGAGGTGTGAAAAACATCTTTTAGGCCGGCAAGGGGCGGGCAGGTTCGATAGTGGATGTCCTCCCTCCTCTATCTGTCAACTCATTTGGGCCTCTTTCACCGCTTAACAGGCGGGAAGAGGTCATTTGCCAGGCCCTCCATAAAAAAAACTGTTTAAGTACCTTGCCCGTATGTATTTACTTGGTAAGCCTTAAATAAATAAATATTGGTAATTCTAAGAAAAAAATATTAGTTTTTTATAAAATGGGTAAATCTTGCGACAAGCTTTTATATTTTATTAAAAACTAGCTGTGCCGGCGAACTACGTTTCGCCATAATATAAAAAATAGTTTACGACCTATTCTCAGATCTACCGAATGTGCACAAAAAATTTAATAAAGATCAGTCAAACCGTTTCGGAGGAGTTCGGTAACAAACACTGTGACACGAGAATGTTATATATAAGACTAGCTGTGCCGGCGAACTACGTTTCGCCATAATAATTGTATAAAAAATAGTTTACGACCTATTCTCAGACCCACTGAATATACACAAAAAAATTCATAACGATCGGTCAAGCCGTTTCGGAGGAGTTCGGTAACAAACACTGTGACACGAGAATTTTATATATTCTCGTGTATCATGTAATAAATTAAAATTTATTTTCGTCTTATTAGGGCTTTAAAATAAAATCCTAGTGTGGGGCGACTTTTTTAAAAATCTTTTTACTATTATTTTATATTTTATCATTTTGTAACCGCATGGCCGCCATTACGAAACTCGACCAAAGTACTCGTCATTACGAAACAAACGAGCCCAAACTCGATAGGGTTATGTCGTTTTATTGCGGAGGTCCTATGGCCACCTTCCAGCTCCAGCATCAGACCCTGGTTACCATATAGGACCAAAGTACTCGTCATTACGAATCAAACGAGCCCAAACTCAATAGGGTTTTGTCGTTTTATTGCGGAGTTCCTATGGCCACATTCCAGCTCCAGCATCAGACCCTGGTTACCATATAGGACCAAAGTACTCGTCAATACGAATCAAATGAGCACACACTCAATGGGCTTGTGTCGTTTTATTGCGGAGTTCCTATGGCCACCTTCCAGCTCCAGCATCAGACCCTGGTTACCACATAGAACCAAAATCCTCGTCATTACGAATCAAACGAGCCCAAACTCGATAGGATTATATAGTTTTATTGCGGAGTTCCTATGGCCACCTTCCAGCGCCAGCATCAGACCCTGGTTACCATATAGGACCAAAGTCCTCGTCATTACGAATCAAACGAGCCCAAACTCGATAGGGTTATGTCGTTTTATTGCGGAGGTCCTATGGCCACCTTCTAGCTCCAGCATCAGACCCTGGTTACCATATAGGACCAAAGTACTCGTCAATTCGAATCAAATGAGCACAAACTCAATGGAGTTGTGTCGTTTAATTGCGGAGTTCCTATGGCCACCTTCCAGCTCCAGCATCAGACCCTGGTTACCATATAGAACCAAAGTCCTCGTCATTACGAATCAAACGAGCCCAAACTCGATATGGTTATGTCGTTTTATTGCGGAGGTCCTATGGCCACATTCCAGCTCCAGCATCAGACCCTGGTTACCATATAGGACCAAAGTACTCGTCAATACGAATCAAATGAGCACAAACTCAATGGAGTTGTGTCGTTTTATTGCGGAGTTCCTATGGCCACCTACCAGCTCCAGCATCAGACCCTGGTTACCATATAGAACCAAAGTCCTCGTCATTACGAATCAAACGAGCCCAAAGTCGATAGGGTTATGTCGTTGTATTGCGGAGGTCCTATGGCCACCTCCCAGCTCCAGCATCAGACCCTGGTTAACAAATAGGACCAAAGTACTCGTCAATATGAATCAAACGAGCCCAAACTCGATGGGGTTGCGTCGTTTTATTACGGAGTTCCTATGGCCATCGTCCAGTTCCTTCATCAGATCAGCTCCATGTTATCATAATATTGCATTGTCACGATATACATATTATTATGTGCAAAATTTCAGCCCAGTCGAAAACGAGAAGTGGTCAAATCTACATACATACATACAGTGCAAGCTAAATATAAGCTTGTAAAAATAAAAGTTGATCAAACACATCCCTGTATTTACTATAGTATAACACAGTAAATAATAAACACCTATTAAATTCAAAATTAACATCTACGATATTTTGCTAGGCGGCCGTACCGATTGCGCGACCGAGTGCGCTTGTGTGCGTGAGCGACGCACACAAACAGGGACTAGAGAAATTTACCTAAACTAGCTCGGGCTCGCGCGGATGGTGGGCCCTTAAACTTTTATTCAGAGTTCGGTACAAATTTTCTGTAAAATTTAGGGGCGACGTTTCTAATCTATGGGGGCGTTTTTATGTGGGTTACCGTCGTTTTTTCATTTCGTGTCTCTGCGCCCCAGCGGCCTGTAGGATGTGGGTCTGCAAAGTGCGCCCCCCTGTGGGTTGCACCCCTGGCAATCGCCCCCCTGGCTAGCCCCTAGCTACGACTCTGATCACATCCTGCAGTTTCTTTATACCTTATTATAGCACTGTTGCAGTTGCTATACCCAAAACTGAAAATAACCATTAGACACTTCGGGTATGTCACATCCCACCACACCCTTGCTGAGTTGATTAAAGACAGATGTACAAGCAGAGATTTAGTAACAAGATGTATTTTAAATGTCACCACAGGCATATGGATTATTGGGTTATTCACCAACTCGACACGAAAAGCTGGACACATGTGTGCCCAGTTGATGAAACTAAAAATTTATCACTTATTATTTCGTCATCTGGACACGCCTAAATTCTGACGAGTGTTCAGATGGTGAAACTTAAATTAAATCACTTTTATGTTTTCGCCAACTGGACACACGTCCGCATTTTACCCGAAACCATGACAAAAGTACAGTCGTGCAGATTAATATATTATGCCACAATCATCATTGGCCACTTAACATCCCAGTGCTGTGCCTGAGTTATTTTGTAAGTCATTGCAAAATTATTCACCATTTGTGAATTTATAAAGAATATACAATGTGTTAATAAAATTGCGCAAAATCTAAATGTAGTTTGTTCGGAATCGAGAGTAGAACCGATTCCACTAATAAAAAATGAGTTAGATTTTATCAAAAAATATTTTGTTAACTACGCCGCTTTTTAACTTAAATAACTCTACTGTCTTTACTTCTTATCAGCATGTGACGGCTGAATGGTAACATCGTAAGTGCAGTAACATCGTAAGCGCAGACGCGCTGCCATAGAGTTTACAAGATATGCAACAAAACAAAAAGATGAACATTATCTTCATTAATCATCCGCCAGAATTTAATTTATTTTATCTTTTTATATAGTTAATTCTTTTAAAATAAAAAAATGTCGCGGTGTCTGAGATTTTGCGTTTACTAAATTAACAAGTTGTATTTGTGACACTGACAGTATTTGATGGTGCTGTGGACTCGGCATTCGCCGTCCAATCGGGAGGTTCGGGGTTCGAGAATGCCATGTACCAATGTGTTTTTCATTTTTCAAATTTCATATACACGTACATATGTCTGACGCTCCTATGGTGAAGGAAAACATCATGAGGCAACCTGCATACATCTGCGAAGAAATTCAATGGTGTATGTGAAGTCGACCAATCCGCACTGGCCCATCGTGGTTGTCTAAGGCCTAAACATCCTATCATAGGGTAAGCTCGAGCCCCTCGGTGGGGACGTATATGAGCTGTGATGGTGATGAGTATTCAAAAGTCGCTAACTTTATGATTGTCCATAATCTTTTTTAACACTTTTGTATTCCCGGCGGCCGGTAATGTTGTGGTTTTTTTGCTAAATGGTATAAATATGACAAAATTAAATGTTGGGAAAGAAACAAGATCTTAGTAGTGCTTCCCAAAGAGTAGGTCTTAAAAAGAAACTTGGATAAGACAAAAATCATGTTGAATGCCAATGTTGTACCCACTCCAGTTAATATTGGGAACACTATACTTCTTAAATTGCCTGACGTTTCGGCCGGGTTACACCCACCGAGTTTACAGGCGGACTGGAGAACTGCGATGTCTTCACTCTGTATGTGCGGTAGATTCACATTCATCCACCCGCACGATATTTCTTCTGCTACCGTCACACACTACACTTATTGTGTACCTATTCTGTAAGCCAACCGACGCGTCCGTATTCTGGCGACCGCTTATCTGCGTAATGTTTATCATTGGATTCCATGCCGCTAATATTTGAAACCGTCTTCCCGATTGAAATTGTCGTGCTTAAATAAAAGTGGCGATCTGTGGAGAGGACTTGCGTATTGTGAAACTCAATCCAGTGATTAGTGCCTCCTTCGAGAAGATGTTCTGCGATCGTCGATTTAGTTATTTGTCGGTTTTTCACAGCGGCGATGTGTTCTTTGACCCTTTCAGTAATAGTCCGCTTCGTTTGGCCTAAGTATATACGAACTACCGCAGCTGCAGCCGACTTTATAAACGCCCGGAGTTTGTAGGGGCAAGACATCTTTTGGTGTGCGCAATACACTGTTTACCTTGGAACCGGGAATATAGACAGTGGGTATGGAGTACTTCCTTAATAGGGAACCCACCTTGTCCGTTACTCCCTTCACATAAGGAAAAATGCGGGATGTCTGTTTACCCCCGGACTCCTACACTTCCTCGTCGTTGGTCTCAGTTGTTTTGATGATACCTTATAAACGTTATTTCTAAGTACCTCCTCAACATGATCTAGCTCTTGCTTCAAATGCTCAGGGTCAGACAGAGGTCATATACTCTGTTTCTGAGTGATGTCATAACGGATGTCTAGGGTGGTGATGTGAAGTCGCGTGCAGGTATCAATCCGTGTGTGTTGGTTTTCTATAGACATAGTGCGATAGTGAGCCATCGGATCTCAACATAACTCTGAGATCCAAAAATGACAACGACCTGCCCTTCTCCACTTCACATGTGAATTTCATTTTAGGATGAATGGAATTCAGATGGTCTAAAATCGCTTTATACTTAATGTCATTCAAACCAAAATTGACTATGATTTACATGTCAATTTTGAGTTGAATGACATTACGTATAAGGGTGAATATACGCTATTTGAATTCCAGTGGCCAGTGAACAAATTTTATGTAAAAAAAATTATGTTAGTATAATTGAATGTTCATGCCATAAACAATATTGTCTATTATTTGGACCACACAATTAATTCACAATAATTGTTTTATATATGGCATTATTTGTAAAAGAATGTTATAAATGTATACTCCCCTGGCCTGCCCCATTGCAAGATTTTACACTTGTTTGGGCATATTGTTTTTAATATTCATGGGATTATGATTTCTTAAACGTAATTGTACACTTAAATAAACATTAAAAGATATTTTAACAAAAATCCTTATAAGAATAACTATTTTTATTTAAAAAAATATCTATTTTTTATGTCTCAGAAGTTTACTGTCACCCTCACCTGGCTTAATTTAAAGCCTCAAAATTTGAAGAGAATCTACTAATGTATGTTTTGGAACATGAATATTACGATTAGTATATAGTAAAGAGCGTAACTAAAATAAACTTGCGTCAATCTTTCGGTACATCTCCGTAAAGCGTGCTTGTGCCAGTCGTTGCTGTAACTCCCCTGGTAAGTGTATGTTTTTCTGTTTTATTCTTATGCAATTGTAAATCTGCACAATGCAATATTTATCATGTGTAAATGTCATGTATTACTTTAAATTCTGAAAAGACGAACGAGTTAAGTTTGTTTCGTGGATTATGTATGATTTTGTCACTTCTCTGGCGTCACTCCTCTGGCATTTTATACGCCAGGGGAAATACGTGCACTCCAGGGGAGTGACGAAAGTTTTGATTCTTTAATGTTTATTATTGTAATGCTTCATTTTATTTGTTCTAGTTCCTCGCTCGTCAGATCTAGTATCATAGCGAATACAAGGAAAAGCAAATAAGGAAGAGAGACTACAAAAAAAGCGTAAAATTGAAAAATGTAAGCTAAAAATATGCCGAATCAAAGGATAAAGAAAAGCAAAAATATTTTAAAGCAGAAGGGGCAAATAAGGAGTATGAGGATCTTGACTGAAAGGAACCAAAGGGTTATGAGCAAAATTTGAAGAGGAAAACTTAATAAAAAACATAAGCTTTAATGCTTTATTATCCAAAATGTCGCCTTAGCTGCTAAAAAGTTGTCAGAAAGTCATCATTAAAAACACATAATGATACCAAACTCAAAAGTTTGAAGACCATCTCGATCGAGCATGATTGCAATCTAATAATAACAAATACGGTGCTGTAAGCCGTCACTTTAAGAAACTATGGCAATGAGTGATTGGCTAACGAGCTCCTCTCATTCCTCCAACAGAAGCGTCGGCGGGACGTCAGTCTGGAAGTCAGTGCCGTGCAAACCTTCAGCGAGGAGGCCAGCTTCAGCGAGGAAGGCATACGGTTAGCAAAGCAGCTGCTGTATCGGTTTCTAAATGAAACAGATCAGATTGTGTCTCACTGACGAGATGGGACATAGAAGAACCTTTAGGACATCATCAACAAAGACCGAGCTTTCTGTAAAAGGCTGACCCCAATGACGTACCAACATTCGTGGCAAGATTAACAAGCTGCCTCCCGTCACTTTCGACCTCGTAGATGTGACCAGCCTATTAAAGGACATCTTTATCCTAATGCGGATGTGATGGGGAAGTTTGAGGTATCACAAAATACGGTGAGTGAGTCTCGCAAGGAGGTTTATAGTTAGCGCTCGTCACTGGCCGTCTGGGTCATAATGCGATCTTTATTACCATTGCTAAATATAGGAGACGATAACTTAGCATTCCATGGATCCTCCGTGCGGGTGCCGGGTCCATCGCGTTGCAGAGAATGGAGCCAAACAACCAGAGGGAGACTCCGTATTAGAGTCGACGGTGTGGGTACCTAACTTATTTCTGCTGCCAAACAGCAGTGCTTGCATTATTGTTCCTAGTTTGAAGGGTCAGACGCAGTGAAGTAACTGGGTACTGTGAGTTGACATCTTATGTCACAAGTTGGCAACGTATATTTGGGTCCTTGTGAAGGTAATAGATTTGCAAATCTCACGGGAACAACAAACCTAGTCGCCTATAGCATAAGAATAAACAAGTATAGAAGCGAATCTCCTTTGTGGGTGCACCAAATGCCGCTATTTGCATACCTACAGCGCCCTTCCTCCTGTAACGCCCCGCAGTAGTCTGCGGGCGCCGCTAGGGTCACCACATGGACGTATGGTGACCACTACAATATTTTTTATATAGGTACCTCCATATTTTACATTAAATGAGAAACTGAGTATACACCGAGACTTATTGATTTTGTACTTCAAGTGTAGCGAGCGAGCGACTATCTTTAGCAATAGTATCCACATTTTTTGTTTTTTTGATTCCGTAGTTATAAGAACCTGCCTATTTTTGATTAATTGAGCTTAATCCCTACAACTTAGAGAACAAAATCATTAAAATGTTTCGAATTTCGATGTACAAAAATGGTTTGTAATTTAGGTATCGTACCTACGTTTATAGTCCAAGAGCTGAAGTTATGAATGTACTAATGGATAAAACCTAAGCTCACTTTTTACTATCAGACCAACATTTTCACTTGAAAAAAAATCTGTTGTTTCATAATTTTAATCAAGTATTGATTGTATTTAAATTTTATATGGAACAGTAACAAAGGTCGATAAAAATATACCTATATAGCAGTACCAAAGTTTCTCATAATTCAAATTATTCCCGACTTGACAAAAAAAAATCCCATACTTACAGAGTTTCAAAATTGCACTACAATGACAGCTTTAGAAACTCGATACATTATATTGTATTAGCTTTGACATGTAATGAATATTACGAATAAAACTGTATCTGTATCTAGGGTAGGTATAATAAAAATAATTTTAAAATATTCAATCATTTTTATTTAAAAGGTTTCAATTCAACAGAAATATTTACAAATGTCTGATATTTATAAAAGATGGCGTTTTTGTAGATGATTTGAAGTTTCGGTTATTAAACTTCAGCGCGTAGTAAATACGCATTCTTATAAAAAGCTTAATCAGGTAATCAATAGGAAAATATTCACAAGGTACCTGAAACACAATTTTTTTCATTGTATCTAGCAAGATCGCACCAGCACCATCGGTAAAAATAAAATTTTTGAAGCTATTTACGAATATATTCTCGAGTTTCTCAATATAGTTTACAAAATGTGCCGGAGGAACAGTTAAACTTCCGAAAATTTTTGTCCGATTGAATGCTTTAAAATGAATAAATAGTTGAGAATTTTCTGTATTTTCTCCCTTGTAATCTCTGTATTTATTGAAAGCTGGGCATTCATGTTTAAGCGAGCATTTTTTGAGTAGATACCCACAAACGTAGGAAAGTGCGTTTTGTGTAGGCAAATCAGACCTGTAATCGCATGTCGGAACAGCAAGCGGCGAAATCTTCGATGTCATATGGTTTGCAAAAAAAGGTTCTGTGCCGTCGTCTTTGCTCAAAAGAAATATATCCAAGTCATCTTCGCAGTTGCTTAGAGAGGATTGAATAAAACAAGTAGATATACCTTTGTACTTACCTTTCTTTATCTTCGGGCAAATTGTAAAACTTTAAATTTGGGGTTATTATGGCATTATTTTTGCACCCATAAACGCAACAATAAGTCGGCATCGCGGCGACTAGGTAGATAGCGGCGCGCGGGAAGGAGTCACGTACGTGCGGGATGCGGTGCGCGCCTTGACTGGCGATTCCGTTCAACGGAAATCAAACGGTAGGTGAATAACGTGGCCTTGAGCGCTCGACGGCCGGGAGTTTCGCTTCTATACTTGTTTATTCTTATGCCTATAGGCGACTTAGCCACTACCATTAGGTGGACAGCCTGCTTGTGTACCAACTTAGTTGTATAAAATATGAAAGGAAACAGTGTATTCTAAGGGAATCCAGAGCCATTTGATGTATATGAAAAATTAACTGTTAACTGTTTGGAATATAAGAAAAAAAAGGGCTAAAACGGATAGTTTCAAGAAGTTATATTATCATTTATTATATTACATATTTTATTTTGTTCTTTTTAAATTTAAAAACATGAAAGTTTTTATATACTTTTAAATTACCAAAGTTGATTTACTTATAGGTTATTAGGTTCATCATTATTTATTACTATTAGTTTAGTTAATTAGAAAGTTCCTCAATATTCTTTTTAGAAGTTTTCTTCTGCCATGATTAATGTCTTTGGATATTTAATCAATCATTGAAAACCTAGTAATGTAATTCGTAAGATAATTACATTTGTTTAAATTTCAAATGAGCCCAATAAATATAATTTTATAAGCAGGAATTAGTGCTGTTATTTCATATGGGTGATTAAAACTTTTATAAGTACTCAATATGCTTACATTTTAAAACTTTTTAGACTGACTGTATTTTATTCATTAAAAATATGCTAAAAGTTATAATTCATGTCTTTTATTTAATATTTATTTACTTTCCTATACTAATTATTTATAGCCTGTCACTTCCCTGTCTTAATTTGTCACTACTCTGCCAATAGTGTCACTCCCCTGACCACACATTTTCCCCTGGTGCCCATAAAAGTCAAAAAAATGAAAATATCTTCTGGCCCTTATCCTTACAGTTACAAAAGTAATGTCAAGTAGTGAAATTATAAATATTAAATGAAATAGATCATTTTTCCTTTGGGGACACAAAAAAATCAAATACCGTATAATCACCCATAAACAGCTAGAGATGGGACATTTTAATAATGAGTTTTCGTTAGAGAATTGATTTATTTATTGGTTATTTTGAAACACCGTGTATATGTAACCTAGACAAGCTGAGGCGCGTTCAGCGCCTCTGGGTGTAGTTGTCCGGTTGTTTTTTAACTCGCTCAAAGGCGTTGAACGGATTGCAGCAACCAAATCTTTTATCTCCCTCTTTCACATGATTTTATATTTCTCTGTCTTTCTAGTAAATGACATTATAGAATATGGCCGCCAATATCATCCAATCACGTAAGAGTATTTCAGTAATAAACGTCAGAGCGTTTTACAACCATCAAATTCGATGGTTGTTCGGTTGTAACTCGCGCCGACACTCAAAGGCCTTGAACGCGCCGGTTGTTTCACCCGGTTGTCACGCTCGAAGGCATTAAACGGGGTTAGAGCGAAAAGTTGTACTTCGCGCGAAGGCGCTGAACGCGCCTCTGTTGCGAAAAAAAAACGGGCCAGCGCTGTGAGGCGTGGGCATTAGCATACTCGCTCGCTCGCTCCTATGAGAGTAAAAGAGACAGTAAAACTTTCGAGGTCAAGGCGGTCGAGCGTAGATCGCAGTTCGGAAACCATTTTTATTTGTTTAATTCAAGATAATATACACGGTTATTTTTTTATCACCCTGGAAATTTTAAGGGACGCTTCACGGCATGGTATTAGAATGATTTAAATATAAATAAAAAAAATAACCCCCATCCTTAATTTTATATTAATTTTTTAAAAAATACAAAAAATGTTGCACTAGTCGAGAACAGCATTTTTAGAGATTTTTTTTATTTTTTTATTTTTTTATTTAATTTTTTTTATTTTTTATATAATATTGGATGTGTCCTGAAGCGTCCCTAAAATTTTCCAGGGTGATAAAAAAATAACCGTGTATAATTAATTACTCAGTAATACAAACCTTTAATACAAAACCAATACTCACACGTATGTACTAACAAAAGTGTTTTCAATTGTCACATTAAAGTTTTAATGGCGACTTTACATTAGTGCCGTGAAGCCCCGCAAACAAGCGTGAACGCAAGATGGGTTTCGCGGGGTTCACGCGCGTTCACGCTTGTTCCCCGATCGGAGTCTTTATTTTATTTATCCCTCGACAAAGGGTTCGCGGCCCCTCAATTAAAGCCTCGTAGCTAAGCATGTATTAGAGACAGAATGTTGATTTATTTTTGTTGAAAAGGTTATAAGATCTGGATTAATAAGAGGTAATAAAAAGAAATTGTTATAGGGGGCATTATTTGGTAAAAATAAAGATTTACTCAAAATTTAACACTTATGTTCAAAATTAGTGAAAAAAAAATGTTTTTCTCCATATTGACTGCTTTTATGTACTTTTTTTTTATTTACCATACAGTGTTAATCTTTTGACATTATTATTGTTTTTATTTGAATAAAATCCACGCAGTGGTTACAATGTTACAAACATAAAAGGTCTTAAAAAGAGAATAAAAAAATAAAAAATCAATATTAAATACAATTTAATTTTAATATTTTTTTTATCTTTTTTTATCGATAAATTGTAGTCTAGTTTCACCCATTTTCGTTTGTGCACCTTATCCGGGGACACACTGTATATCTACATTCACGGCGCTACTCCACTACTCCAGTTTCCTCCTGGCTGATGCGTACGGATGGATGTGTGCAGTTAAAATGACAACGAAACATCGTATAATATGGGACGACGAGTCAGAAAAGCGATTTTGAGAACATTATTACTCTGAAACAAAGCAAACAAAGTTATTGCAGCGGCAGCTTCCACGTCCATTTAGCGGCAGGTTTCACGCACGAATATATTTGACCCCCCGCGAATGTGGAGAGACACAACTTTGCGTGAATTAACGGCATGAATTCGCGGCACTAATCTGGAGCTACCAACTACCATTAGACATATTTTACGCAAAATTTGCGACACAATCTTCACGGCAGCTCGGCTACCTATCAGGATCTCCCGCGATCGACGTAAGCTCAACTGGTGCCAATTGACACCAGTCGAGTGGATAATTTCATTGCACCGGACACCGCGTCTAGGTTACATATATGTCAAATAACATTTTAAACTTTCGCGTTGCATTATTGACTTAGTTAATTATGTAGGGTCTAAACGCGCCCAATATTAGCATAGTAACTCTCGAAATACTATGTACCTTTACTCGTCTCGAAGTCACATATATGTCAATGTTTACAATAGTACCATAAATTAGAATTTTAATAAAGTAAAAAATTTCAGATGTATAGAGCAGACAGACATGGATTAATAATTCAAGAACTAGAAAAAGTTGATTGTGCTAAATTGGAAGAGCGGGCAAAGAGGTTTGGACTTAACCTAAGTGGAAGTAAGGTAGTGACACAGGAACGAATTGATAAACTCTATGCTAACTGTGGAATTGAAAGTGGAAATAAAAGACATTTTCGATTTGACACAATACACTTAAGTGGAGTGGATGGACTATCGACACTAGAAATTTTTGAATATTTGGAAGATTACAAACCTGTATCTCTGGAATGGATTGATGACTTCTCATGTAAGTGTTACTTTATTGATGTATTATTTTTTCTTAAAAACTATATTATATCTATAGTAAAACTCTGATGAGGTTGTTTCCTTATTTCGTATGGTGTGCCTCCAAGAACTTGGTCCCATCCGAACTGTCCGTTTCCAGCAACCTATGGTTCAGCTCTTTCAAGACATTCATTCATTCAACAGTAATTCTAGGCAAGCAAAACATTTATGTAGATTGAGTTTAATGTTCTCGGGGTTTTGAATGAATGAATGAAGGTGTGAATGGGTTGGGGTGTAGATTTCACTAGCTGGTTCTGTTCTACTTGACGATTTTATTAAATGTGCCTCTTATTATTCTATAATTACGACTGGTTTTCACTTGTTGATCTGAGCGACATCATTGAATACATACTTTTTAGTGGACATAAAGTCAATCTTATTTCTCATATAGTTGCCAGTCAGTGATGTGGCAAATGATTGTAGGTGGTGTTGTGGACTCGGCACTTGCCTTCCCATCGAGAGGTCCGGATTCGAGACCGCCATGTACCAATGTGTTTTTGAATTTCATAAATGTACATTTGTCTGACGCTCCTGCGATAAAGGAATACATCGTGAGGCAACCTGCATACAAGAAATTCAATAGTGTATGTGAAGTCAATCAATCCGCACTGGACCAGCGTGGTTGACTAAGGCCTAATCTAATCACCCTAACATAGGGTAGGCTCGAGCCCCTCGGTGGGGATGTATATGAGCTGTTATGATGATGTGGCAAAAAGTTTACAAAATGTATAAAATGTGTCAGTTCAATGTTGTCATTGTGAATAAAAATTTAGCGATTTATCTTCAATTTAAGAGGTGGAGTCATGGGGGAGCCCCATGTGGGGCCGCCTGGCGGGGGGTTGCCTACCTCCCAGGGGCAAATCAGCAAAAATCACATTTATCGGCCTATTTTGAGCGTTCTTTTGGCACGAATTATATTTTTCCATCTATGAACCTTAAGAATACTCGAAAGTAAGCGATAAACACAATTATTTCGGGTTGCCTATCTACAAGGGGTAAAATTTCGCCCTCCCAACATTAAAACTTAACGTGTTACGAAAGCTTCCATTGGCGGATTAAGATATCAATTTGATTGTGCTTGTGTATCTGGTTAATTTTTTTTAAAAGTGACCAGCAAGGGTTGCAGAAATGGGGAAGGGGGGATTGGGTGGGGGGCTTTCTCGTCCAGCACCGCCGCTGCGCTTGCGCTCGCACCCGTCGCCAGGCAAATTTAAAGTAAAGTCAAAACCAAACTTTTAATAAGGAAACATTAATTTTTTATGCACATCTGTAAACATAATTATACATATTATTTACTAGCTGTGCCCGCGAACTACGTTTCGCTATAATAATTGTCCAAAAACCCTTATCACCCAGGGGTTTAAAAATTAGTTTACGACCTATTCTCAGACCTACCGAAAATACACAAAAGTTCATAAAAATCGGTCACGCCGTTTCGGAGAAGTTCGGCTACAAACACTGGGTAGTGTGTAGTGTTTTCTTTCATATATTAGATGTTTATTATAAATGCATCTGCGTATTACAAACAAATCTCTTGAAATATATCAATTAAGGTAACTGTATTAAATTTTTACGAATATTATTATTCAATATTGCAAGGACACTGGCGCCGCCCGGTAACCTAACCTATTTCAACGTCATTCCGTATTCGACTCGACTGACATGTCACATGCGGCCGGCCGCCACAGGCTCTCACTGCACAGACTATAATGCAGTGTTGCCACTCGCTCTTCCTCGAGCGTAAACAGACACCTACAAAGATCTGTACAGCTTTTTCTTGGGACCTACTTGCAGCGACAATTTCCTCTGTATTCTTTCTTGCATTTGTAGTGCACAAATGCTGCACAAGTTTCTGCCTTGACTGGGAGGGTTCTTCATACAGGCTCCCATAGACCAGCAGAGTTTCTTACCCAGCCACTGTCTCCTGGCGAGGCTTTGCATTGGTTGAATGCTTTGGAACCATAATTGGGCCTGGTATGCAGCTCTTCTGATATGCTGGTCCAATGCATCCTCAGTGGGTGTAACTTATTCGATGGGCTGGTCGAATTTCGAAAACAGGACCCGTTGGCAGTCACTCAGCGTTGGGTACATTTCGGACCTAAAAATACCAGCAATGTGTAATTTTTGTACATTGCAATCAGAAAGATCAGGTAGACTCGAGCGTCAAAGGTCAGTAAAGGCTTGCACGGACTCCTTGCAGTGCTGAATGGCGTTGAGCGCCATGCTCTTCCTCATCATGATGAACCCAACCACAATCCAATTATTTAGCAGGACTTCTATCTCATGCACAGGCAGGCAAGTAGGTTTTACCCGCCTATATGTGCAATCAGAGCTCCTGTAATTCCGGCAGACGATGCACACATGAAATGGCGATCACAACAATGTCTGTGTCGGAGGCTCCGACTAACACTCGGTTGTACCCCTGGCGCGACTCATCAGCCACGTGGACAAAGATTCTTGTGTCTGCCTCCTCATGGTTGCACGGACTTTTAGAGTCGATCTCGCACATTTTTTATTTAAAATTCTCGCGTTTCAGACGGATCAATCGCATGAGATTGCGGCTGGAGGCGTACACAAACACTTTATGATTTTAATGTTTAACAGCGAAATTTTACCCCTTGTAAGATAGGTAACTATGTTCTTTCTAAGTTATAATTATGTTCTTTCCGCAGTTTGGGGTAGTTTGAAGGCCATCTGATGAAAAAATGATCGCTCGTGTCGAAAAAAATGGTCAAATTATGCCGATATACGTAATTTTCGCTGAGCTGCCCTGGAAGGTTGGCAAACCCCCGTCAGGATTTTTTTGACGGTGGTGCTGGACGAGAAAGCCCCCCACCTAACCCCAACTTCTGCTCCCCTTGTATGTCACTTTGAAAAAAAAAATACTAGATACACAAGCACAATCAAATTGATATTTTAGTAGGAGACCGCGAATGGTAGCTTTCATAACGTTAAGTTATATAACCTTATATATATTAGGATTTTACCCCTTGTAGATAGGCAACCCGAAAAAATGATGTTTATCCCTTACTTTCAAGTAGTCTTAAGGTCCATAGGTGGAAAAATTATAACTCGTGCCGAAAGAACGGTCAAAATAGGCCGATAATCGTGATTTTCGCTGAATTTCCTCTGGGAGGTAGGCAACCCCCCGCCAGTCGCCCCGCAGGGGATTTCCTATAGCTCCACCTCTTAAATTGAAGGTATGGGTATGTGCAACAATCATGCAAAATTTCAGACCTTAATCACAAAATGCAAAGATATAAGTGCTTATCGTACCCACTATAATAGGCATTTTCTTTTTCATTTGCAGGTAACATTGTCTGTCCAGACCACATTGCAGCTGCTTTGGCTTTACTGGTACACTCTAGAGAAATTGTACGAGATGATATGAAGAAAATGCTCTCAGAAAGATCAAATCATCATTGGAGAGAAGGGATGCCTCATTATAAAAAAGATTTAATATTAATGAGATTTGCAACTAATGGAGACAACAAAATGAACAAAAAGAGATCAGAACTCAAGCATACAATAGATTTTTATGATCAGCCTACCAAAAATCCATGGGGTGATTTATGTAAATCGTGGGGAGTATATGATAATCAAGAGATTTATCAACGTAAATTAGTTTATAATGACGATGAAGATTATAATCATGAAAATACTGAAGAACCTACTGAATATGTAAAAATAAAAAATAAAAATCTAGCTATGCGCTTAGGAAAAAGAAGTCACAATCATGATGAAGATAATTCTTCAGATTCAGAATGGAAGAAAAGATCAAAGACCCCAAGAATGAGAATGCACGCCGATGATGAGGAATCAAAACACAAGAATATACAACAAGTTTCTTTGAGAAGTCCATCACATGATCGAGATGTTTATGCTCCTTTATCAATAGAAGTGGTAAATTCAACTAGTAACTACATTCCAAAAGAAATGACGCGATTGTCAGACAAATTTAAGAAGCAAAGCACAACAGTACAGAAACCTAATGTTCAATCTAGGTTAGGATCAAAGGTAACACCTCCCAATGATGTGTATTTAAGTGATGAATCTTCAGAAAATAGTATTGATCATAATGTTATGAGCAGAGTCCAAAAAATTAACACCATTCCAGATCTAAACAATGCTTCTAGCGTGTGGTCAAGATTAGAAACTATAAACGATGAAATGGAAACAAAAAGTGATTTGAGACATATTTTAAAGTCAAAAAGGCATAAACAGACAAAGGATGATCTTAGAGAAAGAATAGGAAAATCTAAGCAATCAAAGATACGAATTGAAATAGACAATAACTATGCAAAAAGATAACATATATTTTATCCCTTTATGTTTCATAAATAATTTACCTACTTAGGATATTAACAATTAGTTAAAATTTATACTTATAAATAAATATACACAATAAGGATAAGGTTTCTGAAAACTGAATTACCAAAATATCACCATTTATTTTGAAAAATCATAATTATTATTTCTAATCTAACGAGCAATCTTTGAAAATGTTTCCGCTGCATGCGGTAAGCCGAAAGAAGACTTCGGTCTGCATAGACAATTATAATCCAAGACTATTTTCAAAGTAACTAACGAAAATAGAAGATAGGCGGTAGAAAGATAGGTACGCGTAGAGAAGTAGTTGTGCGAGTGATTCTTTAATTTTTTCTGCATTAGGTAGGTCAAGAGAATAATACATTGTTCACCGCGGGACGAAAGTGACCGATTACTAGCGAAGGAGCAGTTTGTGGCCCTCGGCTGCGCCTTCGGGCCACAAACTGCTCCCTCGCTAGTAATCGAACTTTCTCCCAAGTGCTACATAGTGCTTTATACTACACCTGTGAGGAACATATAAAACGTGTTTGATTGAAATTGTTTATAGAATTATATTAGTATGAAAATATTATTACATTTGTATGGGTGTCATTTTAATATCACTTCCACTACTAGAATTCGACATTTTAACTTTTATTACGTAATAAACTCACGTCGTAACAAAAAATTGCGATTTAATATTCACAGATTTGATGAAAAATTCGGACTTCTTTTCTTTTTTATGATAACACACGTGATCTAAGATCATACAGCCACCTTGCAGCGCGGCAAAACTTAGAGCAGGTCATGGTGAGTGGACTAACAGGTTAGAAATGAAATTTAGTATAACTTTTCCTCCAGCTAAAACACGATAGAAATGGATTTTCATAAAACTATTCCTCCGGCTTACTTAGGTCTTTGAAAGGACTAACTTTCTCTTTCACTTTTGAGGGAATAATGACTGCTGTTCCGATCAGGTGTAGTATATGTTTTTGGTTGTTTGTATGCGCCACCAAAAATTAACTCGTGAATATAAAGTTAATGGTTAACGCTTATCCACTGCAGCGATACGGCGCCAGCAAACGTTTTTTTTTTCTGCTCATGCGGGAGTAGATGCGGAGAATTCTCATTTATACCTGAACGGCCGGCCGAATAGATTGTCATTGTCGGACTCCTACCGACTAAACTCCGCTCTTTGCCGGTCAAACACGAAGGTCATTAAGGCTTCATCGGATGGCGACCGCCCCCCAAGGAAAGGCGAAGCAAAAATGTAACAAGCTCTATATCACGTTTGTCCACTGGCCGGCGCCGGCAACGGTTCAACATTTATATATTTTTGTGATGATGCACGTTACTGGGGTAGTCTTTGTATAAAACTCCGCACTTGGGTGTTAATAAATCCCTGCTAGTAACAATTACATCTGGGCAGCTCTTAGATCTGCCTGAGATCTGATGAGAGAGAGATCACGCATATCCCTGTGTTCGTCGATAATACTTGTAATGTCTCTTTCCGCACCTGAGCTACAAATATCGTTGTGAAGAATCGGTTTGATTGGGTTAGCGGGATAATTTATCTAATAAAGGTGTAGGAGAGGCTATGTAAAAATAAGTTATCGCGAAATCATTTGGCTGTTAAGAGAAACCTTTTTTTATTGTTACTCAACATTGTCATAGCAACCGTCGGACCACGTCAACGGTTCGAAATTCAGATAAACTACTTTGTGGAATATTTAACATCCTCCACGCCCAGAGAAAATTATACATCGCAACATTATGAATATAATGACGTGTCCTATCTGAATTAGATAACGTGACAATGTACATCATTCCATGCACGATGATTCGTCAAATCACTATTTTAATGTAGGTAATTCATTTACCATTATATTGGAAATAACATAAACATTTTATAATCTTAATTCATTTACAATATAAACTAAATGTTCATATATTATACAAAATAAGTTCAGCAAAATAAACAAGAATTCTAGTAAGATTCCACACAAATCAATGTTTGACAAACAAGATAACAGAAATTATTTTATTATATCCTGTACCTACTCGGTAGATTGATTACTCTACCCTGTCTTGTGGTTTTTGGTTGCGGGTCGTTTTGTCTGGAATCAAGCGTACTACTTGGATTAACAACAATACCAAATTTTAATCTTCTATCTTCACTCGATTCTGTGTTACTATATCCCCCCTCCACCTCTGAAGAAGAAAGCTCTAGCTGATACAAACGCTGAAAAGGTCTTAATTTATACCCAGTCGACGTCTTTACTCTCGCAGTTCTGTCTACGCCATCCTTTCCTGTAAAAATATCTACTACGAGACCTAACGGCCATTTAATTCTCTTTTCTTCGGACTCTACAAGAACGATATCGCCAACTTTTATACCTGCTTTCTTTTCTCTACCTTTCTGCACCAGCTCCGTGAGGTATTCATTCTGGAACCGCTCGCGAAAATCACATCGAAGCTTCTGTAAATACTGTAAACGTTTATTAGCACTAGCCGCGTCAATAACATCTATCTCTGTTACCTGCGTCTGTGGCAAAGGAAGCAGGAAACATGACGGCGTGATGGGTTCGAGTGCATCAGCATTATCTCCTTCAACGTAAGTCAATGGACGCTCATTAACAATGGCCTCGCAATCGCAAAGTAACGTCTCCATCTCCTCGTATGATACTCTAGACGTACCTAAAACCCTTCGAAGTAAATTTTTGATGATTTTTATCATGCGCTCAAAAAATCCACCCCACCAAGCTGCCGTGGGTGCGTTTAGCTTCCATTTGATTCGCAATATCGTTGACTGTCGTTGCACTTCATGCCAGTCAATATTGTCTAGTAGGTTTTTGGCTCCTATGAAGTTAGTACCATTATCAGATATAATCATCCGAACTCTTCCTCTACGAGCAATAAACCTTCGGAAGGCTCTAAAAAAGGCGTCAGTCGTAAGTGATTTTGTCAATTCTAGGTGAACCGCTCTATAAACCGCACATGTGAATACAACTATCCAACATTTATCACCATGGTCGCTTCGTAAATATATCGGTCCAGCTAGATCAACGCCTGTCACTTCGAATGGTGCTGACGCTTGTACTCTTTCAACAGGTAATGGCGCAGTAGTTACTTCAGTAGGTTTCGCTCTATGACGTTTACATATAACACACTTATTTATTACCGATTTCACAAGCTTCCTTACTCCTATAATCCAAAACCGCTTCCTTAAGTCTGATATCATAATATTCGTGCCAGCATGTAGTAATTCTCTATGTCGCTGTTCTACCATCCTTCTTACGATATCATGTTTAGCCGGAAGTACTACTGGTGTCTTCATATTTTCAGGAAAATCTGTAAGTAACAATTTTGTTTTTATTCTTAATATATTTTCACAGTCATAAAATCGTGTTAGGTTGTAAATTTTCTTCTCCATTATTTCAATATTTTCTTTTTGTATACTAATAATTATTTTCTTTTCAGCTTCTTCATATTCTTCAAAGGTAAGTACTCCACTTATTTTATTATTTTTATTACGCGTATTGTTAATAAAACGTAGCATCCACGCTGTCATCCTTACAATTTTACTATAACTAGAAAAATAACTAAAATCACAAACTCTATAACTTTCTATACAAGTATTTACAGATGTAGATTTTTTCAACTCTTTTTGTATTTCCTTTTCATCTACTACTAACGCAGACCGTGGCCACAAATTCGGTTGCTGAAGAAGCCACTGTGGACCTTCCCACCATTTGGCGTCGATAAACTCGCGCGCGTTGCATCCCCTAGAGGCTAAGTCTGCCCAATTCTCTGTACCTGAAATATGCTGCCAATCCTTGATGTTGGTATTTTGTCTGATCTCACGCACACGATTCCCAACATAGGTGTTCCATAATAATTCTCTCTTTATCCAGCTCAATACAACTCCAGAGTCACTCCAACAAAATTCATGATGTACGTACGGTTGTAATTTTTCTCTTGCTAACTTTATTAATCGTGAGCCAATCAATGCAGCCAACAGTTCTAAGCGCGGTATAGTATTACTCCCAGAAGGTGAAATTCTTGACTTCGCCGATATTAAACTGACTGACACGTTGCCTTTTCTATTTTCCGTTCTTAGGAAGACACAGGCGGCATAACCGTTTTTGCTAGCATCACAAAACATGTGTAAGCTCACTGTGCAGTTCTCAAGTGGATCAACTGACAATCGACGCGGTAATCTGCAAATTTTTAATAAATGTATTTTTTCATACCAACTACGAAATTCTGTTTCTAAATCGATAGGTAGTTCGTCGTCCCAAGATATTTTTAAATTCCACATTTTCTGCAGCATTAATCGTGTTACAAGCGTTATAGGACTAAGCATTCCAACTGGATCAAAAAACTTTTGCGTGAGGGATAAAATATTCCTTTTATTAATTATACCTATTTCGGATATATGAGGCAATGCATCTAGATTACAAAACAGTTCATCCGATATTGTATCCCACATTAACCCTAGCACTGAAATAACAGTTTGACCAGTTTCGTTAATATTTATTGGTGACGCTACCCACTGGCGCAAATCGAACTTCGCCTTGTTCATTATCTTTTTAGATTCATTTATAAAATTACGCGTGACTACATCAGAATCTAAACTTGTTACTAGATTGTCAACGTAAAATGAACTAGCTAAGATGTTAGCGGTATTTTTTTGCTCACCAATGATGCCATCCAAGTGGTGCAGTATTGTTGCGGATAACAAAAATGGACTTGAGGTGAGTCCAAAGACTACTCTACAATGCCTATATTCCATTAGTTCTTGCCGCTCTGTATCGCTCCACCAGAAAAAACGTAAGTAGTCTCGATCATGGGGATTTATAGATATTTGAAGAAATGCCTTAGCTATATCAGCAGTTATGCCTATGCATTTTGATCGAAAGCCTATTAATAGCTCAGGGATCTTGCTCAAAAAATTGACTCCCTTATCTAAGCACGCATTCAATGACTTACCGTTGCTGTCTTTAGATGATGCATCAAAAACTGGTCGTAGCTTGGTCGTGAGGCTCGACTCTTTGATAACTGCTCTATGAGGTAAGTAATGAACCCTTTTATTTCTCAACTCAGTTGCTGGTACCGGCTCAATAATACCCATTAGCTCCCACTCTTTAAAAACATTATTATATTCTATAAACTTACCACATGACACTAATTTATTTGTTGAAGATTGCAGTCGGCGTATGGCTACATCGCGATTACTTAATATTTCTTCATGGCCCGGTTTCCAAGGTAACTGTACTTCATATCTGTATTCGCTGTTAACTTGGATAGATTCTTCGAAACTCAATATCACTTCTGCTTCTCTTTGCTGCCTTGTTTGTATTTGGATCGGGTCTTGGATGCCTAAAATCTCTAAGCTCCAAAAATCTGCTATATTCTGTGAACAGAATAGATTGGTTACAATGTTATTACTTACCATCGCTTTGCTTGTTCTTCCTTGTAATGTCCACCCTAATTTAGTCTTAACTGCTGTCAAACCTGTTTCGAGATGAATGAAAATATTAGTAAGTAAATGCCCGGAATAATCAGCACCTATCAAAAGACCTACATCTGTATTCTCGCTTATCTTGTCTGTCAATTTAATTCGATTTTTGTTTAAGAATTCAGCGAGAAACTTATCATTAACTTTAGGTACATTTTTACAAATTACAGGCTGACTTAATACATTCATATCAAACGCAAAACATTTATCTAAGCTTTGTACAGTTAATTTATATAATTTATATTTTTCCAGAGATGTAGTAGTTCCCCCAAACAAGGAATGACAAAGCTCTTCAGTTCCCGATGGCGGTATTTGAAGCTGCTCCAAGACGTCTTCTTTTACATATGAGCGCTGTGATCCAGTGTCAAATAAAGCTCTTACTGTTACCGTCTTTGATCCGTAACAAATATTTACAGTGAGTGTTTGAAGAAGCGTGGTGGACATCGATGACGCCGAATGGCTTTGTATAGAAGTGTCAGGGTATTTTTTATTTTCAGTAGTTTTCTTCGTGTCATTTATTCCAGAGCTCGCCGTGCAAAGTACGGGTGAATGCCGGTTACCACAGACATAACATTTTATATAACTCCTGCAGACTCTAGCATGGTGTCCCACTTTCAAGCATAACGCACAGGCTCTTTTCTTTTTCAAATGCTCTCGTCTGTCTTCTAATGACATTTTCGCTAATCTATAACATTCGGTACTCGCATGCGCTTTCTCACACCATATACATACAATAATTTTTTCTTTAGGGGTGTTTGCGCTATTTACCGTAAGGCATGTTGCCGCGGGCTCTGAGGATTTCGTACTGTCAATTTTGAAGGAGTTGGCTAATGCAATACGTTGTATACTCTCCACTTCCTTTTTCAAAAAACTGAGCAGCTTACTTAGTTCATCCTCCATGCCAGCTGGTCTCGCCCTTTCCCAAGTTCTCAATATTTCAGTGGGTAAGGCTGATTCTACCATCGGCACCAAAAATGCAGAGTAACTGTCCTTAGTAAAGCCCAATACTTCTAAAGCTCGGATATGGCTATTTATATTATCATATAGAACAGTCAACTCAAAATTATTCTTGTTTAGTACAAGTGCCAATAACTCTCTTACATAAATTTGAACTAATAGATCATCCCTAGCGTATCGTGATTTTAGTTCATTTAAACATAAGCGATAGCTATCTTTCGATAAAGGAAAACTCTCGACAAAAATCTTGACTTCCGTATTTGGCTCCATTGACTGGGCTAAATATTGTAATTTGTCAGTCTCGTCAATAGCAGGGTCCAAATCAATTTTCTCAAACTGACCCCAAAATGTGAGCCAATTTCTAATGTTGCCATCGAACTTTTTAAGTTCTAATGTCGGCAATTTAATTTTACGGCCTTTATCTAAACTACATTTTTCCGTCAAAGTATTATAAATAGTTTCAAGTAGAGCCCACCTTGACATATAGTTCCCAGCTTCTTCAAGTTCCTTCTCGAGGTCTGCTTCGTCCCATGTCTCGGATTCGACGATGTGATCTTGAATTTCCGAATCCAAGCCTTTGACCTTATTGTAGCATTCTTTGACCACGTTATATAAAGCTGTTACCTCCGTTTTCTTGCTTATGTCCGTTTTTGCTTCATTTAGTAAGGATTCAAATGTATTTGCTGATTTCGTAAAATGACGTCTAGCCACGGATCGCACCTTCATTTTTTGTTCGGCCTTGCCCATGATGAACACGAATTCTTTCAATTTTTATGCAGGGTCGCCAGTTGTGAAGAATCGGTTTGATTGGGTTAGCGGGATAATTTATCTAATAAAGGTGTAGGAGAGGCTATGTAAAAATAAGTTATCGCGAAATCATTTGGCTGTTAAGAGAAACCTTTTTTTATTGTTACTCAACATTGTCATAGCAACCGTCGGACCACGTCAACGGTTCGAAATTCAGATAAACTACTTTGTGGAATATTTAACAATCGTATTTACAATTTTTTAAAATATTCGTTTGCAGTCGTGTGTTTACACTGTCGTATCGTGTCGCTGATATTACTATTAAATTTTGACAATGTATACCTAGTTAGTAAAATTCATTTATTCGTTGCAAGTTATTTAGTACAATTTTACCTTAAAATAAATCCTTCATTTTTTTTTCAAAATACTTGTATTACTTTTCTAAAGTAATCTTCTTCCTTTTTCTTATATATAAAAATGAAACGCTGTGTGTTAGTCTCGCTAAGACTCAGAAACGGCTCGACAGAATTTTATGAAATTTTCTGTGTGTGTTCGAATAGGCCCAGGGAAGGTTTAAACGTAAATTTGGTCCCAGTAGGTGGCGCTGAAATCGGGCAGGACAACGTCTGCTGGGCCCACTAGTATCATATATTTTTCTTACAATTTACAGTAACATAATTATCTAGTAATATTACGTAGTTACAAAATCCAAATTTATTCTTTATTCAAATATGACTTGATCGAAATTTCTTTTGAATCGTCCAAATTTTTTTACCTACCACCCATTCAGGACATCTATTAGCTAATAAGATGAATGAGCGCAATATGCAGTTTTGACGAGTGTGTCGTACATCAAACATATTAGCTTTATCAGAAGTACTGACATTTCTTTATTATTGAAGTGTCTGTTTGTAATGTCAAAATAACAAGTTTTTACTAAATGGGTATGAATGTATATCGGATACCAATAATAATAACACAAAAATTTTTTTGTCTGTCTGTTTGTTCCCGCTAATTTTCGGAACGGCTGGACCGATTTTGACGGGACTTTCCTTAATAGATAGCTAATTATATAAGGTATAAAAGATACTTTTTACCAAAATCTTAAAAAAATTGCCTACAAAAATCATTTCTGCGTAATGCTATCCTATGTCCGTCTCCTGGTTTTAAGCTACCTCCCCACCAATTTTAAGCCAAATCGGTTCAGCCGTTCTTGGGTTATAAATAGTGTAACTAACCCGACTTTATTTTATATATATAGAAGATATGTATGTATATTGGTCCAAACAGTTGGTGGTCCATGGCTAGACAGATATATTTCAAAATGGTTCCTCATCACTAAAAGTTTAAGAACTACTGCTCTAAGGTATTGAATGGTTGGAACGAAAAGTTGTACGTAGAACGAAGTCTAGGATCCGCTCCATTCTATAGGAACGGCTCCATATTATGAGAACCACATATAGGCGACTGTAGCCACTTACCTTCAGCCCCCGTAGCATGAACACCTAAACACGGTATGATAAAATGATAAATCGATATGAACTATCAAAATATATGTTGGATAATAATGGCTACCTTGAAATTTTATCTCTTACATTTATTTATTAACCATACCCAAAATAATACTACCAGTATACAAAACATATTCAAAACTTCAAGATAACTGAAAAATCAAACTTTTTGACAGTTGATATCGATATATCGTGTTTTGGTGGTCATGCTAGTTATATAGGGGGTAGTATGCTTGATTGCTAACTCAGTTGTAAAAAATCATTGACACTATTAATTTAAAATGAAAGTAAAAATTTGCAAAAGTATATAATTTATTGTTTTTTATGTTGTGGTGCATAATTATAATTTGTGTATTTAAAAATCAAGTTAATTATACGTTTGTGCACTTTGATATTACAGTTGTATGTGCGTGCTAATTCTATTATTTAAATTGCAATACAGTGGTCCTGATCATAATGTATGTACCTAAATTTAAAACTTATCTCCAGTTTGAAGCCTTTTATTTGGTCACATTGTAACGTCAATATTCTGTAACTATATTGTAATATCATTGTTTGGCAGAAGAACATTTTGTAAGAATAAGTGTATTTCAGATCGGGTAAGTGCCCGATAATAATAATGGGTCGATTTACGTAAAAAAGACTTCATCTCTGGTACAATTTTTGTATTTTTATTTGTCAAACGAACAGGTTTTAAAAGTAATTTTATTGTATTTCTGATATTTACAATCTTTAGTTAGGAAAATTAATTATTAAGAGATAACGACTGCATGTATAGTGAAAATTTGTGTTTTAACAGATTGATGGGTTGAATGACATGAAGTCGGTTGATAACAGATTTCTTTCTCTCTTTGACAAGTTATCCCCTTTCGAACGTATTCAGTTAAAGTTCTATCAAAGTGAATTTGAGCAATGTGTAGTGAATACCAACTTTAGGTTGAACTCCGATCGAACGAATTCTGAACTTCGATAACATAAAAATATTTTATGTGTATCGATCCACAAACTAATGGGCAATTTCACTAACCTTGTCTTAGCTAAGACAATCCTAAGAAGAATGCTGTTACTTCTTGTCTTTAATTAAAATAATGTGACAGCATGCCACATAAGATCGCCCTTAGCTTAGACAATGTTCGTCCAATTGCCCATTATGCTTGAAACAAACTATTGTGTCGTGTTGTGTTGTGACGCGTCAGAAGCGTATCGGTGTCTTACATTTTCTAGCCATATTAAATGTATGCAACCGATACGCTTCTGACGCGTCACAACACACCACGACACAATAGTTTGTTTCTACCTTTAGTCTATAATTAAACATCTTTTCTATTGCCAGTTTCGAACATACTTCAGAGTATTTTATATATTGTTGTTACGAACTTAATTTAGATATTTTTTACATTATTCTTGTCAGAAAACAATACTTGTTATATTGATTTAAAGAGATAAAAGAAAACAATATTCATTAATGAGAATTCCAAGGAGCAAATTATGATATATAAAAAAAAAGATTTAGAGGCACTGATTAATAACAATGAAATCGTATTGCATCTATTTTAAAATTAATGTCCTCGAATTTGCTGCGAAATTGCAAATATATGCAAACTTATGTCTGGGCCTGGAAGTAATATTTTCTTTTTCATGATGATTTAAGTTGATAATAATATTTTTAAGACTTAAGTAATTAAGTGTAATAGAGAGGCAAGGAATGACGAAAGGGGTGGCAGACATACTCTTGAACCCCTCACAATGTTGTAAGATTGAAATAATCCATGCTAATTATTATTATTGGCATTATTGTTAAGAACAAAGCGTGTTTTTTTGTTACATGAATAAAAACATTAATTATTATATGTATTAAAAATAAATTAAGAGTAAATTTCGAGTTAGTATCATTATTTCTATATATGTAAGTGTCACGTTACATCTGCTGAAAGCACAGCAATGTTTTTTACCGACAGAAAGAGAAGTGTGGCTGACCCCAGTTGGGCCACAAAAAAACAACTGTGGAAAATAGATTGTTTGAGTATGCCGCTATAGTCTAGTTTGTCTGCGTGGCTCGGCTGGGGTAACGTTACCCCAGCCGGGCCACACATCTTTGAAGTGCGCAAGCGACAAACTCTAGACATTATAGCGGCATACTCAAACAATCTATTTTCCACAGTTTTTTTGTGGCCCAGCTGGGATCAGCCAAACGGAAGAGAACGTGATGTTTATTTGCGCCGGGTAGTGTATTGAATAAGATGACTCGTGTGGTTTGTCATGCTAAACAGAATACAATGTAGTATCGCGTTGCGGAAACTCGGCGTGACGTACTAAGATACATAGACAGAACACAGAAACCTCTTTCTGTGTTCTGTGGATATTGTATATACGAGCTGAATATAGTTTGTTCAGAATCGAGAGTAGAATCGATTGCACTAATATAATAAAAAATATGGGTCATTTTATCCAAAATTAAATTTTCCCTTCCTGACCCGTGGTCCACCTGACAAGTTCACCTGGGTGGACTATGGGCACTTGTTCTGACCCTTGGTACACCTGGGTGGATTACGGACACGAACGCAGACCCGTGGTTCACCTGGATAGACCACGGATACTGGCTAAGATCCGTTTTCCACCGTCCACCGGGTTTACCTCGTCGTGATGAACTACATATTATTAAGGGTCATACCATTTTCAAAGTAGCAATAGACCACCTCTCGAGTGAACTACGGATAATAAAATTTATAGTGGTGCCCTTGGTACACCTCTTAGGTGTCAGAACAAGTGTCCGTAGTCCACCCAGGTGAACTTGTCAGGTGGACCACGGGTCAGGAAGGACATTTTCAACTACCTACGACGCTTTTTAAATTTACGCCGGCTCCACACATTGACCCCAACGCCACTCATCCAACGTGTGGATCTAGAAAATGGCATTGGCTCCAACGTTGGGGCAACGTTAGACCAACGTGTGGAGCCGGCGTAAGTGGCAACATCATATTATTATTCGCAGACGCGCAGACCATAGAGTTCCAAATTTGTAAGAAATGCATCAACACAGAAAAATTGACATATTTTTGTAAATTATCCGCGCGAATTTAATTGGTTGTTAATTTATATCATTCTCTTATAATAAAAATAGGGTGTTTCAAGGTTTTGCGCTATTTAATCATACGTTGAAATATCTGATTTTTATGTGTATAAATTCACTTTATTTGACACTTTGTTGGGTTGTACCTGCTGTTTTCTGAAATTAGTCCAGTTCAATTTCGCTAAGGCTGTCTGCCGGCGTGTATCATGACAACGTTACTGTGCCGCGCCTCGTCACATCCCATATTAAGAGGGAAGCATACGGGCTTCAAAAAAGACCATATGGCCACTATTAGCATGCTCCTATGTTTTCCTAAGTAAATTATTTTAAGATTATTAAGTGATTCAAATCTTCAAAAACCTACTTGACCAGATTTTCTGCTGTATTCAAACACCTAGCAAACAAAATTTGACGAGATTACATGGAAAAGAAAACTAAACAGAAACACAGCCAAAGCCAAATTTTGAAAGTAAATAAATCGGTCATAGTAAATAAACAGGCAAGAAAAGATTTATTCCTTTTTTTATATGAAGAATGGCATAATTATGCACGTTTATTGAAGTGAATGCTTTTAAATAATATTCGACACGAATAATCTGCCATTATAAATAAGTATCGCTTCAACTCTGAATCTTATTTAAATTTAATGATAACTATTTTTGAAATTCCTGCATTAATTAGTTTTTTTTTTGTGATATGTCAGTTGGTCATAGATATTAATTTTAATCGTGGCACAAAATGAAAGAAGGCTCTTAGGTTAAGTCTACATTCTAGTTCTGGCACGTAAACATCGTATTTATCCGTATCGTAATTACAATTTAAAACTCAATATACCGGGTGTAACAAAATACCGCAATAATATTTAAGGTTGTTGATTAACAAAAAAAATGTTTTATGACTATTCTTTGTATTTTTATTATATGCCTACTTTCGATTTAATACGCTGAACTGTTAAGAGTATTAAATCGAAAGTAGGCATATAATAAAAATACAAAGAATAGTCATAAAACATTTTTTTTGTTAATCAACAACCTTAAATATTATTGCGGTATTCCCTTACACCCGTTATAGCAATGGCCTTTGACATACACTACAAATGTTAGATTGAAAATAAAATTGTTAGTACAAAATATGAATATTAATTAAATCATATTTGATTGTTAAAAATAGGGTAACCGTACTACAGTTATACTTTTATAATACGTTCTTAATTATTTAGATTATTCACTGCTGAGTGAATTGAAATTTTTATAGAGTTATTTTTGCACAATATTATTAACTCATATATAAAATTATCACGATTATATCGATTTTATTATAATATTTTACTGATAGATTGCACTTATTTTTACATTGATCGATAATTCTTTCTAAAATAGTGGAATGTCTCAGTCTTTTAAGTACTTCTGCTAAGTCGCAATACCTACAAGCTAAGATAACAGTGTCACATAAATCTGTTGAAACAAAACTAAAAAATAACAAATGATTAAGTATTGCTGACTTTTCACTTTGATTTCTTCTCCTTTTCTGGTTTATCTTCTTTTTTTGAAATGCCTTCATCCTTCTTCTTAGCAATTAAGGTGTGTTTAGCCTTCTTGAGTTGTTTTTTTACTTTATCTTTTACTTTGTTCTTTTTCGGGGGTGTCGATACTTCGACAGATTTGATTGAAGAACTGTTCGACTCGCTGTTTCGCTGTGCTGTAAAAAAGTAATTTCCTAAAATCATTTTCTAAAACGACAGGTTAGCGCAGAGGTCGAGTGATCACCTACTGCGCAACGGGTCGCGGGTTCGATTCCCGCACGGGACAAATATTTTGTATGGCTTACAGAAATTTGTTCCGGTCTGGGCGTATGTGCATGAGATATTCTATGTTTGTAACTGCACCCACGACACAGGAGAAAATACTAGTGTGGGGCGACGTTTTTTAAAAAAAATGAAAAGAAAACTTTTCTTTTTCATATAATAATTTTGGACTTTTTATCTATATACATAAAAAGGAGTCGTCGAAATGAATGTACGCGCATAGCTTTAGAACGACTGCACGAAATTGGACAATTCTTATTCTGTTGTGTTCGTTATTATCAGGACAACGTTTGTATAAAAAATGTTTGAAAAATTATACAAAAAAAGTAAAAATTGTGTATTGACATTACAGAAGTGACGAAATTGACAGATTAACAACCATGTTATTCCAAAAATCTTTGGATTCTTACATTGTTGTATTGTCGAAAGGTTTTTAGGATACCTGTGCGAGGCCGGGGCGGGCAGCTAGCTTAAGGCGCATAGTAACGTCAATCATAAAAAATCACTGCAGAAAAAACCGGTTCTCTTCATAAATATTGAATAAAAAAATCTTTAAAAAAGATATGTTATTATTCAACGCCTTTTCAACGCATTCTTTAGAGGATGGTCTTTTTAATTTTTTGATAAATTAATTAAAACTTGTTTAAATTTGACCCAAACATGCCTCGATTTTATAAAAACCGATTTTATTTACCTAATCGCGTCGTAAATATTAGGTTAAATCGCATACTTTCGATTTCAATAAATAAAGTGAACAATATTCTAGGGGATGGTCTTTTTAGATTTTTCTTATTCGCCTTTATTAATTTTTTATTTAAATAATTCATCTTACGCGTACAGGTTTGCTTGAATATTCCCCTCACTCTCACTCACTCACTCCTATGTAATCAGTGCGGGACGATCGACGCAAGGTCATTGGGAGCACTATGCGCCTTAACATAGAATATTTTTTTGCAAGACCGCTATCTCGTCAGACGATTGTTTGTAGGCGATTTGATGTTCATTAAAAATTGTAGGAATGGTGACCAAAATTTGGGTCAATACTCATTATCAAAGATATGTCCCACAAGGATCACAAAGAGCATATTTGAATAAATATAGCTTTTTAAGACTTGGGCACCTCTTTTGGTCGCAATGGAAGCTGCGATGGCGAGATCCTCCTGCCGCTCGCGTCGGCGCTCAGTGTCGATCTGCTGTACGAGCTCATCCCGCATGCGCACGATCTCCACCAGCCGAGACACCAATTGTTCCTCGCGGGCCTGGAACATTGCAAATGCACATTTCTATCGCTCTATGGAAACTTGCTTAATAAATATAAATCCATGACACGTATGCTTCTCTCGATAGTCGCCGACGAAGTGACAGACGTGTGCGTTGAGTTGGTCACAAGCCGGAGGAAAAATTGGGCCTACAAAAAGTTAGTCGTGTGTATTTGCCGTAATACGCCACACAATGGGCGTTCGCTGCGTTGAGCGGGCCCCCGTGCGTTCGCTGCGTTGAGCCGGACGGACATCCGTTGCGGAAATTACTTAACATGGTTTGCATAATAGCCAAATGAATTATTAGCCTTACATAGCATAACATGCTTACGGGGCTCAGTAGCTCTGTCTTTATTATATTACTAGATTTTGTCCGCGACTTCGTACTTGTGTAGTTTGTACGACTGCGTATCACCAAAACTAAGTAGATTACAAATCACTCCAGATAAGTTAGAAAAACGAATGAGCTAGCTTTTAAAAAGGAAATACAATCCCCGATATACCTACAACTTTTAAAAAATAAGAAATTATTTTTGAGTTTTATTTTATCCATTGCGTCAGGGAATTGCTATGTAAACGAACCCACTGCATCTTTTCCTGGACGCAGTGCGCCCTGCTGACCAAGAAATACTGGGTTATTACTGCTGCAGACCTAAAAAGGCCGCATCGGCAGAATCATAATAGGATCATAATATGATTCATTTTGATAGTCATAAAATGGCCAACATGTCGGCAATTCCTATTATGAATTGAATGCAATTCATCTTAGGCAATTCTTCTGTTTGACAGCTTTGTATGAATATTCGTAAAATGGTCCACAAAATAGGAATTGCTCGCGTGTCAATTAGCAGAATCATAAAAAGATACTCAAGACCAACATCTCGCAATTCATTTTTTCGTGCATTCGCAAAAATTAATTAATAATGGCAGATTTAGGCCTCATATGAAAACTTTTTAGAACATGCCCGTGTTATGGAGAGTATTTTATACCGTAGACGCAGTGAGGCTCTTCGGAAAATGGATTTAGCTTTTGAGATTCCGGACGTCGAATTTGTGGGACTGTTTAGGCTCAATAAAAGCTTTAGTGACCTCATAATATATGAGTTAGAACCTTATTTACCAGCCAGACGTGGTGGAATAAGTACTGTCTCCATAGTAAGTAGATAATATGTATTTCTATGAACATTTTGAAAAATAAAATTAAAGTGAAGTAGGTACCTCTGTGCCTACTATTTTTCTAAGACTTGTTAGTTATTTATGAAAGTAATGTTATTTTTTAAGGTATTAAGTGCACTAAGCTTTTATGCGTCTGGTTCGTTTCAGAGATGAACTAGTGCGCACCACAAAATGCACCAAGCACCAAGTCAGTATTTCAAACTGTTTGAGGGCTGTTACTCAAGCCCTTAACAATGAATATTTCCGAAGAAAATATATTCATATCCCACAAACACGTGAAGAACGAAATATTATAAAAAACGGGTAAGTACGTTCAAGTAAATCACGAGAAAGTCATAAATTTTTTAACCTACTTATTCCATTACAAAATCACAAATGAAAATGTACTTTTCACGGTCAACCAAAAGTTTGGCATTCCAGGGGTCGTGGGATGCATAGATGGCACTCATATTGCTATTGTTTTGTTGTGTTTTGCCGAATTTGAAGAGAGATTTTTTAATTGGAAAAGATATCACTCTTTAAATGCTCAAGCTGTAAGTATATATGTACCTACCTAATCATCTTTATATCCCTCTAAAGTTGTCTCGTAAAAATATCCAAAAGGTATTAAACCCATCTTGTTATAATAAGTGTGTGTTGTGGTTTAAATAAACATGCTTTACCATTATATTATAAACTTATTTAACATAAAATGTTTGAAAGTTGTGTGTTTAGATCAAATCTTGCTTATCAATCTTTTAAATTAATGGCGCCTTTAGCTTATAAAATATGTTATTAAGGAGTAGTTTTTTTATAATTAGTATATTAATAAATGTTTAACTTCTTTTGTAACTGATTGTGAGAAGGTAGGTATATTGGTGGGTAAAAAAACCTTCTAATTTTAGCATTATTGTTTAGAAAGACTAAGTAGGTATGTAGTTACCCCACAGCATAAAAATTAAAAATAGATTTTTATTTGTTTTCAGGTATGTGATTTAGATTTAAATATTGATGCCACGGTGGTGCAAGCCATGATTTCTTCATTTGGAACCACCACCCACTCAAACTGCATCTCGAACAACTTCACCAGGTTGAAAATAAAGCATGATTTTTAGGTCAGTACCAAGAGAAGTTTTGATGTTGTACCTATATTCGGCCATGGGCTCCCGATAGGAACAAATTATAATTAGTTCTAAATAAAATCAATAGATGTCGCGGCATGTACCATACTAGAATGTAAGAACTTATTCTTACGCATTGTGTAAATATTAAGCTGTAACTAACCACTAGATGTGTTAATTAAAAAGAAATTATTATTTTCAAAACGGATTTGTTAATTTTTTAAGTAAAATTGATAAGTTGCAAAATGAGTCTGCTTTGTTGTGCTTTTTTGTTTTGAACTGCCATCTATTGTGAGCTATTGTTAACATCTCGTCCAGACGTCGATAACTTTGAAATTAAAAAGTATGACTACAGATGGCAGTTGTACAGATACTGATAAACAGAAGTGAGCTAGAAGAACTGAGTGTTTGCGTTGTTGTTGTTGTTTTCCAAGTGTGTTTGGCATTTTTATGTCTAAATCGCAGATTAGGTACATATTCTAACATCTAAATGTTATCAATTATTCGTTTGTCGTTAAATAATTTAGGAAAAATTTACATTAGGTAAGAACGAATATTAAATAAATGTTTTGATTATATTGTCATCTTTTGAACTAATTGTTTAAAAACATTGCGACTGTGAGTTTCGAGGTGAATTTGTGCTTGCTAATTTCTGATGTTCTATCGACGACCTGCAGGCCTTTTCTCTAACTTCGGTTGCTAACTAGAACTGTTATTTTTAAAAGAAACAACATCCATTACTGCATCATGAACGCCACCGTAATGCCTCCTCCAGACTACTCGCGAAGTTCCTCGACGAAGTACTCGGGAAAGTTAACCGAAGTCCGAAGTATGTCGCTACACACTCGTTGAACTTCGCGAGAAACTCATTCGCGCCGCGCGGCAGTACCGTCAGGACTCGCACGTCATGAACGCTCAAGTAGCAGCTTCCAGGAACAACAGAATTTGCTCCTGCGACCACTGTGTACCACTCATAATCGTGTCGTGTGAAAATATTAATAAAAAATAATTACTAGCACGCGCATGTACCTACTCACGACTACGTATTGAAGCCAAAAAGTGAATATTTAAACTGAAGTTAGCCGAGTAGTGTAGAGAGGAACTTCGCGTAGATACCTACTTCGTGCAACTTCGAGTCCTTTGACTCGGGCGCAAAAACCGACAACAAATGGAAGTCGCCCGAGGCGAGTCGAAGTTGGACGAAGTAAGACGAAGTGCCTCTCCACACTATTGTATTCGCTTAACCTCGTTCAACTTCGCGAGTAGTTTGGAGGCTGGGTAACACATAATATCACTAAACTAGTAATGGATATAAAGTTTCTTTCAAAAATGACAGTTATAGTTACCAACCGTAGTTAGTGAATGGGCCTACTGGCTTTAAAAACGGACAATTCGAATTAGGTACCACGATTATACACAATATACGACTGCCGCAATTTTGAATTTGGACTTCGACGAACAATCCATACACGACGATTATTAGGCTTTTGAATGTCGGTCGTAATATCAAATACTTTCATAATGCATGGTTAGCGTAGAGGTCTAGTGATCGCCTGCTGCGCAACAGGTCGCGAGTTCGATTCCCGTACGGGACAAATGTTTTGTATGGCCTACAGAATTTTTTTCCGGTCTGGGCGTGAATGTGATATTCTGTTTGTAACTGCACACCCACGCACGACACAGGAGAAAATCCTAGTGTGGGAAAACGTTTTTTATAAAAA
This sequence comes from Schoenobius gigantellus, assembly GCA_963935595.1. Classification (NCBI taxonomy): domain Eukaryota; kingdom Metazoa; phylum Arthropoda; class Insecta; order Lepidoptera; family Crambidae; genus Schoenobius; species Schoenobius gigantellus. The sequence continues at coordinate 24,656,061 of OZ012547.1, forward strand.
ATAATAATAAAAAAACGACGTGTTGCTGACAACACGTCAAGCTAACAACAAAATAAATAAAATGTCGTTTTGAAGAATGATATTTCATTTTGATATCTATCTCTACGCGTTCCTGAGAAAAGGGGTCTTAAAAGACACACAGACGAACAATGAATCCTACACAAGTTCCGTTTTCTCCTTTTGAGATACGGAACCCTAACAATGATATTTTGAGCTTAAGTTTTCAATTCCTTTACTGATCCGTAGTATTTTTTTTATTAAGTTGGTAAATAAAGTACCTACCTAAGGCGTTTTATTTGGCCTAAGGAAATATCTTACCCTGTTAATATGAATGAAAAAGTACATCGATTTAGTCAGATTCTTCCTGGGGACTGTGGTGGAAATTCTTCTGTTATGGGCCAAAGCAATGTCTTTTTAAAAATATTATCACATCATTATTATTTCAATTAGGTACTTAGTTAGGTAGGTATAGTCACTGTCTACTCTTTTCTTTATTTGATTTTATATACCTACAAAATTAGGTATGAGAAAAGATTCCTGTCGATTGGTTCTAAAAATAGTATAATAGTACTTAAATGTCAGAATTTAACGAGATCAATTCGCGGTTTATGTAAGTATCGAAAACTTTAAATACAGCTTTACTATTTTTTGAAAATGAAAATCAATATTTAGGGTACATTCTCTTTCAGAGAGAACACCGTGGGGTTTTAGTGGGTAGGCCTGACACTCTGCCGGGAGAGCCCCACACACGCTCTCCATCTAGCCAAAACGGTGCGGGTACGGTGCGGTTAAACGCATTTCCCCCCGTGAATAAAAACGGGTACATTCCCTTTGTCAAAAATCTTTAATTTCCATTCTGTAGAAATAATTGGAATATTGATAGTAGGTAAGTAATCAATCTGTTATTTTAAGGGGGCAAGCGGCGACCAATGAATGAGCGACCCCCAGTGGGCCATTGCGACCTGCGGCCGTCCCGCCTAACTCAAAGCGATCACTCACTATCGTTATCGTGACATTAGAAGAATAGTTTTAATGTCACAAGTGACATTTGAACTATTGTTCTAATGTCACGAAAGCGATAGCGAATGATCGCTTTGAGTTAGGTGGTAGCCCCCTGTACAGATCTATTTTGGCTGAACATTGATAGTGGGTAAGAATTCAAATTGACGAATTGAATAAAATGACGACTAATTAAACAAAATTAAGACTACATTAAAAAAATTATTCACGACACGTTTAGCGCAGAGGTCGAGTGATCACCTACTGCGCAACGGGTCGCGGGTTCGATTCCCGTACGGGACAAATGTTTTGTATGGCCTACAGAAATTTGTTCCGGTCTGGGCGTATGTGCATGTGATATTCTATGTTTGTAACTGCACCCACGACACAGGAGAAAATCCTAGTGTGGGGCGACGTTTTTAAAAAAAAAAAAAAAAAAAAAAATAGGCTAGATGACAAAAAATTTTTTTTTGCTTCAATAGAAGCTCATTCATACCTATAATCAACAGAAAGAAAAAATCGGTTTTCGAATAACTATAAAAACAACCAAGATATAAGGTATTAAAGATTTTTCTCCATCTCTTTCTATCAAAACGACAATTCACAAGGAGTTTATATGGCCGTACTCAACTATGATGTCACGGTTGATGTCGGATCTCTCTGTCTAATCGACTTCAAATTAACAACTTAAAATGCTTGTATCTAATGTATTTCTTAGCCGATTTTAATTCTAATTTCACAGGACTGCATCTTTTTCCACGGTATTTTAATATTTAATGACGAGTCGTAAAAATTAGAATTCAGTCATCATCCCTAAGTTTTTAATTATTGTATTAGGTACCTACTGGGCAATAGTTCGTTATTTTACGCAATTGGTCAATTTAAATTGACGAATTAGGTGTACCGTAGAACTACTTAATTGAACAAAATAAGTATTCATTCAAGAAATTATGTAGGTATTATTCTTTAGATAAATTCTTAAGTTAAATTATTGTATTGTATGGTCGGTGAAGATGCAATGAAAGTAGGTACACAAATTGACTTTAATAGTTTTATTTATTTTACTATACCTAAGTACATTCACTAAAATTACAGCTTCATGAATCATTGAAATTCTCAAAGAATATAATGTCTTCTTGCCTATTAGAACATTTCTTATATTGGGTAACTAGGTATGTGGTGGGTTCGATTCTAAAATCTTATCCTTATTATTCTAAGATCTTATCGCTCTCTAATAGTTTTCTACGTTGAGTTTATTAGCGACAGTTTAAATATGAATTGAATTTATTTAAATAAGAAGGTAAATTAATGCTAAAGTCTAACAAATTACAAAAATTATATCATGTAGGTAAGTTGTTGTGATAGTTAAGATGCTGTTTCCGAGTATTTCCGGTTTCTCTCAGAATTCCTTGCTTTTAATTGCTTGTAAAAATACTGCCATCTATTGACATGCTTACGCAACTACGCAATAAAACGTCGATTTTCGAACCAAAGCATTGCAATGTGCTCTCTTTGGTTTTAGGAACAAAAAAGCAGTGTCCAGTGCTGCCGCCTGGCTAGAAAACTATGATAACTTTTTAGTTACCCGAGATAGTTTCCTTAGGCGTGCACGGATTTGTACTATGGGATTGGGCATCTGTACTAGTATTATGTTATCTGTGATTCGGCTATGTTATGCCTGACCACACCAAACGAACTTCTTTTCAGGTGATTCGGGCAAATCTCGCTGGCAATGTTTACTTGTGGATCGCATCCCATAACCACTGGGTTGATCACAAATGCTTGTGTAGTGTTACATAACATTTGTAATGCGACTAGATTGCCCGTGTTGCCATTAACACCACAAGACACATTGTCATTGAATGAGCACCACAACAATTAAATGAGGGTTCGACTTATTGGGAGCAAAACATGCATTAGGTTCAAGTCAGAAGTTCCCACAAACATAATAACACTTTATAAAGTATTGGAATTATGTATTGTGTATGTTTCAGATACGAAATGCATATAATGAAACCACAACCAGAAGAGATGACCATTTAGCTGCTGGAGTCGGTGCGAAATGCACTTGCATGCATAGAGAGAATTTGGTCAGCATGATCTTGAGTGGTCGGAGTTTATTTCTTTTAAATTAAACAAAACAATATTAATTTTGCCTTTTAATTATTCATTTATAACAGTTACAATAATACACCTAGATAAAGTATAATAACCAAACCTGCATCGGTTGCTATGTCAAACATAAAACAGCAATCAATGTCGCTCATTTATTCCTCAAAGTAGCCAGAAAGACATACAATCTAAAGAGAGACAAAATTAAAAATATATAAACTAATACTATAAAGTAATAAAATAATTGAATGGAACAAGAGAAAAAATAAATTTAAATTAAAGGTAAAGTAAAAGTAATGTTTTAAAGGTTAAACATTCCTTAGGTAAATGTCACATTAAACTTGGTATTAAGAAGACATAAAATAAAATGCATTGATGGAGTTAGGTTATGTGGACCTCTTAAGTAAATGATATTTATTTTAAAGTCATACAAATAATAAAATGAATAAACTAAGGTATTTGGAATATAAAAATGGACTGATAAGATAGGATGTTTTATTATAGGAGTACTCCCTAATAGCACTAGATTCAGGCATCTATGGGCAAAACATTGTGTGTCAGTAGCTCAATAGCCCAAGCTTTAGCAGCATCTGCAGCAGCCTGCTGTATCTGAACTTGGAGAGTATTCTCTGTGCCTCCTCCAACGTAGCTAAAACAAACAAGTACTTTTAGTATCATTAATTACAAGCATTTGTGTGATTGTTCCCCGTTATATATATACTTATTTTATTTATGTATGTTTATCTATTATTTAGTATCCTAGCACAAGCTTAAACTGGAACCTAATAATTGGAGAGAATTGGAAACACTATAATTACAAAACTATATGAATAAGTTCTATGAGATTATTTATATAGGAATAGGTATTTATGAATAATGGTTATTTATGTATTGCTATTTATCCATGTTGTTGTCTACTACATTTACGTATGCCACTAAGTTTATCGGTTGACTGGCAGAGATCTCCATAAGAGATAAGTCCACCGTTGGTTACAATATTATTGTACAAACATTTTTTCTTGTGTTTATGCAATAAAGAGTATAATATTGTGCAGAACATTTATTTTTTTTATGATATTGCAAATTTAAGGCCCTTATGCTACTGTATACAGCAGGGATGGTGAACCTTTGTAAAGTACTTTGTGTAAAATGTCTATATTTCCAAAACAACATATTTTATGAGGCCATAGCATCATCAAACAATTTTGACTTATCTATATAAATAAAAATGGTTCTTCGAAATGTATTTACGCCCGTAACTTTCGAACGACTGCACCAAATTAGATGATTCTTGGTTTTATGTATTCGTTATTGTTAGGACAAGGTTTGTGTAATCTAAAAATTACAATAATTTAAACATACATTTCAGTAATTTAGTGAAAAAACATGGCGGTACAAAGTACGCCGGGTCAGCTAGTTTTTAATAATTAATGCCTGTAAAGGTCTATATTGAATAAAGATTTTTGAGTTTGTCTATTTAAGTCAAAGTCATTGGAATGATATTATAAAAAAACATATGCGACTGTCAAACTTTGCAACTGTTTAAGAGGCGAATGAAAGCTCATTATCTATCTACAATGCAGTTTATTACTTTATTGTATATCCATATATATTAGTATATTATTAAATTACTTTGTCTTCTTGTGTGATCTATACTATTTTTGACTTGTTTGTTTGTTTACAAACTGAACTACCATTTCATAGCAATCTCTATTAGTGACAGGGCTGCTGGAAGACATTTCGATAAGAAATAAACAGTACCTTTGTACAGTGTCTCCATATATCTATGTTTTTGTTGCTGTTTTTATGGGTGTGTAGGTACATAAATTTTTAAAATAAAAAAAAATAAAACATGTATTTTTAAAAATTACCTCATCTAGAATGGGTTGAACCATCACTCTCAGGGCTGTTTGACCAAATCCCAGTCTCAACAGAGCCAAAACTCGCCAGATCAAGTCTGGCAATGAAGCTGCTCGGAGAGGCCCTCTACCTGTAGCATCGGCATCTGCGTTTATATCACCTTTATTTTTTAAAGTTTACTATTGTAGTTGCTGACATACTGGAAACAAAACGAGGAATGTTATTGTTGGTATATTATTGAAATATATAGGTACATACTATATTACTCAAGTACTTACAACGGACCATTTCTTTGGCTATGTGGTGGTACCAGAACCCTCAGCATTTAACAAATTAGTCACTTCTTGCCACAAGCGCAGTGACTTCTCTTCCCTGAGCACTGTTATTGTATCCTCATGCTCTAGCCAGGCTGGGATTACTCTCCAAAAATTCCACGAGTAACGCCCACTGAGCCTCGGACGCTGTACTTGTTGCACGTCTCTCCATTTCTGCAATATATTGTTTAATTTAAAATAATGTAGCATAGAGATGATGTTCATGAAACTAAGTAAACAATATGGCACTTACTTTGATCGATGTAATATAAAATTGTAAAACCTTTTACTAGCACAGCTTTGTTTATCAACTTGATGTGAACACCAACATAAAATCCACGATATAATATTCGTATAGCCCCTCCGTGCACAAATCATTAACTAAGTGGATTTTAGTTTCCATGTCAATCGCAAAAAACTGGAATTTGTTAAACTAAAAAAAGGACCACTCCAAAACCGAGACTGATTTATTTAAAACTAGTGTTTACTTCCCAATTTCAAAAAAGTTTCATCTTCAAGAAAATTATAACCACAGAACACATAACTATAATTTTTTATGGGATGACGTGATCACGTGACATTATGACATATAACTTGTTGCCAGCCGTAAATTGTTTTGTGAAAAATTTTTTAACATTTAATTTTTTAGTTTATAATGTAAGAATTTCAATGATTATTGGCTACTTTCATTGATTAACAACAAACTATTATTTAATTCTACGGTATTTACCTCTTATAATAATGAAAGAGCTATAAAAATTTAAACCGGTACATTTCGATAAAGTACGGTTTTTTTTATTTGCATGTGGTAACATAATCACCAAATATGAATCTGCTAATGAATTGAATTGATGCAATTCTGCTTAATTATATGACCATTTTACGAAAATTAGAGGAATTGCTAAGGATCTGCCAGGAATTCTGGAAATGAATTGCTTTCAGCAATATTGCGCAACTCGGCCTTTTTAGCCCCCCTGGTCAGTGACTTCTGGACAGATTTTCTACAAATAAAGCTAATAAGCCCGCCGAGGACATATGCAACTCAAACGGAATGTCAGCTTTATTGATTTTTTTTACATTGTCAAACGAAAGTAGACTTTACTCGCTGTTAATAGTAGCTACGTATCAACGTCCAAATCAGACATTTAGAGCCACCGCAAACCGGTCGACTTGTCGCGGCGTTGTCGTTTGCATTTGGCGTCTTGTCGCCGCGACTAGACGCGGAGCTGTCGCTTGTGTCGGCGACTAGTCGTAAGACAGACGTCGTGCAGGAAGCGATCATTAGTAGTAGAGTATTCAAGAAAGGTGCTTATCTTGCGAATGCGAAGGCGTGAACGTAGACGCGGCGCTGTCGCGCGACTGTCGTGACGATGTGCTGTGTACGTGCACACACGACGACAGTGTCGTCGTGTGTGCACGTTCACAGCCACTAGACACGGCGACAAGTAGCGAGCGCGCGCGACCTAGCTTGTCGTCGCGACTCTGACGCCAAGTGTGCGAAGCTTTGAACAACATATATGAAATTGGGATGATGAATGAATTCTAATTTTTACGTTTCGTCATTAAATATTAATATACAGACATAGTGGCGTTTCCGTACAATGACTTCAACACTTGGATGTACCGGTAGTCTATTTGGCACCTCTGGAGTGACCTAAGCACGGCCCAGGTCTCGACAGAATCGAAGGCTTTCTCATACTCCACAAACGCCAAGCATAGTGGCAGATTATACTCCTCGGTCTTCTGTATAACCTGCCGCAGCGTATGAATGTGGTCTATGGTACTATAGCCTTTACGGAATCCGGCTTGTTTGGGAGGCTGGAAGTCGTCAAACCTGCGCGCGAGACGATTCGTGATGACTCTCGAGAACAGCTTGTATACATGACTCAGGAGCGTGATGGGTCTGTAGTTCTTCAACTGGGCCCTGTCGCCCAGATTATGCCATTGATTATGTGTAATAAAATGAGAACTTTCAACAAATTAGCAAAAAAAAAACATGATTAAACAAATTGGTTGCATGGACTTGATTCTTTTGCCTTACCGCAATAAAGTTATTAAAGAAATGAGTTTTCACGGGAATTTTCCTTTGATAATATGACTTGATGATATTAAAGTATGTAGGAGTTTTAACAGGAGAATTTTACACCCGCCATGTTGCTTTATTTCATTGGCTTGGTCGGTTTTTCCTTATTTCTTGGATGAGGATTTCTCAGCGTCCTTGGGAATTTTTAGAAATCCTTCCTTTGTGGGCGCGTCTACATAAGCCAAAGAACCCCTGTACCGAATTTCATGCTTTTAGCTCCAGTAGTTTGAGCTCTACGTTGATACTTCAGTCAGTCAGTCACTAAAGCCTTTTATTTAATTACATGTAACAGATGGTTGTTGTATGGCCCCATAGAATAAAAAATATCAGACATTCCCAAGTCGACATCGTTTCACTATATGAAATAAATCTATACACACAAATAAATAAAATTGAAGAGTCTGTTTGTAATGTCAAAATAACAAGGTTTTACTAAATGGGTATGAATGTATATCGGGTACCAATACCAAAAACACAATTTAAAAAAAATTGTCTGTCTGTCTGTTTGTTCCCGCTAATCTCCGGAACGACTGGACCGATTTTGACGGGACTTTCACTAATAGATAGCTAATTATGTAAGGTTATACCTTACATAATTAGCTACTTTTTATCAACTTCAACAAAAGTTACTATTCCACGCGGATAAAGTCGCGGGCACAGCTAGTTACAAAAAATATTGTTCATAGGGCTTATCATTGAGATTATATTGTAATCAAATCTAAAGTAGTATAATTTTTAACAATGGTTTCGCTGGTGTTTAAGATACATCGAATACAAGATACACGCAAAAATACAGAAGATTAATTTTCCTGTCATCTGTGAATTTGCATATAACATGAGAGATAAAGGTTTGTTATCTTGTTGTCTTTTTAGTAAAATTACTAATATTTTTTTTTTTAAATTCGAATCCTCAAGATTTGTGCGTTAGCCTATAATAGAAAAGATGCTTTTAGGTGACTATTAGATTCTGTAAGTAATCTATTCATTATCTTTCTTGCCTGGGGTTAATTTGTGTGTCAGGGTTACTTACCTTATCAGAGTCGATACGGTTGACGGCTGGCCTGGACTGTATTATTCTTATTTCGTGCTCTATGTCCGCTTGCTCTTGCTCTAACCTTTGCTGTCGACGTCTGTAAAATGTAAACCAGAAGTCTATATCAATTTCGTGTCTGCAAAGCTGGCTCCTTACCACCAGCTAGAAATGTGACGAGAGTCGAGACAGATTTTTCACGGTTCAACTTGTTATTGTATTATGTCACATCGAACTTTCCCTACCACATAGCTCTAAACCAGAGGTTCCCAACCTTTTACCCTATGCGCCTCACCCAACATTATGCTAAAATGCGACGCCTCCCTAGGGGCCGAAATGAAGAAACTTAAGCAAACGATGAAAATATTGGCGTGTTTAGTTTTATTCAAAAGATGTTGCAACGTGTCGCTGACTTCACATAGGCGACACCGTCCGAGTCGCGCGATACGAACTGTTATTAATAAATATTCTTTATACAGTTTAATTTTGAAGCCGCTTGCTGCGCCCCCCCCCCCCCCCCTTGGTTGGGGGGGGGGGCGCAGCAAGCGGCTTCAAAATTAAACTGTATAAAGAATATTTATACGCCCCCCAAGTGGGGCGCGCCTCACTGGTTGGGAAACCTTGCTCTAGGCATTTGTAAAAAACGTCCCAGACAACTGGATTTAATGTAGACAAGATTTGTAACTTCCACAGATGGTTGCTTGCTGCGCAAATTAAGTAAAACATCGATATTTTAGATATTTTATAATAGCGGTGATTTAATTTAGCACAGTCCACTACAATCCACTCATTGCATCCACCAGTGATCGAATGCTACTCAAGACTTCAATCACTACAAATTTCTGGAAAGGAATCTGGCGGCATTTCACGTGAAGCATACAGCGAAGAAGATTTCAGGTTTTGGATTTTGTTCATAATTGGATCATCTAAAGTACGCGACAGGTCGACATGGCAATCGAGGTATGAGACTGTAGATCGGAGACATTCCGCATATCCCCACAGCACTCGTGCCATCTTAGTATGAGTGCTGCACAAGTCAGCATAGATCCCATTTATCAATTTCGACATCGCTCTAGTCTTGCTCATAGTTTTGTATTCAACTGTCGAGAAAATCGGGGAAAAATAAATGTCACTATTTCCCCACTGTCCTCCGAGTACAGGTCCTCGAGAAATAACGACAAATTTTGGTTTTTACAACTTATAATACAGTAAACACCGTGCGGAGATATGTAATCAAACTTTAAGAATGAGACTATAGACTACTTATCGATGGAGATACCTCCCATCAAGGCCTTCTATTCGAAATCTAAATTGGATTGCCATGTCGACCTGTCTCCTTCCAGAATCAAACGTAAAAATTGGGTTATGAGTCAGTGATGTTTTTGGTGGATAATAGTTGGCACTATGGGACAATTCAAATGGGATTTTAAACAATTCCTAAGAAAACAATTTAATATTGTCAAATAAACACCATTTTGCCATTAGCACACCTCCGCCGCGAAACTGTAGTAGCGAAACCGCTGAACGATTCTCCCGCGTAGTCGTTTGTACGGCGCGCGAGCTCTGGCGAGCTTGCCTGCGTAAGGCGCTATATCTAAAATATTGGTTATTTTTAATGTAATGTCATAGGTCACTGAGAGATCTTACAGATCTGAAAGTCAAATATGTGTTTCTTTATATATTTAGCTAGACACGAAAAAAAAAATTCAAAATCTTTATTCATTATCTTAAAGTAGTAAACAGTAAACTGTGATTGGGATCTCCCTTTAAGTATATAAATACCTGTGTTAGAAGACCCCGCTCTTCCATAACATTATCATATAACATTTTGATTAGGTGAGACAAGTATAATCATACATAAATAAAAAATGTTAACCATAAGTAGAGATTTAAGTTTTGAATTTTATACAAACAACAAAAAAACAGACTAAACATAATACAAAACAATGACATAAGTTAAGTGGAGTTGGAGGCACATGCGCGCACGCGCGTGCGTACGTGTGTGTGTGTGTGTGTGTGTGTGTGTGTGTGTATGTGTGCATGTGTGTGTGTATGATTATGTTATTTACTTTACTTATTTATTATTACTTTATTTTATTTTGGTTTGGTGGTTTTTTTATACGATCTATAATACCTACATAAAGCACACACATACATATACATTCACATTTTTCCTACTACCTATCTATCTATAGCAAAAGAGCCTCAGTTTCATCATAGCTCAGCTTTTTAAGATGTTTAGTGAGACAGGATTCGCACTCATGTTTGTTCATAGGATGTATATACAGGTGTCTCAGAAACAATGGATAAACCTTTAACTGTTGATAGGTTTCGTCGAGACCTCTCTAATCTCAAATTTTGACTTTAGTAAAAATATCTCGGTTTTCAAGATATTTGATAGTTTATGATTTTTTTTAAAAATGCCACTTTTGGTTGGTTTTTAATGTGCCATTTTTACAAATACGGACTTTTTCTGATTCAGTTTTTTTTAGCTTCTAACGGAATAGTTCAGCTATCAATAACAGTGGTTAAAATTGAGCTAGCTAATCACGAAGTGCTTGGAAAAAACAATGTTCCAAAAAAAATTAAACAAGAAATTATTTTTCTTCGTGTTTGGTCAGCTACCATGTAAAAAAAATGTATGACGCTCATCGTGCCCATTATCTTAAAAAAATGCTTAGTTATTCTAGTTTCAAAAAAGGTATGATAACCTATGCTTAATGTATCTCTTAAATTTTATTACTGCTTGAATAGCAAATGGTATGAAATTTTAAAAAGATTTTTTTCGGAATAGTTATTAATTCTTAGTTTGAATAAAGAATTTGAAATAAAACAACATGAAATTTTAATTTTTTATTAAATTTACAATAAATGTTCGAATTGGCGTCCTTGCGCTCTGATACACGCCCTACATCTTTTTATAAAAGAAAGTTTGATGCGGCGCGCGTAACCAGACGTTTTTATGTGTGCAGCTGCATTTTGTATGCGAGTACGCAACTCTGTTATTGAGGATACTGGCCTCGCGTAGACAAGGTCTTTCAGACATCCCCAATAAAAAAAATCCAAGGGATTTAGATCCGGCGATCTGGGCGGCCATAAAATAGGGCCGAGCCGGCCTATCCACCTTTGTGGGAAGTGTTGATTTAAATAATTTCTTACTACTATTGCGTAGTGAGCTGGGCACCCATCATTTTGAAGCTACATTCTCCGCCTCACTTCTAAATTGACATCTTCTAGCATGCCGGGTAAATCATTTTGTAAAAAATTAAGGTAAATTTCACTATTCAGTGTAGCTGGAAGTTCTTATGGCCCGATCACATGTCCGTCAATAATCCCAGTCCACAAGTTAACTTTAAATTGAACTTGGGACCGATCTTCCCTCATCAAATGTGGGTTTTCAACTTGCCAGCTATGTAGATTGTGGATGTTGAAATATCCATCTCTCCGGCAGGAGGATTCATCCGTCCATAAAATTTTTTGGAAAAATTGCGGGTCCTCCCTTATTTTATTTAACATGATTCTGCAGAATGCAATCCTGCGCGGATAGTCAGCAGGCTGTAGAGTTTGGACCCTTTGAATATGGAAAGGGTGCAAAAGGTATTTTTTCAATATGCGATGCACTTTGCTTCTATTAATGCCGGTTCGACGTGCAATTCCACGCACAGAACGTGTTGAATCTTCTTCTATTTCGTCGAGGACTACTACTTTTTCATCGTCGTTTCTTTCTGGTCTTCCTGGCCCTGCACCACCAATGCCTCTTCCTGGAAGCCTCCCTTCGCAGTACGAATTATGTACCCGAGCAAAAACTCGATAGTCCGGGTGACGTGCGTTGGGGTACCTAATACAAAAAATGACGTTATTAAATTTACTAATTCATTTAATTTTAAAATCTAATTAAACACGGCGTGTGACTATTTTTAGAAGGATAACATAATGTAAGACCCATCCTGATACGTTTAACTAAAGTTGCAATAAATGTGTGTGATTTAAAAAAAAATAAGATTGATTGAATTAAAGAGAAAATAAATAATCTTACCTCTCTGCGTACAGACGAGCAGCAGCGTTAGCATTTCCTCGACATTCGCCATAAACGAAATGCATGTTTGCATATTCGCGCGACGTGTACTGATGTCTAGGCATGTTCAGTGTTATGTATTGGTTGTCAGTTAGGTTTCACAGCACAAACAATATCCAAATCGTAAAGCTAGCCAAGTCCATATGATCACCAGTTGTCAATAGGTTTCACAGCACAAACAATATCCGAATCGCATAGTGGATGAGACATGTGGCAGGCAGGGGCCACAAAAAAAACACGTTTCTCAACTCTGTGACTCGCAAACGAATGTTTACAAATAAGCTTTAAGTGCTTATTAGTGGAAAAAAAAACCTTTTTTTTTTTCAAATTTTCATTTTATTTGCTATTCAACCAGTCAGAAAGTCAAGAAAGCATAAACTTAATACTGGAAAACTAAATTAACCGAATAAAATTAATCCGACAAACAATCTTTTTAAAATTTTCATACCATTTGCTATTCAAGCAGTAATAAAAGTTTAGAGATACATTAAGCATAAGTTTATCATACCTTTTTTGAAACTAGAATAACTAAGCATTTTTTTAAGATAATGGGCAGGATGAGCGTCATACATTTTTTTGACATGGTAGCAGACCAAACACGAAGAAAAATAATTTCTTGTTTAATTTTTTTTGGAACATTGTTCTTTCCAAGCACTTCGTGACTAGCTAGCTCAATTTTAACCACTGTTATTGATAGCTGAACTATTCCGTTAGAAGCTAAAAAAACCTGAATCAGAAAAAGTCCGTATTTGTAAAAATGGCACATTAAAAACCAACCAAAAGTGGCATTTTTAAAAAAAATCATAAACTATGAAATATCTTGAAAACTGAGATATTTTTACTAAAGTCAAAATTTGAGATTAGAGAGGTCTCGACGAAACCTATCAACAGTTAAAGGTTTATCCATTGTTTCTGAGACACCCTGTATAATAATTTATTCATCGCGTTATATAAGGTTGCCGATTGACGAAGAAATTGTCTCCTCGCAAAAACTGATTTAACAATGTCCACAGGAGCCACAGCATGTCTCCTCCTCTTATTTAATTTGCTGGGTTGGTATTTTAGGGATTTGTGTCGCCTCAGAACAGAATTCAAAATATATAGCTGCCTAACTGAAAGAAGGTCACAGTAAGCGTAGAGGTTAATTGTTGGGAATCGGTAAGGTTTGAAGTGCATTACTTTAAGTAGTGATCTTTGCGCTCTCTCTAGCTCCAAAAACTTAGTCTTAGTCGCGCCTCCCCACACTGGGATACAATACGTCAACACAGATTCTGCCAGAGAGATATATATCTGTTTTAATAGGTACTTGTCTGCTACATGTCTTAGAGATTTAAAAACCCATATCAATTTTCTTACTCTAGTCATGATAAGTTCTAGATGAGCATGCCAAGACAGCCGTTGGTCCACAATCACACCCAAGTATTTTGTATGATCTACTTTACCAATGATGTTACAAAAGCAGCTACTATTAGCATTATTACACTTATGAATTTTTATTTCAAATGTAGGTCCAGGTTGTGTATTTTTGTATTTTGTAAATGCAATATAGTTTGTCTTGTTTATATTTAATGTAAGAAGATTAGCACTTAACCAATTTGCTATCTCAGCAAGTCCTGTTTCAGCCGACATGCGTACCGAGTCCCATGTTGATCCAGTGAAAACAACAGCTGTGTCATCCGCATAAGAATATATTTCTCCATTTTTTATGTTCATATTGCACAGGCTGTTTATGTAAACTAGGAATAAGGTTGGTCCTAGCACACTTCCTTGTGGAACTCCATACGAAATACTGGATTGTTCACTAACATAATCCCCTATTTTCACTGCCTGTTTACGTTCAGTGAGGTAGTCAGTAAGTAATGCTAGCGAAGCTCCCCTGATGCCTATGTTCTCCAGTCGGCGTATTAAAATCGGAATAGATACTGTGTCGAAGGCCTTTTTCAAATCTAAAAATATTGTAACGCATTTTTTACTATTATCGACTTCTTTAATAATGTGAGACGTTAGAGCAATAACTGCATCCTCCGTTGAAAGTTCTTTTCTGAAACCGTATTGCGATTTAGATAGTATGTTAAATTTATCCATATAATCTACGAGTCGTTTATTTATTAATTTTTCGATTATCTTAGAGATGACATTAAGAACTGAAATTGGCCTATAATTCGAAACATCTGCTCCATTTCCACTTTTATAGATAGGAGTTATTATTGCCTGCTTAAAAGCTGCTGGAAAAACGCCTCGCGAGAAACACAGGTTAGCTAGGTGCGTAATTATAGGTACAACTAATTCATTAGCGAGTTTTAGAAATTGAGTGGATATACCATCCCAGCCTGGGGCGGTGTCAGATTTGAGGCTCATCAAGGTTAAGCACACCTCTTTAGGATCTGTTTCTAGGAGCACAAAGGAGGATACTTGAGTGTTATGTAACTCGTTTATACTGTTTCCACAGTATAAAGGTGTTGCGGAAACAATTTCTTCAGCCAAAGTTCTTCCCACGCTTGCAAAATAATTGTTAACGGAGTTAATAGAACATTGAGGGGATGCTTTCATATCTAGAAGCTCAATACTTTGCGTATTATTTTTTTTGCGATAAGTTATACTATTAATAGTTTTCCATAAAGTTTTATTGTTGGTTTTATTTATAGATAACTGTTCCCTTTCGTATTTCCATTTAAGCTTTTTAATAAGATTATTGCAATAGTTACGATATCTCCTGTAGGTTATTTTTAAAATTTCATCGTAGGGATAAGCTCGAAGCTTTTTTTGCATGTTGTTTCTATTACGTATGCATCTAAGAATCCCTGTGGTAATCCATGGTTTAATGATACGTTCCTTGTTTGTTATATATTTTGTAGCAGAGTTATTTTGTAGGCAATTTCTTATTTTATTTATTAATTCCCAAGCTAAGATTGTGGGGTTCTCCAATTTTATCAAATCTGTGAAGTTACTTTCTTTTAGGTCCATAAAAGCTTTTTCCAGGTTGGTTACGGTTTTTGATTTTGTGTTTATATTTTTTGATAATTTAGATATTTTTAAAAATATCATTTGGTGGTCGGTGATAGATGTATTAAAAATTTTAATAGAAGCTGTGTTAATATTTTTATCTAGTTTTAATATAAAATGGTCTAAGCAATTCTGTTCTCTAGTTGGCAAAAAGTGTCCTGGAAGAAAGCCCTGCATAGCTATCATATTAAGGTAAGATAATCTATTAGAACGTTCGTATAATTGTTCATTTAATTTATTAATTATATTTATGTTTAGGTCGCCCGTTATTACTATATTTTCCCGACTTTTAATAGACTCTAAGTGTGTGCTTAGAGAAAAAATAAAATTTTCTGCATTACAGTTTGACGGCGAGCGGTAAATGCCGAGTATTGTAACATTACGTAGTGAAACCTGCAAACATGAAGCATTTTTAAGTTTTATTTCTTTAACTTGGCATTTGTGGTCGACGAAAAGAACTGGAAACGCGATTTAAAGATTTTATATTTTAAATTACCTCTTAAAAATAAGAAAATTCAGGATTTCTAGCAAACGGTATTCATTTTAAAGTTATTTAAATAATTAGACATCATCAGCATTTAGAATCGTACAGAAGCATTTTTTTCTAATCATTATAGTTATTTTTTATTAAAATAATTTGTATTTTGTCGCTTACGTCGATAATTTCTAAGCGACCTGATTGCATGCGGGCGTAGCGCATTTACGACTTTGATGACATAGATATAAAGACTAGCTACTTGAGCACGGGGGGCTCCCCGCGTTTACGTATAGACCACGCCTCCCATTGTTTGATTCGTTTTCGATGTAGCCGCTACATCGCTACATTGTAGCGCCTTAAACGCGGATATTTCATTATGGCGCTGTCTCTGTCGGGCGCGGATCCGCCCAACAGAGACAGCGCGTTCGATTCCCCGTTTTATTTGTTCCTGACTATGCGTCGCGGTTTCGCCTTGTTAGTTTGGCGGCGGAGGCATTTATTTACTATTCAATCAATTTGATTAGCTGCTTTAGCATTTAGCAAGTGGCGTTCAATCTCTTGGTGGGAGAAGGCCCACCCCCCACATAAATGGGCTATGTACAACAGTGGGCGTCTCTTGGATGAAATGATGATGATGATGAAGTGGCATTCTTAATTAAGCTGCAAAACATAAATTAAATTTGTCAAACATAAACAGGTCCCATAGAGGTACAATTTACCTAATTATAAACATAATCCAGGACCTGCAGGCCTATTCGCTAACTACGGTTGGTAACTAGAACTGTCATTTTTGGAAGCCACTTTATATCCATTACGGGTTTAGTGATCTTATGTGTTACGGCAGCGTTCATGATAGGAGTAATGGATGTTAAGTTCCTTTCAAAAATGACAGTTCTAGTTAGCAACCGAAGTTACAGAATAGGGGGGCTGATATCATTTTCATTGCCCGTTTCACGTGAATTATTGCCCCGTCTGCCAAGTCAGAAAAGCCTATCCAGCTTATCTCATATGCAACGCGACGATTACATCAGCCTCTGGGAATCACAGATACATGTTTAGATCAGATATCACATGAAGAAATTAATGTAGATTGAGCCTATACCTAAGTTGCAAATTGAATAAAAGATGAAAATCACTTACATGTACATTAATTCAGTTTGTTTCCTAAACAAGTCATTTTTCTCGTTGACCAATTCACAAAGCTGTATTACTAAATCTTCCACTTCTTCTTGGGGTACTAAGGATGGCTCATCACCTGTGGATATTTTTAGGCTATAATCGTAAACATATTGAAGTGTTTCTCAGCAGACAGACATTGTAATTGTACACTGTTTGATAATCTTCTTTACATATGACAGAGAAGCTCTTGGCCCTTATCACACCTGATGGTGACAATAAGTCAAACAATTTATAAATACTTTTCTCTCTCTTCAAAAGTAATATTTTTTTAAATAGTGCCATCATGCTATTCAAATGCAATGACAGTGTGACAGAAGACAATAGAATGTGACAAGCTTAATAAATGTGCAGGAGTGGATTTACCCTCACACTTGTCACGGATCATTTGCTCGATAAGGACACCCTGGCGCTCCAACCCCAGCTGTTGGGTCTCCAGCAGGTCCAGTTGCACTTGTAGCTCTTCAGGGGACATCTGCATTTTTACCTCCCGCCTTTCAGGCAAAGGGAGACCGGGTGCCGGCCCCTTAGTGCGTTTGCCTCCTGAACAATTTAGTGGGCAAATTAAAACACATAATATCACTTTATTTATATGAATATCACTAGGTACTAATTTAAAACTTTTCGATGAACAATACTTGTTTGTTTTGCCAAGTTGGCGGTTTACGGTAATGTCAGAATTTGGTATTTTACGTTAAGTACTGTTCATTTGGTAGGTATATTGTCAGTTGAAAGAATTAAAGGTACAGACTACTTACTAAATAGCATGTGGGAACTTAAATCGTTGTTTAAATAACGAAAAGACAAAACAATGTTTGTTTTAAATAACAGAAAATAGAAACGATATTATTACCATCCGACACGTTGGATCGCATTCCTGAGGAGTCTAGACCCTTTTCTAAAGAGCCACATCCACCTGACATCGTGGATATACTGTCCGGAGGTGTGGGCGCCGAACGTTTTTTCTTTGATCGAGGCGTACATTTACCGTAAGATTTCTGCAACATAACCAATAAAGATTAATTAATTATTAGAACATACGAAGACTAGAAAAATGAGAAAAGTTCATTGAAAGATTTAAATAATATAAGTACTAAATAACATAATATACGAGTAAAAATGCACACAACACAACATCACATTTTTATTTTGGAGTCGGTGGCAAAGGAGATTACTCAGTGCCCATAAATAGTTGGCCTAAGAGCCAAGAATCATGTAAATTATTTTCTAGGTTCCAAATTACAAGTAAATCACTGTATAAACAAAGATTATTGACGGACGGTCTGAGAACTTTATTATTAGCGAAATACTTATTGATTTTGAGGTTATGTTTGATAATAAACACAAAATAATTACCTATATCTAACAATAAATAAACGAAAACAATGCAGGGAAATCAGTACCAGTATTATAGCATATTTATATGTAAAACGTTTATATGTAATACGTATTTTAATAAGTATTTTACACCCACCCAAAGTCATATAAAAAAGCTTAGACTACTATTACGTAAAAAAGTAACATGATTTCTATAGACATTTTTATACTCAGTTGTGGCAACTGGAGTCACCGACATAGCTCGCAGGATAAGCAAACTGAAGTGGCAGTGGGCTGGCCACATCTGTCGAAGGACCGATGGCCGTTGGAGCAGACGTGTCCTAGAGTGGAGACCGCGAATCGGCAAACGTAGTGTAGGACGTCCTGCAGCTAGGTGGACCGATGACCTGAGAAAGGTGGCAGGGATGGACTGGATGCGGAAGGCGGAGGACAGAGTGTTGCGGCGCAGGTTGGGAGATGCCTATGTCCAGCAGTGGACTGCGATAGGCTGATTGATTGAAGCTACTTTTTTCCACACAAACTATTTTTTTTTGATCCGAAGTGTCGACAGCCCTACATCAGAGTACCTTTTTTGTGTTAATTCCATAGTCAACTGGATTAAGAGGTTTCCAGGTCTAAGACAAACACTTACGGCCTTATTATTTAAAAAATTTACTCCTTGGATCATCTTCGGATTAGTTACTCCGTGTTTTGTCTTGTTTTGACATAATACGACAGCCGACATGTGCGGAAACAATACAAACAAAACACGGAGTACCTAACTAATCCGAGGATGATCCAAGGATTAAAATTTTTATTAATAAGGCCGTTAAGGTCCTTCTAATCTAACTTATATATATATGCCCACTAAATATTATTTTGGCGTTGAGTTACCGCCGCGCCGGTGCGGTGTATCGAAACCATGAAGCAAAAACAAAGAGGAGATGTTATAAGCAACTAGGTCCAGCTCCTATCACCAGAGTCCTGACGTCACGGATTTTTGGTTTTAGCTACTAAACGCCAGAGGCGCTGACATCAGTCGATCTTTTTATCTGTCGGATTAGTACGTCGTACACTCTTCCTTTATTTTAGTTTTAAATTACCTAAATACAAAATGAAATGTTGTATTCTATCGTGCAAAAGTTACACAGACGACAGAAACAAAGTGAACAAAAAAAAAATTTTCCATTTGTAAGTACATTAAACAAGTATTATTAATTTATTACTTGACGTTTTGCTTCTAGAATGTTCGACGCCTCATGGACGCTGCTGTCAATGTCCCGATAAAGCACAAAAGGCCCTCTAGTGGCGAGTAAAAATACTAACGAAAACGTAGGATGTATAAAGGGCGAAAACAAAACACGTAAATTAATATAAGCAGTTTTAACGATTTTTATTTTTAGATTATATTGACACAGCACCTAATAAATTATCTTTCTCCTACGAATGTATCTTTTAACATAGATTTATTGTTTATATGAAAACATAACAAAAATCTTTTGGTATTTTATAGATTTCCATCGGAAATTAATTTAAGATATACATGGCTTAAAATAAAAAGTAGCCTATGTTATACCTTATATAATAAGCTAACCATTAGTTAAAGTTCCATCAAACAAACCAGTCAGACAAAAATTTTTTTAATTGTGTTTTTGTTATTGGTACCCGATATACATTCATACCCATTTAGTAAAAACTTGTTATTTTAAGACTTAATATTCGTTTTAAGAAGAAAATTATTATAAAGATTAGTTTTGTTGTTTTACAAATTGTAAAAAAGGTAAAAAATATTTTTCTATTATTTCTTTTCCAAAAATCCCAAGTTACTTTCACATATATTACACAAACAAAACAAAAAGTCACAAGAAACTACAAAACTACTACTATTGCAGCTAAATAAACAAATAATGAATGCATTGTAAATGATAGAAAATTTTATAACTAGATTATCTATTTTTAGAATTATTTATTTTATTAAATCCCTTAGTGAGGCCCTGTACTAGCACTGCTGCCACCTAGTAATGTATAGCGGAACTTTTATGTTAACGTCAATAATACTGGCATTTTAGTCTGTACTAGCACTGCTGCCACCTAGTAATGTATAGCGGAACTTTTATGTTATCGTCAATAATGCTGGTATTTTAGTAATTCTACTCGCTACAAGGTGACAGTGGCGTCGCGCACCCTCCCCCCGCACCCCGATTTCCGGCTTCACTTGATTTCATACGGAAAACGCGATAGGGCACCTCCTCTTTGTTTTTGCTTCATGATCGAAACAGTTTGACTTACTTGATCAGAATTGACCGTGGAGTTATAAGAACTTAGTGAAGAGATGCTGGCGACGTCGTCCATGGAGGTGGAGTTTTGGTCGAGGTGCGAAGACTCAGCGGCGACGGCGGGCGGTGGCGGAGCCTTCGCCTTTTTGCGCCGTTGCTGCGTACTCAAAGGCAGGTTGGGAGTGCTCGTCGCGATCGAAGACTTGTACATCTTCGAGCTATAAGCGCAGAAATATATAATTTGTCAACACATATTCTTTAAAATGCGTAAGCAGACTGCGCAGAGCTATCAACTTTGGT
Source organism: Schoenobius gigantellus (assembly GCA_963935595.1). Classification (NCBI taxonomy): domain Eukaryota; kingdom Metazoa; phylum Arthropoda; class Insecta; order Lepidoptera; family Crambidae; genus Schoenobius; species Schoenobius gigantellus. The sequence continues at coordinate 24,677,084 of OZ012547.1, forward strand.
AATAGGTACACATCTTCGTTTCTTTTAAGAATTTACAGAACAATAAAATGTTTATCGAATAATATCAAGTTAGATTTATGACATCCTCAACAGTCATCATAATAAATTTACCTGTCATCTTGTGCTTGCTCCTCTTCTGAGGATGGCTCTTCACCATCTGACCAGAATGGGTTATATGCTTTGATCACTCTTTTTCTGTTAAAGATACAATATTAATTATGTATGATTAGTCAACTGGAGGTTAAAATATAGTTTAAGCTGAAAGTAAAAAAAACATACGCAGGTGAAGTCTGTAAATTTTGGCTGATGGGCATTTTCGGAACAGCTGATATTGGTGGAACAACATCATCCTCTTCATCACTACTGCCAAAAGGATTAGTGCTAATCTTTTTTGGTGGTTGTGCTATTTCTTCCTAAAAGCAAAAGTAATTGATGACAAACAAGATACTTCACTCTTGAAGTAAGCCAAACAAAATATCTATCTACCTCATCATCGTCATCATCTGAAAAAGGATTCAAGTGTTCTGGATACTCTTTAGGTTTGGGTTTTGGATCTTCATTTTTTATTAAAGGTGGCATTCTTTTATCAGGAGACAAATTTTGTTTCTTTTTCCTGGGAGGAACACTTATCTTTGCTTCAGATTCTTTTGCTATACTGGATGAGTTAGTAGTATTCGAAAGATGTTTTTCATCATTATCTAAAACACTGTTAGCTAATCTAGAATCATCAGTGACATTGTGATCTTCCTTGGAGTTACACTTTGTTGTATCTTCATCTATGGTTTTTGTAGTTTGTTTATCCAAGCAGTCTTCATCATTATGCATAGTTACTGAGATAGTAGGTACAGAGTCATCCATTACAACATTCGAATTTGATGCATTATCAGATAACTGGGTTTGTAAAAAGTTAAATTTATTTATATTACTTTTATATACTTTTGTAGGTATACACAATGGTGATGAATTTTCACTATCTACATGTATATTCTTATCATTATCATTAATATCTTCATTTAAATTAGTTTTAGAATAAGCTGATAATTTACATTCAGTACTTGTGGCTTGTTGGTGTTTAACTAAATTTAGTGCACTTAATTCATATTGTATACTATCTACATTATCTTTTAAAGATAAATCACTAATTTTATCTGTAATAATATTTTTTTCAGAATTCTTCTCGAACATATTTATTTTTTCTGGAATGTAAAAATGTATTATTTAGCTTGTTATGTCTCAAGCGGTCGTATATTGGGTTAGTCTAAAAAGGTGTATCAAGCCGAAAGGATTGATAGAACTTTTGTTCTGGCATGTTAAATAAAAAATGAAATTATTGAAGTAAAGGATTTTTAAGATTCCAAAATAAACTATGCTGTGGCAGCCCTAGCCGTCAGTTTACATATGATATACTGGGTTAGTCAAAATGGTATAGTATGTTTATTTAGTCTATATTATATTTATAAAGTCATTCTTTATTTAAATATGACTTAACAGAAAGCTCTTTCGAATCATCCATATGTTTTTACCTATCACCCATTCAGGACGTCCTTGGGCTGACAAGAAGAATGAGTCCAAAAAACTTATCAGTTTTATCAGAAGTATGACATTTACAATAACTTATGTTGTTACAATACCCAAAAAATTTGTTTAACATAAATAGTTATTACACAATAACATTTCACTGTAAAAATTGAGCTTTACAAATTAACATCAAGCATAGGCCATTCGCATCATTAAAAATATCATTGACTTTATAATAACCTTTAATCATAACAGTTTTACAAAAACATAAAAGATACATTTCCCCATCGGAACGGCAACTTTATTTTTTAAGTTTTTGCTTATCTTAGATCATTTTGCTTATTCATGTGTTTAAATAGGGAATTTGAAGAATAGTTTCAAATGTATTATAATTTTTATGGACATAAATTCTCGTTAATGTATTGTCCTGCTAAAGACTTATTAGCTATAATAATTTCTCTAAATAAATCTCTTTGAGAATCCCTTGCTAATAAATTATAACTAGTTGCCCTATTTATAACTGCATATTAGTGAGTATTATTTATAACTGCGTATTAGTGAGTATTATTTATAACTGCTCTTTCATTAAAATAACTAAAGGAAATGAACATTGCTGTTTCAACAGTTGTAGAACTATGTGTGTTTGCTTAGGGCTCAATATGTGAATTTCACTGCAAACTAAACTAGTTTTTTTTTTGTATCCTGCTAAGCATGGCGATCTGTACATGTCTACATTTAGCCAATAATTATTCTGACTCTCGACTGTACTTGTCATTAGAGCTAAGAGGAAAGGTCCATTGACCTCACTCATTATTTGGTGGAATGGTTATTGAGAATGGGGATACTATTCCTCCTCAGTCTTGTGTGTTGTATACTTCCAGATCCTGATAATTTAGCAGCTAGAGCATTCACATGTGTTGAGAGTTTCTTCTGATAGTTTTGACTTTGTGAGGATATTTCCTGTTTAACCGTTGGAAGTTTTAAGTCCTGTAGAATGTATTTATTACTGATGCAATAAGGAATGCTGAACATGGTACACATGGTTTTTGTCTGAAACCTTTCTAGGATTTATAAATTACTGTTGCTTGCTGTGCCCCAGAGTTCAATTCCGTAAGTCCAGACTGGTTTTAATATGGTTTTGTACACTGCTATTTTACTTTCATTTGATAGATGCGAGTTATAGCCTATCAACGAAGAATTGAGTCTAACTGTTTACGTTTATTCCATATGTGTTTCTGCCATGTTAGTTGTCTATCCAAATGCATTCCTAGGCCTTTTGCGGTGTTAGCATTTTAAACTTGTTCCCCATTTAGTGTGATAGGTGAACAATCTCTCCTTCTTAACGCAAATGTGACGTGGACAGATTTTTTTCATTTGCTTTGTTTCGCCACATCATAAGCCACTTCTCTATTTCAACAATGTGTTCTTGTATATTCGCAGATGCTATTTCAGATTTGGCATTTGCTGACAGTATTGCCGTGTCATCTGCGTAGGTAAGTGGCTATGAAAGTATTTGGTTTTGTCGGAATATCGGATGTGAAGATAAGATACAGCACCGGCCCCAGAACCCTGCCCTGAGGAACACCGGATCGGATTTCATATAAGTCAGACACATCATTGTTGAGCTTAACTTCATTAACATCTTCTGTCCAGCGTCCAGGTAACTTTTAATAAGAGGGTTAAAGGAATGTGGAAGATAGTTTTTAAGCTTGTATTAAAGACCAGGATGCCAAACCCTACCAAAAGCCTGACTTATGTCTAAAAATACTGCACTTGAAAATAAGGGGTACTGCTCCTCCTTATTTTCAAGTGCACAGCTGATAGTGTCTGCCAATCTATGAATTTGCTTGACTGTGCCGTGTTTCTGTCTAAAGCCAAATTGGTGCTCAGGGAGGATGCGATTAAGGTGGGCATGCATCCTGTTAAGGGTAATTTTTTCAAACAATTTTCCAATTATAGGAAGTAGGCTGATAGGTCTGTAGGATGAAACTTCTTCCACTGCTTACCGGGCTTGCAAATCATCACAACCTGAGTGAGCTTCCATTGGCATGGGTAATGGGAAAGTCTGAGGCATGCATTAGTTGCATTACATATAAGCACTGGGAGCATTATTGCTTTTTTTTTGGGAGATTTCCTAGCAGATTATATATATTTCCTCGTCTCTTTCAGATTCAGGGGAAGGCAACTGGGTAAAGACGCTTTGCAAATGTTTGGCAAAAGCCGCAGTTTTCTCCATATCTGATCTAGCCCAGCTCCTGTCTTGTTTTTTTAATGGAGGACTGTGTTTTTTTGGTCGCTTGAGATTAGTAGCATGCCATAATGAATAGTTTGTGTCTATGTATGGGGTAAGGTTTGCTGGGTGACTTTGGAGGACAAGATTTTTGTGCTCTCGGATCAAATATCTCAATTTGACTGTAGCTGAGTTCAGTATAGCTTTATCGGAGGGATATCTGGTTCTGTGCCATTCTCTTCTTAACTTGCGTCTCTCCTGAACTTTTTCTATAATACGTTTCGGATATTCCTTTTGCTTGCCTTTAATATTTTTATTTTCAGGAGTAGAAGCAGTGGCTGCTAGATATACTAAGCTACTGAACATTTAAACACCAGTCTAATCTAGTGTAATATCCAAAATCTAATACATACTACAATGATTTAATACATACTCTGTCAATCTAATACATATACAAAACCGACCAAGTGCGAGTCGGACTCGCGCACGAAGGGTTCCGTACCATTGACTAGATAAATTAACATTGGAGTTGAAAAATATGTTCTCCCACACATTCCACCTGCAAATGTAAGTTGGTACGCATAATATTGAGTGATTTACCATGTTATTTTAATATCATGGACTTCTTATAGATTTTCCTATAATCTATATGTAGAAAACTAATTTCTGTATTATTTTCAAAATTTTAGGTTCAGTAGTTTCAGAGATAGGGGGTCAATTTTCGTCATTTTCCTGAATAACTTGAAAACTATTTATTTTAAAATTACAAAAAAAATACATTTAAGATCATTACAACAAGACCTTTTATTTGATGTCAAACGATGGAGTTTTCAAAAAAAAATTTTTAATTTTCCACCTTCCCTCCAAAAATGACCTCCCATATACAGATTTCATAGATTCACGTCACACCTCTGTGCTTGGGTCACAGAAATTGATATGTATGTATGTATATCAAATTTCAACTGAATCGGTCTAGTAGATTCAGAGAAAATTGACTGTGACTGACAGACAGATGGACACACAAGTGATCTTGTAAGGGTTCCGTTTTTTTATTTGGATGTACCTTCCGTACATATTTATGTACAGTTACAGTTACAGCTGCTGCGTTTTACAACAACATGAGTTTAACCTCCGCCTGGATAGATAATGATGTTCAAGCCATGGTGAATACCTCGATCGAAACTATAAACACATCTTCTACCACGGCTTCTCAAGTTGAGCTAGTTCGACCGAAAGAAATCACCACAAACATTCGTCGCCTAAAAAACCGTAAAGCGCCAGGCAATGATAACATCCATAATATACTTTTAAAAAACCTTCCACAGAAATGCATAATTTTGCTAGTAAAAATTTTCAATGCCTGTTTCAAACTTCACTACTTTCCAGCAGACTGGAAATTAGCCAAAGTAATTGCACTTCCCAAACCAGGAAAAGATCACAAATTAGCTGTAAATTATCGTCCCATCAGCTTACTATCTGCACTCGCGAAACTGTTCGAACGCGTTATCTGCGAGCGGCTGCTAGTTTATCTTGGCGGCCGGTTCATCAATGAACAGTTTGGTTTTCGTCAGTCTCACTCTACCGTTCAACAGTTGGCTCGCGTCAGTGAGCATATTTCCCATAACTTAAATCTCAAAAAATCAACAGGAATGTTTTTGTTGGATATTGAAAAGGCTTTTGACACTGTCTGGCACGATGGTCTGTTTCATAAGCTTTTGCAGTGCGGAGTGACTATTAGTCTAATAAAGCTTCTAAAATCGTATCTTTCTGATCGTAGCTTTAAAGTCTATATCGGAGATAAATCTTCCGAGGCACTGTATGTACCTGCCGGGGTTCCACAGGGCTCAATCTTAGGTCCAACTCTTTTCTTAGTATTCCTGAACGATATTCCCAAGCAACCACGAACTAGCCTTGCCTATGTTTCGCAGACGATACTGCTTCATATACTTCCTCAAACGACGAAGATTTAATTATAAGCAGGCTCCAACTCTCAATAAACCTACTTTCTGATTATTTCAAAAAATGGAAACTCAAGTTAAACGAATCAAAGACTGAGGCTATTATGTTTTCAAGGAAACATAAGCCGCCAAATAGATCTTTAGCAATCAATGGACACAATATTCCCTGGTCGAAATCCGTAAAATACTTAGGAGTACATCTCGATGCTAAGTTAAACTGGAGCACACATGTTGAACTCTCAAAACTGAGGGGCCTTAAAGCGTTCGGCGCACTGATTTCTATCATGAATAGGAAGTCAAATCTCAGTCCTAAAACTAAACTTAAAATTTATACGGCATTGATAAGACCTTGTTTTACGTATGCCGCACCCATATGGAGTAGCACCTGTCAATCAAACTATAACAAACTGCAGGTTTTGCAAAATAAAGCCTTTAAAATTGCATATAACACAAAATTTCTAACTAACATTAAGAAACTACATGATAAAATAAATTTTCCAAGTTTAAAAAAATATATAAGAAAACTATCAATTAAATTTTATATGCAAACCAACCATAATCACAAAAACAAACTAATTTCTAATATAGGTAAAACGCGATTATCAAAACTCCCGTATGCCGATACTTATAAGAAATATCGATTACCCCATCACTACCTACTTAGTGACGACAGCGAGAATGGAGTGACCGTACCGACCGCCAGTCATACGGTATGTCAATTTTAATCGCATAAATACGGGTAGTTACTAGTTAATCCATTCATAGAATTTGTGGTTCATGCATGTTTACCTTCTATAACCTGATAAATCGAAGTAATTTTTATTTTACATAACTTTGTTTTTATTGTGTTATGTAATTATCTAAGGATGATCTTGTGCATTTTGTTGTTAATGTTCTGTGTTGAAGTCTAAATACGTCTTGAAACATAAAGTGTTGACAAATATCGTGGATTTAAAAGTGAATCTAGTACAAAAGACGCACTACTTCGCAATAAAGGTTTGTCCGTAATATTACTTATGTATATACCGGGTGTAACAGAATACCGCAATAATATTTAAGGTTGTTGATTCACAAAAAAATTTGTTTATGACTACTCTTTGTATTTTTATTACATGCCTACTTTCGATTTAATACGCTTAACAGTTCAGCGTATTAAATCGAAAGTAGGCATATAATAAAAACAGAAAGAATAGTCATAAAACATTTTTTTTGTTAATCAACAACCTTAAATATTATTGCGGTACTCCGTTACACCCGGTATATATCAAATGTTGTGTTTTAAAATGTCTAGATTTTCAACTTTTTGTTGTTAAAAGACTAAAATAGGTGCTGTTAACCTGAAAGTAATATTATTTTATTGTTCTTACAATTAATAGACTGTGTCTGTTTTGTAAGTTTTATTGTTATTTTGAATAAAGAACTTTATAAAAAAAAAAAAAAGTTACAGTTATGCGCACTTCGTTCCATTCATACTTTGTCCCGCGTTCGTAGTTTGTCCCATTAGTACTTCGTCCTATTCGCACTTGGTCCCATTCGCGGTTCGTCCCATTCGCCGTTGGTCCCATTCGCGGTTAGTCCCATATGCAGTTGGTCCCATTCGCAGTTTGTCCCATGCAAGTAGTTTGTAAGGGAAGAAGTGAGTTTATGAACCATATTGGGTTTAGAAAAAATCAACCAAATTAAAGTAAATAAAACATTACAATTCGATAAGTAAGCAATGTAATAAGTAAAATAATAAAAACAATTCTCAATCACCTAATAACAGTGAGTATACAATCAGTGAATATTTTCAATCAAAAATGGATACCATACAATGAGTATGTCATAATCTAAGTATACAAATAAATAAAATTGAAGTGTCTGTTTGTAATTTCAAATTAACAGCTTTTCACTAAATGCATTTTGTCTGTCTGTTTGAAACGGCTGGACCGATTTTGATGAGACTTTTACTGGCAGATAGCTTATGTTATAACAAGTAACTTAGGCTTCCTTTATTTTAGAAACTAATGAGGGCAGAGCCGCAGGCGGACAGCTAATTTCTCAATATAATCTACAGGTCATGCGTACAAGTTACTTAATTAACTGTAAATTATTTCATTATGATATAGTAGGTACACTCATATGCATTTAGTGAAAAACTGTTAATTTGAAATTACCAACAGACACTTCAATTTTATTTATTTCTATACTTAGATTATGGTATCCATGTTTGATTGAAAATATTGACTGATTGTATACTTGCTGTTATAAGTTGATTGAGAACTGTTTTTATTATTTTGCTTATGAAGTACATATTTGGTTGATTTTTTTGTAAACCCAATATGGTTTTTAAGCCCACTTCTACCCTTTCAAACTACTTGCATGGGACAAACTGCGAATGGGACTAACCGCGAATGGGACCAAGTGTGAATAGGACGAAGTGCTAATGGGACAAACTGCGAACGCGGGACAAAGTGCGCATAACCCGTACAAAACCCTAAAAAGTATGATTTGTAAATTATTATCTTTTTTTGTACAATCATTAAAGTCATGTGCAGATTGATTAATAAATAGGATTATGTTGAATGAACAAAGTGCTTCAAAGGATAAATTGCAGAAATGAGCTGTGTCTGGGTGGATGAATTTTACGAACAATTTAAACATATAGTAAGTTGTATTTAATACAAAATGTTTACAAAAATAAATGGTTTTTTAATTTTTAAAACAATATCAAAAAATATTCTTCTTACAAATGTTTGGTTAACATAGGGAACAATTATCCTATTTAGACAAACATGAAGCAGCAGACAAGATTGTGAAGGTATTGAAAAGGACTTACCAAGAATAGACAGTGGCCTGGCTTTGTTCTTAGAGGTAACTGACTCCTCATTTTGGGCTTCTGGGCATGTTGCTTGGTTATCATCAGTAAAAGCAAGCATTCCCATTTGGTCATGATCATTATTATTAAAGAATTTGGTCAAAGACTTTTCATTTTTACAACTATCACATATAAATTCAGATCCCTCAATAATGTCAGTGCTTTTTGGGTTTAACTGCCCAGAGCATTTACAGCAACGGAAACATCTTCTATGGTAAAGTTTGTGAGATACAATTAGGCGTTGTGCCAAGTATACAGGAAGGCCACATGCAGCACATTTGTCTAGTCCAGATTTACCAAATTTTATTGGAGTCTATAAAGTGAAAGAGAAAGGTTGAAAGTTGCAAGAAGAAAAAATATTGCAAACATACAGTTATTGTGTGCAAACAATATATTTTTGAAAATACATACGGATGATGAAGCTAGTTCATGTAATGTTGTAGATTCTGACTCTGAAGTTTTTGTGTTTACTGTGAACAAATTTAAAATATATAAATTGAAAAATACAGATTATTTGTCATATATAGTTATACATGCAATAGTTATTAATTTGAAAGTTAATTAATTTGAAACATACCTGTATGTCCAAGTCTCTGATAAAACTGGGACAAATAAGTTAGTATAGAGAGTCTATCTGGCACATCGTTTTCTACCATATCCTCAGGATCAAGTAGTGATGGAATACCTAAATGCTTTTCAGCTATATTGAAAGCTAATTTGTTATTATCATAAATATTTTCTGGTTGTAACTTAGACATGTCACTGAAAAGACAGAATATTAATGGACAAGTTGTTTACTATAAATTTTACTGTAAAATACAGTTTTCAAGAGAACCGGTATTATTTTTCACTCACATTAAATCTGGTCGGAAGTGGTGAACTAATGCACAAAATGCTATACCATTGCGCCAAGATGTAGTCATATTATCTATTTGCACATTGGGGCAATCTTTTACAAGCCGTTTGCACCATAGCTCCAAAGCCTTAGTACCTTTCCTCTCCGACATATTCATATAAGACGAGACACGTTTTTAATTTTATAAATTAATTGGAATTTTATTCGATGAGTCACATGATTGGTTGAAGGTGCATTTTGCAATAGTTTGCAATTGTTTAGTTATTGCACCTACAATACATTATCCTGTAAATTATCAAAAAAATTAAATAGTCCTTTTTTAAAAACATTAGTTACATTTCGTACATATTTTTTCAAAGAATATTACATTGTTGGCACGGGCATAGTAAATTGGTGTCAATACTGTCAAAGTCAAATCAAGTGTCTGTCAAATAACCAGAGCTGCGTTCAGAACCTACGCTCGAGTGCACTCCGAGTGTACTCTGACAGCAACCGACCCGTTCAGAGCCTAGGGGTAAAAAACGCTCTGACAGGCGGTTAGTACACTCTGTGCCCGTTCAGAAGCTTCGAGTGATGCAACCAAACAACCGACTCGAGCGTAGGGTGAAAAACACTCTGACAGATTTTATGTCAAAGTCGATGTCAAAAATATGCTAATTATTTATTATTTTATTAAATAACACTACTTTGAACTCTTTTAAGCCTAATACAAGGGAAATATAGTGATTTCTATGTGTTGTAATTATTTTTAAGCAGAAAAATGGATATTGACTGTTAATTTCATAGTAAGGATTAGTAATATTTTGCCCTTTGCTTGATCTTGATCAGCAAGATACAAACTAAAAAAAAAGATTGCAACCGACCCGTTCTGAACCTCGGAGCGAGTGTGAAAAACACTCTCGGTTGCATTACTCTGACCCTCGGAACGCAACTCTGAGTTGCGTTCCGAGGGTCAGAGCTGCGTTCAGAACCTACGCTCGAGTGCACTCCGAGTGCACTCTGACAGCAACCAACCTGTTCAGAGCCTCGGGGTAAAAAACGCTCTGACAGGCGGTTAGTACACTCTGTGCCCGTTCAGAAGCTTCGAGTGATGCAACCAAACAACCAACTCGAGCGTAGGGTGAAAAACACTCTGACAGATTTTATGTCAAAGTCGATGTCAAAAATACGCTAATTATTTATTATTTCTTTTTTATCAACTTAGATAAAGAATGAATAGATAGGACGTGACCGTATACCCGTAAGGGACAGACATAGATGACGTCATACCTGCCTAAAGTAGATGGGTATACCAGTGTTGCTTTAAGTTTTACCCTACTTTATTTTTATAGTGGCTTTTACCACTATAAACATAAAGTAGGGTTGATTGATCTACGTATTTTTTTTGAGACATTTTAATGAGCGCCCCTCGCTCAATAATATGTCTCAAAAAATAAAAGTGGGAGGAAGTTGCGATTTTTTTTATTGAATTCTTCATTCAACCTTCGCCGCAGTCTAAAGTTATTTACACTTTTAAATAAAACTACACTTTTCGGATTTACTCGAGTATATTTCGTTTTAAAACATTTTACTATTATTTATTTAAGCTATTATGTAAACATCTTTACAAATATAAGAAAAAATATTAGGAATCATCATCCACACGCGTCCACTGCTAGACATAGGCCTCTCTAAGTGCTCGCCACTGAGCACGATCCGCGACCATTCGCTTCCAGCTTTTGCCAGCTAGGTACCTTGCGAAGATCGTCGCTCGATTAAGAATACAGCGGGCAATAATCATTGTTTTTTCTTTATCTCTGCAGTTTATTTAAAATCCAATATTTACACATTTACTAAATATTTGTGAAGATTTAGAAAATGTATAATATTAAATTTTAAATAAACATTTTCTAAAATTAGACTACTTTTTTTCCCAATCGTCTAAGCGGTTGACGCACTGGCCGTAGTTTTTTATTTGATGACCTCGCTGATTGTTTCAAACCCAGCATTTGAAGCCGCATTTTTCTCTTTCGGGGCGTATTCAAATTTGAACCGAAATCCAACACCGATGCGTCCTGAAACAATATGTATACAGGTTAAAAATAAAAGGTTCCCCGAAGGAAATCTGTTAAATACAGACAAACAAGCAAATGGAAAGTCTCACTTCAAAAGAATTACCTTTGTTATCTAAAATGCTGAAAATTTTATACTTAAATATGTCAATATTAATGTAACACAGAAACTAATATGTGAGTTCCCTTTCACGTAACAAATTACCTACGAATCAAGGAAAAATAGTCGTAGCGTAACTGGTATCATTATAACCCGGCAAAATGTTATACGCGTTGGCTGTATAGGTGGCCATATTGTATGGCGACATTCCTAGCTTGTTAGGTTAACAATAACCTTACTACTTAGTTTGAAATTTCATGTTTAATCCCATAATATGATTGAGAACCATAGTAGAAGGATAAAATATTGCAATATAACTTGTATCTAAAAAATAGTTTTGGCGCTTTTTATTGACACAATTTAGGTCTTACCTGTAAAAGGTTATATTTTCCTGTTTTCTAGCACTATCACTATTACAAACTAAAACGGAGCAGTGCACCATGATAAATAAATTTTATCAATAGATAATACTCCGCCCACACTAAGGTATCTAATGAACTTATTATATTTCATGATTTAAAACAGATTTTGTTAATTTTATTTTTATTAGTGGGTATATTGATTATTAAATCAAACATATTACATTTCCAAAATTCGCCTTTTTCATCCCCTATTTCATTAAAAAAAACTGATAGTAAGCGGCATTTTAGTGGGATTAATGCATATATTGAGTAACACTTGTGAATTTCATGTTAAATTCTAGATTTTCACTATATTGAGTTTCACATCATACTTTGGCAAATAACTCACAAATTAAGCTGTTTTCTTTTTATTAATAGCAGTAATTATACACAAAATAGGTGCTCTCCCCTCCATATGTCCTTTTTATTAACTAACCAATAAGAAACTTTGACAATTCATTGAAAATTATGTTTGGAATTAACTTGCAATGTTTATTACATGAAATTCAAATGTATTGACTGGCATTCCTTCAGAACTCAGTGTTAGACCCACTGACCCTAAGATCATAGGCATATTTAATTATATTTTTTAACCTAACATCAAGGAGGAATTCTGTGGAATTACACAAGTAATAAATATATCTATAGAGAGAGAATAAGTTATGAAACTGGAATATCCTATCTCTGACCCGTGATTGCAAGACTTAGCATAGAAGGTACGATCCACTAACAACCGCTCCGGGGAAGGCTACTAATTTCTTTAGAAAAAAAGGAAACCTATAACTATCTGTTCGTGTACTTTATTGCCCCTCATTTTGTAGTTTTGTACCCAATTTGTACCTGATTTCTACCTGCCGAGATTGATCAAACAAACCTGAACCATCCTGCCCTTGGCTTGTATTGATTAAACATTAAGTTAAGTGCTTTGCATTGAGGAATTGTGTTAACATATGCATAAGTAAATTATAATTATGTACTTACAGGAATAAAGCTTTTCATTTTGTATCGGACTAAGGGAATAAGTTTGTTTTTTTCTTTAACTTTAAGATTTCCCTATATTTCTACAATTTAGCAAGAAAAAGCACTACAATTTGGCGCCCGAATATACAGCAGGTTTTGTGGCATTATATGGCCCATTATTCTGGTCAAATGCTCAGATAGTGTTGATCCATCTCGGTATGTATCTTTAATAATTTTCTTTTTTAACGTTGTGTGTTAGTTGAGCTAAAACTCAAAAACGGCTCGACCGATTCTTACGAAATGTTATGTGTATTTGAATAGGTCCAGGGAAGGCTTAAAAGTACAACTGGACCCAGTAGGTGGCGCCGTAATCGGACAGGAGAACGTCTGCCGGTCTCACTAGTTAACTACACTTTAGTTATAAGATAAATAACAAGAATTCTATGCAGGTTTGGTTCAAATAGGTATAAATAAAAACAAATTTTAGTTACATTTGAATAAGGTGAATATATTTTAAGATTTTTTGTTCATAGTTTGAGTATATAACATAAATAATATTGTAAAATTAACTTCTCATATAGAATAGAGCGTAGCGTAGTATATTTTTACAAAAATGGAGCAAAGACCGATTAGTTTTAATTTACTTAACAAAGATGAACTAGAATATGAGGTGAAAATCAGGGTTCAAAGTTCTTAACCAGCTGACACGGTGATGGCTCTGAGAGCACAGATCCGTACTCTCAATAAAGATCTGCCTTCTGATGAAATACTGACTTGTGATCTTGATGTCAATATTGAATTAAAAGTAATTCAAAAGAAATTAGATGATCTTGAGAAGCTCATCACAAGCGCTTCAAGTAAGCTGTCATCACTTAAGATGTTAAATAGAATTCAAACTCTTGCACACCACTTATTCCACAGAATTGGTCGCTTGTCTTTATCGGAGTATGACGATAATAATCTTACTTCTTTAATTACTTCTCTGAATAATAGATTAGATAGCATTCTTGTAAAAATAGATAATATTTGTCATAATTTTAAAAGTAGCTTGGCACCTGAACAACCGATTGAGCACTCCACTGCAACTACACACAATACAGCTAATGATTGCTCCGTGCATAAACTAAATTTACGCTTCAATGGCAAGACATGCATTAAAGCCTTCTTACAACGCCTCGAAGAGTTATGCTTGTCTCGTGGCCTTGCAGATTCAAAGCTTTTCTGTTCTGCGGCTGAACTTTTCACTGATGAAGCGCTATGCTGGTATCGAGGAGTAAAGTCAGACGTTCACAATTGGACTGAGCTGAAGACCTTGCTTCTCGATGAATATTTACCATCTGATTATGATCATCGCTTGATGCAGGAAATTAGAAGTCGTACTCAGGGCCCCGACGAAAGCATTGTGAATTATCTCAGCATTATGCAAAATTATTTTACTCGATTATCAAAACCAATCTCTGATGATGATAAATTGAACATAGCCATGTTTAATATTAGACCATTTTATACTACTCAACTTGCTCTAGCCCCAGTGGAATCTTGGACTGATTTAAAGAAAAAATGTAGGTTATTAGAAGGTGCAAAGGAGCGATCGGTGCATTTCAGTGAACCTCCTAGGGTCACCACTTCTTCTCTGGCTCCCGATTTGTGTTACAAAAATACTAGTGGTAATAGTGGTAGCAAGGCTCCACCAAAAGTCTCTTCAATTCAGCCAGTGAATAATACACAAAATAATCTTTTTTGTGTCCGCTGTCGTAAAAATGGCCACAGCTTGAGGTATTGCAAGGCGCCTTGGGTACTTATTTGTTATCGTTGTGGAGAAAAGGGGTTCAATGCAAATAATTGTCCAAAGTGCACTTCTTCAAAACCTTCAACCGTAGAGATTCCAAAAAACGCCAAGTAGTGAACCGATGGCATAAAACAGTATATTTTTATAATAAACATTGTAATTCTGAACAGTCAAGGCAGAAATACAATGAATTCTATAATAATGTAAATAAAGCTAGTAACATACATATGCATAAAGGTAAGGTTACATCGGTTCACGCTACTACTAACGCCACCTATAATGATACCAGAGCTTATCTGAAGATTAATATTTTTGGCTTGGAATTCAGAGGATTACTAGATTCAGGATCACAGATCTCCATTGTGGGAGGGCAAGCATACAAATATTTTAAAGATTTCGCTACTTTACATAAGTCTGAGGACTTAGACTTTATAAAAACTGCAAATGGTTCTACTTCACGGGTAACTGGGTACTTATTTTTACCTGTATCAATAGAGAATAAAACTCGTGTTATTAAATTTTACGTCGTCCCTGGAGTTGCTACAGAGTTGTTATTTGGCTTAAATTTCTGGAAGGAATTTAATATTGCGCCAGATATTTTATCATTGTTAGAGGATAGTGGACATTTATATAAAAATAATAACCAGGTGTACACAGTTATGTCAGGCAGCCGTGCTTTATATGATTTTGAAACTTTATCTAAGCTTGAGCGTAGGCTGGTCAATGACGTCATAAAGCAATTTGATGACATTTCCGCAGAAAAGAAAGGCCTAGGTAGGACACACTTAGTGAGTCATAAAATTGATACCGGTGACCACCCACCTATTAAACAACGGTATTATGTAGTCTCACCCGCTAAACTGGCAGAATTAAATAAACACCTAGACCAAATGCTGAAGGATGATGTTGTGGAGCCTAGCGGAAGTGCATGGAACAACCCCGTTACTTTAGCGGTTAAATCAGATGGGTCATCACGTTTCTGCTTGGACAGCCGAAAACTTAACGCCATATCAAAGCATGACGCTTACCCTATGCCTTATATTAGCCATATTCTGGACCAGCTCAAAAATGCTAAGTACTTATCTTCTATTGACCTAAAGTCTTCATATTACCAAGTTCCTTTGGACTCTATTGAGTCCAGAGAGAAAACTGCTTTTACTATTCCCTGCAGAGGCTTGTTTCACTTTAAGGTCATGTGCTTTGGACTTACTGCAGCTCCAGCTACGCAGCAGCGGTTGATGGACCGCCTCTTTGGCCCCGAGTTTGACAATAAGGTGTTCGTATATGTTGATGATTTAATTTTACTTACCCCTGAAGGCCCAACGGCCTTCCAGGATCACCTCCAACTCCTACTTAGGGTAAAGGAGAGACTTAAACTAGCCAACCTTACTGTCAACATGGGTAAATGCCAGTTCTTCAGGAGACAGCTGAAATTCTTGGGTCATGTGGTTGACGAATATGGTCTGCGCACGGATCCTGACAAAATTAAGGCTATAGTAGACTTTCCTATTCCCACCTGCAGGAAAGACGTCAAACGTTTCTTGGGAACTGCATCTTATTATAGGCGTTTCATAAAAAATTTTAGTCATAGAGCTGGTCCCCTTAATGCTCTTACTTCTACCCGTAAGAGCGCGCCCCCTTTCAAATGGACGACCGAGGCAGACGAGGCGTTCAACGACCTAAAACTCGCACTGTCTACTTCTCCGGTTCTGGTATGTCCTGACTTCTCGAAAGATTTTGCTGTCCACTGTGACGCTTCTGATTTCGGGTTAGGAGGTACCTTAACCCAGGTTGTAGATGGACAAGAACATCCTGTTGCGTACTGTAGCCGTTCACTAACACCCGCCGAACGTAACTATTCCGCTACGGAGCGAGAGGCATTGGCCGTGGTACATGTCGTTGAACACTTCCGCCCTTACCTTGAAGGTGGTCGACAATTTAAAATTATTACCGATCATGCTAGTCTAAAGTGGTTTTTAAACCTTAAGAATCCGACAGGACGACTAGCGCGTTGGGGGTGTAGGCTATCGCCTTATAATTTCATTATTGAGCATCGTAGTGGATCTCAAAACGTCGTACCGGATGCACTATCACGTTCTGTACCAGTGGCAGCCGTAGACGCATTTACTTCCAGCGATGCTTGGTATAACAATATATTAAAACGTTGCACGGATAGGCCGCGCGCGTGTCCCAATTTTCAAATTATTGATGGTAGGCTTTTTAGATTTACAAAAAGCACTAACAAACTCTGTGGTGACTACCAGTGGAAAGAGGTTGTACCAAAGGAGCTTAGGGAGGATATTATTACAAGTAACCATTCTGAACCAATTGCTGCGCACTTAGGCGTTGCAAAAACATATAAAAGATTAAAATTACGGTATTTTTGGCCCGGTATGCATAAAGATACCGAGGAATTTATTAAAAATTGTGCCACTTGCAACTCATATAAACATAGCTCACTAGCGCCACCTGGCTTTATGGGGGAACCCAAGGTCTGCTGTCGACCATTCCAGTGCATCAGCATTGATCTCGTTGGTCCACTGCCGATGTCTCGACAGCAAAACACCTTTTTACTAGTAGTTGTGTGTTGTTTTACAAAATATTGCTTATTATTTCCTATACGGCGTGCAACGGGCAAAGTTATAGCGCAAAGGTTAGAAGACCATGTATTTCTGGTTCACGGAATACCACAGACTGTGATGTCTGATAATGGCTCGCAGTTTATAAGTCATGAGGTTCAGGCATTATATGAAAAATACAATATTCCGCAAGTACATTTGGGTCCAGTATATTGTCCACAAGTTAATACGGTGGAACGTTATAACCGCACAATAATCACTGCAGTTTCCTCGTTTGTTGAGAACGATCATAGAACGTGGGATATTAACATACATAAAATACAATTTGCCATGAACACCTCAGTAAATGAGTCTACTTCTTATACTCCTTTTATGCTAGTACACGGTAGGGAAGCTGTCACAGATGGTAGTATTTACCGTGGTTTCGAAGATCTCCAAGAGTTGGTTGTGGTACCACGCGATACTCATGCGTCTAATATTGGCCACCTCGGTGACATTTTCATCAAAGTCCGAGAGTCGTTGCGTAAGGCCCATGAAAGGAATATAAAATACTATAACAACAAACGCAGAGATATATCATTTAATGTCGGTGATTTTGTGTGGAAGCGTACGTACAAGCAGAGTTCTGCTAATAAATATTTTACTGCTAAACTTGCCCCTAAATATGAACGTTGTAAAATTATACGTAAGCTTTCTCGCCTCGTCTATGAGCTCGAAGACGAGAACGGAAAATACATAGGAAAGTGGCACATAAAAGATTTTAAAAATTTAGATACTTCGACTGACTAAAGTACGTACCTAGTAACATAATACATACTTAATTTTCATTTTTATACTCTTATGAAAATAGCCATATTTTTATAAGCATTTAACACTTAGGCACCGCGGGTGCGGCGGTCACAGAATACCCACCCCGCCATTCTTCCTGGCGTCTCGTAGAACCCGAGTGTAGGATAACGCGCCATATAACATCTGGCGGCGTTTTTGCATGTGTCTATCCCTGTCGTTTTTTATTGATTTGCCTTGATACTTAAGTTTCCATATACCTAACATCTTCAAAATTAATATTACCATTACATAAGTACATTAAGATCTAAAACACAAATCTTATACGTGTCTTAGTTCATGATAAGAAATAAATAAATATATTATTACTACCATTAGATAAAATGGATATTACTTCTTTAGTATCTGATACCAGAATTAAAGAACAAGTATGTACTTATTATAACTGTTATGTGGTTAGATAGATGCATTTAGCACAAGATCACAAATATAAACGTGTCTTGTTCATTATTTTTTATATGTATTCTACTCTAATCAACAAAATTAATTTTGAATTCCTCACAGGAGCGGTTTGCAACTCTAGAAATAAGCCTTTGCTATATTCTTATAATGGAGGAAGTTACATCTAGCTGGAAACATAGGAAAATCAATATCGACGATCAGGGGCAACGACACATGCGACTCATTTTTTATTATTTCCTTTTTTATTGTTTTTTTTACTTATTATTTGACGATTAGAGTCAAAATGTCTGTAATAACGACATCTACCGGTGGTTGTTGACATTACATGCTATACTCTGTTAGTGTCAAGATATACTTACTTAACAACGCCATCTCGGCGTCAGTCCTGACACTACAGTTTTTTCTTTATTACTTACTTATATTTGATGGGCATAGAATATAATGCCTTTTACCTATTTATCACGGCCATATAGGTGCTAGCAGAAGTGGTTTCGCTAGATTTTGCCACCTTATGGGTGAATATTTTTTTTACAACCATGTAGGTGCTAGCAGCAGTAGTTTCGCGCTAGATTTTGTCACCTTATTGGTGAATGTTGTTTTTTTTATTTCAATCTTTAACATACCATATTAATGGATTTACGTAGATTTAAGGTGCATGCATATTAAATATTCTTTATTTACACACGTTTATATTGAAAGCTTTATTTTTTATCTTATACAAATAAATAAACTTATAAAAAAAAATAACGTTAGGCGTAATTGGGTACAGAGTTTATCACGAATGAATAGTTTTTAAGTACCTAATTGATTCTATTTATGATAATTCTGTTTGGTTGGTTAGGAGGTTTTGAGGCTGACGGGGCGTCAGACGAATTCCCTACGTGAATTCTATCGTGGTTGGGGGGATACTGTAACACCGTTTTTTCTTAAAATTTCATAAAACACTAATTTTGCAAAAACACTTTGTTTTCACTGTAGTTTTAACACAAATTTCACAACTAAAATCGTAATTACAATAACTTTGTCAATGAATTTCACAATGTCAATGTCAAGTGTCAACGTCAACGTCGTTTCACGTCACGTCATTGACATTTGCAATTATCTTTGGTCATTATTCGATTTTGGCATAAACAAAATAAATCTCGCGTTTATCCTGGCCTTATTTACAAAGATAGTTTTTTTTCGCCCAAAATCCCGTGCTTCCATTTAGGTGGGTTGATTTTCTCAAAATTCGGAATTTGACATTTAGACCGTTTGTTTTGATCATTTCTATAGACATATTATAATAAAATACACTTAAAGCTACAGATCATATAATTATGGTTTCGTCGAATAGAATTTGGAAAGCATTCACAGTTTGTTTATGGTTAATTTTACATTACGTTTTGTTTTTCAACCAAACTTATAACCTTGGCTGGAAATACTTATTGCAGATTGTAGAATTTCGAAAGATCCGTATGTTGACTCGACACATCTTGAATCAAGTTAAGAATCTTACGAGTGTTATGAACTGAATCTGGTTTCGTCGCCAATACGACGCTTAACATTCGGCAAACGGACCTCGGTTCTAGTAGCTGCATAAATGCAAATCTGTGCGTGAATGGAACGTGCGCCCTATCTCACCGTAGTCTGTGAACGCGTCTATGCTATGATCTCGGAACTGGATAACTAGTCTGTGAGACATCGACCGAAGTAATTTGTTATTGATTAGGTACCTACCTAGGATTTGCGAACAGCATTTTAAATCTTAATTTCTGCGAATAAAATCCATAGGTATTTCTCCCGTTTTCCGTGTGAATTTAATTTGAAAAGCCAAGCAAGACTTAAAAAGTCAAGTCAGTTATTTTTGTTTTCAGCTTGAAGAGTAAAAGCTCAATCATATTTTTAATCGCCGGCTCGCGATTCA
Source organism: Schoenobius gigantellus (assembly GCA_963935595.1). Taxonomy (NCBI): domain Eukaryota; kingdom Metazoa; phylum Arthropoda; class Insecta; order Lepidoptera; family Crambidae; genus Schoenobius; species Schoenobius gigantellus. Next base: position 24,697,537 of record OZ012547.1, read on the forward strand.
TTAAATTAATAGAAAGAAATAAATTTTATCAATAGATAATACTCCGCCCACACTAAGGTATCTAATGAACTTATTATATTTCATGATTTAAAACAGATTTTGTTAATTTTATTTTTATTAGTGGGTATATTGATTATTAAATCAAACATATAACATTTCCAAAATTCGCCTTTTTCATCCCCTATTTCATTAAAAAAAACTGATAGTAAGCGGCATTTTAGTGGGATTAATGCATATATTGAGTAACACTTGTGAATTTCATGTTAAATTCTAGATTTTCACTATATTGAGTTTCACATCATACTTTGGCAAATAACTCACAAATTAAGCTGTTTTCTTTTTATTAATAGCAGTAATTATACACAAAATAGGTGCTCTCCCCTCCATATGTCCTTTTTATTAACTAACCAATAAGAAACTTTGACAATTCATTGAAAATTATGTTTGGAATTAACTTGCAATGTTTATTACATGAAATTCAAATGTATTGACTGGGATTCCTTCAGAACTCAGTGTTAGACCCACTGACCCTAAGATCATAGGCATATTTAATTATATTTTTTAACCTAACATCAAGGAGGAATTCTGTGGAATTACACAAGTAATAAATATATCTATAGAGAGAGAATAAGTTATGAAACTGGAATATCCTATCTCTGACCCGTGATTGCAAGACTTAGCATAGAAGGTACGATCCACTAACAACCGCTCCGGGGAAGGCTACTAATTTCTTTAGAAAAAAAGGAAACCTATAACTATTTGTTCGTGTACTTTATTGCCCCTCATTTTGTAGTTTTGTACCCAATTTGTACCTGATTTTTACCTGCCGAGATTGATCAAACAAACCTGAACCATCCTGCCCTTGGCTTGTATTGATTAAACATTAAGTTAAGTGCTTTGCATTGAGGAATTGTGTTAACATATGCATAAGTAAATTATAATTATGTACTTACAGGAATAAAGCTTTTCATTTTGTATCGGACTAAGGGAATAAGTTTGTTTTTTTCTTTAACTTTAAGATTTCCCTATATTTCTACAATTTAGCAAGAATAAGCACTACAGTAGTCAGAGTAATGCAACCGAGAGTGATTTTCACACTCGCTCCGAGGTTCAGAGTTGCGTTCCGAGGGTCAGAGTAATGCAACCGAGAGTGTTTTTCACACTCGCTCCGAGGTTCAGAACGGCTCGGTTGCTATCTTTTTTTTTAGTTTGTAGCTTGCCGATCAAGATCAAGCAAAGGGCAAAATATACTAATCCTTACTAGGAAATTAACAGTCAATATCCATTTTTCTGCTTAAAAATAATTACAACACATAAAAATCTCTATATTTCCCTTGTATTAGGCTTAAAAGAGTTCAAAGTAGTGTTATTTAATAAAATAATAAGTAATTAGCGTATTTTTGACATCGACTTTGACATAAAAGCTGTCAGAGTGTTTTTCACACTACGCTCAAGTTGGTTGTTTGGTTGCATCACTCTAAGCTTCTGAACGGGCACAGAGTGTACTAACCGCCTGTCAGAGCGTTTTTTACCCCGAGGCTCTGAACGGGTCGGTTGCTGTCAGAGTACACTCGGAGTGCACTCGAGCGTAGGTTCTGAACGCAGCTCATAACGGGTCGGTTGCTATCTTTTTTTTTAGTTTGTATCTTGCCGATCAAGATCAAGCAAAGGGCAAAATATTACTAATCCTTACTATGAAATTAACAGTCAATATCCACTTTTCTGAGCGTCGGTGGCGCTGTGGACTCAGCACTCGCCTTCCAATCGGGAGGTCGGAGTTCGAGACCCGCCATGTACCAATGTGTTTTTCGTTTCGAATTTCATATGTACATTTGTCTGACGCTCCTACGGTGAAGGAAAACATCGTGAGGCAACCTACATACATCTGCGAAGAAATTCAATTATGTATGTGAAGTCGACCAATCCGCAATGGGCCAGCGTGGTTGACTAAGGCCTAATCACCCTTACATAGGGTAGGCTCGAACCCCTCGGTGGGGACGTATATGAGCTGTGATGATGATGATGATGATCCATTTTTCTGCTTAAACATAATTACAACACAAAAAAATCACTATATTTCCCTTGTATTAGACTTAAAGGAGTTCAAAGTAGTGTTATTTAATAAAATAATAAATAATTAGCGTATTTTTGACATCGACTTTGACATAAAATCTGTCAGAGTGTTTTTCACCCTACGCTCGAGTTGGTTGTTTGGTTGCATCACTCGAAGCTTCTGAACGGGCACAGTGTACTAACCGTCCGTCAGGGCGTTTGTTACCCCGAGGCTCTGAACGGGTCGGTTGCTGTCAGAGTGCACTCGGAGTGCACTCGAGCGTAGGTTCTGAACGCAGCTCAGAGGCGCGTTCAGAGGCGCGTTCAGCGCCTTTGGGTTTAGTTGTCCGGTTGTTTTTTAACTCGCTCAAAGGCGTTGAACGGATTGCAGCAACCAAATCTTTTATCTCCCTCTTTCACGTGATTTTTTATTTCTTTCTCTTTCTAGTAGATGACATTATAGAATATGGCCGCCAATATCATCCAATCACGTAAGAGTATTTCAGTCATAAACGTCAGAGCGTTTTACAACCATCAAATTCGATGGTTGTTCGGTTGTAACTCGCGCCGACACTCAAAGGTCTTGAACGGGCGGTTGTTTCACCCGGTTGTCACGCTCGAAGGCATTGAACGGGGTTAGAGCGAAAAGTTGTACTTCGCGCGAAGGCTCTGAACGCGCCTCAGAGCCTACGCCTCTTGAGTAAATGTGTTCTATGGCCTACGCTCGAGTGCACTCCGAGTGCACTCTGACAGCAACCGACCCGTTCAGAGCCTCGGGGTAAAAAACGCTCTGACAGGCGGTTATACTGAAATACTCTTACGTGATTGGATGATATTGGCGGCCATATTCAATAATATCATCTACTAGAAGGAGAGGGAAATAAAAAATCATTTGAAAGATGGAGATAAAAGATTTGGTTGCTGCAATCCATTCAACGCCTCTGAGTGAGTTAAAAAACAACCGGACAATTACACCCAAAGGCTCTGAACGCGCCTCAGACTATGGCCCCGTTCCGTTTCGAGATTACACTACTCCATAGACTAATAGAGATACTGCGTACTAATTTACTCACAGTACTCAGACTGCTCACGCCCGGATAGGGTTACCATTAGAGAATGCAATCCGGATTATTCGAAATTCGTAAACAACTGAAAAATCCTATGAAATGACTATTTTTAGAGGCTTTGAACCTAACCTCAGCAAGTAAATTAAGAATGTTCTGTTTATTCGCATATTATTTGATTGTGCACGTGTGTGTTATAGATCAGTTTATGGCCCTAAAAGCGATGTAATAAGGCTCTCTTTACGAGCAAACGTGTTGAAATAGAGTTTGTTTACGCTCGAGGAAGAGCGAGTGGCAACACTGCATATAGTCTGTGCATGTGAGAGCCTGTGGCAGCCAGCCGCATGTGACATGTCAGTCGAGTCGAATGTAATGACATTGAAATAGGTTACCGGGCGGCGCGTTTTCGAGAAATATATAATTGAACTAGTTTTGCGCGGCGCACCAAATAATTTTGGGTGCGAGGGTCCGCCAAGTTTTAGTGTCGGTGAATAGAGTGTGTGAGCCGTGGCGGCCTAATAGGCCTATGTGTTCCACCCGTGGTTCGGTGGATTGACAGCAGCCCTTCAGGAGCCGCGACTTCCTTCGAGCTAGCTCAGGAAGTCCACCGGCTACATACGGAGACCGGACCATCTTAAAGGTAATTAAAATTCTTTAGATTGTAATGTCGACATCAGCAATCAAAGAAAACATTAATCGGCGAAACGCCGACGTGGTGGCGTCTACTTTAGGCGCCATCAGAGCTGCCAGGTCTAAAAAGCGAAATTTTGAGGCAAAAGCTTGTAAAAATCGGGATTATCACTTTCAAGTCGGGACAGCAAAAAAAACTAGCGAATTATCGGAGCAGAAGCATACAAAAATCGGGATTAAAACGGGAAAGAACTAAATATTATCTTAAAAGTTTCTTATTAGGAGGCTCGGACAAGCCGGGTTTCAAAAAGGCTATAGCACTATAGACCACATACATACTGTTCGGCAGACTGTGTAGAAAACACAGAGAGTACAATCGGCCGCTTTGTGTGGCATTTGTGGACTACGAGAAAGCCTTTGACTCTATCGAAACCTGGGAGGTTCTGGACAGCTTGCAGCGATGCCGAATCGATTGGCGACATATCGAGGTGCTGAGATATCTGTATGACACCGCAACGATGGCTGTCCAGATCCAGGATAGAAAGAGAAATCCAATCGAGTTGCGTTGTGGAGTGAGACAGGGTGATGTCATATCGCCCAAGCTTTTCACAAATGCGCTTGAGGATGTCTTCAAGACACTGGACTGGTCAGGACAGGAGACCAACGTAAACAGTGAGTACATCTCGCACCTACGATTTGCCGTCGTCGTCGCCGCAGAGTTGCCGGAACAGCTTAGCGGAGTGCTGCATGACCTAAATGAAGTTTCGGGGCGGGTAGGCCTCGGCACGAACTTGGATTAAGGCGAGGAATTTCCACGTGCAAGCCCATATGTTCCGCACTTCACACCGTTCATTTGTATATGACGTTAGCGCGGACGCGGCCACTGAACAGGCGCCAACATCATGTGCCGCACAGTAAAAATATAACAGTACAACAAGGACGTTTTATATCGTATGCAATATACTTTTCATTACTCATACTCTGAAAGTAGGTCTGAAGTTGCCTGAGGAGCGGGTTGAAAGTAATACTTTTCAGCCCTAGGGAGAATCACTTTCAACTGACAGCTGCTGTCAAATTTTAAAAAACAAACTAGTTCTATTTTCATATTTTTGTTGAACCATTTTCCGACTTTCTATACAGCCACTCAATCACAGCAAGATGTAAAATTGAAATAACATAAGTAATGTAAAGTATTTAAATAATTAATTTTTTGAATGACTTTATTATAATTTACTTGCAACAATTTTTTTAAAATAACATAGATTTGGGCAAAATATTTACAATTTTTTCAATGATTAAAATGAAAAATAATGGCTGAATAGCTGGCCGGCCACAAAAAAAAACAAAATAAGGGGGTAAGCGGCAATCCGATCTTCATTTGTTTTTTCGAGTTTAGAATTTTGTTTATTATTCCGTATAGCAGTGATTTCATACATAAGAGAAGAGGCAAAAGCAGGTTGTTGATTTATTTTAAAAAAATCACTCTTGTTCTTTAGCTGATTCATGTTTTTATTTTTACTTTCCTTGTATTCGTAATGAAAAGCACAGTGTTTACCTCGGGTTAAAGACTTATTTAGTCCCTCAAACTATTGGCGCCCTCTCTACGTTCGGGCGCCAAACCCCGTCTCGGGACTAAATAAGTTACTTTCACCCCTAGGGTAACAATGTACTATTTTGCTAGGTTACAAATAAGTATTGATTTATAAACTGAGGTATGTACCTACAGTAATACAACCAATAAAGATACAGCTTTATGACTTCATTGCTATTTTTTATTGTATCTTTACTTGTATGTAAATATGGACACTTTTTAATTGTTACATTACATAGTATTTTTATTTGACAAACAACCACGTGATTTTTTTAATAACTTAAAAAATAACAAAGTTTAAAAAGCTTTTATTTGCTAGTGACGTCATTGTACTCGTCCACCATTATAATACCGATACAAACATATATTTTATAAGAAAGAGACGTAAAGCAATTATCAATAATTAGACTTTTTCAAGATTCATCATAATTAGACCGTTTCTTCACAATTTCAAAGGTTTTAAATGTTTCTATGATGTGTTATTAATAAAATGTAAATTCAAATTTTATGCATATTTCTTTTGTGCAGTATAGAATGCATCACTAGAATACAAGAAATGCTCGATTAGCTAGAAGTAGTATTTAAAACAAAAGCTAAGAATATGACTGACGCGGCGGCATATACAGGGTGTCCCAGAAGCCGACGTCAAGCCGAAAGCAGGTGATAGACTACCTTATATATGTTATCAGAAAAATATGAAAAAAAATCTAAGTCACCTATTTAAAAAAAAACTAACATTAAAAAAAATGATAAAATTTACACCCTGTGACGGTGTTTTCACTGTTGTTGCTACAATTCTTGACTTTTCTAAACATTTTCTTTTGTTTTGTAGTCCTGAATAATGTTTCTGTATACTCTAATCTAAAATTTCTATGATACTTGGTAGATAATTTCTACGATTGCAGACAATATTTTTTTTTCCAAAAACAGGCAGTTTTGAACAAATTTTTCTTACGTACTTAAAATTTATTCTAATGTACCCATGGTTTGCTTTAAGGCCGTAACTTTAACATTCTAGTTTGAATGAGACCTGGAGAGTCATTTTACGAAGTGCGAGAGAGACAGATAGTGAAATAAATTAAATACACAAAAATTGTTTAACATAATTTATTTAAATGTCAAGATTTACAACAGGTGTTCAAACTGTCTTCCTTCAGCTCTAATGCAGGCTCGACATCTTCTTAAAAAAGATCGGGATAACAAGCGGGCGAATCTTCCATTATTAACAAAATCATTTGCTTTTATTATTCTTTGCCGTAGGTCAGTCACAGTTTCGATTGGCTTTGCGTAAACTTTTTCTTTCACCGCTCCCCAGTAAAAGAAATCTAATGGATTTAAATCTGGGGAACGGGCTGGCCACGAGATAGTACCAGATCGTCCTATCCATCTGCCTGGGTATTCCTCATCGAGATATTCTCTTACTGAGCTGGCATAGTGAGCTGGGCAACCATCTTGTTGAAACCACATATCTCTTAGAATGTTAAGTGGCACATCTTCCAGTAGATTTCTTAAATCATTTTGTAAAAAATGTAAATAAACTTCACCAGTCAAGGCCTCTGGCAGCTCAAAAGGACCTATTATTTGTCCATTTAAAATTCCAGTCCACATATTCACTTTAAATCGATATTGTGATCTATCTTGCCTCATCAAATGAGGATTTTTGATATGCCACTCGTGTAAGTTGTGTAGGTTCATGTAACCATCTTTTTTAAATGTCGACTCATCTGACCACACCATTTTTTCGAAGAATCGCGGATCTTTTATGTGTTTTTGTAGCATTGTTTGACAAAAAGCAACACGGGTTCGATGGTCCCGGGGTAGTAGAATTTGTACTCGCTGTACGTGTTACGGGTGTAGCTGATTTCTTAGCAAAATCCGATGGGTTGTACTTTTGGGTACTCTTGTGCTTCTCTCTATTCCACGTACAGAAATACTCCGATCTTCTTCGACAATGTCTAGTACAACGTCCTCGTAAGGGGGACGAAATCTTCTTTCACTATGTACTTGGTTCGGCAGTCGGCCCTCTGAGAAGAGTAATCGGTGCACATTTATAAAGACTCGATGATTCGGAAAACGAGCTGCATTTGGGTACCTCTCACGATAAAGTCTAGCTGCAGCGTTGGCATTGCATCTACATTCCCCATAAATTTAATGCATGTTGGCGTATTCTTGTATTGTGTACGCAGACATGGTGGCACTACACAATTACACAATCAACGATAGGTAGTCCGGAGCAAAGCAAAGGTCGTCGGTAGAGACACTAAACAGTCCGAATCCAAATCACAAGCAATCAAGTCCAATAAACGAAGCAGAAAGTGGTAAGCACGAAATCAACACGAACGAATACAAAAAGATGCGCAGCGAAGGAGCGAAACGTACTGATGTGTATTGTTTGTGCGTTAGCGAATAATTGGCGTCACTATCTGTCTCACTTCCACTTCGTAAAATGAATATTTTATGTGAGACTCGCCGTCTCTGTCACGTTAGCGTCACTATCTGTCTCGCTCATACTTCGAATCTCTCCGCCTCTGTCACGTTAGCGTCACTATCTGTCTCTCTCACACTTCGTAAAATGACTCTCCCGGTCTCACTAAAACTAGAATGTTAAAGTTACAGTCTTAAAGCAAACCATGGGTACATTAGAATAAATTTTAAGTACGTAAGAAAAATTTGTTCAAAACTGCCTGTTTTTGGAAAAAAAATATTGTCTGCAATCGTAGAAATTATCTACCAAGTATCATACCATTTTGGAATCCTTATTGAATGCGCCAACTTTTGCAGTTACTTGCCAAACTCGCATAGTACATTTTTTTTTCAGTACAGCTTGTTAAAGCTATGCAAAAAATTCATTTCGAATATTTAATTTAGATAAAAATGGCATAGTCTTCTAATTTGGAGCAGCTGGCTTTAAATTTTAGATTAGAGTATACAGAAACATTATTCAGGATTACAAAACAAAAGAAAATGTTTAGAAAAGTCAAGATTTGTAGCAACAAGAGTGAAAAAACCGTCACGGGGTGTAAATTATATCGATTTTTTTTAAATAGGTGACTTAGATTTTTTTAAATATTTTTCTGATAACATATATGAGTTAGTCTACCGCCTGCTTTCGGCTTGACGTCGGCTTCTGGGACACCCTGTTATAAAGCACTGTTAAATTTTTTTGTTTGACTTCGACGGCTATTCGGTTTGATTTAGAAATAGTAGATTGTTACACCGAGCGCTAAGTGACTTATTAATGCCCGCGGATGTTTGGTGCACGAGCACTTGCTCAAGGGCACTAATAACCCGAGGGCATTAATAGCTCACTTACGAGGTGTGTAATCTGCTTTTCCTTCAACTTATTAAAAAATAATAAAAAACTGAAGTTGACTGTAGAAAAACTTATTTATTTATGACAAAAAAAATGCAAATTGTTCTTATTAAGAAACCAAACCTTATCTTGACGGTGGTGACGGAAGTGGAAAATCCACAAAAAAAAACTCACTGTCATGTACACCACAAAACCCTTATTTCTTGCCGTCAACATGAATGTGCACCTGAAAAAACACCACTTTCACTGCACAATATTCACTCGAATACAATTTTTAATTTATTAAAATAAAAGCTAATCTTCGCCATTAAAGCCAATTGCCTCTCTTTTTTAAATAAAATTGGCTTTGTAGGGTCCTATCCAACTTGTTTTGCGCATGTGTATTTTTTGTGACATTTTATACAACCACTCAAATCTCTTTGGAAAAATGCCTACATTTTGTATGAATTGTATGAATATGAATTGTAATTTCTTTTTAAATTAGAAAAACAAACAACAGGGCAATTATGTTGAACGGGTCATTAATGAAATTTCATACAATACTACTGCCGTTTTCCAGGGTAGTAATGTATTACTTAGTGTTGCCTTTTCCGATGATTAGAGTAAAATTAATGAGTAGTTTGAAGAAAAATATTTTAATAGATATATGTAGGTATTTTAATACAGTACTGAATAAATAAGTACCATAACTTATTTCGATTTGATTTGTTAACCGACTTCACTGACTTCACGAAGTTATGAGGTAACACATACCTCATAGCTTCGTCATTTATTAACTGATTTTCAAAATTCTTTTTGTATTCAGAAAAGTATACCCCCGAAGTGGTTCCATGCCATCAAGTCAGGATCTAGTATTAGTTAAAATCGAGAGAATAGGCACGTCCAACGTCTTTTCTGTTATTTTTCTGAAGCTATTCAGGTATTTGCGTCTGATAGACATCATCTCAAGGATTCTTCCACTATGCTGAGCTTACGATGGATCCTTAACTTTAAGGAGTTAGGGAGTTAGTCTTTAGATATAAAAGGTACGTATTGACTCTCAGTTAGGTATATTCTTTCAAGTTGACTTAGAGAGCTATTATTAATTTCACGAAAAAAATAAAAATATTTTTTTACAAAAATACCGACACCACTTCAAAACAAAAACTACTTCAAAATAAAAAACCGACTTCAAAAACACTAATGTTGTGTGTTTTATTTTATTGCTACTAAGTTGGCAAACAAGCAAACTGCCCACCTGATGGTAAGTGGTAACAGTCACCTATAATACATGTGGTTCCTGTGCGATTCGCAGTAAAACTGCAAGCCCCACAAGAACCACAGTGTACGTTGCCAACTTGTGACATCAGATGTAAAGTCACGGTACCCAGTAATTTCAGTGCCATATCTTACCCTTCACACCGGAACACAGCAATGCAAGCACTGCTGATTTGCGGCAGAAATAGGCAAGACGGAGGTATTTTTATCCTTGCCTTAGCAAGCATCAAAAACGATAGTTTTTTGTTTTTAATTATATCCCAATTTTTGTGACAGGTTTCTCTGGCAGGTATGTCATCCATCATATTATTATTAGATGAATTCGAAACAAGCTCAAACCTGTTTTTGATGTGCTACCATCATCAACGCTGGCCAAGTGCGGGTTGGTCGACTTCACACACAACCTAAGAATTTCTTTACACGTGTGCGCAGCGGTCGGCGCGCCGGCGCGCTACTTAGTGGTAGGTATTTATAACGCTGCATTGCGTGAGTGACAGGGGCGTGCATGTACTAAACAAAGAAGAAAGCCACAAATCGCTATGAATATCAGGCAACCGTATTAGTCTCTAAGCAAACTGGTTTTAAAATATTAATTAATATTCTACCACCTTAGGCCTATAAGAAAACTCGGGAAGTACTACACAGCTAGCGTTCTTTACCATGATGACTTTACATTTGACGACACGGTTAGCGCACAGAGTTCGAGTGATCGCCTACTACGCAACTGGTCGCGGGTTCGATTCCCAAATATTTTTAACCGACTTCAAAAAAGGAGGAGGTTATCAATTCGGTTGTATTTTTTATGTTTGTTACCTCATAACTCCGTCATTTTTAAACCGATGTCCAAAATTATTTTTGTATTCGATAGAGTATAGAGCAAGGGTGGTCTTATGGTCACCAAAGTCAGGATCTGATGATGGGATCCCATAGAAAATCGAGGAAAGCACTAAAAACACACTTCTTTCACTAAAAAGATTTGTTTGATTCACTGAAAAGTTAAAAATAAACAATATTTTACAAAAAATAAAAAACGACTTCAAAAACACTGAAAGCTTAAAAATAATATAAGAATAGGTACAGACAACATCACACTTCTATATTGAAGTCGGTGACAAATTTTAACACTTTCTAGGAGATTATCGTTTGGCGCCGACTTCAATACAGAAGTGTGATGTTGTCTGTACCTATTCTTATATAATTTTTAAGTTTTCAGTGTTTTTGAAGTCGGTTTTTATTTTTTGTAAAATATTTTTTTGTAGTTACGGGACAAATATTATGTATGGAATACAGAAATATGTTCCGGTCTGGGCGTATGTGCATGTGATATGTAATATATTCTATGTTTGTAACTTTGATGACACGGTTAGCGCAGAGGTCGAATGATCGCCTACTGCGCAATGGGTCGCGGGTTCGATTCCCGTACGGGACAAATATTTTGTATGGCCTACAGAATTTTTTTCCGGTCTGGGCGTATGTACATGTGATATTCTATGTTCGTAACTGCACCCACAACACAGGAGAAAATCTTAGTGTGGGCCGACGTATTTATATAAAAAACACTTTCATTACTGAGTGACTGACAGATTACGCACAGCCGTAATTAAAAGGCACAAAAAGTGGAAATTTGACATGTATGTTGGAAATTCGCCATCTAAGGGGGTAAAACTAAAATATAATAGTTTGTATGGAACCTCTATGACATTTATGCGGGCGAAGCAGCGAGCAAAAGCAAATATTTTATAAAGTTTCACAAAATTCCGCTGATCAGATATTTTCTTTTAATACAATGAAGTGATCTTTACATAAATCGAACAGAAATTTTTGTTAATTATTTTTTTACTTTTTTATAATCAACTCACGCTTGACCATAAATGTTTCGAAATTTAAAATATTCCTAAAATACTGTTTTACTGTTCATAATCATATATAATACATAGGCTCGAATAAAACTCTATTATTTAGCTACATGTATAATGTGCTGTTGATTCTACCTTCTAAAGCTTTGATGCAAGGCGTTGTGAATAAAGGGGGTAACATTAAGTATTTAAAGGAATTCAGCAATAAAGTTTTATAGGAAACATTATTTTGAACCTATAAATCGTTGCATATTTACTTGAAGAAATTATCATAGTGCTATATGGCCGCGGCAATAAAATATAAACATTTGGGAAATAAATATTTACCACTTTTCTTTCAGCATTTTTTGTATGCATTTGATTTAACATTTCGTCTTTGACTTCTTTTATTAGCGATTTTTACACATAAAATAACTTATAGAAAAAAAGAACGAAAAACATATTTTTTCACACATAAAATAATTTAGGAAGAAGGATTAAAATAGTTTTCTCCTTTATTATACCTAATCCATTATTTACACTATTCACCATATTACTACACTAATCTATAATAATAATGAAAGTTAACAAAATAAACGCAAACTGCAAAATTAAAATTCGATCGTAAAGAAACACGTAAAATATTTTTTTGCGCCCGCGACACGAAGCGACATAACCATACCCTGAGACGACTTGGCGAGTACTGTCTTATATGGAGCGCGATTGCAACCAAGCGAAATTATAGAATTTTCGTCATTTTCCTAAATATTTTATATGACATCAAAAAATCTGTCTTCACAGTTCACTAGATAATAACGAACTACATGTTTTGGTATAACTTTTATACTGTTTTATGTATATTTCGATTTCAAATCGTGGTTTTAGTTTTTGATTTAGACCTATGTTTGGATTTTTTTTCTATCGAGTGAAATGGAGTAAATCGTGTTTCTACTTTCACAGTTCACTAGATTATATCTTCAAGTTTAAGGTGTGTGAATTTCAGAATTGTGGGTTCTAATATTATCCAGATCTAGACGTTCTAAGATCGGCAAATTTGGGAAATCCTCGCCTTAAACCAAGGTCATGTTTAATGAACATTTTGTGCCCGGGGCCGATCTGCATCGGCGGTTCGGTACGTCAAATTGTGCAGGAGTATGTCTATCAGGGACAAGTTATTAAACTCGGTAGACACAACTTCGACAAGGAAGCCAACCGCAGAATTCAGTTGGGATGGCATGTCGCAAGCTACGTTGAGTCTTTTCATCGCTTAAGCCACGGTGCCTAAAGTCAAAGGTCTATGATCAGTGCGTCTTACCTATCATGACTTACGGTGCCGAAACGTGGACACTTACAGTGGGGTTAGTCCTCAAATTAAAAATCGCTCAGCGAGCTATGGAGCGAACTATGTTAGGAATTTCTTTGAAGGATAAAATCCGAAACGAGGTTATCCGGAAAAGAACTAGAGCGCTCGCTTATAATTTGACAGTGAGAGTCCATCCATCACTCCTGTATAAAAGGATGTTGGCTCAAAGTCTTGAGTTCACGCCGCAATTGCTGTCAAATTAAAGGCAATCGTGATAGATTTTTTTTCTAAGACAATAACCAACCTGGAGTCACCGACATAGCTCGCAAGATAAACACACTGCATTGGCAAAGAGTTGGCCACGTATTTCGAAGGACCCATGGCCGTTTGAGCAGACGTGTTCTAGAGTGGAGACCACGAATCGGCAAACGTAGTGTTGGATGTCCTGCAGCCAGGCGAACCGATAACATGAGTGTTAGAACAAGGAGATTCACTCATTGGACTAAATACTTTTTGATGCAATTTTATCTACTCGTTAGAACTTTCGTTATGAAGTTATGACAAAATGTCATATTGTTTTGGTTGTTGATTTTTCGCTGTCACTGTAATATGAACCGTCCTTGTCGTCGTTATACGCGTGACTTGTGCTGGCAACACACGAATTTTTGTTAAAACATTATTATAAGCAATGGATCGTATGGCTTTACACAGAATAGCTTAATAATATTTCCGAGTTCATTTAAAAATATATTAAATTTATCTTATTTTAGTAATATCAAAGCATCAATATACAATTAAAACTGTGCTTTATGCCCATGTAATACTAAATTTAAATTAATACAATATTATAAAATTAATAATAATTCATGTCACAATTTATATGTGAGAACTTTATTTTAATATTTTATTTTTCCACAAAGTATTCCGTGATTCTATCAGTGCTTCCTAGGTGTGCTTTACAGTTAATTTGTTGACCAAATAGTGGGTTAACCAATAATGAGGAAGGCAGCGGGGATAGACTGGCTGCGGAAGGCGGAGGACAGAGTGTTGTGGAGCAGACTGGGAGAGGCCTATGTCAAGCAAGTGGACTGCGTGAGGCCAATTGATAAATTCACTGCTTTACTATAGGAAATCGACAAATTTTTGTGATCCGATCAACAATCGGGATCGGATTCGCGTACCGTTCATGGTTAAAGCGGGACGTGTCCAAACTTCTAAAAGTCGGGACACCTGGTAAAACTAGTTGAAATAAAAAAATAAAAATAAAAAATAAAATATCTTTTATTTCAGGAAAACTTTTACAAATAATGCACTTTATGCACTGCTCCCATATAAGGTCACCCTGTGTTAATAGTCATGCTCCTCTTATTACAATAATGTTTTATCAACAGAAAACATTTTTTCTCTACCTAATTAGAAAGTGAATAGTAGTTTGTTTTTTGTGTGTTAGTCTCTCTCTGCGTGTTGTGAGTGTTTTTGTGTGTGTGTGTGTGTGTAATTATGTATGTCTATGAGCACTCGTAAATCAGTAATATGAGGTTATGTATGTGCATGTTCCGAGTGCAATTTATATATGGTAGATGGTGTGTATATGACTATGATGATCTAATTATACTATGAGTAAGGTCTTCCAAACTGTCACCCAAGTCCAACCATTTTGATACCAAATTTTTTAAATTTATTAGAGTGGTATTGGGTAAGGTTTTTATTTTTTGATAAAATTTTGTTTTACAGAAACGATGGAAAACTAAGTAATATTTTTATTCTTAATACAACGGAAAAGTCATTTAATAATACAAGCATTTAAGAACATACCTACTAATTTAGTTTCTATTAAAAGTGCAATGCATGTGGCAAAAAGTTAATGGACTGAGTATGAGTATTTATAAGCAATAATAAATACGGATTAAATAATCTCAAATATGTTTATTTTTAATATAATTTTAAGTTATTTATAAAACTATACTTCAAATAATACAATATTACAGATAATAAAGTGACTATTTTAAACTTAAAAAACTATATACAAAGTGTTAATTAAATTGTACAATATATACAAAAGCAAGAAAAACAAATATGAAACAATCTATACATATTATACATCTATACGTAGGTACATATTATATACAGAGCCTACTCCATAAGTCCGCTGCCAGTTGGCACCGTGCCCAAAACGCTGGCAGCATTGCCTCTTTGTATCGCAACGCTGATGCGTTGTGCGAAGTAGAGGCAGGCGTTTGGGTCACGTGTGGCATCAGTCAAGCGCTTTGACAGGTCTCTGTAGAATTTTTTGGATTCTGGTCCCCACGGCCCCAAAGTTTCGACCCCAAAAGGCACAAATACAAAACCATTGTCGAGGCTATTGTATTTGCGCCTTTTGAGACCTTCTGCGACTTCAGCAGCCCCGCCAGCTTCGTTGTTTTAATTATAGACGATTTTTGAAATTAGAATAGTTTTAATTACATAATAATCATCATTTTACAAATGTCAAATATTATTTGTAAACGATAAAGTTAAAATATTGAAAATTCAAGAAATCCGGATTATCCGGTAAATCCGGATTTGCAGGTGAACATAATTTTAAAATCCGGATTTGAAAAAAATCCGATTTTGCATTCGGTCTAATGACCTACATTAGACAAATAACAATATTATGTTATTCCTATGACTTTATAGTAGCGTAAAAATTCATAATTACTGAATAATTATTGCAAAATTTGACACCGAAAACAATTTGTTGTTCAGCTTTCCAAAATAGGTTTTTTTTTTATTGCAGAAGTTGGCAAACAAGCAAACTGCCCACCTGATGGTAAGTGGTAACAGTGACCTATAATACATGTGGCTCTTGTGAGATTCGCAGCAAAACTGCAACCCCCACAAGAACCACAGTGTACGTTGCCAACTTGTGACACAAGATGTAAAGTCACAGTACCCAGTAATTTCACTGCCATATCTTACCCTTCAAACTGAAACACAGCAATGCAAGCACTGCTGCTTTGCGGCAGAAATAGGTAAGACGGAGGTACCTAAGCAGACGACCCTGGTACAGAGTCTCCCTCCAGTTAAGATATTGATTAAAATAGCCCATGCGTCAGGGGTGGACGGAGAGAATGTTTTCGTATAAATATGAGGCTGTCCACCAGAGGTGGCTAAAGTAAATGTTTATAAATAGTTGTTCCTATGTCTACCCCTGGTAGACAGTGTCAGAACTTTTCAAAATATGTTGCTCTGTCCACCACTGGGGGACAGCGGAACGAGGAGGAGCGTCCAAGAACGCTTGCCACCAACTTCCTTAGGCAAGCCAGGGACAAAATAGCCCGGCTGGCCGACAACCCGAATGTGCCTCTATAGAGATGGAAGTTGCTGGAGAGTAGTTTAGCGAAGTATGGGATTTATACCCGAGTCCAATGGCATATCCAAGGGGCGGTCTTATCAGCTTTTCAGTCCTTTGTCGAATCGTAAAGAGATATTCTCCCGCCCAAAAAAAGGTTATTTATTGTGACCACACACAGGGGAGCAAGCGAAGCGAACTGTCAATCAGTTGTTACATTTCTGATTTTCTTATTTGGGTTACAATTTTTCTTATCATATAACGATGTCAGAAATATTGATTAACTACTAAATAATAAATACATACTTGATGTCACTATTCTTGAAGTGCATTTATTATATTTGACTGACACTTGTGTTTGATTCCTAATTCTATGGACACAGAATGAAAGACAGACCAATCAGGGACAGGCTTCGGACAGTTGACAATTTAATGCGCGACAGATTATGATTTAACAGTTTCACTTC